>CM072821.1:12365378-13047116 GCA_036937905.1 Salvia rosmarinus
GTTCGTGTATAAGCGTCCGGCGTGGCTTGCATGTGGAATTCCTTGGGCGATTGGAGGTTTCGATTAATATTGTTTTATCAAAAGGTTACAATATTATTATTCGAATTATTGCGATCGTATGCTTATGTGTTTACATTATCGTTTCGAGATATGTCTCTACGCGCGATTATCAATATGCTCGCACAAAATCCGTTATCCGGTCCAAATTTTATCGAGTGGAAGCGAAACATGGAATATGTTCTTATATTTGAAGAACACATGTTTGTTCTCACTACTCTAAACCGATGCCCTTCTTGCGCGTCGACTAATGAAGGAGAGTCGGCGGACTTTGGAATAAGTCGAACAATATGGCTAAATGCTATATGATGACTACGATGTCCAAAGGCTTGCAGCTACTTGACATCGATCGATGGTGAAGCGGCGATATTTGGTCAAGTCTCGAGAGTAAGTTTGGGCGATCGGATCGGACGATCGCTTCCACACAATGAGAGAAATCTTGGCGTGTAAGATGGAAGAAGGAAGTTCGGTCCATGAACATGTCTCCATGACTCGTCTCATGGATAGTCTTGATCGGTTGGGAGGAGGTATTGACGGAAGCGAGGTCGATATCATCCTCAATACCTGCCAAGTCTTTTGAGAACTTTCGCATGAATGCGATCATGAGCAAGACCGAGTTTACATAGTCGGTTGCTTAATGATCTCGTTCTTTGCGGAAGGAGTTATGGAAAAAGGGCACATGCTCTTGCTAGCACATCTAAGGGCCCAAAATTTTCGTTGCAAAATGGAAATAGAAAAGGGTACCAAAGTTGGTAGAGGCGAGGAAATAGTGGGAGTAATGGGAGCAGAACATGGTTGCCACGGAGGCTTGAAAAAGCCAAGGAGGAAGGCAAGTGCTTAAAGTGCGGTAAGGCGGGCATTGGAAGGCCAAGTGCCCTATGCTCAAGGCTCAAGTACGCCGTTTGCTTTAGTAATGGAAACATGTTTAGCGACTTGTTCTACCCATTCTTGGGTAGTAGATCTGGCAATCGATCATGTTTGTTACACCTGCGGGGTTCCTGCGGACAAGGGCTGTTTGATGGCGAGATAACGATCTCCATGGGCAACTTGGCGAAAGTCGAGGTAGTTGCAGTTGGAGATGTTTCTTTATGTTTTGGGACAACAGTTTTAGTTTTGAAAGACATTTTATATGTGCGGTTTTCGGCGGAACCTTGTTTACATTTGAAATTATTTACTCATGGATATTACATTATTTTGATAGTGGTGTTTCTATCATAAGAAATAGCGAAGTTATCTGTGTTGTCACTTTATATAATTAAGCTTTATACTATTTCATAAAACATAATACCTATAACTATGTTGCATCTTCATCAAACCCTAAAAAAGAAAGTTTTCTTCCAGAAGATGACACCACTTTTCTCGGCATCTTAGATTAGGTCACATCAATCTAAATAGGATCCAAAGGCGGCTAAGAATGGGCGTTGGGTAATCTCACGGTTACTCCGTTCCGGTCTGCGAATCTGTATAGAAGGTAAGATGTCGACCGGACCCTTCAAAGCGAAGGGTTATAGAGCGAAGAAATGTTGGAGTTAGTCCATTCGACTGTGTGGACCGATGTCCACACAGGCTGTGGAGAATGCAGTATTTTGTCACTTTCATTTACGATTACTCGAGTGCGGATATGTATACCGCTTCGCGCAAGTGCAGATGCTTTAAGAAATTCAAAGAGTTTAATGCGGAAGTGGAGCGAAGCTAGGTAAAATATCAAGTCCTTTGCGTTACGATCGCGGTGGCGAATACCTCGATAACGAGTTTATGGACTATCTGGTGAAGTGTGGGATTACCTCCGGCAAGCACTTCACGGGCACACCTGACAAAATGGTGTGTCGAGCGAAGAAATAGGACTCTTTTAGAAATGGTTAGATCTATGATGAGTTATGCTACATTGCCTATTTCGTTACGGGGTATGCCTTGAAAGCAATGACATACTTGCTAAATCTAGTACCATCAAGTCGATCGAAAAGACCCTTCGAGTTGTGGTTTGGGCGCAAGCCGGTTTAAACCACATAAGGATATGGGGCGATCCGGACTGCGTCTTTGAACAAGAAGCGCGACAAGTTGGAGGCTAGATCAGCGCAAGGCATTTATTGGCTATCTAGAGGGCGAAGGTGGTTTATTCTATAGTCTAAGGATCGGAAGGTCATTATTAGCACTAATGCTCGATTCTTAGAAGGACTACATGAAAATCATAAATCAAAGTTGAAATCATTCTTCAAGAATTGAAGATGATCGTATTCCACCACCGATTAGGCGAAGGTGCGAGATGTCGAGTCTAGTAGGAGGATCAACACGGATACTTCAAGAAATTGAAGTGGGTCGAGTTCCTTTGGAGATCCGGCCGTACAAGTGGTACCTACACGACAAATTGTGCATGTTAGAGAACCACAAGTATCTGCACCCACCGTTGCCATTGTGCTGTAGAACCTCGTCGTAGTGGGAGGTTGTTCGTCGACCCGGCGATTTATGTTCGTGGGTGAATCTTGGTTTAGTCGAGAGGCGAACAGGCAATAATCGACCCGTGGACATACTGAGGAGGCGATACAAATATTGATGCAAGATCATGGCACACCGCTATGGACTTAGAAATGGAGTCCATAATGGCTATGGATGTATATGAAAGACATTTCTACGGATGGCAAGGAAGCCATGGGTAGTAAGTGGATATCTGAGAGGAAGAGATTAGATGGAGGGTTGACTTTTAAAGCCGGGCTTGTGGCGAAAGGGTACACTCAGTTGAGGGCATCGATTTCGATGAGACCTTTTCACTGTAGCAATGCTCAAGTCCATCGAAATTCTTCGGCCATAGCAGCCCACTTGAACTAGAGGTTTGACAAATGGATGTTAAAATCGCTTTTCTAAGCGGTTACCTTGAGGAAGGTAGAGACATCTATATCACGACAACACGAAGGTTATGTGGTAAAGGGTGAAGAGCATCTAGTATGGAAGCTTAAGAAGTCCATTTATGGACTTAAGCAAACCTCCCGATCATGGAACTTACGCTTTTACGAGGTAGTAAAGTCTATGGATTTACCAGTTGTCTAGCGAGAGTTGTGTGTATCGGTTAGATGTCAACAGTGATGTGGTATTTCTTGCACTTTACGTAGATGACATCCTTCTAGTTAGCAACAACGTGAAAGGCGTTATCGGGCGTAAAGAGTTGGCTATCAATCGGTTTCAAATGAAAGACTTAGGAGATGCGGCCTACATTCTTGGGATCGAGGTTTCCGAGATCGCGAAGAAAATATTGAGCTTATCTCGGGCGTCTTACATTGATCTTGTGATTACTCGTTTTAGTATGCGGACCGCGAGGAAGGATTGCTACCTTTCGGACATGGCGTTCCTTTATCTAAAAGCATGATCACCTATATTTGCAAAGGAGATAGAAAATGAGACAAGTTCCTTGCAACCGCCGTAGGAAGTCTCATGTCTGCAATGCTGCTGCGAGGCCCGATATCGCTATGCGGTAGGCATAGTAGCTAGATATCGATCTAACCTGGACAAGCTCATTGAATTGCGGTAAAGCATATACTCAAGTACACGAAAAGGACTCGAGATTATAAGCTGGTTTACCATGCGAGATAGTCTAATGCCTTTGGGTTATCTGACTCGATTTCCAAAGCGACCGTGATGAGAAAAAAGTCGACCTCGGGCTATGTGTTTACCTTGGGAGGTGGGCCGTATCACGGAGAAGTGCAAGCGGCGATGCATTGCGGACTCTACCATGGAAGCGAATATGTAGCGGCCGGAGGCTTCTAAGGAGGCTGTATGGTTCAAGAACTACCTCGTGGATCTAGATGTGGTACTGGTTTGCCCAAGAGTATCATAGTTCTTGTGATAACTTTCGGTGCGATGCAAACTCGAAGGAACCAAGGACCACAAGGCGACCAAACACATAGAGAGAAAGTACCATGTCATCGAGAAATCGTTAGGCGCGGTGGCGTCTTGATTGAAAAGATTGATCTGACGGAAAATCTAGCGGATCCATTCACGAAGAGCACGCGCAAAAGTCTACGATGGACACGTTAGAGGACTTGGATTGCGCTTGATGGCACCCACTTAGAAAGGAAACTTTTGTATAAGTGGGAGAAGCAAAGTGATGGTTGTTTGTAATAGCTAGTAGAGACACATTGTATACTAAAAGTTTGCTTTAGTATAAGTGGGAGATTGTTGGTTGTATCTTGAAAGCGGTTTGGTTGAGCTTGTATACAATGTTTCTGATTACCACTATTACAATCTCTATCGATTTGAATACTTGATTGCATATATCATGTCCCCTTATCTCATATATAAGTTAGATCATACGATTGTGTAGAAGATCACGAAGTGCGTATGATTGGTCGAAACAATAATGAGATATAAAAGTTTCCTGGTGAGACAACTTAAGGGCGAGTTGTCGGTTTAGGTGCGATATAGATAAAGTGACTTGACTTAGTTGCTTGTCTATCTTGATGCGTCTCGAGCGTATTGAAGGATCACGGTGAGATGTGTTCTTCTTCGACCGTCGTGAAGAACCGAGATCTCGGTGACTTCGATGATCTAAACCTCGATAAGGTATTAGGTGAGTATGAGTTCTTGACCATCACTTTGACTTGTTATGAGTGAGGTTATATGTTCTAACCCAGATTCTCCGCATCTTGGGTGGTGGCGATCTTGTATGTCACGCTAGTTATCATGTCGAGTCACCGTATCCGTTTAGGATGATGGCGTCCCTTAAGGAGCTCAAAGGTTTATTGTACTAAACCCTGCGAGGTTGAGTTAGCTCAAGTACAATAATAAGGTTGAGTGGTACTACTTAAGGAAATGAAGTTATTAATTATTTTAAGCGATCAGTTGCTATAAATTATTAATGGACGTTCGATATCTTAAATCTGAGGATTAAGTAATGTCTAAGTGCAAGCGACTCAACCGGTAATAAAGGGTAAGTCGACATTCTTTCTCTAGTGGCATGATCGAATGTTTATAAATTAATTTATGTTCGGGGTGAACATAAGATAATTAATTTATTTGAGGCCCATCTTTATTCCTTGCATTTGATCCTGGGTGGCCCATCCAGGCCCTTTAGCACAAGAAAGTCGATCGAAAAGACCCTTTCGAGTTGTGGTTTGGTGCAAAGCTAGTTTAAGCCACATAAGGATATGGGCGGTCCGGCACATGTCTTTGAACAAGAAGGCGATAAGTTGGAGGCTAGATCGGCGCAAATTTGTTTATTGGCTATCTAGAGGAGCGAAATGTGGTTTATTCTATAGTCTAAGGATCGGGAAGGTCATTATTAGCACTAATGCCGATTCTTAGAAGAGGATTATATGATGAACCAAAAATCCAAAGTTGAAATCATTCTTTAGGAATTGGAAGATGATCGTATTCCACCACCGATTAGGCGAAAGTGCGAGATGTCGAGTCTAGTGGGAGGGACCGACACCGGATACTTGAGAAATTGAAGTGGGTGGACTTCCTTTGGAGATACCGGCCGTACAAGTGGTACCTACCCGACAAGTTGTGCAGATAGAGAACCACAAGTATCTGCACCCACGTTGCCGATACGCGATGGCGTCTCGTCGTAGTGGGAGGTTGTTCGTCGACCCGGCGATTTATGTTCGTGGGTGAATCTTGGTTTAGTCCGGGAAGCGAGCGGCAATAATCGACCCATGGACATCTGACGATCTGAGACATTTATGCAAGATCATGACACCGCTATGGACTTAGAAATTGAGTCCATAATGACTATGGATGTATATGAAAGACACATATACGGATGGTAAGGAAGCCGTAGGTAGTAAGTGGGTATCTGAGAGGAAGAGATTCGGATGGAGAGGTTTGGCTTTTAAAGCCGGGCTTATGGTGAAAAGGTACACTCAGTTGAGGGCATCGATTTCGATGAGACCTTTTCGCTGTGCAATCTCAAGTCCATCGAATTCTTACGCCATAGACCCAGCTTGAACCTAGAGGTTTGGCAAATGGATGTGAAAACCGCTTTTCTAAGCGGTTACCTTGAGGAAGGTAGAGACATCTATGTCGACAACCGAAGGTTATGTGGTGAAGGGTGAAGAGCATCTAGTATGGAAGCTTAAGAAGTCCATTTATGGGCAAGCAACCTCACGATCACGGAACTTACGCTTTGACGAGGTGGTAAAGTCCTATGGATTTACCCGGTTGCCTAGCGAAAGTTGTGTGTATCGTTTAGATGTCAGCGGTGATGTGGTATTTCTTGCACTTTATGTAGATGGCGTTCTTCTAGTTGGCAACAATTTGAAGTTGTTATCGGGGCGTAAAGAGTTGGTTATCGATCGGTTTCAAATGAAGACTTAGAAGATGCGGCGTACATTCTTGGGATCAAGGTTTACCGAGATCGCAAGAGGAAAATGTTGAGCTTATCTCGGGCGTCTTACATTGATCTTGTGATTACTCGTTTTAGTATGCGGACCGCCCGAAAGGATTGCTACCTTTCACATGGCGTTCCTTTATCTAAGGCGATCACCTATGTACGCAAAGGAGATAGAGGAAATGAGACAAGTTCACTTACGCTTCCGCTGTGGGAAGTCTCATATGCGCAATGCTATGTCTGAGGTCGATATCTACTATCGGTGAGGCATAGTAGCTGAATATCGATCTAACCTGGACAAGCTCATTGAATTGCGATAAAGCATATACTCAAGTACACGAAAAGGACTCGAGATTATAGGTTGGTTTACCATGCGAGATAGTCTAATGCCTTTGGGTTATCTGAGACTCGGTTTCAAGTGACCGTGATGAGAAAAAGTCTACCTCGGGCTATGTGTTTACCTTGGGAGGTGGGCCGTATCCGGCGGAGTGCAAGCGGCGATGCATTGCGGACTCTACCATGGAAGCGAATATGTGGCAGCAGGAGGCTGCTAAGGAGGCTGTATGGTTCAAGAACTACCTCATGGATCTAGGTGTGGTACTGGTTTGCCTAAGAGTATCATAGTTTCTTGTGATAACTTTCAGTGCGATGTAAACTCGAAGGAACCATGGACCCACAAGGCGACCAAACACATAGAGAGAAAGCACCATGTCATAGGAGAAATCGTTAGACGAGGGGACGTGCTGATTGAAAAGATTGATACGACGGATAACCTAGCGGATCCATTCACGAAGAGTCTGCCGCAAAAAGTCTACGACGGACACGTTCGAGGACTTGGATTGCGCTTGATGGCACCCACTTAGAAAGGAAACTTTTGTATAAGTGGGAGAAGCAAAGTGATGGTTTTGTTTGTAATAGCTAGTAGAGACACATTGTATACTAAAGTTTGCTTTAGTATAAGTGGGAGATTGTTGGATTTGTATCTTGAAAGCGGTATGGTTGAGTTTGTATACAATGTTTCATGTTACCACTATTACAATCTCTATCTGAATTGAATACTTGATTGCATATATCGAGTCCCTTATCTCGTATATAAGTTAGATCATATAGTGTGTAGAAGATAACGATGTCATGTATGATTGGTGGGGCTTAATGAGATATAAAAGAATCACGGTGAGACAACTTGAGGACGAGTTGTCGGTATGAGTCTATGTATAGATCTGACGTGACTTGACTTGGTTGCTTGTCTCATGCAGTGCGTCTCTAACGTATTGAAGGATCACGGTGAGATGAGTTCTTCTCGACCGTCGTGAAGAACCAATATCTCGGTGACTTACGATGATCTAAACCTCGATAAGGTATTAGGTGAGTATGAGTTGTTGACCATCACTTTGACTTGTTATGGGTGAGGTTATATGTTCTAACCAATATTCTCTGCATCTTGGGTGGTGGCGGTGCTTGTATGTCATGCTAGTTATACGTATCAGTCACCGTATCCGTTTAGGATGATGGCGTCCCCTTAAGGAGCTCAAAGGTTTATTGTACTAAACCTTGCGGGTTGAGATTAGCTCAAGTACAATAATAAGGTTGAGTGGTACTATTTAAGGAATTAAAGATATTAATTATTTTAAGCGGACGAATGCTCTAAATAATTAATGGACGTCGATATCTTAAATACGGGGATTCGTAATGTCTAAGTGCAAGCCGACTCACCCCGGTAATAAAAGGTAAGTCGACATTTATTCTCTAGTGGCATGAATGAATGTTTATTAATTAATTTATGTTCTGGTGAACATAAGATAATTAATTTATTTGAGGCCCATCTTTATTCCTTGCATTTGATCCACAGGTGGCCCGTCCGGGCCCGTAACTTAGTGTGAAAATCGGTGCCCCTACTCTCTATGGTGAGGATTTGATCCTCTTTATCCATAATGATATTATTATATTTATGGGATATGCATGGATCATTTCTAATGGGATTATGGTAATGCATTATAAATATAAGGTAAGAGATAAGATCAAGGCTAATCCTCAATTATCCATACCATTATTTTGTGTATTCCCATAGTGCTTGGGAAGGTGATTCTCGAAAATACAAGGGAGGATTAGGCGATTTTCGAAGCATTCTCCATAGATCGTCCTCACTCGGCGTTGAGTTTGGGCAACCGAGATACGATCCGGATGATCAAAGCACGAGTCTCGATCCGTTCATCCGTTCATCCCGGCAGATTCAAAGGTAAAACGAGAAAACCCTACGTGTTGCAATTAATTATATAGGCGCATGCTAGGAATATAATCGATGTATAGTGAATTAAACATCCAAGATAGATCCTCGGGAGAGGGTTAAATCAGATTTTCCTACACGTCCTACGGTAACCGAAAGGGTAATGACGCCCTCGGGTTGAACCGCCTCCTGAGTGAAGCTCCGCACTTGGGATGGTGCGGGGTGGATTTGAATCCCTCCGACCTCGAGTTTATCCAGGCAGCTCCGAAAGATGATGCTGACGGAGGCACCGATATCGATGTAGACCCGGTGGACGTTCTTGTTACCCACCACGGCTTATATGGTGATGGAATCTTGGTGGGGCATGATTTTGGGCACCGGATCCTCCTGGAGAACACGATGTTCTCACCGTCCGAGTCGCTTATTTTTCGACTCCCGGGGACCGACCTCGAGCTTCGTTTTTCAGCGGCGACCTCGTCGTTCCTATAAGCGATCCGATAATGGCGTAGACACGCTCCATCGCATCGGGACCTTCGTCCTCATCGTCTTGAGGGTGTGTCGTCGTCGAGGTCGGCCCGATTGTTGCCACCATTATTCTTCCTCTCGTGCTTCTTGTTCCACCGCCCGGCTCGGCCGAGGTATTTCTTGAGGGCTCTCGCTGACGAGCTCGTCAATCTGCGAGCCAGGTTTACGCAATTTTCGGTATCGTGACCATACCTTGGTGATAGTCACAATACTTCTCTGATGACCTCTTCTTAGATCCTCCTTTCATAGGAGGGGCTTGAGGAAGAGCTCGGCGTGGAGCTCGAATATCTCGCCCTCGATTTGAGCGGACGAGGCGCTTTACCGCCGAGGTTTGGCGAGGTCGATCACGGACTCCGGTGGCCTCTCTTGATTCTATCGAAGGCACTTGGCGATCCGCGCCTCGACTTGGTCATCAAGCTTCTTCGTTCAACCCTACCTTTCGTCCGGATCTCTCTTTCTTCCGATCGACTCGTCCCTGACATAGTTGTCAACCGGGGTCCAGGCGACTAGCCATCTTCGACTTTCTCGGGTGATCTCTTTGTTCGGTCGCGGGTGGATCCGTTCTTGAGCGCATTGATGATGTGAGATCGTTACTCATCAATTTTGAGAGACTCCATGATGAACCTCGAGGCGAAGTTCGACATCGTCTCATCCCCCTGGCGGATAGTGGCGGTCGGACGAAGGGCTGGCGGGGTGGCATCTTACGATTGAGCGCCGCAGGCGATCCATGAGATCACAGGCGGTGTATCTTTGTTTTGGCGGGCGAGATGAACCAACGTCGGCGTTGGAGATCAAGACATCGGGAAGATTTTGCACATGTGAAAATCTTCCATTCCTTGATCGCCATGTTGGTAGTGTGGCGAAAAGGAAGTCGAGAGGGTCCCAAGGCCATCGTGGCGGCGATGTTGGGTGCCATGTATCGTTGTGGCAGGCGTGTCGAATCTCTCGGAGAAAGGAGATGATTCTTCGTGCGGTCGAACCCGGAGATCGTTGCCATCTCTACGGAGGGTGGGAGACCGGTGTGGCGTCTGTCGTCTCTTGAGGGAGTTCGGCTCCGCCTCTCCATTCTCTCTTTTGCTCGGCTCTGGGCGGCATGCCGAGGTGGAGGCGACTTCACAGCGATGTGGTGGTGAAGGTTGCGACCATCTCGGCGGTGATTGACTTCTGGCGGCGGGTTGATGTCACGCGTTCTCGGCTATTGTGCGAGGTGGCGTTGACCACCTCGGTGGGCGGCGACATCGGGCGCCCGTATTCGCGATTCGGGCACTCGAGATGCCGCTCCATTAAATCCTCGGTGAAGGAAATTTTGGAATTGGCGAGGTTGGCATTGAGGAACTCGAGACACGGCTCGGCGAGGACTCGTGAGATCGGTGAACCGCTGCATTCCTGGCGTTGAGGTCGGCATCTTCTTCCTCGTCGGGACGGCGATCACGAGGTGTATGAGAATGTTTTCCATGTAGCCCTCGGGCATGTGACCGCTTGTGGCGTCTGCAATCTCCTTCCTTGCTGGTGACCACACAGTCGTCTTGGTAGCGGTTGTTCTTGCATCGGCGGCGGTGCTAAGCGTTGCACGTGTTCTTGCCATTAAATTGTAGAAAACGAAGCTTTTTGTTCGATGTCCCTGACGGCGCCAATGATAAATCTAGTGTATGTTAATATCGAGATTTGTGTAAGCGATAAAGAACACCAAAGGCTTTTCGTGGTTCAATCGAGAATAAGATCTCGTCCACGGAGGTGATTCCTCAATACTTTCACTATGATTTGATTACGGTGAGTGCGACTAAAAGCTCTTAGTATTCAACAAGTTGCTAACCCTTCTACCTTGATCTAACTCCTATTTATACATATCGAGGACCCTAAAGGCGTGCCCAATCCCCGATTGGCGGGACCTGATCCCCTCCCATGTAGGGACTCTTCCTCTCGCTTTGTAGGGTCTCTCGCCTTCCATGTAGGGATCCCTCGCCTTCTATGTAGGGTAGAGACGGATTAGGGTTTAGGGTTTAGACGCTGGGCCTTTGGCCTAACCGCGTGGGCCGCTATTAAGTCAGGCCCAGCTCGTTTGGGCTCGTCAATGAACCTGAGCGGTTGGGCCATATCCTATCACTGGCCAATTGGTGGAGTGAACCAAGGCAGGTAGGCCTCTATAACATATATTATTTCAACAAAAAATTATCGCTGTATTGATTTATTTATTTTCACTTTTTAAGTTTAGTGAGAAACAATGTCCGTGAACATATTTCACGAGCACTTCACTTATAGTCCTATTATTTTTTTCTGATTTATATTTATTTAAATTCTAACACCTCATCATTTGTTAATGACATTATTTGTTTTATAAATTACATATAAAACTCAAAGTTCAAGTCATTCTTTTTATCCATTTATATGAAATTAAAGAGAGAGAAAATAAATCAAACTTTGAATTTTATGTAATTTATAAAATAAATAGTACAAATAACAATTTATATATCTACACAATGTGTGTGTGTGTAAATGGACAATGGATAATACACCTATATGTTTCATTGTGTTGAATTTTGGCGACCTGAGGGAGGTAGCGATGAAAGATCAAGATTGTTTTATTTAATCTGATTTAATATTTATAATTTGGAAGAAGCTCAAACAAAAACAAAATTGCTGTAAGAACTCAATCGGGCCAATCCCTCGGGTTCGGCTAACCCACTCGGGTTGTCGGCTATTCGGTTCGGGCTATTCGGGTTGACATTTTTTTGGGTTAGAAGAATTCAACCCTAACCCTAAACTCTCGGGTTCGGGCTAACCCATCCAGACGAAAGCTTAAATATATATATATATATGTATATATATATATCAAATATTTATATTAGCGTTGGGTAAAAACAAATAATTGAAAAATAAATATAATGCATTCCACAAGTTCTTTTTTAATCTTATTATACTAACTTTGAATAGCAAACAATAAAATTAAAAATAGTGCTCATAATTAAATTCTTTTTTTCTAATACGCTTTAATGTCCGCATTCCACGTAACTAAATGATCTCTAATAATATAATACAATTATAGCGGAATTAAAACTAATATCTAGAAAAATTTTAATAAGTTAATTCAATATAATACTATTTAAAATATATTACAATATCAAAATTAGAAAATAATGCTCACAACTAAATTATTTTTAATATATCCGAATATTCATATTCCATAATAGCTAATTCACTATTTTTTAACTTTTAACAACACTATGAATATCTTCTATAATTTCTTGTATAGTTGTAGGGATGTTAATCGGGCCAACCCGCCAGTTCGGGCTAACCCACTCGGGTTGTTTCCGCTATTCAGCTCGGGCTATTCGGGTTGACTTTTTGGGTTATAAAATTCAACCCTAACCTCTAATTTTATCGGGATTATCGGCGCACCCGGGCTTCACCCATATTGACATCCCTCTGAACTAGGAACTAAAACCGTGACTGTGTATCTTTGACGGTTATTATAAACAAACGTCATCGTTACATATAAAACACATTACCATAAAAAGATCATTGTTTTGGAACATATTTGTTTTGGAATAATTTGAAAAAGAAAATTGAAGAGTTTTAAGTTGGGGTTATATATTTAATTATAATAATAAAATAATTTATATATATATATATATATAACTAAATGGATTTTGGAATGAGAAATTGGGAATGATGGCTAGGCAGGAATAGAAATTATTTAGGTTAACTAATTTAATATTATAATAAAATATATATATATATATATATATATAGGGGTTGGATCGGTGAAAACTCATCTTTTTGAGAACTTGATAACTATGCACAAGCGAATAAAAATGATGCACAAGATGGTATAAAGTTGTGCATAACGAAAATATTCTAAAATTGTTACCCAAACAAAATAATTTTAGAAAATTTTAGTTATCACAACTTTATAAATCTTGTCATCATCTTCAACGTCTTATGCATGGTTCGCGAGTTCGCAAAAAGATGGTTCTCATTTGATCCACTCTATATATATATATATATATATATATATATATATATATATATATATATATTAATGAGTCCACGGGCGGATGCGGACCGGATCAGGGTCTTAAAACCTAAACTTCAAATTCAGATCCTAAATATTGATATATGTTCCAGATCGGTCCAGATCCATTGGGTCCAGATTTTTGAGGATCCAGATCCTTAAAATAGATCTGGATCCACGGATCTGGATCGGGTCCTGGATCCGTTGCCATCCCTAACCCGACCTATTAGATATTAGACTCGGACCGAACATGGAACATCAATTATGGATCTGAAACGGTCCGGATCTGGAACTAGAACCAGACCAGAATCAAAATTAGAATCGAAACCGTTGCTTTGGAATTTAATGGGCTATAAGTGATTTTGGATCGGTATGGGTAAAATCGACTCATTGACAAGCCTACTTAAACTTAGACTTGTCAGTAGACAAGTTTTACTCGGATCAAAACCAATAAATAAATATTAGTTCGGGTTCTGGAATCAGAATCATAATCGAACCTGACCGAACCATCAAACTATGGGTCTAAACGGTCCGATTCTAAAGCGGGTCTGGAACCGGAACCAAAACCGAAATAATTGTTTTAAAATTTAATAAGCTATGAACGATTTCAAATCAGCATGGATAAAACTCATCCATTGACATCCCTACTCATGTTAACGAATCATAAGAGTTTAGGTGCGTTTATGGGACGCATATGAAAATTATAAATTTATAAAATATAATTAGATATAAAAAGAAAAACGAATTCTTTTGCGACTAACTAATAATTGATGAAATTACAAATTATTAAATTGTGCATGGTCCTGTAACCGATTGATTGGTAGGTGAGCCTGGCCAATTGGTGGAGTGAACCAAGGCAGGTAGGCCTCTATAACATATATTATTTCAACAAAAATTTATCGCTGTATTGATTTATTTATTTTCACTTTTTAAGTTTAGTGAGAAACAATATGTCCGTGAATATATTTCACGAGCACTTCACTTATAGTCCATGTTAGTATTTTTTTTTTCTGATTTATATTTATTTAAATTCTAACACCTCATCATTTGTTAATGACATTATTTGTTTTATAAATTACATATAAAACTCAAAGTTCAAGTTATTCTTTTTATCCATTTATATGAAATTAAAGAGAGAGAAAATAAATCAAACTTTGAATTTTATGTAATTTATAAAATAAATAGTACAAATAACAATTTATATATCTACACAATGTGTGTGTGTGTAAATGGACAATGGATAATACACCTATATGTTTCATTGTGTTGAATTTTGGCGGCCTGAGGGAGGTAGCGATGAAAGATCAAGATTGTTTTATTTAATCTGATTTAATATTTATAATTTGGAAGAAGCTCAAACAAAAACAAAATTGCTGTAAGAACTAGGAACTAAAACCGTGACCTGTGAATCTTTGACGGTTATTATAAACAAACGCATCATCGTTACATTTAAAACACATTATGATAAAAAGATCCTTGTTCTAATATATAAAGATACATTATTCATTGTCCTTTAGGACAACTTAGTATGCAAAGTGTGTTTTCTGTAGTCAAAATATTACAAGTTCGAATCCTATTAAAAACTTTGCAGATTTGAGCATCTCACACTTATTTTCATAAATGTGATTTATCTGTCATGTATTTATAAGCTATTGCACATAAATGTGAGTATTAAAAACATTGTTGGTTTTCCAAGTATGGTTCAATCATGTATGGATTTTACCTAATGCACACCAAATATAACAGTTGTAGAATTTCCATGAATTAAAAAAATCATCATAAAATTTATGGACCAATTTGATTCCTAGTTACTATACTAATAAGGAAGGCTCCTTACCAAAACCACCCCGTTTAGAATCATAAGAAAAATACATGTCTAATGCCAATTCAATAGCACTACTAAAAGACAGCATTACAAATAGTAACACACTTATTCCTCTAAATAATGGCGACACTTTACAAGTTACAAAAAAGCACTAGAGTTGTCTCAATTTGATGATGTTTATTCAAAAGCACGCATCGTTGTTTTAACATAAATTTCTTATGCATCTCCTGACGATACGAGTTTATTTTCAATATAACTAACAAAAAACTGACTGAACAAGTCAATGTGTATATACTGAACTAAAATTAATTGAAGTGGTCAGTTTGACTTGCAAGGAATGGTTGGTCGGTGCAGTGTGTGTTGGGACACAATAGAAAATTACTACAAACCAATCAAAACATTGTGAAAAATGATGACAAATCTCTTCACACTGTAACCCTCAAAACTAAAAAAAAAAAGAGGTGGTCTCATTTGCGGATGTTATGTGCAGATATTGATGCTTTTCTTCGATGTAAATGATACTCTTATTCAATGTAAGTGATATTCACTAATTACGGGATAAAAAACAAATGATATTTGTCTTAAGAACGAATGATACTTTTATCCATCTGCATGCAAATGATACTTAAGAACGAATGATATTTTTATCCGTCTGCATCCAAATGATACTTTTCTTAAGAACGAATGATACTATTATACATCCGTAATGTGCCAACAGATATACATGAGTTTTGTGATAAAAAAAAATAAGGTTTCCCACATCCCAAAATTAAAGTTTTAATTCAGAGTGACAGAAAATAAAGTTATCAATAAATCGGTGATTTATTAATCTAAATCATAAATTGACCGGTCAAATTGAATAATTTTTTCACTCAAATTCACTTAATCTACAAAATTACCACCATCAAATCAATTTGCAACTGATTTTGCCAATTTTTTCTTGCCGCTTTAAATATAGTATACATATATGTATAAATTAATTATTAGCATGATATATCAACATATGAAAGGAAAAAGGAAATAAATGATCTTGCAAATTGCAAAAAAATCGAAACAAAAGGAAAAAATCAAATCAAAAAGGGAAACAAGCCATAATAAAAAATAAAATAAATACAAAAACTTATGTACATCCGTCTGCATGGTGCGGACAGACAAATATATCATTTATTATTAAGAAAATTATCATTTATATTAAAGAAAATTATCATTCATTTTTAGCCTATAATTTAGAAAATATCATTTAAATTGAAAAAAAATATTATTTATACTTGAAAAAATGTATCAAAGTTCATATTTACAGATAAATATACAAGAGACTACCTTTAAAATAGAATAAAATAAAATAAAACGAAAACGCAAAAACATATGGAGATAATAGGGCCCACCACCCAGACGTGCCCCGTAGGTGCGTGCAAGACTCGAGGCGTCTGAGATGCACATAATTAAATTTTAAGAAGTTTTATTTCAAGAAAAAGTAATACTAGTATATCAAAGCAGACTTTACATGTAATTTAAGTAAGGAATCAAAAACTTTATGTGAAACTGATATGAAACTAGTCCAGGCGAAGACTAAGGGGTGTTTGGCTAAGTTTATTTTAGAGAGTTTATAAGTTCCAAGAATTTATAAGATGTTTCAAAAGTTTATAAGAGATAATGTCTCAAGTACTTATAAGTTGTTAAAGTGTTTAGATAATTGATCTTATAAGCTAGAGAAAGAATCGTGACTTAGAGGGAGAAAATCATAGTTAGAGAAATAAAATTGACGATATGAGAAGTTGATAATGTATGTGTAGGAAATAACGAACTATAATAAGGTTATTTTGGTAAATTCATAATTGCTTATAAGTTTATGAAAAAATAAGTTAGGGTTAACCAACTTATTTTTAGGGAGTTTATAAGTTGTTGGAGCTTATTTTCACAACTTATAAGCTATTTAGGAGTTTATTTTGCCAAACATTTTGCAACAGTTTATAAGCTCATAAACAGCTTATAAGTTGTTTTAAAGAGCTTATAAGCTCAGCCAAACACCATCTAAGAGTATAAGTGATTAAGCTACTCGAAATCAATTTGAAAAATACTCGAACTCAAGCTCAACAATGCTACTTGCGATATGCATAATTTGTAGTGATACAATATATGTACCGTCCATATAATTATTTGATACACAAATTTATTTTATTAGTAAATGCTTAGAACATTACTACATGACCAGGTCACAATAAGATCATTCTTGTTCCTAATGTCCCCAAACTATACATTGGTATTTACTAGTTCAATAACAAAGCCGCCATCAACAAGCAACATCGCATAGAAGCTATTTCAGCGATAATTCACTAACTCATCGGACAAAAATCTGATGAAATCACAACATTCTTTCCCAATTTGTTAGAAGATCGGATCTACAGGGTGAAAACAAGTAACTCAAAAGGATCACTAAGAATATCTTCCTCGAATATCCTATGACTCAAGGCTTATTCGTATCATGCATTCAGATCGATTAACAATTAATCTGATTCGTCATTAGCGGCAACTAGATATGCATCAATATTATAAGCACCCATGAATCAATGCACGGAAGGTAAATAAAGATAACGAGAATCACAACATATAGGATCGAATCATGCAAACCCTAGGATTGAAAATTACCTAGACATAATAAGCGTGCCAAAGCAATAAATAAATAAAGAACGCATAAATTGAAATAGATAGATAAAACCGTAGGAATCCACGATGAACAATTGTAGCACTTGAATCCGAAAGAAAACATGAACTTCAAAAACTGAACTATGAACTGAAATTAAATTCTAGAATCGAAAGGAATTCAAACACTAAGCTATTAACTATATTGGAATCAACAAAACGTGTTGTTCAATAATATATAAAAGAAAGGTGTGTTCTGTAATGTAAAGCCAAAAAAAAACAAAGTCTGCGTCCAAAATTATAATCCCCCCTCTAATGTCTCTCTCGTCAATTCTAATGTAAAACTCCCTTGGCGTGCGTGAAAAACATATATATATATACATATATGCAGCCCTACACCTCGCGATGCGCGCTAGCCATCTTCCCCCGTGAAGGAGGCACGAAGGCTCCGAAAACGCTGAAAAACCATTGCTGCTCGCGAGGGAGCATCTCGACAAACGGTCGCGAGCTCTTCTCGCGAAGCGTAATTCACTGCGTGCGCGACTTCGCCGTTTCGCTCCGTTCTCTCTCGTCCGGACTCCGAATTACAATCCGTTTGAGCCTACAGACTCCTATCGAGATGCTCTTTAACATAGTAAACTTTGCACATCCATCTTTGTCAAATCCATTTCATCATATTCAACGTCGTTTTCAAAAATTCTTCTTCATGCGAGCTCATGTTGTGCTATTGATTCCTCTTTATCGTGATCCACCTTTTTACATCAAAACCTATGCTAAAATGACATGAAATACACGGCATAATATCTTCCAAGGTAAACATAAATATATCAAAAGGGGCTCAAAGACCACTTATCAATTATAAGCGAAGCGAATATAGCCATATAAAACAAATAAAAATGAGAACATCAACTCCTCAAACTTAACCTTTTGTTTGTCCTCAAACAAATCAGAACAAAAGAGAGACGACCAAAGATAGGCAAAGAGTCGAATGACAAAAGCAATAAGCCTCAGAGCCATGAGCAATAAAAGATTCAAACAAATGAATCAAATCATAACATCTTTCATTAAACTCCACATATCATAAACATCATAAGCACGAGCCTTCTCAAACTTGAATCCTCACGACATGGGTATATATATAAGAAATCTCAAACACTCAAGTGTATCGAGGAGGACGTGTTTACTCTCAAAGCTCAAAATTACATGGAATCTTCCATAAGCTTGCAAATCGTCTAATTCTCCATTGCTCAAATATGTGCTCAAGAACTAAGATCAAAAAGGTCTTATAACAGGTTATAATGTAGGCTCTTTGGTAAGGTATGATATATTTAGGCTAAGTGACTCATAATCCCATAATGACAAACATCATAAACACAAGACATAATTCCCAAATTTTCACAATTCATTTCAAATCTTTATACCAAAAAGGCATTTTTTTCTAAGAATTCCATAATTATCATATAAGTGATATACTCATCTCAAAGCACTAGCTACTTACCCATTTATGTTCTCTTCACACACTTGCACCAAATCTTTCAATTTTTTATTTTTATTTTTATTTTTTGAACTTATATGGGTAAGCAACTATTTTTAATAATCACTTTCTCATCATCTATTTTCTTTCCTTTCTTTTTCAACCCTCAATTTCAAGTAACCAAAAATTACACTAACAACTAACTTGACCCATGGCTATATGAAAGAATTAGGTAGGCTCAAGCGGGCTCATCAAAGGATAATAAAATAACGAGGTTAGTGTTTGGATAGTGTATAGGCTAAGAAAAGAATGCTAATATCATCTCATAATTCTTATGCATCAATGCAACCTCGAAAAGAACGAGCAAGTTCTAGAAACATGCTATTTCAAACTATTCACACGAGAAAGAAACAAGGCGAAAGGATATGACGATCAAAAGCTCAAGTCTCACGGGTTTCAAAATGTGATCAAGTTCTCGAGGCTCGATACTCACAACAATCATAACATGCTTCGTCTCACAAAATCGGTTGCTATCAATTTATTTATTTTTCTAATAAAAGCAGATCTCATCATCATTGCTCGTCATTCAACTCGACCCAAGCAGACACACAAAACCCAAACAAGAAAAACCAAAACAAAACAAGCGGAAAGAAAACAAAACAAAACAAAAACAAAACAAAACAAAACAAAACATTGGGTTTACCTCCCAACAAGTCTTTGGATTTATCGTCTTTAGCTGGACCATCACATACCTTGTTCAATCCGTTGTTACGGTAGTAGCGGACTTCCTTCCAAAAGTGCGAATTCCTTGTATTTCGCATTCACCGTTGACCACCAGGCGTGGAAGTGGCCCCCAAACTTGGATGATTCACTCGGGTTCCATGCGAGTCCCTCTTTCTCGCGTTCTTATCGGCGGTCGATTGCCCTCTAAGTATCACGGCGTGTGTAGCGGCGATGGTCGTGATCAAATAGCGATCTGGGAGAATGCAGCGTGGAGTTCTTGCCTTGTTTCTCGCCGCTTTAGTATGACTAGCGCTAGGTAGCTCGCGAGGCCCTCGGTGACTTCTGCGGGCGCGTCTTGACTTTCGCGCCCGTTGAACCTCGCTATATCCTCCTTGCTGCGCTTGGTAGGATTCCTCCGTAGGGCTCGCGATCGCGAATCCTCTCTTTAGCCCATTTTCACCGTTAAGTCTTTTGTAGTGCATTTACTTGTACGGCTAGTGACCAATCGATTCTCAATACTTTCACGTGTTCGCTCATAGCCGTCACATTAGACTCAAGCTGTTTAATTTTTGGCGATCGCTTATAAATGAATTCTTTGTATCGCCATTTGTTGTATCGACTCTTCCACACTCGGTTTCTTCGCCTCTTGAATCATTACATTACGAGCAGCGAAACCTCAGGGATATTCTTTGAAAAGTAAATGCAGTATATAGGTAAGACAGTATCTTATCCACGAGGTTGTATCGAAAACATAAAGCTAGCTCAGCGATAATTCATCATTATTGAAACCACGAGAAAAGGGTGAAAGGTTTAAGGGCTTGAATTTAATCCAAGCGAGATGTAACCATGCATAAAATAAAATAAAGCAATAAAATACTCAGAAGGTAAAAACAGATAAGAAAGACTAACCCTAGGGATGCATAAATCCTACCCACAATGTATGTTTATCCTGTTTCCTATTAGCGATTTTAATCCGGACAAGATGGAAGATCGCATATATAACCAACAACTTGATTCGACAATTGCGGCGATGAATTACGAGTTTTCCTATTCTTTACGTCTCTGGGTGAAAACAAGTAACTCCAAAAGGATCACTAAGAATATCCTTCCTCTGAATATCTATCTCGATTCACGACTCGAGGCTTATTCGTATCATGCATTCGAATCGATTAACAATTAATACGATTCGTCGTTAGCGGCAACTAGATATGCATCAAGATTGATCGAAATTAATACATATAAATAAGCACCAAGAATCATGAATCAATGCACGGAAGGTAAATAACGATAGAGGAATCACAACATATAGGATCGAATCATGCAAACCCAAGATTAGAGCGGAAAATTACCTAGACATAATAAGCGTACCAAAGCAATAAATAAATAAAGAACGCATAAATTGAAATAGATAGATAAAACCGTAGGAATCCACGATGAACAATTGTAGCACTTGAATCCGAAAGAAAATATGAACTTCAAAAACTGAACTATGAACTGAAATTAAATTCTGGAATCGAAAGGAATTCAAACACTAAGCTATTAACTATATTGGAATCAATAAAACGTGTTGTTCAATAATATATAAAAGAAAGGTGTGTTCTGTAATGTAAAGCAAAAAAAAAACAAAGTCTGCGTCCAAAATTATAATCCCCCCTCTAATGTGTCTCTCGTCAATTCTAATGTAAAAACTCCCCTTGGCGTGCGTGAAAAGCATATATATATACATATATGCAGCCCTACACCTCGCGATGCGTGCTAGCCATCTTCCGAAGGAGGCATGAAGGCTCGAAGCGCAAAACTATTGCTGCTGCGAGGGAGCATCTCGACCAACGGTCGCGAGCTCTTCTCGGCGTAATCCTTGTGCGCGATTTAGCCGTTTCGCTCCGTTCTCTCTCGTCCGGACTCTGAATTACAATCCGTTTGCGCCTACAGACTCCTATCGAGATGCTCTTTAACATAGTAAACTTTGCACATCCATCTTTGTCAAATCCATTTCATCATATTCAACGTCGTTTTCAAAAATTCTTCTTACGAGGCTCATGGACGAGCTATTGATTCCTCTTTATCGTGATCCACCTTTTTGACATCAAAACCTATGCTAAAATGACATGAAATACACACTGCATAATATCTTCCAAGGTAAACATAAATATATCAAAAGACAGCTCAAAAGACCACTTATCAATTATAAACGAAACGAATATAGCCATATAAAACAAATAAAAATGAGGCTTATCAATCAACAAGCAACATCGCCACTAACTCATCGGACAAAAATCTGATGAAATCACAACATTCTTTCCCAATTTGTTGGATCATGTTATCCCTGCCTTGGAAGTTAGTAATGATCTCCGACTAAAAAAGAGGAGAAGATGATATATGTTACCCTCTGGATCTTCCATCTTTGTCATGTCGAACAGCTCTTTCAACACGAAGAAAGCGAGCTGCTTCTCTACCAATAGTGGGTTAATTACCCTATCTAAACCCATAGTGTGATGGTTCGAGTTTGATATTTAATGGATCGGTTTTAAAATCGAAATCAATACTGATTTATTGATTATGGTCTGGACCTACTGAGAAGCCTAATTGCCATTGATAACTCACTTTATCTTACTCCATGCCCTCAACATGAATTGGACCAGCACAAACTGTTTGAGGTTCAAAATCCTTTTAATTCTGTTGCCGAAAGTGATGATCAGCTTTATCTATAATTGGCTTTGATGAAGATCATTGTTCCAAAAGGGGAAGCTCTACTCACGGGAGTCCTCACACATCAATCCTATATGAGAATGTGAGAAGGTAAATCACGGTGACTTGGCGGTTAAGAAGCTAGGAGGACTTTGTCTAGTGCCCACAAGGAGCCATCATAAAGAAGGTGAAATTCCCACAATGCGATTACTAGGAATCGATCATTGATCCATTGTTCTAAATCTGCTAGCTCTTAACCAACTAAGCTAAGCCCGTGGGGACAATTTGAAGAAGATCATTAAACATGCATACAATCCGAAAAATAACACTCTCTCCCCTCTGCCATCTTCACGAACTAATTTAGCCAGAAAATCAACCAATATGCTACATGGAAGCAAGTTTTGTGTTAGACAAAAACGCCATATGGTAGTTAGTATCAAATATAAAATCTTTCTTCGCTTTCAATTGCTTAATTGTGACATACTTTCAGCCTCATGAAGCAACCCTGATGTTATTTAGTACTGATGAAAATTGACCTTGTGTTTCTTTACTCATATAATAATTCACATATCTTCTTTAATTTGAAGTCATTACACATAATTCTAAACATGTTAATGATATGGGAAATATAAAAAATATTAACTAGCAATAGCTTTCTTTTCTTCATATATATAAAATAGTTATTTCAATTATAAGTTAAGCATGATATTATCTGTAAATTCACATAAAAACTAATGCGCACTGACCACACCACAATTGTTGTGTACTAATTTCAAGTTATGTTACCAATACAAGTAGTGTCTATTGACAAAGAAAATTTCCAAGAATTTTCCCAAGGGAGCACTCAATCATAACCCTCCCCATAAGAAAAGACTCCATTTTTCAAGTCAACTAAGAAAGCTAGCATGATATCGAAGATGTAAGATCAAGGCGAAAATTTCGAGCCAATTAAACCGTGTGAGAAGATTCCCGAAAAAAAATCCATCTTATCTAACTATGAAATCAAAATATAGAAATGAAGAAAGGTTTGGGTTCGAGTCCACTTGACGCAGTCTTTAAAATTTCTGTATTAAATTACCAAAAAAAATATATAGAAATGAAGAAAATTAAATCACATCTTCCGAAATAGCCCAGAAGTGTGAGAGGATTCACGAAATTCCTTACTATTTGGGCTTTGGGCCTATCATTTTGATTTCTCATCCTTTCTATTTAATCTGATCTTTAGTAAATTACTTTTGGCCCATCTTGATTTGATATACAATTGCCATTTAGACGCAACAGTCACTTCGTCCCAACTATAGGCAAATATGATTTCTTATCTAAAAGGAAAATTGTTGAAGAAACAAGATATCCGACTAAATTTTCTATATCACCCCTAAATAAAAACAAGAGCCAAATTAAGTTAATACGCAACAATAATTTCCAATATAAAGAACGACATACTTGAAAAGACTATAAGAAAAAAAATAAACATATCAATGAGACTATATAATCGGGGAAACCACATAATAGGATATCATACTATGAGGGTGTTTGGTTGAGCTTATAAGCTCTTTAAAACAGTTTATAAATTGTTTAAGAGCTTATAAACTGTTGCAAAATGTTTGGGAAAATAAGCTCCTAAACAGTTTATAAGCTGTGAAAATATGCTCCAACAGCTTATAAACTCCCCTAAAAATAAGTTGGTCGATCCTAACTTATTTTTCAATAAACTTGTAACAACCATGAATTTACCAAAATAACCTTATTATAGTTCATTATTTCCTATACATATACTATCAACTTCACATCTCGTCAATTTTATCTCTTTAATTATGATTTTCTCTCTCTAACTCACGATTCTTTCTCTAGCTTATAAGATCAATTGTCTCAAACACTTTAACAACTTATAAGCACTTGAGACATTACCTCTTATAAGCTCTTAAAACATCTTATAAACTCTCTAAAATAAGCTTAGCCAAACACCCCCTATATACATTCAAGATGGATGTAAGATATGTTTAGTTTTGCATGACGATAAGGTAAAGATTGGATCATGTGAAAGTAATATGCAATTCACACAAAATAGATAAATTATACTAGAAAGATTATGCGTGTATTGATAGTAGAGAGAGACGATGAAACTCAGTCTGTTGGTAAGATATTTTCCTTCCATTTTCGAGGTTCGAGTCACCTAAAAAATTAATGTATGAGTGTTTTTCTTTCTTTAATAACTACAATTTTTTTGGGGGGTGGGGCGGGGGGGTCTAAGAGAGAAAGAAAGAAATTGTTAATTAATCCCCTATCCAAGTTGATTGGTGCAAATTGATACATCATCCTATTGGATTAATATTTTTTAACACCAGTAAAGTAGAGAGAGAGATTGTTAATCCCCCAGGCAAATTGATTGGTGCATATTAAAATATATAATCCTATCTTACTAGTAGTATTTAATCGGTAAAGTAAGTTCTGGGTAAATGTGCTGTGTTTGTGCAACATGCCAACATGGGATGTAATGATGTTAAAGGCACAAGATAAGAATTTAATACTGACTAAAAAGTTAATTAGCGGCTAAACAGAGTCTGAAACTAATGTGGAAAGTGTACGCTTTGCCTTCCATTGCATTGGAAATCTTAATCTTTACAACTTGCTCTATTAAATTATTTCCAAGTCCCTAAATCGTCATCGATATAATTATATGAACAAAGGGTTTTTGTTTGACATTTGATTTGAAGCTTAGTTGGTTACGGATGCATATATTCAACTTGAACAAATTCTAATCGATATAAAAATCTGATTGATACACTTAATAAAATTAAAATTTACTTTTTTGGTGGTTGTTTCTATAGGAAGACACGGTACGGGAAATTTCTGATTATATTAATAAATATAAGTTTTAGCTGATATTTCTACAATTGTCAATCTAGTCATACTTTTGTCAATTGAATAAAATTATTATTTTGATTAAAATTAACTGATATGACAAACACATGCACGTAGATTTAATTAACCACGTCTTTCTCCATGGATGTGTACAAAATTTAAAAACATAATACTATTCAAAAGTATATTGAAATCAACTATGCACAAGCAGATATTATATAATATAATGATGAGAGCAAGTAATTTCTATTTCATTTCAATGAACAACGCCTTGAAATATTTCCCAAAATAGATATTCAAATGTGTATACTATCACTTTTGTAAGAATTTTTATTCAATTAGTGAAAGTATGGGTAAATTGACACTTCCATAAGAATCGACTGAAGTCCTGAAACCTTGCAAAGGTTTGGCTCTTTTTAACCAATTTGTCCTACAGAAATAATACTATTATTTATATAGTAATAGTTTTATAGTTAAAACTATATAAAATAAAATAAAAATATTTAAAAATATTACTATATTAGTAACAAGTGTATAGGCTGAAAAGCAGAGTTAACAGTGAAAAATACCTATTATTGTTTAATGAAGATAAATTAGGCTCGTAAATATAAAAACATATATAAATTACTCATTTTTTAATAATGTTCAAATTTGTCCTTAATGAAAAACCATCGTCCATCACTTCACATTCTTACGCAATGTGCGAAATTTGAGTGTGCGGTGCACAATTTCATTATTGTTAATTTGTCATGTATTGGTTTAACTTGAACACATGCACAGAAATATATGTTAATGCATTCGTGCATTGGTTCAATATATATAATGCTTTTTCCCCCTTTTTTTCGTGTCACGCACCGTCAAATCGGATAAATATAATATTAAAGAAATTTATTTTTATAATTTTATTAATTATCATAATAAATGCAAGTACATAATTAATTATCAAATTCTAATAATATTAAATAAGGATAAAATAATAATTTAATCATAATTTCATATTAAAATTACGAACTAAAACACTTAATTAAAAACAAGAAAAAATTAATAAAACACCTATAAAAGAACGAAAAAATATATGTTTTTGAAAGAACTTGAAAGTATTAATAAATCGTTTAGTATAACAATCTATCTCGATAAAATTGAGAAAATTGTCATAAAACGAACCGATGGGATATGGCCCAACCAAGTGGGCCCTAGCAATGAGCCCAAACAGTGGGCCCTAACGTTAATAATGTGCCCACGCGGTTGAGCCCTAATCGTGCCCAAAATGCCCCCGAGCCGCCACTCCGCCGATGGAGAAGATGAACCAAGGTCGCGCGCCACCTCCACGTGGTAGCCTTGAAAGCGAGAGGTCACTGCTCCGGCCAATGGAGGGCCATGAGGAAGAGTCACGCCACGACCAATGGAGAGGTCGGCGCATCGCCGAGAGACAGTCGGTGTATAAATAGAAGGGCGATGTTAGAAGGGTTAACAATTTCTTGAATACAGAGGCACATAAACAATACTCTGCTGCGAAAAGCTCTAGTGAAAGTATTGAGGAATCATTCTCCAAGTGGACGTAGATCTCATTAACGATCGAACCACGTAAAAGCACAGGTGTTCTTTATTGCTTCATATAAATCTCGCACTCGCGTAGCTAGATTCATCATTGGCGCCGTCTGTGGGAACCTTCGAACAAGAAAGCTTCATTCCTCTACGACTAAATGGCGAGAACACGCACAACCGCCATCGTCAGCCAGCAGCAACGCTGGCAACAACCGCGCGGAGGGCGACCGGTGGTCGCTCGGCGTCACGGAAGGAGATCGCAGACGCCACGCGGCGGTCACACTCACGAGGCCACATGGAAAATGTCCATACACCCCAGACCGCCTCCCCACGGCGTGGGGAAGATGTCGACCTCAACGAGGGCGAGCAAAGCAACTCATTTAGCCCCACGAGGTCCTCGGCGAGTGTGGCGAGTTCCTCACGCTAATCTCGGCCAATTCAAAGCTTCCTCAACGGAGGAGGACCAGCGGGTCCTCTAGGGCCGGACTGAACACCACGGCCCCGAGGCCGCCTCCCCATCAAAGCGATCGGCGCTACTTTCGGCGTGATAGCGGGCGCCATCGCGCTCCGACAGCGTGGAGCCGCTCACCGCGCCGAGCCGCCGACCTCGTTCGAGGAGCCGCTCACCGCGGCCGAGCCGCCACCAACGGTCGCCCCCGCCATTCGCGCGGCCCTTTCTCCCCCTCGTCATGCCGGCCAGAGTCGAGCGAAAGCAGAAGGAAGAAAGCGGTCGAACTCCCTCGGAGGACGATGGGCGTCGCTATCGATCCCCCACCCTCCGAAAGAGGCGGCAGCGATCTCCGGGGTTCGGCAGATGCGGAGAATCGTCTCCCTTTCTCGGGGAGATTCTAGACACGCCCCGTGATGCACGGGCACCCAACATAGCGGCTCACGATGGCCTCGGAGACCCTCAGACTTCCTTTTCGCCTACACCACCAACATGGCGAATCGAGGAATGAAAGATTTTCACATGTGCAAAATCTTCCCCGAGTCTTGATCTCAACGCATGGGCGTTGGTTCGCCTCGCTTCGCTTGAACGACATCCACTCGTTTCCGGGACCTCATGGATCGGTTCAGTGGCGCTTCTATCGGGAAGATGCCTACGACCTTCCTCCGACTGCTCACAATCCGCGAGGCGGGGCGAGGCGATGTCAAATTTCGTCTCGAGGTTCATCAAAAGTCGCTCAAAATCGGCGGCGACAGCGATCTCTACATCATCAACGCGTCAAAAGCAGGATCGGCCCGCTGGCGAACAAAGAAATCACCGGGGAGAAACCAAAGGCGGCGAGTAAGCTTTGGAACACGGTGGATAATTTCGTCGAGGGAGGCGAGTCGGATCGGAAGAAGCGGAGATCCGGGACGCAGGACGGTCAGGAAAAAGCCGGACGACCAAAGTCGGCGCAGACCGCGAGGCGCCTTTGAGAATCAAGGGGCGGCTGGAGTCAGGGCTGGGACCTCGGCCCAACCCGGCGGGCGCCTCCCCGCTCAAATCAAGGGCGGAAATATTCGAGCTCCACGCCGAGCTCTTCCGAGCTCTGCCCACATGAAGGGGATCGAAGAGGTCCTGGGCAGTGTGCGACTATCACCAGGGTATGGTCACGATACCGAGGGGCTGAAACACAGGCTCACGGATCGGCGAGCTCGTCAAGGTGGAGCCCTCAAAAAATACCTCGGACGAGCTGGTCCGAAGAGCGAGGAGAGGAAGGAATGGGCGGCAACAGCTGGGCCGACCCCAGTGGCGACCCACCCGAAGGCAGCGAGGACGAAGGTCCCAGCGCCATGGGCAGTCTATGTTGTTACAGGCGCCTCGGGACGACGAGGTCGTCCCTTAAAACGGCGCCCGAGGCCGGCCGGAAGAGCCGAAAACAGCGACTCCGGGATGGCGAGAACATAACGTTCTCGAGGAGGACCCGTGCCCAAGATCATGCCGCACCGGGCGCCATCACCATACGGTGCGGTGGGCAACAAAAACGTCCACGGGTCTATATCGACATTGGGGCCTCGTCGGCATCATCTTCGAGCTATGCGGATAAGCGAGGTCGGAGGCATTCGGTGCTTCCGCGCCTCCCGATACGGAGCTTCACTCAAAGCGATCCAGCCCGAGGGGTCATTACCTTCCGGTCCACCGTGGGGCGGGCTCCAGTCGGTCACCAAGGCCATCGATTCTTCTGGTCGGGCTTCTCTCCGCACAACATTATCCTCGGGAGATTGGTTGTACGCTACACAAAACCGTCTGTTCGGTCTACCACCTCACCGTAAAGATTCCGCCCGGTGGGAGTGCTCGGCGTCGAGGGACCAAACGGCCGCAAAAGAATGCTACGGCTCTCAACTCGGGATGCGGCCTCGCCCCGGGCATAGCAATTACGGGCCTGAGGCCGACACCCGGGATGACCTGATCGAGGACCTCCAACTATCTGACAGCGATCCTCGAGGGTCGTCAGTCGGCACCGGGCCCGGCGGACGTCGGCGGCACGTCAAACGACCACGAAAGAATATAGGGGCGTGTTTGCTTGGTCCCCTTCGATATGACGAGGGTGTCGCCCGAACTCATAACTCACCCGCCTCAACATCGACCCGACCACCAAGCGGTCGTGAGAAGAAAAGGATATTCGGCGGCGCGCCGGGTCGTGGGGCAGGTGACTCAACCGAAGGCGAGATCTTGTTCGAGGTCGAATACCCGACACGGATGGCTAATCGATCGTGGTCCGAAGCTCGGCGGAGGTGGCGCGTGTGCGTCGATTATACCGACCTCGACAAGCACCGCTAAAGGTGCTACCCTCCACGATATTGACAAGAAGGTGGAGGCTTTGGTGGGACACGAGATGTTCGACTCACGGATCTATATGTACCAGTACCACCAAATCTGATGAGCCGGAGGATGCAAAGAGCTGCATTCATCACCGACTTGGCGTCTTTGCGTCGAAGATGCCATTCGGCCTCAAAACGCGGGGGCTACCGGAGGATGGTGGATGCAACATTCAAAGACCACATCGGGAGATCGTCGGTCTCGTCGGCGACATAGTAGTCAAAAGTCGGAAAGCGGAGAGGCTGCCCGACGACCTCGGCACCGTCCTCCAAGCGCTCGGTCGTGACCTCGAACTTAACCCCAAAAATGCGTTCATGGTAAAAGCGGAAATTCTTGGGGTCTTTGGGTTTCAAGAAGGCAGTGAACCCCACCAAGGTAAAGGCGATTGCTTTCGAAATCTGATGCAAAAACCATTTGAGGTCCACAAACTTACGTTTTGGCAGCCTCGGTGGGTTCCTATAGGGAAACGGAGAAGCGGCTCCCGTTCTTTAAAATCTTGAGGAGGGCCCGGACTTCGCATGGCGGGAAGAGCACCACCTCGCTTCACAGCTCGGAGTACCTCATGAGCGCCTGCCTTGGCCGCCCAAAAAGGCGAACTCCTCTCCTTGTACTTGGCAGCCTGGGCCGAAGCAGTCGGTCTTGATCTTGGTCTGCGGGTCGGACGGCGGCTTCCTATTACTTCATCGGTGAGAGCACTCAAAGGGCCGGAGACAAAGTGCGCCGGCCTTGAAAAGGTATGGCGGTGAATGCTAATGACGGCTCAAAGCCTACTTTCGAGCTCACTCCATCCAGTCCATTGACCGGCCACCCCACGAGGCAAGTCTTATCAAAACACGAGTCATCGGGACGAATAGCCAGTGGGCCTGGGCTTGGCGACACGATATCTCGTACTCCCCGGACCGGCCATAAAAGGGCAAGCTCGGTGATTTCTGGTAGAAGCGAGTTCTTGAGCTCGGTCGGACCGGATTAAGATTAGCTCCTCTGCGCCTCGCCTCGGTCATCCCGCCCCTGCGGAGGCCGGACCTCATCCACCAGAGATAGTTGTTGGCGGATGTGCGTGGGCGGAGCCTCGCAAAACAAAGCAACGGAGGCGGGCATCCTTCTCCTCGGCCCGGATATGGGAAGTCGCCCTCGCACTCCGGTTTACGCTTCAGACCACCAACAACGAGGTGGAGTATGAGGCCCAATCTCGGACTCAGCCTCGCTAAGGCTGGGGTGGGTGAGATCCAAATCTTGACGATTCGGTCGTCGTGAACCAGGTGTTAAGCGAAATCTGAGGCCAGGAGGACCAGATGAAGCAATACCTCGACAAGCGAAGAGATGTTGACCTCGTTCGGATCACTTGACGTCCACAGATCCCAGGGAAAAGCAGTAGGTGGCGTCCTCGGCAAGCTAGGCTGCGTCATCAACAAGTCCACGGTGGAGGAGATCCGTTCGAGCATAGCGGAGTCCCACGTCGGCATCATCACGAGATGGGCGAATTGGATGTCTCGCAGAGCCTACACGGAACACGGCGACTACCTTTAGACCGGCTCGAGCAAAAGATGATGGCAAAGTCCCGAGTATCTCATGCATGAGTGCGTTCTCTGGGAGTCTTACCTTGACCCTCACGAGATGCCTCGGGCCGAAGAAGCCGACTATGTGCTCAGCGAAATACAGGGTGTGTGGAAGCCACGTGGTCGCGAGCACTTTCAAAGAAGGCGAGGTCGGGATACTCTTGGCCCACCTCGTGCAAGATTCGGCCAAGCTCGTCAAGAAGTGCCCAAAATGCGGATCCACTCCACGCCATCAGGCGCCTCGGGCGGTTTGGCTGGCTGCGAGTCGTGGCCTTTCATGCGGTGGGGATCGACATTGTTGGCCCGTTCGGCCGAGCACCGGTCGACTCCGATATTTAGTCGTGGCATAGACTACTTCACAAAATGGGTCGAGGCGAGCCACTTCCGAGCATCACGGCGAAAGTTCAAACCTTTTGTGAGAAATATAGTGCGCGACGACATACCACATACGGTCTCGGACAACGGCACTCAATTCGTCGACAAAACTTGAGGGTGGTGCGAAGAGCTTCACATCGATCAGCGCTTCACTTGATCGCACACCCCAAAGCAAATGGTCAGACCGAGGTGACGAACCGCCGCGATCGTACAAGGATTGAAGAAGAGTGGATCGAAGCTAAGGCGTGGTGAAAATCTCCTCAAGTCCTACGGTCTACGGGACCACGCCTCGAGCCGGCGCGGGAGACCCGCTAGCACGGTCTGACGGTGCGAGGCCATCATACGGGTGAGATCGAGCGCACTGAGCCCTCGCACTCTCCACTTCAACCCGGGCGGGAGCGAGGAAGACTGGGGCTGACCTTGGCGCCCTCGGAGAAGCGAGCTGCAGCAGCATAAGCGAAGCCAATCTGAGCCGGTCAGCTACTACAACAAAAGAGAAGCCTCCACACTCCGGTGGGCGACCTCGTCTGCGGAATAATGAAGCAAGCCGGGCAGCGTCTTAACAAGCTTGATCCGACATGGGAAGGACCTACCGCGTCACGAGGACCTCGACAAAGGGGCTATAAGCTCGCTTCTTTGTCAAGGCACTTATTCCCAACACGGCACATAACTCATCTAAGGAGTATTTTACATAGCTTTGATTTTAGATCGCGACATGTTAGCCCTCTATTGTTTTGACCGATGTGCGATCTGTTTACTTGTTTAATAAACATACATTTTTTCTAATGAGTATTTCACTTCGTTACGTCTTACGTCTATGTGATCATCCATTCGGATATACCACACCTAAACCTTCACAAGGGGACGCCCTTACGAAGATGAAAATCCCACTAAGTAGGGTAAGCATACAGACTACCCATTAAGTTGGACGTCTACATGCAAAGCATACAGATTACCCATTAAGTTGGACGTCTACATGAAAAGCATACAGATTACCCATTAAGTTGGACGTCTACATGCAAGCGACATCCAGACCGATCTCGCCACCTCATACCCCTTTATTTGGGAAGATATGCACTTCGTGCAAAGTCTAAATGCATTAGCGACTACAAACAAAGTACCGAAGCCATATCTGAGACAACCGTGCTTGAGCTCGTTTCTACCCCTTTATTTGGGAAAATCGTTGTCTCGGTATAAATACATTTATGACCAAAACGAAGTCTAAGCTATGTTTGTACCTCTCAAAGGGAAAGCGACACTTAGAACGCAGTCTAAATACATTTATATCTACATCTGAGGTCTATACTATACTGCGACCTCATTCGGGCTCCGGCTCCATACCATGAACTTCGTGAAGCCGCATCGATTCTCTCTGAAGTCTCGGTCGGCGGTGTATGCCGGGACTAACTCGGTGCCGACCCGGTCGATGAGGCGGAATCACCTGCAGCCTGCTCCCGGCGCTAAGCGCGGGCTCGGAGGCAGCCCGGACGGGCTTATCGACTGTGGTCACCTTCGCCCGCTCAGGGGACACTCCCGAAGTGGCGGGCGCAGAAATGGGCATCCCTGCAGGGGACGCACCGAGGTCACACCTCGACCCACGACCGGACACCGGGCCGTGTGCGACCTCGCCCCTGCTGGCTCTCGCCGACCGAGGTCCTCGATCGCCGCCCGCTCCCGAGGATCCCACGGATAATCCGCCCTGCGGACCCATCAACCTCGGCACTACGGCATGATCGGAGTATCCGCCCTCCTCCATTGGTTCTTCTATGATCGGGTCGCAGAGCCAGCTGTTGCCTCGCCACCGCCGGGCGTGCGGCGTTTTCGGACGATGTCGTATCTCCATAAACTTCACCCGGAGTTGACGAAGCTTTGAACTTCTTCTGTTGGGCCCTTCCTCATCCTCGGCACCATGCCTCCGCCGGCAAGCTCTGGACTCGGTCGTCGGCTTGGATATGGTAGTCCCAGCAGTGGATGGCCTCTCGTCTCTGCATGCTCCTCCGACAACCAAGCGAGCTTCTCGCGGTCAATTCGAGTGTTCTCGTGACCGCATCAAGCGTCCGTGGATAGCGTCGGCAGATATGTCCGCCCCGGACTCCGCCTGCGCGACCTTCAACTTGTAGCCTCGTTCTCGGCGGGGCGGGCCGCCTCCCGATCGCCTCGGTCGACTTCTTCGGTTCGGAAGACACGAGTTCGCGTCCATGGCGGCCAAAACTTGGGTCAGCTTTCGGCAGACCGACTCCTCCAAATTGCACCTCCTCGTCCTTTCGGCCGGGGGCCTCGGACCCCTTCGACAGCGACAATTCATGGTCGAGTCCCAGTATTGAGATGCGAGAATGCTATATATAAAAAGACAACACAAGTCTCGAAAGTGATAAACATTCTTTTATTGCATACGAAAGGATTTATTATGGGGCTCGTGGTCTATCGACCGGCCGGTTCAACCTATTACAATCGGCCACTAACCTCGGCCTCTCTGGGACTCGCCGTGCCCCCTCCCCCGTTCCGGCCGGTTTGCTCACCTCTTGGCTGCGGGTCGACACGAGCCGCCGAGCTCGGCTCTCCTCCTCCTCCTCCTCTCGCCCGAGCCCGCACTGGGCGGAAGCTCCTGGCTCTGGATCTTCGTCCACACAGCATTGGGACACGGCCTCGGCCGTCGAAGCGACGTGAGGAGGCTGAGGCCTCCACCACGGGAAGGCGGTTGATCGGCAAGCACCGGGCATACTCAAGTTCACCGCCCTCAGTCAATCTCGGCCACCATGCTTCGCCTTGTCAAATCGGCATCGTGGCGCCAACCCCTCAGGTGGGTAGATATCACTGCCCGCGCCTCGTCACGGCGGCGGTCGGGAGATAAAGCGGAGAAGGACTCGACTCGATAAGTTTTCTGGCGAAGGCCTTGGCGATGGGCCCGCCTCGCCGACCAAAGCACTCGTCCGATCGCCGCCTCTTCTCCGCCTCGGCCACCTCCCGAGCGCCTCCACCTCGGCGCGGGCACCATCGCAACGGTCCTTCCGCCTGGCGGCCTCGGCCGCCTACGGCAACCTCCACTTCCTCCTCGCACCCGGCCAACGAGGACTCGCCTTGACCGCTTTCTCCAGGCTCCCGTGCCGGGACGCAACAACGTCGGCCATGCGGCGATCTCGCTCGCGATCGAGGCGGTCCCGCAAATCAAGCGATTAATAAAAAAAAAAAAAAACAACACTGACTGACGAGGCGTGAAGATCACGGAGATGCCTCACGCGCATCATGGGCACGAGCCTCCACCTCAGGCCGGAGCTTGAGATCGGTTGCGGACCCTTGATCACTGAGGTGTTCCACCACCACAGGCTGCGGTGGGCCCGGACACTGCCCGCCTCTTTTTAGAAGGCTCACGTCGCCCGGTGGCGCTTGGTCGAGACGAGGCAGGCTTCACCTCCTTTGTGTGCTTAAGCTTCCTTTGCATTACGAGAAGAAAATCGCGTTAGTCAAAAGCGGTCGAACACTATAAGAAGGAGAGGTGCCTCACTGACTCGGACCCGTCCCCGAGCTGCGACAGTGCATGCCTCGGCCGGCGTCATTAGGTTGTCCTCGGTGAATTCTATAGAAACTTCACGGCGTGTTGTTCCATTCTACCCGGCCGAGGGCTTAAGCTTTATATCCGTCACCACCCATCCCCAACCGTAGATCGGATGCCCGCCGACCTCAAAAAAACTTCTTTTGCCATCTTGACACCTTCGGGGTTGACTACCCTAAGCGGTCGCCGAGGCGAAGATAATCTGACCCTCGAGTACCAGCTAAAGAATCGCATCAAGAGCTCGAGGAGAACTCCTCGACTACATGATAACAAGCTAACCCCGTCTCAACTACCGACCTAATGGGTTCGGGGTGAATTGGCGAGATGGGGATTGGAAATACTCCGAGGCTCAAAAGATGGGGGCTAAGGGAATCTAAGACCGGCCCTAAAGGCGTCTATACATAGTTATGAATCCTCCGGCTAACAGCTCTGTCGGATGGGTGCGGAACACACCACGGCGTCGGTACCGAATGTGACATTCTCTCTACTCTTATTACATCGTCAAAATCACAGACGATCGGCGTCCTCCATTAACCCGTCCCACGCGGATGATATTGCTGAACCCTGGCGCTAATCTTCCCACACCTACCCGACAAGGTATAGCAGAATAATCCCTAACCTCGATTTCACTATCGGGGAGGGAGGATGGCAGTTCGAACCGAAACTCCAGCGGGAGATGATCGAGCGGACCGGAAAGCAGGCTGGCGTGCTCGAAGCAGAGAAGAAGACATACTTACTTTTTGGCGAGTGGCTGGCTACGTGTTGTCGGACTTAAAATCTCTCACAAATTACATCTCGAATTGTTAAGCGTCGAAGAAGAAGAAAGTGAGCAGTTGCCTCTTTTCGCCTTATTTATAAGACTAGGCGCCGCAAATTGCCGTTCAAATTCAACACGTGCTACGTGATTGGATGTCGCGTTACACGCCAGCACGCGCTATTCGAGCGGCGTACTACCGCTGGCGCGTCGGCGTACGCCGAGATAGGGGCGGAACGCGGTCGACCTAGCAATCATCATACGGACCCGGCGTCCTCTAGATGGCGGCGCCCGGTCGCACCGCCCTCCCCACAAATGTCAAGAGAAATCACATCGGACCTCCGCGCCTGCGGACACCGGATCGGACCTCGTCGACCGTCGGACCTCGTCCACCGGATCGGACCTCGGCCAACCAGGCCGCAGAGTCCGCGACCGAGACACACCACGGCATCCCCGAAAGGACGGTCGCTCGGGTGAACACCGAGCCACCACGGGAATAATACCACTACATGACCGCACCTCGGCATAACAGCAGCCAGACGCGTTATCGAGTCGGACTTGACTTCCATCGTGCCACATCTTTCTCCGGCGGACAATAAACAACCCAACCGAGATCGGCACCGAAGACCTTCATCCATCAAGCGGCTCGCCAAGACCCTTTCGCTTTCGGCGACCTGTCTTCACTCCACCTCGCCTCAGTGTGCCTCGGCTATTCGGGTGGCTATGATGGGATATGGCCCAACCGATTGGCCCACTCGCGAGCCCAAGCAGTGGGCCTAACGTTGATGTGCCCACGCGGTTGAGCCTAATCATTGCCCAAAACGCTAGCCCCTGCAACCGCCACCTCCATGATGGAAGATGAACCAGGTCGCGCCACCTCCACGTGGGCGTGCAGCGAGAGGTCCCTGCCCGGCCAATGGAGGCACGCGGAGGAAGAGTCACGCCACGACCAATGGAGAGGTCGGTTTCGCGCCGAGGGGCACAGAAATGTCAGATAAATAGAAGGAAACCGATGTTAGAAGGGTTAGCAATTTTTGAATACAAGGCATAAACAATACTGCATTTAAAAGCTCTAGTGAAAGTATTGAGGAATCATTCCTCAGTGGGCGTAGATCTCATTAACGATCGAACCACGTAAAAAGCTCGGTGTTCTTTATTGCTTCATATAAATCTCAGACACTCACGTAGCTAGATTCATCAGCTTCATATATATTTCGATAAATATTGGATTGTTTTATTATTAGATCTAGAACATTTGAACTATAGATCGTGCTACACATTTCGTTAAATATTAGATTGTTCTATGAATAGATCTATAAATATGAAAAACCTCCATATCAATCTCATGCTGAAATTGGAAGTGATCACAATAGTATGCATGTGTTGATCTAGTGGTAGAGTGATTGATGTCTGAAGTCAAAAGTATCGGATTCGAGTATGTCGTGACGTGTCCTTTAAACTTTTATATTTAATTGAGCAAAAATGATCATAATAAATACTAGAAAGGAATGACAGTATGTTACCCCCACAAATTTAACTCAATTAATTAAAAGTTAGTAAATTTAGGATAAGAATCAAGATCTAGTCTTAGTATTTACAATGCATAAATTTTCATCACTTTTTTTAAGGGTGACTCCCCGTGACATTATGCAAAAGTCATTCTTGGAGTATGCATGTCTTGCTCAAGTGGTAGAATATTTAATACTCCCTCCGTCCCACCTAAAATGTCTCATTTTTTGGGTACGGGTATTTAGGAGAAAGATATATAGTAATTAAAGTGTTAAAAAGTGGGTAGGACCCACACTTTTTGAAGGGATAATTATTTTCAAAAATGAAATGGGACAACCCAAAAAGAAAAATGAGACATTTTAAATGGGATAGATGAGGTGTTTGATACTTCATTCGTCCTATTATTATTGGCTTGTTTTTCATTTTGGGTTGTCCCACTATTGTTGGCCCGTTCAAAAAAAGAAAATAATTTTACACTATTTTACACATAAAATACAACTCTCTTTAATCTATATGCAAAAAGAAACGTACCAACAATACCAGGATAGATGGAGTATAAAAAATTCCTTACATTCTCAAGAAATTATGGTGTGGCTTCTTAAGTTTCCCCTTTTAATCACCCGTTTTTATCTTCAAAATTACAAGTCATATAAATTCCATATTTATCTCATTATATTATAAAATGTTGAAATATGGTATTCTCTCTGTCCCATCTAAGATGACTTGTATTTCTTTTTTTGATGTCTCACTCAAGATGGTCTGTTTCATTTTCAGGAAATAATTATCTCTTCAAAAATTATGAAATCTACCTATTTTTCATCATTTTATTCACTTTATATATTTTTTCTAAATAATCTTATCAAAAAAAATGGATCATCTTATTAGAGGTGGCAAAGTAGCGGGCCGGGCCGGCCCGACCACAAACTCGTCGGACTTTTAAATTTTTGGGCGGTCCAAAATTTTCTGACCTAAAATATGAAGCCAAACCAACCCGGGCGGGCTTTCGGGTGATTTGCTTTTTAGATAATTTTTAATTTTTTAATATATAAAATTTATATTTTAAATTAAAAATAATTATTTAATTAAGATCTCATAACTCCTTAACTTAAATAAAGAATCGTTGATGAGAATATTTTGAGCTTACTTATTCTTATGATAACGCTTCTTGTATATCTTGACTTATTTATGTATTCATGCGATGATATTGTAATGCAAAGATGATTTTAATTCTTTAATTTAAGGAGAAAAATTAGTAATTACAAATCAAAGATAAATGATATTATTAAACGTCAATCCGACTTATACTCATAAAATAATAGAATAAAATAATTTAATTATATTGTATATATTTAAGATCAATGATTCAAAATAGATTTTACATACTATAAGATCATTAATCATCAATGTCATTTCTCTTAAGAATTATTTTGAATGATTTATGAGGTTATTATTTTTTTTAATTTATTTTTCTGATCAGTATGTGAATTAGTAAGAAAATTGTTACTATAAAAAATAAATAATTATATTAAATATAATTAATATTATTAAAAAATATAGATATGTATATTAAATAATATTATAAATATATTATTTAATAAAAATCGAAGGAGCTTTTAGTGAAAACCCCGGGCTTTTGCCCAAAGTCCCGATAGGCCCGTGATTTTTCGGACGGGTTTTTTAGGTCCGATTTATTTCGGGCCTTTAATTTTGAAGCCCAAATCGGCCCAAACCCCAGGTACCCCGGACGAACTTTTTGGACCGAGCTCATTTTGCCGGCTCTACGTCTTATAGGTGAAGGAGGGAATATTAACTAACCAAAATTAATACGAAAAAATTGAGAGGATGGAATAAATAAAAGCAATGAAAACTGGTGGCGCCTTTACACCAACAAAAAGGAGTTTTTCAAGTTTGAACGGTCATTTCACAGTCAATGTTGGACTATTTTTCTGGGAAACGTAGTTCTATAAATGTATATTCCCGAGGAGAAAGAGGAATATATTACTTTTTACTTTTTTGCAAAATTAAATGTGTCCTTCTCATCTCGCATGGACACACGCGTTCGAATTGGATATTTCTATTCTAAGTTTATTATTTCACATCTATGAATTATAAAGTTGTTTGCTTCTTTTCTTTATAAACATATATAATGATAAATAACGGACATAAAGATATATTGGTATATCCTAATTGATTCTCCTACAATAAAATAGTGAGTAAAATATTGAGAACAATAGCGATAGAAATAGTATAAAAATAGAAGTATGCCTAATTTCTTTTATTTATTTATAGCTTGGGAATTTGTAAGACCTACAGAATAGGGAATACAGACTACAGAGGTATTAATTCGGAATGTTTTTATTCCATTTTTTCAACATCTATATTTGTATTGCTTTGGTTTTCTAGTTTAGCTTGCTTGTAGGCTTCCGTAGTCTATAAAATCTACTATACTATTATATATTAATACTAAATATTGGTAAGTCTATTTATTCCCTAGCTTTCTACAGATTTTCTTTGGCATGCAGCTATATATGTTTTTTTTTTTAATCTTAGAATTATATAATTCTTATGTTATGAATTTTTAAAACCTTTATCGTCCTTAAAATGTGAAGCGCAAAATTGTAATTCAATTTAATTAGTAAAAATTGAATTAAATCCAATCGTACCATAAATTTTATTGATGAATCTAGCTACGTGGTGTCGAGATTTATATGAAGCAATAAAGAACACCTGTGCTTTTACGTGGTTCGATCGTTAATGAGATCTCGTCCACGGAGAATGATTCTCAATACTTTCACTGAGCTTTTCGCATGCAGAGTATTGTTTACAAGCCTTTGTATTCAGAAATTGCTAACCCTTCTAACATCAGCTTTTCCTTCTATTTATCTGACCGACTACGTCACGAAGCGCGCCCGACCTCTCCATTGGTGGTGGCGTGACTCTTCCTGGCGTGCCTCCATTGGCGGGCGCAGGACCTCTCGCCTTCTGCGCGCCACGTGGAGGTGGCGCGACCTTAGTTCATCTTCTCCATTGGCGGAGGTGGCGGTTACGGGGCTAGCGTTTTGGGCAATGATTAGGGCTCAACCGCGTGGGCTCGCTACCAGCGTTAGGCCCGGCTCGTTTGGGCTGTTGCAGTGGGCCCGGTCGGTTGGGCCATATCCCATCATAGCCACCGAATAGCCGAGGCACGGCGGGCGAGGTGGAGTGAAGACAGCCGCCGAAAGTGAGGTGTGGCTTGGCCGAGTTGTTTCTTGGATGTGAAGGTCCTCGGTGCCGATCTCGGTTGGGTTGTTTATTATGCGCTCGGAGAAAGATGTGGCACCGATGGAAGTCAAGTCCGACACGGATAACGCGCCCGCGTTGGTTATGCCGAGTGCGGTGCAGAGTGGTATTATTCTGTGGTGGCTCGGTGTTCGACGAGCGACCGTCCCTTTCGGGGATGCCGTGGTGTGTCTCGGGCCGCGCAGACTCTGCGGCCTGGTTGGCCGAGGTCCGATCTGGTGGGACGAGGTCCGATTTGGTTGGACGCGGTCCGATCGATGTCCGACAGGCGCGGAGGTCCGATGTGGATTTCTCGACATTTGTGGGGAGGGCGGGGTGCGACGGGCGCCGCCATCTAGAGGACGCCGGTCCGTATGATGATTGCTAGGTCGGTGGCCCGTCCTATCTGGCGTCGTCGACGCGCCAGCGGTAGTTAGGCGCTCGAATGGCGTGCGTCGCGTAACGCATACATCCAATCACGATGTGAGCGCGTGTTGAATTTAAACGGCAATTTGCGGGCGCCCAAGTCTTATAAATAGGCGAAAATAGGCAATCATTCACTTTTTCTTCTTCGACGCTTAACAATTCGAGAGAGAATTTGTGAGAGATTTTAAAAGCCGATTTTTATTTGAAGTAGCCGCCACTCGCCTAAAAGTAAGTATGTCTTTCCTCTGCTTCGATGCGCCCTCGCCCTGTTTTGGTCCGCCCGATCATCTCCCGCGGAGTTTCGGTTCGAACCGCCATCCTCCCTCCCGATAGTGAAATCGAGGTTAGGGATTATTCCCGCTATACCTTGTCGGGTAGGTGTAGGAAGATTAGCGCTAGGGTTCGACAATATCATCTGCGTGGGATGGGGTTAATGTGAGGGACGTCGGATCGTCTGTGATTTTGACGATGTAATAAGAGTAGGAGGAATGTCACATTCGGCCGGCGCTGGTGGTGTTCGCGCCCATCCGATGGGCGTTAGCCCTGAGGAGGATTCATAACTATGTATATAGGCGCCTTTGGGGCGGTCTTGGGTTCGGTTAGCCCCCATCTTTTGAGCCTCGGGAGTATTCCGAATCCCATCCGCCAATTCACCCGAACTCCATTGGGTCGGTGGTTGAGATGGGGTTAGCTTGTTATCATGTAGTGAGGAGTTCTCCTTTGAGCTCTTGATGCGATTCTTTAGCGTCGAGTACTCGAGAGGGTCAGACTATCTTCGCCTCGGGCACCGTTTAGGGTGAGTCACCACCGAAGGTGTCGGGTGGCAAAGAAGTTTTTTTTTTGAGGGCCGATGGGCATCCGATCTACGGTTGGGGATGGGTAAGGTGGCGGATATAAAGCTTAAGCCCCTCGGTGGGTAGAGGAACACTCAACACGCTCGGTGAAGTTTCTATAGAATTCACCGAGGACAACCTTAATGATGCCGGGTTGAGTGTGCAGGTCGCGAGTTCGGGGACGGGTCCGAGTGGGTGAGGCACCTCTTCTCCTTCTTATAGGTTCGACCGCTTGACTAACGCGATTTTCTTACGTAATGCGGTGAAGCTTAAGCACACAGAGGTGAAGCGGCACGGCCTCGTCTCGACCTGCGCCGGTGGCGGCGAGCCTCTAAAAAGAGGCGAGGTGTCCGGGCCCACCGCAGCCCGTGGTGGTGGAACACCCGATCCGGCTGAAGGGTCCGCAACCGATCTCAAGCTCGGGCCTTGAGGTGGAGGCTCGTGCCCATGATGCGTGCGAGGTACCGATCTCCTGCGATCTTCTGCCCTTGTCTAGTCATGTGTTTTTTTTTTTTTTTAATCGTTTGATTTGCGGGACCTGCCTTGATCATGGCGAGATCGCCGCATGGCGACGTTGTTGCGTCCCGGCACGAGGAGGCTGGAGAGAAAGGCGGCATGGCGAGTCCTCGCCGGGCTGGCGCGGAGGAAGTGGAGGTTGCCGTGGCGGGCGCCGAGGCCGCCACTGAGGAGAAGGACCGTGCCGTGCGGGAGGCCCGCGCCGAGGTGGAGTGCGCTCGGGAGGAGGTGGCCGAGGCGGAGAAGAGGGCGGCAGATCGGACGAGTGCTTTGTCAAGAGAGGAGGGCCCATCTTCAAGGCCTTCGCCAGCAAACTTATCGAGTCGGAGTCCTTCTCCGCCTTTATCTCCGACCTGGCCGCCGTGATGAGGCCGCAGGTGATATCTACCCACCTGGAGGGGTTGGCGGCCACGATGCCAGATTTTGACAAGGCGAGCATGGGTGGTGAGATTGATCGGGAGGCGGTGAACTGGAGTATGCCCGGTGTTGCCGATGCGCCGCCTTCCCCGTGGTGGAGGCCTTAGCCTCCTCCTACGTCGCTTCCGACGGCCGAGGCCGTGTCCCAATGCCAGGTGGATGAAGATCCGAGCTTGAGAGCTTCGCCCGGTGCGGGCTCGGCCGAGGAGGAGGAGGAGGAGAGGAGCCGAGCTCGGTGGCTCGTGTCGACCCACGGCCGCGCGCAGCGGAGCAAAAGGAGGAACGCGGGGAGGCGGGGGCGAGCAGTCCGGAGAGAGGGCCGAGGTTAGTGGGCCGATTGTAATAGGTTGAACCGCCGGGGTCGATAGGACCCTGAGCCCTTGTAATAAATCCTTTCGTATGCAATAAAAGAATGTTTATCACTTTCTGAGACTTGTGTTGTCTTTTTATTTATAGCATTCTGCATCTCAATACTTGGGACTCGACCATGAATTGCTGGCCAAGCTGAAAGGGGTCCGAGGTGCCCTGGCCGAGAAGGACGAGGAGGTGCAATTTTGGAGGAGTCGGTCTGCCGAGCTGACCCAAGTTTTGGCCGCCATGGATGCGAACTCGGTGTCTTCTTCGAGCCCGAAGAAGTTGACCGAGGCTGATCGGGAGTGGCCGCCTCGGCCGAGAACGTGGCTGAAGTTGAAGGTCGCGCAGGCGAGTCCAGGCGGACATATCTGCCGACGCTATCCACGGACGTTTGATGCGGCGGTGAGCAGCTCGAATCGATCGCGCGAGGCTCGCTTGGTTGTCGGAGGAGCATGCAGAGTACGAGAGGCGGTCCGCACGGGTGGGACTACCATATCCGGCCGACGACCGAGTCCGAGCTTGGCGGAGGCATGGTGCCGAGGGATGAGGAAGGGCCCAACAAAGAAGAAGTTCAAAGCTCGTCAACTCCGTGGTGAAGTTTATGGAGATGTACGACATCGTCCGAAAGCGTCGCATGCCCGGCGGTGGCGAGGCAGCGGGCTCTGCCGACCCGATCATAGAAGAACCACGGAGGAGGCGGATATCCGATCATGCCGTAGGCCGAGGTTGATGGGTCAGGGGCGGATTATCGAGGATCCTCGGGAGGCGGCGACCGAGGACCTCAGTCGGCGTGAGAGCCGCAGGGCGAGGTCGCACACACGGCCCGGTGTCCGTCGGGGGTGGGTGTGACCTCGGTGCATCCCCCGCCCGGATGCCCGTGCTGCGCCGCCACGGAGTGTCCTCGAGGCGGGTGAAGGTGACCACGAGTCGATGCTTCCGTCCGGGCTGCCTCCGAACCCGCGCCTAGCGCTTGAGGAGCAGCCGTGGTGATTCCGGCCTCATCGATCGGGTCGAAGCACCGAGTTCATCCTCGCATACACCGCCGACCGGAGACTTCGTGAGAATCGTGCGCTTGACTTGAGTCTTGGCGGGCGAGGCAGGAGCCCGAATGAGGTCGTGCATAGTATAGGACCTTGTATGTAGATATAAATGTATTTAGACTCGTTTGAAGTGTACGTTTTCCCTTTGAGAGGTACAAACATAGCTTAGGACTTCGCTTTGGTCATAAATGTATTTATATCGTATACAACGATTTTCCCAAATAAAGGGGTAAACGAGCTCAAGCACGGTTGTCTCAGATATGGCTTGGTACTTTGTTTGTAGTCGTTAATGCATTTAGACTTTGTACCGAGTGCATATCTTCCCAAATAAAGGGGTATGAGGTGGCGAGATCGGTCTCGGATGTCGCTGCATGTAGACGCCCAACTTAATGGGTAATCAGTATGCTTTGCATGTAGGCGTCCAACTTAATGGGTAATCTGATGCTTTGCATGTAGACGCCCAACTTAATGGGTAATCGTATGCTTACCCTACTAGTGGGATTTTCATCTTCGTAGGCGTCCCCTGTGAAGGTTTAGGTGTGGTATATCCGAATGGATGTTCACATGACGTAAGACGTACGCAGTGAAATACTCATTAGAAAACAGATGTTTTATTAAACAAGTAAACAAAGATCGCACATCGGTCAAAACAATAGGAGGGCTAACATGTCGCCGATCTAAAATCAAAGCTATGTAAAATACCTCCTTAGATGAGTTATGTGCGTGTTCGGGAATAAGTGCCCGGACGGTGGGCGAGCTTATAGGCCCTTTGCCGAGGTCCTCGTGAACGTGTAGGTCCTTCCCATGTCGGATCAAGCTTGTTAAGACGCCGGCTCGGCTTGCTTCATTATTCCGCGGACGAGGTCGCCCACCTCGAGTGTGGAGGCCTTTACTCTTTTGTTGTAGTGGCCGACTGCTCTTGTGCTTGGCCGTTTATGAAGGCGAGCTCGCTTCTCCTCGAGGGCGTCAAGGTTGGCCCACAGTCTTCCTCGCTCCCGGCCTGGTTGAAGTGGAGAGTGCGGGCTTGGCGCCGATCTCGGCCGGTATGATGGCCTCGATGCGTGAGACTGTGCTAAAGGGGTCTCCCGTGCGCCGTCCGAGGTGTGGTCTGTGAGACCGAGGACTTGAGGAGATTTCCAGCCAGTCGCTCTTAGCAGATCAGGCCTCTTCTTCAATCCTTATGACGATCGTGCGGTTCGTCACCTCGGTCGACCATTTGCTTTGGGTGCGACAAGTGAAGCGTTGATCGATGTGAAATCTTCGCACCACTCCTTGAAGTTTTGTCGACGAATTGAGTGCCGTTGTCCGAGACCGGGATGTGCGGTATGCGGCGGCGGACTATATTTCTCCACACAAAGGTTTGAATCCTTCGCCGTGATGCTCGAAAGTGGCTCGGCCTCGACCCATTTTGTGAAGTAGTCTACGGCCACGACTAAATATCGGAGTGACCGGTGCTCGGTCGAACGGGCCAACAATGTCGATCCCCACCGCATGAAAGGCCACGGACTCGCTGCCGCTCAATCCGTCTCGAGGCGCTTTTGGCGTGAGTGGATCCGCTCTTTGGGCACTTCTCGACGAGCTCGGCGAATCTGCACGAGGGTGGGCCAAGAGTATCCCGACCTCGTCTTCTTTGAAAGTGCTCGCGACCGATGTGGCTTCCACAAGACCTCGGTGTATTTCGTTGAGCACATAGTCGGCTTCTTCCGCCCGGGCATCTCGGGAGGGTCAAGGTAAGACTTCGGTGAGAACGCCTCATGCATGAGATACGGGACTTTGCCATCATCTTTTGGCCGAGCCGATCTGAAGGTAGTCGCCGTGTTCCGGTAGGCTCGGGGAGACATCCAATTCGGCTCCATCTCGGTGATGATGCCGTGGGACTCGCTATGCTCGAACGGATCTCCTCCATCGGTGGACTTGTTGATGATGCAACTAGCTTGTTGAGGACGCCGACCGGTACATTTTCCTCGGGGATTCGGTGGATCTTTGAAATGTCCGAACGAGGTCAACATCTCTTTGCGCTTGTCGGTATTGTTTCATTCGGTCCTCCTCGCCTCGTGATTCGCTTAACACGGTTCACGACGACTGAGGAATCGCCGAAGATTTGGATCTCACCCACCCCGCCTCCTTAGCGAGGCGGAGTCCGGAGATTAGGCCTCATACTCCACCTCGTTGTTGGTGGTGGGAAGGTAAACCGGAGGCGTGGGTGACTTCCGCATATCTGGGCGAGGAAGGATGCCCGCTCCTGGCCGCCCGCTTTGCACGAGGCTCCGCCCACGTACATCCGCCAACAACTATCCGGTGGATGAGGTCCGGTTCCTCCGTGCGGTGGGATGACCGAGGTGGGCGTTAGAGGAGCTAATCTTAGCGGTCCGACCGAGCTCGAGAACTGCTTCTACCAGAAATCGGCGAGCTTGCCCTTTATGGCGGTGCGTGAGTGACGAGATATCGTGCTCGCCAAGCTCGAGGCCCACTGGCTATTCGTCCCGATGACTCGTGTTTTGATAAGACTTGCCTCGTGGGCAGGTCGGTCAAGACTGGATGGAGTGAGCCCGAAAGTAGGGTCCTGAGCCGCCGCTAGCATTCACCGGTGCAGTGCTACCTTTTCAAGGCGTGCACTTGTCTCCGGTCCTTTGAGTGCTCGGTGATGAAGTAAATAGAAAGCTGCCGTCCGACCTCGTCCCGCACCAAGATCATGACCGATTGCCTCGTCCGAGGCTGCCAAGTACAAGGAGAGGAGTTCGCCTCTTTTGGGAGGCGGTCGAGGTCGGGCGGTAGTCCTCGAGTGGTGTGTGGCGAGGTGGTGCTCTTCCCGCCATGCGAAGTCAGGGCCTCCTCAAGATTTTAAAGAATGGGAGCCGCTTCTCTGCAGCCCGGAGAGAACCTCTTGAGGCGGCTGGGCACCCGTAGTTTGTGGACCTCGCGAATGGTTTTGCACTTGCATTTGAACACCGTCTTTACCTTGGTGGGGTTCGCCTTCAAGCCTTCTTGGAAACCCAAGACCCCAAGAATTTCCCGTTTACCATGAACGTGCATTTTGGGGTTAAGTTTGAGGTTGGCCGACTGGCGGTTGGAGGATGGTGCCGAGGTCGTCGGCACAGCCTCTCCGTTTCGACTTTGACTACTATGTCGCCGACGAGACCTCGACGATCTCCCGATGTGGTCTTTGAATGTTGCATCCACCATCCTCGGTAAGTAGCCCGGCGTTCTTGAGGCGAATGGCATCTTCGATGACGCAAAGACGCCAAGTCGGTGATGAATGCGGTCTTTGGTGCATCCTCCGGCTCATCGATTTGGTGGTACCCGCATATAGATCCGAAGTCGAACATCTCGTGTCCCACCAAAGCCTCCACCTTCTTGTCAATATCGGGAGGGTAGCAATCTTTAGGCGGTGCTTGTTGAGGTCGGTATAATCGACGACACGCGCCACCCTCCGACTTCGGACCACGATCGGATTAGCCATCCGGTCGGGTATTCGACCTCGAACAAGATCTTGGCCTTGAGTTGAGTCACCCGTCCCTAACGACCGGCCGCGCTCGCCGCGAATATCCTTTTCTTCTCACGGACCGCTTGGTGGCCGGGTCGATGTTGAGGCGGTGAGTTATGAGCTCGGCGACACCCGGTCATATCGCGGGACCAAGCAAACACGCCCTATATTCTTTCGTGAAGTCGTTTGACGTGCCGCGGACGTCCGCCGCCCTCGGTGCCGACTGGATGACCTCGAGGATCGTCGTCGTATAGTTGGAGGTCCTCGATCGGTCATCCCGGGGTGTCGACCTCGGGGCCTTGTAATTGCTATGCTCGGGCGAGGCCGCATCCCGAGTTGAGAGCCGTAGGCATTCTTTGCTGTTGTTTGGTCCCTCGATCTGAGCACTCCCAGCGGTGGGAATCTTCTGGTGAGGTGGTAGACCGAGCAGACGGCCTGGTAGCGTAACCAATCTCTCCCGAGGATAATGTTGCACGGAGAGGGAGCCCGGACCGGGAAGAATCGGATGGCCTTGGTGACCGACACAGGAGCCCGCCCTACGGTGGCCGGAAGGTAATGACCCTCGGCTGGATCGCTTCTGAGTGAAGCTCCGTGGGCGGGAGGCGCGGAAGCACCGAATGCCTCCGACCTCAGCTTATCCAGACAGCTACCGAAGATGATCTTGCCGACGAGGCCCCAATGTCGATATAGACCCGGTGGACGTTTTGTTGCCCACCGCACTGTATGGTGATGGCGTCCCGTGCGGCATGATCTTGGGCACGGGTCCTCCTGGAGAACGTTATGTTCTCGCCATCCCGAGTCGCTTGTTCTTCGGCTCTTAGGGCCGACCTCGGCGTCGTTCTTAAGGGACGACCTCGTCGTCCGAGGGGCGCCGTAACAACATGACCGCTCCATGGCGTTGGGACCTTCGCCTCGCCGTCTTGGGTTGGGTCGCCGCTGGGGTCGGCCCGCGATTGTTGCCGCCCATTCCTTCTCAAGGCTTCTCGTTCTTGGACCAGCTCGTCCGAGGTATTTTTGAGGCTCCACCTTTGACGAGCTCGTCGATCCGCGGAGCCAGTTTTCATCCTCGGTATCGTGACCATACCTTGGTGATAGTCGCAATACTGTCTGTGGACCTCTTCTTGGATCCCCTTCATAGGGGCGAGCTTGAGGAAGAGCTCGGCGTGGAGCTCGAATATTTCCGCCCTGATTTGGCAGGAGGCGCTCGCGGCGGGTTGGGCCGAGTCCGAGCCCGACTCAGCCGCCCTCTTTTGATTCGTCAAGGCGCTCCTGCGGTCTGCGCCTCGACTTGATCGTCCGCTTTTTCTCTCGGACCGCCGTCCTGCATCTCCCGCTTCTTCCGATCCGACTCGTCTCCTCGACGAATTATCCACCGTGTTCCAAAGCTTACTCGCGTCTTTGGTTTCTCCCTGGTGATTTCTTTGTTCGCCGGGCGGATCCGTTTTGAACGCGTTGATGATGTAGAGATCGTTGTCGCCGCCGATTTTGAGCGACTCTTTGATGAACCTCGAGACGAAATTTGACATCGTCTCGCCCCGCCTTGGCGGATTGTGAGCAGGTCGGAGGAAGGGCTGTCGGGCGGCATCTTCCGATAAGCGCCACTGAATCGATCCATGAGGTCCCGAAGCGATGGATCGTTGTTACGGCGGGCGAGGTGAACCAACGCGTGCGTTGGAGATCAAGACTCGGGAAGATTTTGCATGTGAAAATCTTCCATTCCTTGATCGCCATGTTGGTGGTGTGGCGAAAAGGAAGTCGGAGGGTCTCCGAGGCCATCGTAGGCCGCTATGTTGGGTGCCCGGTATCACTGTTGGGCGGGGCGTGTCAGAATCTCCCCGAGAAAGGGAGATGATTCTCCGCACGGTCGAACCCCGGAGATCGTTGCCGTCTCTTCTCGGAGGGTGGGGATCGATAGCGACGCCTATCGCCCCTCCGAGGAGTTCGACTCGCCTTTCTTCCTTCTGTTCGCTCGACTCTCCGGTCGGCATGACGAGGTGGAAGCGGCTGCGCCGAATGGCGGGCGACCGTTGGTGGCGGCTCGGCGCGTGAGCGGCTCTGAACGAGGTCGGCGGCTCGGCCGCGGTGGCGGCCCGCGTCGGGCGATTTATATTTAAAAACATGACATTTATAAGAATTTAACTTGTAACTTATTTTATATTACTTTTTGAGATTTACATACTTGTTTTCAAGGTTTTTTCTTGTGCTAGCGGTCTCTTTAATTTTAAACTTCTACATATGTTCGACTTTATACCAGAACGGGACGAATGTATAAAACGATTTGACGCTTTTAATCAAATTTAAAAGAGTTATGAAGTTTACTTTTTATTGACGTTTATGGGACGTTTATTTTTCATGATTATTTGATGAATTAGATGTATGATAAAATAATTTTTATCTATAAATTATTTGTTTACTATAATGGGTTAGTGAAATATTAAAATTGAAATAAATAACTCACTCTTTGTTTGGATGGAGGATTTCTCCAATCCCACATGTATTGAATGTGTTAAAATCAAGGAAGAGCAATCCGAATGTTTAAATTAATTTTTCACTTTGAGATATCCTCAAATATTAATTCTTAAAAATAACTATTTCATTGGGCTGAATTAATTTTATCTATTCAGCCTAATCATGTCAAATAAACATACCTAAATATTTATCCCCTGAGATACAGCTATATTAAATACTTACTCATTTGTCATGGCGTATATAAAGGAACGATTTATCATTATGTCAAATAATTACATAGATAAAAATGAATAACTTTAATAAAATAAAACTATATTTTGATACAAATTCATGATTAAAATATACGTACACGATAATTCAATTTTTTAAAACTTTGGAATTACACATTACAAGATGTTATTGGTACATGAAAAATATATCATATAAAGTTTAGCCATGTATGAATTGTACACTTTTTTATTTTCGGATAAAATATAATATTGACGAATAAAATTCATATAACAATCATTTTGTTTCAAGATAAACATGAATTATTGGACATTTTTCAACTATAGTATGAGCGTTGATGTTCGAAGAGTTCAGTTGGAAAGGTTTGCTTGAAATACAAATCAATACTATAAAATCACATAAAATGGAATAAATTCTATCAAAATATATAATACATATTAATAATGTTTTTTATGATCTAAAATAAACTCGGACAAACCAATTCGCTTCAGGGAATAATGCGATGTGAATCAGGTTGATTTTTTATTTGTATATACTATATTATATTCTAGATACGAAGTAATCTGTCGTCTTTTATTTGTTGAGTTTGGAATACATACAAGAAACAAACTCAACACAGCAAACTCGAAGGAATTTATTTTCTCCAAATTTATTATTTACCTCACAATAAAGTATTATTTTGGGAATATAATTGGAACTACAACGATATGAATATAAATTTTTTTTCTTGAAATCATAGAAATCCTCAGCTGTCATTTTCGATATGGAATTTTCACTTAGAAACGAAATTAGGCAATTAATAAGAATGGGTATGAATCAATGAGACTCTGAAAAGAGAGAATCAAGCTTAAATTAACATTGCTAATTGAGTATTCACGTGATTAGAGAAAGCAAGATCTAACATAAAAAGGGATAAATTCATGATTATAAAGTGATTTGACAACTTAAGCGTTTTGGCTTCTTCTTTGTCACTTGGTTTAAAATAATATTTCATCACCTGCGCAACGATTGGCAAAACTAAAGTAACATGTGCCATTTGATAATTATTTGTATACCAAGTTTCTTGTGCTTCTTTTTTTATTCTATTAGTATTTTATCTTCAGTTCTTAACTAATATAATAACCTTTCACTTTCTTATTATCGTTGGACCCTAAAAAAGACTCATTCTACTAATCTATTTTGATGGTTCGGACAAATTCGTATTTTCTACTAATATATTTATTATTTTAATAATACTTTTTAATAAAAATGAGAATTCTTAAAAATATATTGAATTACAATTAACATTATTATCAAAAATTGAAGTTTAAAAAGATATTCTAATCATGCTGATTAGCTAAAATTTGAAATTAAATATTAAAAATATAATTGAATATAATCAAAGGGAATTAATAATTATATATTTTAACTAAAATACAAGAAATTGAAATTGAAGAGAAAAAAATTGAAAAAATAACTACAGGAAATGAAAGTGGTATACAAGTGAAACACTAAAAAAATGGGATAGTAGATCTCAAGTGCAATTTCGATCGACCATAATCAATTAATAAGAGGGTCATAAGTAATGAATTTAACTATAAGTTGTCTAGCTTGTAATATAGTTGAGAACTATAGTTTTATTTTTTTAAATGATAATGAGAATTGAGACTTATTCTAAAAAGTTCTTTTTCGTCTATCTAAATTTTAACAATGTGACAATTTAAAATTAACCAAACATAGTTTGTTCGTAGATGTTAATGTATTGAATCATAAATGAAAAAAGTTAAGTACTAGTCATGTGTGTCTGTGACAATTAGATACAGGACCATATATACATAAGAAATTCAGTATTTTTTATCATAGTTTTTTTTTTGGGGGGGGTGGAGGTCTAGGTAAGTTTTTTTTCTTGGAAACATGTAACAAAATATTTATAAAGTATATATCTAATTATATTTTAATCATGCACCAATTTATATTAAAAAAACGAGCTTAGACATTTAAATAAGTAATTAAATGTGCTATAATGAGTTTAGGTGAACACCCTGTAACTGGGTTTTTGAATCTGCCAAGTACAATGTATACTCATGCAAGCTAAATCCTAGGCTGCTACTCGACACAAATGACAACTAATCACTTCTGCTGTTAAATTACTTTCATTTAAACCAATTAAAGTTCAGGATTACATTTACATACAGCAAAGATAAATATATCATCATACGAGGCTAGGCCAACAAATTATTCTGATTTGACTTAGAAATAGCTGATTCCAATCCCTCTCTACAATAATGTTTAGAGGGTGTTTAGCTAAGCTTATAAGTTCTTCAAAACAGCTTATAAGCTGTTTATGGGTTTATAAGTTCATGTAAAGTGTTTGACAAAATAAACTCATAAACAACTTATAAGTTATGAAAATAAACTCCAACAGTTTATAAGTTTTCCTAAAAATAAGTGTGGACACAGTGTATAACTAAAATATGTATGATTGTTTGTTGAAACGCATTTCACGATTGATTTAACTTTACCGTGAAATTACTGAATATGTATTGTTATTCACTATGAGTCATGACACATTCCATCGCAAAATTATGAGTTGGACAGTGGAGCCATCATTATCAATAGGGCTGAGAATTTGGGATCGGGACTCGGGAAATTCCCGTCCCGACCCGAGTTCCGACGGGATTCGGGACCCCGAGTCCCGAAATTTACGGGTTCGGGACCAGGATCGGACCGGAAATTTATATGTTCGTAAGATCGGAGTCCCGAGTCCCGTTCGAAAATCCCAGTCCCGATTATATATGTTTTGAATTAAATCAATACTTTGTTTTCTTCAATTCTCCCACTCATAAATTCGGGTAATTTTTAGATTTTCGGGTAATTTCGGAATTTATGGGGTAATTTCGGGACATTCGGGACTTTCGGGACATTTAAATTCGGGACCGGATCGGACGAGACTAAAAATTGAACATTTTGGACCGAGTCCCGAAGTCCCGATCGGGACCGGGACACAAAAAATGCAAATTTCGGGACTTGGGACTCGGGACTCGGGACGGGTACCCGGTCCCGTCCCGATTCTCACCCCTAATTATCAAAGATGGAGTTCATCCACAATCTGATTCAATAAAAGTTTGCTTAAGTTTATAGTAATATCTAGCTCATTAATAAGGTTGCAAACTTAATTTGACGTTTAACATATTATGTATGCACTTTTACATAGAGTAAATATAAACATCTAATTTAAATAAAATGTTATAATAAAATAATAGATTTAGTAAATCCATTACATTTTTTCTCATTTTTATATTTCCTTGTGGGGTTATAGCTTACAGATTAGTCACGCATGATTTTAGCGCCAATAAGCTCAAAATGTCATTTTACTCCCGCCCTCTGATTTAAAGTGTCGGCAAAATTAATTACCAATTTTTTTATACACATTTTTAAAGTACATAACTTTACAGCTTTGCTTGGACTAGGAGAAACGCATCATGATTTAGGCTTAAACAAACGCTATAAATGTAGGGATGGCTCATGGCTATATAGCTTAGTTGGACCAAATCTTGCTAAATTCAAATATAGTTTTTTTTTTTTTTTTTATCATGGGGAACCCACCCTTAGGTGCGCATTGGATAAACCCCGCGTTCGCAATGAATACCGCAAACCACACAGATGTGAAACCACACTTTGAAAACCAGATGTGACAGACTCAAACCCATAGAGGAGTTTGGTGAGGTTCAAACCTGTGACTTCTCGGCCACATGAACCTATTTTTTTTTTTGCTTAGGTTCAAATGTATTGGGTCTAAAAATTTGGGATAAGTTTTAATCTATAAAATCTACGGGTCCATGGGTCGGATATTAAAACCAAAACCCAAAACGGAATCTGAAACTTAAAGATAGAGTCCAGATCGATCTAGATCCGTCGGGTCCAAAATTTTAAAAATCCAAATTCTAAAAAATTGATCTAGATCCACGACTCTGTATTGAATCCAAGACCCATTGTAATCTCTGTATAAATCAATTAGTGGTGATTATTCGATTATTCTCTCGGTTTTATTCAAAGAAATAATCAAATCGAATCGAAAATTATTCGGTAATCAAATGGAAATAATAAAATATATTTAAGACTTGAGAGAAGTCTTAAATTGACTAGTAATCGATTGAACAGAGCTTATCGAATAGCTTTCTTACGTGAAGCCAATATGCTAGGTAGGCTCGATGTATTTGCAAGCTTAATTTATCGAGCTTTTTAAGATATTTACTAATTTACCTTCAATAATTTGTTATTTCCTTTTCATTTAAATGAAAATTGGTATATATTTTTAGTATATTAATGAGTAATTGAGTCTAGTCGAATCAAGTAAAAAAAGGAATTTATTAATTAATAAAACATTCATACCAATATCATGTTGAATGATGTATATATAAATACTTGAAATAGATTGAAGCATAGAATCCTAGATATTAAATAGGAAATCATAAATATGCAAAACTTGGACCATGCCCATGAATTCACACATAGACCATGCTATATTATGGATAGCCACATCAAATTCAAGATGAGGGCTATTACCATTTATATGCTCAAATATGAGTAAAATAGAAAATCTAAAAGTTAGACCTACTGAGTGTCCAAAGAGAGGGGAATCAGAATACTGATGAAACTTGTTGATGATTGATTCAGCATTTCCAAATCCATTTCAACCCAGGGGTGGCAGAAAAGGGTTCCTTCAGCATGTGAAGGATGGGAAGAGAGTAAAATGCATTGTATTTGTATGAATTGAAGATGGCTGTGCAATTACGTTTGTACCCCTCTCATCTCATTGCCAAATTTACTGTATTGGACATGCTCTATTTATTTATTTTTAATTTATTTTTTTGGTATCGTGAACCAAAGAAGTGCCACCTTAAGTCACAAGACCTGATAAATCTCACGTTCTGTGCAATTACCGCAAACCACACGATGAGTGTAAACCACACTTGAAAATCGGTGTGATGCTCAAACCCATAGAGGCGTTTGGTGGGGTTCGAATCTGTGACTTCTCGGCCACAGGAACCCATCTTAACCATTGGGCTGTCCCTAGGGGACGTACATGCCCTATTTAATTTGACCACATGCTATTTTTTTTTTACTTAAATGATTAATTTTATTTGTAAAGGTTGTACGATCTCGTAAAATTTATGAGGTAAATTACAGTATGCGTCTCAATAGTTGAGTAGTCCACAAATATTCCGGTAAATCGAAACTTCACACTGTCATCATAGTACATATAATGAATTAATTAAATATATGTTTTCGTTTTGTTTGAGTTATAAATGGCAAAAATTGTCTCTGACTTTTTCGACCATTTTACTTTTACCGCGTTAATCCTACTTTATTGTTTTCTCTTTTTACTTATTATCTCACTTTTCTGTTTACCAAGATCAGATCAATTTTGTTTTACTATCCGGCCACCCTATCCATGGTTTTCATCTGTCTAGCTCCATTTTCGTTCCTTAATTTTCAACTTTAACTGCTGAAGAATTATATATCATAATCTACAATTTTAAAAATAATCAAAGGAAACTTAATTAAAGGTTTCCTTTAATTTAAGTTTACAGAAATAACAAAATTGATAAGATAAAGCATAGATAGTAAATGTTATATCTCTCGCCACTTTTTTATGGTACGAAGCAAGTTTTGGTTAATAACAACTTATATATAATTTATTGACTTTTTAATCATTTTCGTGTTTTTAATAATGGGCGAAATTCGTTTTATCGAGTTTAAAAAACCTGTAAGTAGAAAAAAGTATATAAATAGCGAAATATTAGTTGATGTGATATAATAATAAAAAAAGTAAAAATAAGTTGAAGTGGCAAGATGAAAAAAACAAAAGATTTAAAGTGGAAAAAATGGATAATGATCAAAAAGGGGCTTCCCTCGGACCCTACCAGCCTGTGTACTGTTCACTGTTCAGTATAATTTTAGTTCATATATCAATTTTGAAATTAATTTTCTTTCAAAATTGGAGTTCCTATATTCAAGAATTAACACTATGTCGGGAGGCCGGACTTGCAAAATTAATAAAAATTTCATTACATATTTGAGCTTGTTATGCTGATCACTTTCTTAATTTTCATCTCTAACTTAAGTTCCTAGACCCTTCAATTTATGTCTATCATAGTGGAATTGTGTTGTTTTTTCTAGTTTATATAGCATACTAAATTTTCTTCGTATAAAGAAATATATAATTTATAAAATAACGCTTAAATTTAAGAATTGTGACTGTTTATGCTTTAGCCAAATATCATTTCAAAATTCCTATTAGAATAAAATTGATGGAGTGAAAATAAAATATAAAATATAAAATTTGTGTGATGCACTCTCATACATCAAGATATGTTAGATACAGAGCTGCCGTACTTTAAAATTTTCTGTCTAAGTGACAAAAAAAAGGATAGGTTAGATACAGACGAACTTAATTTAATTAATTAAGAATTAATAGGTTTGAGACAAAATTAAATATATAACTGAGGTAAGTATACAATTAATACTTTTTAATATGAAAATAGCCCCCTTTTAAAAAATGTAATGAAAATAGTACTCTTTGTAAAAGTAGTTACATTTCATAATTGATAGTATTAAATTTGCATTCAAAGTATTATTTAGATTTTGGCCGCTTTAGTTTTCCGATATCCGTTTTGTTGGTCATTAATTTATGGTTGGTTTAATTGATTTACATAATTTTAATTTTATGGACAACTACACCATTCAGAACAGAAATTTATGGTAAGGCAAGTCAGTGTACATGATTTAGGTTGAAGTCGTAAGTGATTACCTTCACGAGTAGAACATAGTTGGTAGAGAGATATAAAATCTATCGTTGTCCAAAAACAGGGAAAAAAGAAGAAAAAAAGAGTAAAAAGTACTTTTTAAAACTAATTAGGTAAATAAGAATTTTCAACTTCACATATAAATAATCTAAAATTCATGTTCAATTTGCACCTTTACATGATATTTAAATTCGGAGTCCTAATGCTTTTTTCTTTAAAGAATAAATAAACAAAGCTTTCTTGGGCAAATTTGGGGGCACCATTCGTTGAAATCTGTTCAAGCCACTTCGGTTCCAATTTTGGAAATTGTGTTTTTTTTTCTCACTTAGAAGCCACGCATCAAGAAGCATTATTACACCCTCGTTAAACATGATTGATGATGTCATGATCTAATTTGTCTCAAGATATATTTTAATTTTAATATAGTGTTTAATTTCGTATTCATCTTTACAAAATAACATGTGTAATATATTGCTATTGTCCCATAAGTGACGGTACACGTACACTAATCATAATGAAACGAAACGAAACAACTTATAATATATTAGGATATAATTTCTTGGAGAAAATACATATTTTAAAGCTACAACGGTATTGCCCTAAATGAAAGCTACTATGATTTCCCACCTAATTCAGGTTTTCCAATGAGAAAAACGAGATATTACATTTGTTCTTAAAAAATATTCATTTTGATCCGTTTATAAAAAAAGTTCACTCTCTTTTTATACATGACCTTTACATAAATTTTTAAAATTTTACTCACGATCAACCCACTTATTTATAAAATATGAAAAACAAAAAGAATGTTATAGATGGATGGATAGGATATATCGGTTCGGAAATGATCAAATTTTGAGTAGTTGTGCTTGTTTGCTTCTAATTAAGATAATCGAATGTGCATAAAGTATCCTAAGTCAATATCGGGCTAAGCAACTGTCGCTCAATTTCGAGGAATTTTTCTAAATTTAGAGAACGTTATCCGTACCATTGGGTGTAAGAATAAAGTAAGGCTTTAGAGCACTCCAACGGAAATGTGCAATTGGGGGTGCAATTTGGTAGCACTCTTGGCGAGAAAAATAATACTACCACAAGATAAATTTTTAATTAATTGAGACTATCAGTGCAATTTCCCCCCCTTTTTTTACTTGAGTGTGTATGATGCTGGAACCCATTGCCCTTCATCAAGCATTTGATTTTTATTTTTTTCTGTTGTTATTGTCTAATTAAGAGGGTCCTACACGTTCTCATGTGAGCATATATGTTCGTAATTTTTTTTTTTACTAAGTTTACTAGTTCTCAACCAATTGAATTAATTCCGTACATAGAAGAGCATTTGCAATTTCCACGTGTGTATTCTCTTGTTGGTGAGGAAAATTACTCGTTTCGAGGATTGCCTCTCTTTCAATGATACATTCTCAATCACACTTCTTTTTCCTACTTAGGTTTCCCAATAGAGTCTATCTTAACAGGTTTTTACCAGTTCGATTCTTGAATTGTCTATTTGTGGTCACCAATTATTTTTAGTATTATCGTTTTCTTTTTCTTTGATAAAAGTTAAATTTAAAACTAGATGATTATCAAAGCAAAAAATTTGAAGCAAAACTCAAAAATTCGTAGTGGTATAAAAGTGGTAGGCGAGTAAAATAAAATATTGAATCAGACACATTATCGAAAATAAAGATCTCGTACGAAATTCAAAAGATATATTGATTGTACTTATATACCTTACTGCATATACAATATTGAATGGTGAAATAAATGTTATTTATCTCGTCAGCTTTTCATCCAAGAACACTTGCTAGTATATTACGGGAGCAAGGACAATATTTAGAGATGATATTAAATTCGTCGAAGTACACTATAAATTCCAACAGTCACTGTTTGTTTCACGCAAAAAGCAAAAATTGTGTGATTTTGTGAAAAACAGTTATCAGTTGAATCTACGGATCTGTATTTTACCTTGTTCCACCACTCATTTTTTCAGTCTTGCCAGCATTTTGATTCCCCCCCACCCCATCCACCAAAAAAAGGGAGGCTTAAATATTTTTAAAAGATAATGATAGTTTGTATCTTCAACTTTGATAAGATTTTAAAAATTATTTTCAATTTTAACTAATAGTACATTAAACGTCATCTTCAATTTGAAAAATATTCTAAAAAATATCTCAATTTAAAGTTTTCAGAAGATGGAATGCTAAGCCAATTTGTAGGATTCGTGTGAATTATAGATCAAGTGACTCAACATTCTGTCTTATATGAGTTATAGCTCAAATGACTCAGCATTTCATCGTCTATAACTTTGAATCGGGACATTTGATAAAATATTTTCAAAGTTGGAGACATTAATTGAAGATATTTTATAGTTATCACAACATTTTTTCCTACTAATTAATATTAGGATTGGGGAAATATGTTCTTGGGTGCAAAAATAGACATCTTTTGCATTTTTGGGTTCTTAAAATTGAGTAATCTAAAGTCTGAAAAATGATAAATTGAGGACCCTAATATAATGTCAAGAGAATTCTAAAAATAAAGTCTGAGTCTGCAAAATATGACAAGATAAATTGAAGACTTTGATATAATATTAAAAGGGGATATTTATAGGTGGAGAAGTCTCCTTGAACCTTAAAAGGAATATATATTCTAGTTGGCTCAAAAATAAAAGAAAAATTGGAAAACTCGGAAAATCGCGAAAAATAAGAAGAAAAAAAAGCGAAAATTATCGCACTGTTCGCGGTACTATCCGCGGCAGACTGTGCAACTTTCTTGTTTTAGCTCGTTCTCTCTCGTTCGAACTCCGATTTACGAACCATTTTCGCCTACGGACTCATATCGAATTTTAATTTAATCCTATCAACTTTTAACTGTTCAATTCATTCTTCAATTTTCCTGAAAAAGGGTAAAAGTTTACTAAGAATATCATTTCTTGAAAATAATACAAAACTTAGCAAATATTCTCTACAAACATTATTTCCAACATCAACTAACACTCCAATAAGAATTATAAATCATCAAAAATCTATGTTTATCATATATATATATATATATATATATATATATATATATATTATTGTACACATAAAAGGCATAATTAATGTATACAAGAATAGTATTTCTACATTCTCACGCTAGGAATGGTTTTTACAAGATATAAGGCTGAGATCTTGTAAAAACTACCCCTATACACACACATAAATATAAGGGGGACACATCATATACTAAAAAAAAAAAAAGCCAAATATATACTTGTACGAAATCACATTATAAATAGATCATGTATACTTTCACATAAGTAGATACAATTTCGCAAACCGTACACAAAACACAAAAAAATAGAGACTTCAGCAAAATGCTAACAGTTAGAAACTATAATTAGAAATGAAGCCAAGCTACCCATTAGGGATTTATTGCAGATTTTTTTCTTTTTTTTTTTTTTTTTTTATTTGGTGCAAACCTACTTGATCAGATCAATATAGCTCCAAATTTCGCACTAAATTAATATTGTACTCTATTCCTTTTTATTTATGATCTGATATAAAATCTATTTATTCTAAAAGACATTTTAGGTTTTTGTACTATAAGTTTCTTTTTAATGCTAAATTATTGTATTTGCAATGCTTTTAAATCATATGTGAAGTCCCATTTCTGTCATGGATTAGTTAGCAAGTGTACGTTGCATGTTTAAATAATCTAAACATATATATTAATTAAATCCTACTTTAGAAAAAATATTGACTGGTTTCCTTTTATGTTGGTTAATACATAATATAAGCATACAGTATATATAATATTGCATTTGTTGCCTGCGTCAATGCTACAACAATAACTTTGTCACTTATGGTGTTTGAAGAAGTCAACCAAATCTCGACTTTTCTTTTGTAAATAAGATATATCTAGCGATCTAGCATTATTAATACGATTTGTGGGAGAAAAAGAGTAGAGTATGGCTAGATGAAACGACAATATGTATAATTACTTTGTTTTCAGTATAAACAAGCCTTTACACACAGAGATACAAACAAAACCAATATATCAATGATTGGTATAATATTTAAACTATATGGAATTATTTTATAGATAATATAAGTAGAAAAGATTAAGGAACACCAACATGAATGCTCCTGAACATTATAAAGTAAACATTGATGATAAAGAAAATTTCATGTAACATGTCGAGTAGTGTCTGAGCCCATTTAGAATATATATACATTTACATGTCTCAAATCCAATTTGACAAATAATTATACTACACGTTCTCGTCTCAAACTCGTACAGTAGTACTTAACTAATTACCCAAATATATATTTTTAGGACAATTAAATTTATAAATATAAGTTGTAACAATAATTGATTATATGTCCCAATAAAATTGGAACATTACAGAGCTAACATTAATAACTTAGTTTGTCTCTTCGCTCTATTCATATGATACCTTAGTAGTTTTTCCGTCTAGTCGAGTTTTCTGAGAGTGGTCGATAATACCCACTGGTTACTGGCTCTCGTTTTAAACTTGGATAGTAGTACCTACTAACTTAAGTGAAAGAATATTGTTTAAAAATTAATTTTGCACATTATATCAATTTTCTTAGGTTTTAAATTGGTAAAATATCATTAAAAAATCAATGTGCAATTCAAATTGTATCATTTTATTTAGATTTCAATTGATACAATTTGAATTGCACGATGTGTGCCGATTTGCTCATTAGTTGTATATAGATATGATTTTCGAATGTAGTATTTTAATGTAATACATACTTAAGTAGTAAAAATGAAGATAAGTTGTGTGTGTGTGTTGGCCTAGTGTGGTAGAGTGGTTAATGCCCGAGGTCAAAGGTCTCGGGTTCGAGTCCACCGTGACGTAGCCTTTAAAATTTCTGTATTAAATTAACCCAAAAAAAAAAATGAAGATAAGATATTAGATGGAAAACAATAGAGGGAAAAAAAAGTTATAGCTTGTAACAGTTCACCAATAGATTCGCTAAATTTTGAAGGAAAAACACACACAAAAGAATTACGCATATTTATATTCGTATATTCTTCTTTAAATTGAAATTCTGTATTGTTATTTCTAAATATTAACTTCATATATTTTTGTTTTGTTTGAATTAGGTCTTTGAATTTTATGTCGTAAAAATGAAGTTTCTTATACTTTATTTTATATTATAAATAAATTTATCAAGAAATTATTTGTTCAAAGTACATTGAAATATGGATTTTTGATTGAAAGAATAAAAGTATCATTTTATATAGACTTTTATTTTATGAAGTCTAGTGAAAAATCAATGTGGGATTTAATTATTTATTTATTTATGTTCTCAGTTTGTGAAATCTCATGAAAAATCAATGAGATTCAAGTATTTTTTTAATAGGTTTTGAATTTGTGAAGTCTTGTAATGTTAGATTCAAATTGTATCATTTAATTTAAAATTTTAATCTCAATTGGTGAAGTCTCGTAAAAGATCTATGTGGGATTCAATTTTTTTTTAATTTGTACAAAATATTTCTTTTTATGGCCAAATTAAATTGAAAAAGTATTTTTATATAGTCAAAAATATTTATTTGGTCACTTTAAATAAAATAAATTTTTTATTTGACCAAATTAAATTGACGGTGCAATTTGAATGATTTTAATCTCAATCACTTCGTCAATTATATGTGGATTTTTGGTTAGGAGAATAGAAGTATCATTTATATAGATTTTTATTTGATGAAATCATATAAAAATTCGATATGAGCTTATTAGGGAAATAATAATAATTATTGGAACAAATAAAGATTTTAGATAAATAAGAAAGAAAAATTATAAAAAATCCACGTACAAAAAAGAATCAATACAGTTTATTGATTTTATAATCGTATCTAGAAAAATAGATTACTTTATTTTCAATATAAACAACCTTTTACATACAGAGATACAAACAAAATCAAAATGTGTGCGTATGTTGGCCTAGTGGTAAAGTGGTTAATGCCCGATGCCAAAGGTCTCGGGTTCGAGTCCACCGTGACGCGATCTTTAAATTTTTGTATTAAATTGACCAAAAAACAAAAAAAAACAAAATCAAAATAGAAATGGTTGGTATAAGATTTAAACTGTATGGGATTATTTTCAATATAATATAAGTAGAAAAAGATTAAGGAACACATGCACGGATGCTTCTACATTTGAAACATAATTTAAATTCTTAATACTTCGCTCTATTTGTTAAAGTTCTTTTTTTTAAATAAAAATTTGAAAAAAAATAGTTGGGAGAAAGAGGCGGGTGAGATTGAACACTAATCTTCTGTACTAAGAAATATGATGTCCACCGCTTAGATGTACCTTGAGGGAGAAATTTGTAGATAGTTTAAATCATAATGATTGATAAAACTCCTAATCGATGAAATTTCAAATTTATTGATGTGGATCTTGTAATATGTAAATTTAAAATGATTAGAATGCGTACAAATATTTAAAATAGGCAAAATCAAACCACAGTACTTGATATTTCGACCTAGCCTTAGGGATGTGCCTATGTAATAATTTTAAAATGGTAAATATAAGTTAATGTCTCAATGTTTTACGATTTTTTATTTAATGTCCCAATGTAAATATATTGTTATTTTGATTCCTAACGTTTTATAAAATTTAACTTAATGTCCCGTCTATCAATTTTCGGCGTACAAACGCTTACGTGACTGTCAGAATTCCATGATGAACTTTATCTCATTATAAAAATGAAATAAACACGTGAAAAAAACTCATCCAAAACAACGTCGTTCTATTTCTTCCCCATTTGGGATATTAAGTGAAAAAATATGAAACGTTGAAACATAAACTGATATTTACCCTTTAAAAAAAGCTAAGACGCATGTAATACAAAATACTTATTCAAATAAATTAAAACACTATATAAGAATAATTCTCAAGAGTTTTCTATTAGTATTTTGTATTATAAAAGGACAAAAACAAGTTTAAATACATACTCTGAATATAAGAAAATTGAATTATTTTTGACATGACGCCCAATAAAAATATATTATATCAAATACAAAAAAGAGTATGCATTTCTTGAAAAATAATATCTTTCGGAAATTACCACTAGGGACTTTGAACCCATGACTACAAAAAATGACAGCTATGGGTTTAAAATGAGTTAATATACATATGCCACAATTTATCTTATTATGGAATTCTAGAAATAAAATAGGTGAAAGACATATTCAAATTATTCAAGCATATTTTAAAATATGATTTGATTATATATTATTTTTCTGTATTATATCTTGTATTTCGTTGAACCAATACAAACATTATAGTATAAATGTGGCGACATCTCAGCAATATACTCCAACACAATGCACTAATGATAATGAAATATTAGAATAATACTATTTCCGCACCTAAAATTTGTTTTTAGATTTTTTTTGTTAGGTTCCCCAAATTTATTCCTTTTTTATTTATAAAAATTATCTCACAATATATTCCATATTTATTACACTCAATAATATTTTTTATTTATAACTATTTATGATCCACTACTAATCTTATTTATTACTCTTAAAAATATCACTTATTTATACAATTTACCATTCATGGTATACCATTAATTAATTTAAATTACAATAATATGGATTCTTATTCTATTCACAAAACACTTAATATTTTTTAATAAAACTCGTATCGAATTTTTTTTAAAATATATTTTGGGGAAAGTGTAATAAAAATTTAAATATACTAATATTTTGTACCTAGTCAATTTAAATTTTATAAAATTTTATTTATTAATTCTGGAAAAAGATACTCCATAAAAGTCCGGTGGCTTGGGCATTTCTTTTAACGGGAATTAAGGAGAGAGTGTTTAGTGTTTAAGTGTATTGGTAATAAAGTGGTTTATGTGTTAAGTATATATATTTTGTATTTTATTTTATTTTATTTTTAAATTTATTTATTTACTTAATAAATTTATTTTAAATTATCCTTAATTTAATTAGCATATTAAAATTAATTTAATTTTTTAGTTAATTTAATTTAATTTAATTATTTTAAATTAGCATATTAAAATAAATTAATTTATTTTTTAAATAAATTAATGTTTTTAATTTAATTTATTTTTAAAAATAAATAAATTAATTAATTTTTAAATAAATTAATTTATTTTAGTTAAAATTAGCATATTAAAATAAATTAATTTTTAATTTAATTTTTAAATTAAATAAATAAATTAAAATAAATTTTTAGTTAAAATTAGCATATTAAAATAAATTAATTTTTTAATTTAATTTATTTTTAAATTAAATAATTAAATTAATTTTTAAATAAATAAATAAATTTTTAGTTAAAATTAGCATATTAAAATAAATTAATTTTTTAATTTAATTTATTTTTTAAAATTAAATAAATTAATTAATTTTTAAATAAATAAATAAATTTTTAGTTAAAATTAGCATATTAAAATAAATTAATTTTTTAATTTAATTTATTTTTAATTATAAATAAATTAATTTTTAAATAAATTAATTAATTAAATTTTTAGTTAAAATTAGCATATTAAAATAAATTAATTTAATTTAATTAGCCAATAATCAACCTAATTAATTAACTGCTAATTGCAATTAAAATCCCTTATCTTTTGTTAATTATTTCCATTTATAGAAACGACTCAAGTTAGTTGGAATTTAAAATGGTATACGACTCAAGTTAGTTGGGACGGAGGGAGTAGTATTTTGAATCCCAGAAGTCAAGAGCACCAGAAACTGCCACGTGGAGGGACAGAGTGTTGCAAGTGCAAAATGAGACCACTGTATATCATTTTATATAAATCTTAATTTTATTATTATCAGGTGTTGATTATACATTAATACAAAATTAGATGTAACATTAAAATGCAATAAAAAAGTTAAATTTTTGGAGGTGCAGCTGGTTCTGAACTCTGCAAAACGCATCGCGAGCCGTGAAGATTTAAGAAGCCGCAGCCGTCATCATCAACAGTTAAAAGTCCATTGGGCATTGTTGCACTAATTACAAAGCTCACCCGCGCGTAACTCTAGCGAAACCCTACTCCTCCTACTTATTCTCCCGCTTTAAAACAAAGAGAGTGAGAAAAAGAGCGAGAGTCAGCACAACACAAGATAAATGCACAACTCTAGAGAGAGAGAGAGAGAGAGAGAGAGTAAATCCCAAATGTGACGTTAATTTCAGTGTGTAGTCTGCCTGTGTTGTGTGTGTGAGTGAGTGACGCCAGCAGTTCCAAATGACGACGGGTTTGGTGAAAGAGAAGAATCTGGAGAAGCACATTCAAAAGCAAATGGGTTGTATGGCCGGATTCCTCCAAATCTTCGATCGCCACCACATTTTGACCGGAAAACGCCTCCATGCCGCCCGCCGCCTCCCTCCATCATCACCGGTATGATTGCATTCTCTCCTCAATAATCTATTTATCAATTTGATGCACTAATTAATGATGCTTTGTTTTCTCCCTTATTTAGGTCGGTGATACGACGTCGGAATCGGGGAAATCAGCTCTGCCATCGCCGAGTGATTTGGGGAAGCAGACTCCGGCCGCTGAGCTGCCGCCTAAATCACCGCTGCAGCTGCCCATATTCGAAATGAAAAGCGGCGCCAGATCGTCGTGGAAGTTCGGGAAGGAAGCGCCACGGCTCTCGCTCGACAGCCGCGCCACCACCGACGCGAAGGGTGGCCTCCACCCCAAGGAAATCCGAACCGCTGCCACCATTTTATCCGACGACGTTGCTGCTGCTGATGGCGGCCAACAAAACCGCTCCCCGAGCGTCATTGCCAGGCTAATGGGTCTGGACCAATTGCCGAATTCTTCGGATTCTCAGCCGGAGAAGCAGCCGGAGCTTCGGCGATCCGCTTCCGAATCCAGGGTCTCTAAAGATCTGTTCCAATCGCGATTGATGTCTGATTGCACCAGTTTGTATCCCAGGCCGCCGGCTCAATTGCATTCACCTCATCTCAACAACAACGCGATGATCAACCCACACTACACAGATCCAAGGAACCAATCTCTGAAGAAAGGCGTGAACGCCGATGTCCCCGCCGGATTAGGCAGAGGCGGTCTGAACTCGATGCCGCCATGGCGAGCTCCGCAGCCGCGCAAAAGCTTCTTCGACTTCGGAGATGTCTTCCCGGAGCCGAAGCAGAATATATCAATCTACGGCGAGATTGAGAAGCGACTCAGAATGCGAGGAATAGACGACTCATCAAAGGATTTAGAGACGCTGAAACAAATACTCGAAGCTCTGCAGCTCAAGGGGCTTCTGCATTCCAAACCGCCACCGCGGCCGCAGCATAACCACATCCGCCACCAGAACTTCATCTACGACGAGTCACCAATCGTTCTCATGAAACCTACCCGATCATCCCCTTCCAAACAAACTAACCGCAGCTTCGGAAGCGATATCTCACAGTCCAATGGTCGGAAACAAGCTACCGGCGTGCGCCGGAATTACAGCCTCACCGGCGAAACCTCGCCGTCTCCCTGTCCCCGGCCGGAACGAAACGTACGGAGCCCGACCCGTTCGGGCCGAAGCGTGAGCCCGATTTCTCGCAATGTTGAGGGAAATGTGAACGCGAGCCGGTCAAACTCTCCGGCTAAATCGAAGCAGTCGTTGACTCAGAGGAGAGTGAGCGAGTCAGCTGAGAACCGTCGAGCCGCTCCGGTTCGCTCGCCAAAGATTAACGGAATCGGACCGGACCGGTCCCCCCGGTTCAAGAAACCAACGGTGGTGATTAATCAGAAGGAGCATATCACGAGCGTCGTTTCGACGGAGGATGCTTGCTCATCCTTGTCGGAGAGCACTGTCGCAACATCAACTGATACAGAGGTAAATTTTGCACCCTTATAATATGTATCCAGTTATCTATAAAATTGTTATATGTTATACATTTATGTAAAATGGTGAAATTTGAACACAGGGAAAGAGTTTATTGGAGAGGTGCGATAAGCTGCTTCACAGCATAGCGGAGTTTGCTGCAACCGACATGCAGCCTAGCCCGGTGTCGGTTCTCGACTCGTCCTTCTACAAGGACGAGTCGCTGACGCCGTCGCCCGTTACGACTAAACGGAATATTGATTTCAAAGGTATGATAAATCAATATCCTCATCGTTATATATATTTTGGAAACATTCTTTTAAGTGTCAACATCAACGTCTCGTCAGTCTATTTATATTGTATGTCAGCATCAGCGTTAATGCAATTGCAAAAAATATATATTTTGTTTGACCTTATAGTATTTTGTGGTTGGGGTCATAATTTCTGCAACGAAAATATTTTAATGTGGTGTGGACCGTTGGGGGTTTAAATGTAGGAGAAGGGCTTTGATTGGAGGAGAGCGGTATAACGCTGCAGCTCCATCAAAGATAGTTACATGTATATAATTTATTTAATTTCGATTGAGATCCATAATTTTTTGATCTTGATGGATCGAGACCCACCATTATCAAATGAGGTATACAATGGCTGCAGCATCAAATTAATTGGAGGATAAGGGTTTTTAGGTTTCTTTAGGGTAGGTTGGTGATTGTGACTTTGGTGATGACATGGGGCCCACGACCCGAGACGGGGCGTCATCGTCATCATATAATATTCATTCATGAGGTAGCATGAAATTCTTGGTTGGACGATCTGAAAAGTTGAAATAGATTTGACATTGAAATCTATTATGGATTAAGCTTTTGATTAATCATATAGTGTTTTGAGTGGTGTATTTATGTATTGATGAAGTAAAACAACCGATGAGATAGGGAAGTAAAGGAGGCAATGCAGATTAAAGAAAACTATGAATGAAAGCTCAATGTGTCATTAGATGCTAGATCAAACATCATGCCAAAGTATATCTATGAATTCACGGTTTTTAGGTACAAAATGTAGTGCTAGAGAGAAACATCCATAATCGAAGCATGTGAATAAACTTGCTGTTCATGTTTGCTCAAAGTGAGACCAAATCTCATCTCAATGTGGTTGCAGAAGTGACCACAATCACCTTTCTATGTTTATGTGGTCCTTTGCTATACAGATTGTTCGCTTACTTTATCATACAATTCCAATTACAACCATGTTGGATTTAAGGTTTGTGGGGTGTTTTGTTTGGATTTTGTGTTGAAAACGATAGTACTCTGTGCTTTGGCTTCCAGCACTAATTCTTGAGTGCTTCCAATTTCGAGTGAAATCAAGAATCAAAAAATGTATCTTGTTACTACACCATTGATTACGAATCTAATCCTATTTGAGTTTGTATTATCCAACAGATCAATATGGAGAATCGGAAGAAGAAATTTGGAGCCCGACCTTTTCCCCTATCCGGTCCAAATGCTTTGATTCTTCATCAGACTGCGATTTCGTCTACGTCTCAGATATCCTAAGGGCATCACATTATCTCCCGGAGGAGTCCAATGTTTTTCTTTTACTAGAGAAGCAACAACATATCAAAGGGAACGATACTTCCAAGGTTTCGAGGCTCCAGAGGAGGCTGATCTTCGACACCATCAGTGAGATCCTCGACAGGGAGGCGTGTCTGCCTCCTTGGAAGGCCGCAGCCACATGGAGCCACCACGCCTCCCTCGACAAGGTCTGGTCCGAGTTTCAAAAATTTCGAGAATGTGATGCTGCTGAGGATTTGTTCGAGACCATATGTAGAGTCCTCAAGAAAGATCTAGCGGGCGATGCTGCCACTGGGTGGGGGGATTGCCCGGTGGAGGTGTCGGAGGTCATTCTAGACATCGAACGGTTGGTGTTCAAGGATATGGTCTCGGAGATCATCGAGGATCTATCGATATCGGTATCATCGCCGTCGTCATCCATGATGCTTAGGAGGAAGCTGGTTTTCTGAGAAAAAGAATGAAGTAAAATTCTGTGTTTCACGTGGGAAGTACTGATATTTCATGTGCAAGTGCATTGTTGTGTGTTACTTTTTCTTTTCATTTTTTTATCATTGGAAAAGCTGATTTATTCTGAAAACAATTCTAACGGTCACTTTTTCACTTTTTGCTAGATTGTTGTAAACAAACAAAAAATTGAAATAATAGTTGTAACAAGAGCCAGAAATCAATATTCCGAGGTACTCTGCCAATCTTTTGCTATGGGCTGGCATGTGACTGTAGAGTTACATTGAGACAAAGGAAACGTGGGTGTAAAGGGGAGAAAAAGGTGTGGCCTTTTTGGGACAATAACCATAGTTTAATTTGTAAGAGTTTATGATTTTTGAGTTTGCTCCCATTCGTCTCTGAATATCTGGCCATGCCGGCAATAAGCAATAAATGCATATCAATAAAATGGATAAATTTATTCCTATTATTTATAATTATTACGGAAAATGTGAAAAGATATAAAATAATATTTCCTCCTTTTTTTTAAGTGTTTTCTTTCGTCAAATTATACAAACCACAATAATAAATAAATTTTACTTTTGTAATCTTATTAATTACCATAATAAATTTATACTTACAACTAATTGTCAAATTTCAATAATATTAAATTAAGAATAAAATAATAAATTAATCATAATTTTATTCTTAAATTATGAACTATGATACTTAATAAAAAATAAGATAAAAGTACAATAAAATACTTAAAAAAAGAATGGAAGCAATATTCTTATTGGAAAACTAAATAAAAATAGTAGCTTGATATTATTTTTTCATAGAATTTTAAAATATAATATAGGGATAAAATTATTTTCAAGATAAAATACTTAAATATAAGTATTATAAAGTGGAATTATATACAACTATACACTTTTTTAAAAGTATGTACTCTCCATACCCAATCTTTTAATTTACTACACTACATGACCAATTTATTATGTCTGTTTCCGGTCGAACGAAAATCTTGTTTCCGCTCGATCGGAAAACAGACATTAGTCGACCGAGAATAAAGAAATATGTGGATAAATTAAAAAAATAAACTAACTCCTTGTTTCGGTCGACTAATGTATGTTTTCGGTCGAAAAAGCTTTGTCTCCGATCGATCGAAAATAGACATTAGTCGACTGAAAATAAGGAAATTAGTCTATTTTTTTAATTTATTCACACATTTTCTTGTTTTTGGTCGATTAATGTCTATTTTCGGTTGACCGGAGACAAGACTTTCTCCACTGAAAACAGACATTAGTCCATCGAAAATAATAAAACTAGTCTATTTTTCAATTCATCACACATGTTCTTATTTCGATCGAGAAAGTCTTCTCTTTGATCGATCGGAAACAGATATTAGTCGATCGAAAATAAGAAAATTAATTTATTTTAATGTAATGTGTATAGAGTGTTGAAAATTTTGAAAAAAATATTATTGATTGTATATATCAGGGGCGGATCCAGGTAGGGGCTGCACTGGGCTCCAGCCCGTGCAAGCCCTAAACTTTTTCTTTCGTCTATGTATTATATTAAGCTCAATTCAAAATTAGCCCAGTCCAAAATAATTAAAAAATTAAAACAAAATTGTTATTGTTGAGTTTTCTTATATTTTTGACCCATGAGAAAGTTATAAGAGTGAAAAGGGTCAGCTACCATTTTTGAAAGGAGAATTTGGAGCAACCAAAACAAAAAAGAGAATAGTCAAATCAGAAAAATTTGTAGCCTTTTTTTCTCCCCTCGGATTTTCAGCGCGCAGCTTCAGAAAAATTCCGTTTCTCGGAAATTGAACAGTTAGATCACTGTGATTTTTGGACAGCAGCTTAACAGCATCTGGGCTAACGTTTTGGACGGTGGAGATCAGATTTTGAGTTTCAGAGTTCGGGTTTCGCCGATCTGAATAGAGAGAATTTCTGGTGATATTTTTCTTGATCTTTGCTCGATTTTGATTCCATACATCTTGATGTGTTTATTTTCGAGTGTATAATATTTTGTATGCCTCTAGTATAATCTAGAGAAGATTTTGTAATGCTCCATTGTTGATGATAATAGATTTAAACGGCTCTAGTACTCCCGTGATTTTTCTCTCTTTCGTTTTGAGATGTTTTCCAACGCTAAAATTATGTGTCTCTTTATTGTTGCATGTCTACTATTTTGAGCGACATATATTGATGCTTTTAGAATATCATATTTGTCTGCATCCTCGAAGGTTCATACGAACCGGAAAAATTACCCAAACAAATGTGTCATATTCTTCCTCAACGCTACATCTACTCAAGTGTTTGCTGATGTGGCTCTCTGCCATTCGAAGCTGTCAAAATTCAAGTTCAATCGTAGCCAAGTTTTCCGGTGGTCTGGCTAATGGATTCCCTAAATTTTACACTATATAAGGGTTTATATTGAAAGAAATTTTATTAAAAATATCGATATAAACTCAATTATTGATGGATTTGTGTATTGAAATCTCGCAAGACAACTTATGAAAACATAGAAATATTTTAGCATTTATGATATTTAATAATCCGAAATCGAAGTACTGATTTTTTAATCCACTCCATCATCAACTTCTGGATTCGTGCTTGGTATATATTTTAATAAAACCGGTTAATTAGGTTTGATGATATTATAAATATGTCGTGATGATACATTTGGATTGGAGTTTGGCTATGAAAATGGGTACTAATAATCATGTGGGAATGTACCCTTTGCCAGGTCTATTTTGCAGGCCTTTGAAACCATTCAATCATGTGTGCCCTTTTTGACTAATTCACTATCTTATGCTATTATTACTAGTATGGGTCAATAATTTTTTTGTTCTAATTTATAAATATTATAAAAATAGAATACATTTACTTTCATTATTCACTTAATAATAGACTAAAATTTTTCGGCCAATTAAGCTGATGTGTGTCGTCGAGAATTGATTAATTTTTTTGTTCTAATTTATAAATATTATAAAAATAGAATACATTTACTTTCATTATTCACTTAATAATAGACTAAAATTTTTCGGCCAATTAAGCTGATGTGTGTCGTCGAGAATTGATTTGGTATTATAAAAAAAGAACAAGATAACACCAAAAAAAAACAAAACTTCCAAATTACAGTTTGTATCTTCCAAAACTAATGATCAATTTTTGTCTCGAAAAAAGCAGCCGACGACGATTCAACAACGACTGTGGAGAGGGAGAAGATTGCAAGTTTGCAACGCGGTGAAAAGATACACAACGATTGCGATTGTTGGCTCATTTATCGATATTTTATTTTTTGGCTGTTATTTCATATATCAACCTTAATCAAGGTTACTGATGACATTTACATTGTTGGAAAAATTGACTGGCGTCATTTTTAATTTGGGTAGTCTTCAATTTTTTGACTCATTTAAAAAAATTCTATGACTATAGTTTGGGATACACAACAATATATTTTTCCTATTGTTATATAGCTCGCGTGCACAAGTTTGTCGATTTTTTTAGTCAAATTAAATCAGTTGTGATCGTATTTATCCAAATTTACATGAATAACTAAGTAAGGAAACAATTAATTCACCCTAATACTAAAATTAGTTGGGCGGAGTAGTTGAATATCAGAGTTAAAAAACGTAATGCTTTTGTAATAAGCAGTTGCATGCACAACTTATATTAAAATCAAAACGCACACTTCATAGGTCAAGTTTGATGTTTTTTTTTATTATGATCTCTATAAATAGAATACTGTTTGTGTCGAATGATGATGGAATCGTGATCAAAAAATTAAACTCGAATATAATAGAGCATGAGTTTTGCCATCGATGTACCTCTTGAGAAGTCATGACACCATTCCGATGAGGAATGGTAAGGACCTCTTGAGAATGCATTAAAGTATTACACATTGACGGCGCTTACTCGAGCAAACTTTCAAACGCCGATTGCGATATTAGTCTATTTATATAGGTCTCAAAATCATTGTTGCTGGTTAAATAATATGAGTGTTCATATCGGTATGTTTGCTCTTGATATATGCATTACAAGAATCGAGGATAATAATATGTGTAAATTTACTTAATTGTTTTAAAAGGGGAAGCTCTTTTCCGGAGCCCCATATCCCAACTTCATGAGAATGTGAGAGGGTAAATCACGGTGATTCAACGATTAAAAAGCTAGAAAGATTTTTATCTAGTATCTACAAGTAGTCATCGTAAAGAGGGTGAAAGTCTCATGATTGAGATTTATGGGTGAGCATTCGGATTTCGGTTCGGATTTTTGCCTAATCCGAACCGATCCGAAAATCCGAATTTTAAGAGAGAAAATATCCGATCCGAACCGAAAATCCGAATTTTTTAAAAAAATCCGAACCGAATCAAAAAATCCGAAATTATGAAAAAACCGAAAATCCGAAACCGATTTTTGGTAATTCTTATATATATTTATATTAAATTTAAAAATATTTAAATAAAATATTATTTTTATATATAAATTATATATAATTTGGATTTTCGGATTTTTTCGGATAAAAAAAATTCAAATCCGATCCGATCCGAAAAATCCGAATCGAATTTTAAATTTCGATTTGGTTCGGATCGGATATTCGATTTTCGAATTTTTTGCTCACCCCTATTGAGATTGATATGTTAGAGGAGATTGCAGCATACAAATTACTGTGTTCAGAGTAACTCCAACGCCAACTTTTTCAATTGAAAAAGTTGGCTTTTTTCAAATTTTAAGTATTGGAGAATGATGACTAAATTTTCCAATTTTTCATTCAAAGAGTGGGCTTTTTTGCAATAAAAAGTTGTCAAAAAAAGTGTGCATTTCTTCTTTCATCAACGTCTTCTTTCAGATTTTAAATGAATATACGTGTATATATAAATTATAGTGGAGTCCATATAAAAGTTGATTTTCTGGATATATGATTGGAGAAAAATATAAAAAAATTTTGGTGAGTATTAAAAACTGATGTGGCATTTATGTGGCAGTAAAGAAGTTGGATTTTAGATTGTAACATTAGAGTTACCCTCGTATCCCTAGACTACACGCAGTAATAGGATGGCAGGGCTAGTGACATGGAAATTGATATATTATGCCTACATGTCTTCCATGATTGATTTTGGGCAATTCGAAAACAGAAATGGAGCCTACATTATATCATGCGCAGGTAACAGCCCATGTGAATATGGGGAATACAATCACTCATAATTTAATTTGCAATCAAATATGGGGAATGAAAACTTCATGTGTCCGAGTTTAGTAGGTGTAGAACGCAGTAGTCATATGCACAATAACCGCAAACCAATCAAAATTATTAGTTGGGAGTGTTATAATCTTTAATCTTATAATATTACCATCATCTATGTAAAGGGCGATACTGTGTTGGTGTGAGCTCGTGACTAATATTTAAGGGTTTGATTTGAATTGTTTTTCAAGTTGAGCTCTTCGCACAAGAATTGTCTAGTGTAATATTCTCTCCGTCTTATTTAAGACGACTTATTTCTTTTCGATATGATTATTTAGGAGAAGAGTATAAAATAGTTAAAGTGATAAAAAGTAAATATGATCCATAATTTTTAAAAAGATAATTATTTCCTAAAAAAGAAATAAATCATTTTGAATGAGACAGTCCAAAAAAAAATACAAGTCATCTTAGACATGGGCGGATCTAGGTACTAGCTACACCGGGCTCCAGCCCAATGCAAGCCCCAAACTTTTTCTTACGTCTATATATTATATTAAGCCCAATTCAAAATTAGATCAGTCCAAAATAATTTAAAATTAAAACAAAGTTGTTATTGTTGGGGTTTTTATATTTTGATCCATGAGAAAACCCATGAGCCCATGAGAAGGTTATAAGAATGAAAAATGTCACCACCATTTTGAAGGAGAAATTGGGCAGTCAAAATAAAAAATTCGTAGCCTTTTTTTTCCTCTCGGATTTTGTTGTGGCCGAGAAAAATTACGTGTTCTAGAGATTGCACCGTTTAGATTAGCATGATTTTTGGATGAAGCTTCACAACATCTGGCGAACGTTGTGGACGGTGGAGATCGGATTTTGAGATTTGTAGGTCGGGTCATCGATCCGAAGAGGATAATTCGATGATATTTTCTTGATCTTTGCTCGATTTTAATTCCATATATCTTGATGTGCTTATTTTCGAGTGTATGATGTTTTGTATGCATCTAATATAATCTAGAAGATTATGTATTGCTCCATTGTTGATTATAATTATTTAAACGACTCTAGTAGTCCGTTGTTTTTCCTCTCTTCGTTTTGAGAAGTTTTCCATATTAAAATTTTTGTCTCCTTATTATTGCGCCTCTCTGTTTTGAGAGATGTATATTAATGCTTTTAGAATATCATATTTATTTACATCCTCAAAGTTCATCTGAGTCGAGAAAATTAGCCAAACAAATGTGTCATATTCTTCCTCAGCGCTGCATCGCTCAAGTGTTTGTTAATGTTGCTCTTTGCCCATTCGAAGCTGTCAAAGTTCAAGTTCAATCGAAGCCAAGTTTTGCCCGTGGTTTGGCTAATGAATTCCCTAAAGTTTACACTAAAGAAGAGTTTATATTGAAAGAAATTTTATTAAAAATATAGATATAAACTTAATTATTGATGGATTTTGTGTATTGATATCTCGTAAGACGACTTATAAAAACCTAGAAATATTTTAGCATTTATGATATTTAATACGCCGAAGTACTTATTTTTCAGCCCACCCCATCATCAACTTCTGGATCCGCCCCTGATCTTAGATGAAATGGAGGGAATATATCTTTCATGTGCGGTTCTAAAATAACAATATATGGAAGAATATTTATCTATAGTGTACTAATGAGTTTCTATTTGCCACAAAAAGAGAAAAAGGGAGAAAAAAACATAATTGACGTATACATGTAACATTTGTTAACACTATTGAGAATGAGATATTAAATACGACCATACAAGCTTTGTAGTTTAGTAATATTTCTTATTTTGAAATATAATTAGAATCAAAATAATATATTTCCACCATTCACAATAAATGTGTCATTTGTGGACGACAAAAATTTTAATAAAATTATTAGCGAATATTAGTTGGGTCCCATCATGTGTTATGTTATGAATGATCAAAATAATTTTTGATAAATAATGAGTGATTGTTGAGCTAATTAATAAAGAGTAGTATCATAAAAATAAAAGTGATATATTTTTCGTGAACGGAAGGAGTATTAATCTCCACATCCACCCGCTTCAAATAAATGAATAAATTAAAAAGAATAAATCAAACTTTGATTTATAAATTTTTTAAATGAAAATGAAAATAAAATAATTTTTGAGACAGTAGAATCAAAATAATATATAAAACTAGAAACGAATAATGCTAACATAGTAATATGTACTAAACATGCCTAGTGCTCGTGAAAAGTGATCATGAAAGATTATCGCATATCACTTATATATATATATATAGACTTTGGTTCAAATAAGAATCAAAATTATCATAAAAACATAGAACCAATCATGATGGTTGATTGCAACAAATAAACGGTTGTGATTGGAATTAGAACTTGCTGATATTTCCGTTAAACAGGAGTTAAGATAGTATTAACTTTTAATGTAAAGGTTAATTAAGTAATTTTAACATATGCTGTAACTGTTTTCCGTTTTTTGTTTGCATAATTTTTGGGATTTGACTTATGTATTTATGACATTAATCGGATATGCATATTCATTTTATGGCATGCCAAAGCTATACATTTTTTATTGCATTATTTGGTTTAAATATATATTTTATTCATCAACACTAACACCATTTCAACATATTTTCCAAATTATACAAAACATTGTTTTAATGTTGTTGTATCCGGTAGAAGATTATGTTTTTTCGAAATCTTTTTATATGTTGTCTGTCCATATTTCATAATATTCAGTACGTATATAATCTTATTCATATTCATAACCGTTTTTTTTTGTTCCGTAATTATTGGGTTATGGAAGCTATAATTGTGGCATTATTCGGATGATGAAGATTTTGTTCCGTATTAATGTACATCATATTCATGATTTAGTATGAAATATTCATTTCGTATTTTTTTAATATTCAGTATGACATGTATTTAGTATCAAACATTCATTTCGTATTGTTTAATATTCAGTATACATGCAATCATATTCATTTTGTTTTGTCTTCACCAGATGAATTGTATTTTCATTTTTCGCGATATAGTATGACACATTGGCTTCGTATTAATGTACATAATATTCATGATTTAGTATCAAACATTCATTTCGTATTTGTTTAACACAATCATTTTAACATTTAGTTTGTCTTGCAAAGAAATACAAACTTGTAGAAGGTATACGGCCGTTTATGCAAAGAAATACAAACTTGAATTGCAGACTTAAACCTTGTGTGAGAAAATAAATTATGAGATCAATCATTCATGAGAGAGAAGATAGAAGTCATGATTTACCACCTTGGTTTGGGATTTATTATAGAAGGGTTTTTCCTTTACAAATTTACACTGCATTTATTAATTTTGTAGTTGAATTGGAAAGCCACGCGAGTTATATGCAAGTAGATTTCAACTAGATCAATGGCTATAATTGGTTCTCTGTTTTTACACTAAGGATCGTTCTTATATTAACATCCCCTATATATATATATATATATATATATATATATATGGTTTGGATCCAGTGAGAACTCATCTTTTTTGAGAATTTGAGAACTATGCACAAACGTGTAAAATTGATGAATAAAACATATAAAGTTGTGCATAATGAAAACATTCTAAAATTGTTGCCCAACAAAAAAAATTAGAAAGTTTTCGTTATGCACAACTTTATACCGTCTTGTGCATCATCTTCAACGTCTTATGCATGGTTCTCAGAGTTCGCAAAAAAGATGTGGTTTCATTGATCCGCTCCTATATATATATATGGGAGTGGATCAAATGAAAACCACATCTTTTTTGCAAACTATGCATAAGATGTCTAAAGATGATGCACAGAACGTTATAAGTTGTGCACAATGAAAACTTTCTAAAATTATTTTATTATGAAATATTTTTAGAATGTTTTCGTTGTGCATAACTTTATAGATTTTGTTCATCGACTTTACACACTTGTGCATAGTTCTCAAGTTCTCAAAAAAGATGAGTTCTCACTGGATCCAACCCCTATATATATATATATATATATATATATATATATATATATATATATAAGGGTTGGTTATGGTGAGAAAGCTCCTTAATGTACGAAAATATGAATAGTAGCACATCTTTCATATTTGTGTAGCACAATCAGAATTACTATATTGCACATGTTAGTTTAGCACATATTTCATCCATTCGTAGCACATATGCTAAATATATTAGTTTAGCACATCTTTCATTGCAGCGTAGCACAAGAAGAGTTCTAGTGCTGCACAATAATCCGTGTAGCACACAAAACGTAAAACTATAGCACACCCGAAAATTAAATCTCAACAATTGATATAGCAAATCAAAGGTTCAGATTTATTCATATTTTCTACCAAATTATCCTTTCCTACCTGATCATTCTCTTATATATATATATATATATATAGGGGGTTATCCTAAAAACTACTCTTAGAATAAAAACATAGAACTAATAACAGCCATTGATCTTTTACACATCTATGGTATATGCAACTAATAGAATTTGCAGCAATTAACGTGTAGTAAGGGTAAAAAGTAAACACATCTCATCCTATCATAAATGAATCCGTGAATCAAGAAATAAATCTTGATAACGCATACGCTTTCTATCCAAACGATTTATCTTCCAAATTTATTATGTTAATTACTTTAAATTTAAAGTTTTTATTAAATTTTGTTATCACTGTAATTTATCATTTACATCTATTTGTTGCTTACATAAAGAACGGATTACGCAACAATCGAAGGTTATGAATATGAATATTATCTCATCCATACCGAATATTAAGTATATAAATTACGAATGAATTACATACAAAATTAAACTATAAATTACATAACAACATCGGTTATGGATATTAATATGGTTTAATACATAGTGAATAATAAGAAAACAAGTTACAATTATACGACAACACATAAATATATATCGAATAAACATTACCTTATACCGAATATGGATCACTAAACAAAGTTTTATATAGTTTGGAAAACAAACAACGATGATTCTTGCAATATTTGTTGCTTACATAAACAACGGACTACACAAAGAACTCACGGCTATGAATATGAATATTATCGCATCCATCTTGAATATTAAGTTCATAAATTACGAAATAATCACATACAAAAATTAAACTATGAATTACGGAACAACATCGGTTATGGATATGAATATGGTTGTATACATAATGAATATTAAGAACACAAGTGACGAATTACATACATGACAACACATAAATATATATCGAAAAACATAACTTTCTCTTGGAATATGTATCATTAAACAAAGTTTTATATAATTTGAAAACAAACAACAATTATTATCGCAATATTTGTTGTTTACATAAACAATGATTACATGCAACAACTCACGGTAATGAATATGAATATTATCACATCCATACCGAATATTAAGTTCATATATTACGAATGAATAACATACAAAATTAAATCAATAATGAATAACACATGATCAAATGTCCGTTATGAATATGAATATTATCGCATACATCCGAATATTAAGTTCATATATTACGAATGAATAACATAAAAAATTAAATCAATAATCAATAATGAATAACACATACCTAAATATTCCAATAAAATCGGTGCGATTTGGCACGATATAACTAAAATCTTCATCACATTAAATATCGTCCATAATGCCATATTTATAGCTTATAAAACCATGAAATACGGAACAATGACGTTTGTCGATATGAATATGATTATATAGGTCTTGAATATTAAATACACAAATCACAAATTATGGATGACAATACATAAAAATATTTGAAAAAAATAACCTTCTACCGATCTGATGTCATTAAAACAATGATTTGTATAATTTGTAAAATATGTTGAAATGATGTTAGTGTTGATGAATAAAATATATATTTAAATCAAATATGTGGAAATTTTGGACGACATTTGTATAATATTCATTATCTTATTAATGCTATAATTATTGCATCAATATATCCATGAATTAAGCCACTAAAAACGGTCAATCAGTTACAACCGTGTGTTAATATTACTTTATTAATCTTTACATTACTTAAACTATAATTTACAGCCTTAATTTAACCGATCCCTTTCTATATGTTAATACAATCATAACCGTTTATATCTTTGAAATCAACCATCATGATTGGTTCTATGTTTTTATGATAATTTTGGTTCTTATTTGAACCAAAGTCTATATATATATATATATATGGGAGTGTTAACGTGAGAATAAAAAAAATGATGAATCACTATGAAAGTTGATGAATCCGTTGGAAAAGTTAATGAATCTAAAAAAATGAAATTTTTCCCCTTATGGGATTCGAACACGTGTGAAAATTTTCAAAATTTTGAATTCAATAACTTTTCCAACGGATTCATCAACTTTCATAACAAATTCATTTGGTTATTAGTTTTTAGGATAAAAATAATTCTCATTTGAACACACACACATATAGGGGTTGGTTACAGAGGAAACAATTTCTTAAGTGAGAAATGAGAACCATTTTATACCATAGATGATGAGTGATTTAATGGTCAAGATTACAACTAATGCATCACACAAATTAATATAGTGCCTACGTTTTTTCCAATTTTAGTTACCAAAGGATAAAAGAGTCAAATATGTTCAACCATTTTCCTTGATTCTCGCCAATTTGCAGATTTCTTGCGATTTGAGTTGAAACCAAACATATCCCTAGAGGTTTTCATTATCCGTCAATCTAAAAATAACAAAATTGATTTCAAACTCTCGAAATCATGATTCCTCATTCTTCTTCTGCAATTTTTCTACGTTGTGCGTCAAAACCTTGTGGCTTGTGCATTTGGCCGATTTTGTTGTTCAAGATTCGATGCAGAAAAATGAGGACCACAAGTGGATTTCATGCAATATACGCTTTTTATTGTCATCAAAATATCAGAAAATAAATTGTGTTGGCACTCATTTTTAAATTGCTTGTAATTTCATTATTTCTTGCTCTAAAAGGTGTATTCGAAAAGGTTTCTTGGTTTCTTATGTATATATATTCAGTGGTTGTGTATAGGATTGTACGGACAATGCATGTCCTGAAATTGGACACATTATCTATGCACATAGTACATATTAATGTTCATCGGATGCAGTAGTTGTGCATAGGATTGTACAGACAATGCATATCCTGAAATTAGACACATTATCTATGCACATAGTACATATAATTAATGGAAAATTCGTAAATATTTTGTGTAACACTAATAAGTGATGGATAAATTATTACATTCATATACACATAATTAATAATAAGCTCCTTCAAAAGAAGAGTAAGACTGTAAATAATCATGCAACATCCCTTCGTACAATAACTGTAAATTTATTGACCTCGCATCGACATGTCAACATAATCAGAATTGGATAAAGACTTGAATCTATCGAAATTGACTATGATACGAATCTAAAAATCTTTCAATTTTATTGCTACACTATATAATTAGAAAGATTATAATTATTGTGCACCGCTAACATCAATCTTATGCATGAACAATTACAACATTATTCAGACACAATGAGTGAAAAAGTTAGTGATAAAATTAATATTGAATTTTTTGATATAATGTACAATATTAAATTACATTATGCAAGCACAATAAACAATTTGTGCAAAGAGTATGCTGTTGGATTTGTATACTGAAAGCAGTTTTGGTTGAGTTTGTATACAATGTTTCCTGTTACCACTATTACAATCTCCTATCTGAATTGATTACTTGATTGCATATATTTGTGTCCCCTTATCTCATATATAAGTTAGATCATACAGTGTGTAGAAGATCACAGAAGTCTGTATGATTGGTCAAGCTTAATGAGATATAAAAAGTATCACAGCTGAGACAACTTGAGGACGAGTTGTCGGTATAGGCTGCGGTATAGATAAGAAGTGACTTGACTTGGTTGCTTATCTATGCTGGTACGTCTCTGACGTATTGATGGATCACAGTGATATGAGTTCTTCTAACTGACCGTCGTGAAGAACCTAGATCTCGGTGACTTACGATGTTCTAAACCTCGATAAGGTATTAGGTGAGTATGAGTTGCTGACCATCACTTTGACTTGTTATGGGTGAGGGTTATATGATCTAACCCAATATTCTCCGCATCTTGGGTGGTGGCAGTGCTTGTATGTCATGCTAGTTATCTGTATCGAGTCACCGTATCCGTTTAGGATGATGACGTCCCCTTAAGGAGCTCAAAGGTTTATTGTACTAAACCCCGCAGTTGAGTTAGCTCAAGTACAATAATAAGGTTGAGTGGTACTACTTAAGGAATTAAAGATATTAATTATTTTAAGCGATGAATGCTCTAAATAATTAATGGACGTGCGATATCTTAAATACGGGATTCGTAATGTCTAAGTGCAAGCCGACTCAACTTCGGTAATAAAGGGTAAGTCAAGATTTATTCTCTAGTGGCATGAATGAATGTTTATAAATTAATTTATGTTCGGCGAATATAAGATAATTAATTTATTTGAGGCCCATCTTTATTCCTTGCATTTGATCCCTGGGCTGGCCCATCCAGGCCCGTAGCTACATGGAAATCGGCACCCCCTCCCTCTCTAAGGATACTGATTTTATTCTCTTTATCCTAAAAAGATATTATTATATTTATGGGATATGCATGGATCCTTTTCTTGTAGGATTTGGTAGTGCATTATAAATATAAGGTAAAAGAGAAAATCAAGGCTAATACTTATCCCATCATTCTCGAAAATTACCATAGTCCTTGGTGAGGTTTTCGAAAATTGAAGAGAGTAAGAAGGTGATTTTCTGTAGCATTCTCCATAGCTTATCCTCACTCGATATTGGAGATTGGGTAACCGGGATACAGTCCAGAAGATCAAAGCACGAGTCTTGATCCGTTCATCCCCGACAGATTCGCAGGTAAACACGAGAAAACCCCTACGTGTTGCAATTAATTATATAGGTGCATGCTAGGAATATACTCAATGTATGGTGAATTAAACATCCAAGATAGATCCCCGAGAGAGGGTTAAAATCAGATTTACCTACATATACAGTATATGAATATATGTGAAATAAGTGAACATCATCCCACAAAAATTACAAATAACTACATGAAAATCACAAGACTACTAGTTATACCGCGAACTTGATATTAGTTACAAACGAATCCATTTGTTTGAAAAATACTCCTATAACCCTTACTTATAACAAAAATAAAAAATAAAAATTGGTAATCAACTAGTATTATTAGGCATCACTTGAATCGTCAATATTGAATAAGAAAATATATAATTCAACAAAAAATCAATTAAAACATATACATACTGAAACTTGTAAACTAAATTGTTAAAAATATATAAACAAACATGTAGAAAAAGAAATGAAAAACAAAACAAAACAAAACAAATGATTCCATTACTTAACTGTAAAAAATGGCACACAAGCAATATGATTATAATAATCATATTAGTTGTTTGGATACAATAAGCCGCGAAGAATAATAGATAAAATAAAATAGAAAATTACCACAAATAAAGGTCAAGATTACTTAATTATAGGGTGAGGTCGGTTACAGTGAGATTAAAATTGCTATATTATTCTTATATACAAAATCTGTAAAAGTTTTAAGGCTAAACAAATGATTCAATCTTAGCCGATGATTATAAAAAATCTATGGTCAATATGAGTTCTTATTTCTCAAAATACTTGTGGTTTTATTTGATCCATTCCCCCCTCACACACACACACACACACACACACACACACACACACACACATATATATATATATATATATATATATATATATATATATATATATATATATATATATATAGGGGAGGTTAACGTGAGAACAAAAATGATGAATTATTTTGAAAGTTGATGAATTGTTAGAAAAGTTTCTGAATCCAAAAAATCTAATTTTCGTCCCCATGGGATTCGAACCCGAGTGCAAATTTTCGAGTTTTTTAATTCAGTAACTTATCCAACGAATTCATCAACTTTCATAGTGAATTCATTTGGTTTTTAGTTTTTAGGATAAAAATGGTTCTCATTTGAACCTAACTCTCTCTCTCTCTCTCTCTATATATATATATATATATATATATCCACACATATTTGTTTAGTTGACGGTTTAGATAAATTTTTTCTTACTTAATACCTGATTTTCAATTTGATATGTAAGGGTGACTTTGTAATTCTGTAATTTTATAACTTATCGCACGCTAATATTAAGGGATTCATTTGATCTATCTAATGAGTTTTTTTAATATATTATTAATTTCAATAGTTTTCAATTTTTTTACTGCACAATTCATTCCAAACCAAAAATCTTGTAATCTTCGTTTCCGATTTTTAGTTCATGAAAATGGGATCTGCAGGTTAGCTTTTATATTAGTGTCCTGGGTTCATTTCGTATAATGTATGTAAGCATTGACGCTGGAAAAGTTACTGAATCGAAAGTGTTTATATATATGAATGAGATCAAATACAAACCAATCTTAAAGTTTAAAAATAGGAATCACTTTCAGTCATTCGTTCGTGAAGATCCACGATGAATTGTGAATTCATCGCTTTGCTTAATGAATTCAGACACTTGGATTCGAATATCATGATACGTGAAATTTTATTTTTATGAATTCAAACACTTTCACGACGAATTCAAACAGTTTCATGAGTTTGTAATTTATACTTTAAGAATTGTTTTACAATAATCAATCCCAGTATAGGATAAACCAAACAAAAGAAAGAGGGAAAGGTTAGAATAACATTTTATTTTTCTTTAAAATATTAAAACATAAAATACGATCACTCTCCTAATTTTGTAGACCACATTTCAAGAAATCGTACATGTTTTTATTAATTAATTGATTTATTATCATTAAATACTTATAATCGTTATTGTATGTTAGGGTGTATATAAAGGGTGTTTGGCTAAGCTTATAAACTCTTCAATACAACTTATAAGCTGTTTATGAACATATAAGTTCATGCAAAGTGTTTGACAAAATAAGCTCTTAAACATCTTATGAGTTGTGAAAATAAGCTCCCTTAAAAATAATTAACTCAACCTCAGCTTATTTTTTATAAGCTTATAAGTAACAATAAGTTTACCAAAATAACATTAATTTGATTCGTTATTTTCTACATATACACTATCAACTTCACCTCTCATCAATTTTCTCTTTTGAACTCACGATTATTTCTCTAGCTTATAAACTCATTTATCAAAATATTTTGACAATTTATAAATTCTTCAAATATTTTATCTTATAAGCTTTTGAAACTTATAAGCTTTTTAAAATAAGTTTAGCCAAACACCTCATAGTATTCTAATGGATTCCAAACAAACTGGACATCATTAATTGTTGAAGATCAATCCATTTGAAATACATAGATTCAAACATTTCAAATTTCGTTGTTCCTAGAAATGTGCCCGCTGCGCCAATTTGGGTATCAGAAGATTAGATTAGATTTCGAACTAATACATACAAATTCGCAATAAATTGGGCCTAAAAGCCCGCAAATTTGGCCCATCGGGCTGCTCGGATTTCAAGCAATAAAATCCCCCAAAGCCCGGACTAAATAATTCAGAATTTAGAACCTCTATAAATTAGCACTTGATAAGTTATCAACTTTTCTAGAATAATAATTTTTATCAACTTTTCTAGAATAATAATTTTTTTATATTCCAATTTAGGCCCATCATGTAAATTAATAATTTTAATAATTAATAAGATAATAATTTTTTATAATGCCCCTATCTAATCTATGATCCCATCATAATCATAAATTAATAATCTCAAAAAGTTACAAAGATATCTAAGATAACTCAATAAAATATAAATTTATTGTTGTTTGCTTTCAATAGAAATTTGATTAATAAAAATGTATTTGATCTCCAACTTTCTTACGATATTCAAAATCTTTGGTGTGATGTTTTTGAACTGCAACAAAAAAACATAAAGTTTTATCGGCACTATTATTGCTTCATTTCGTATAATTGGATATTAAGGTATTGTATCATCATCAGCTTCATCCTTAATTGGATTTTATTATGGTGTCAACAATTTCTTTGCTTTGATCTCAAGTAATTTTCAATGTAATTAAATCCAAATTCGTTGAATTCCTATGTCATTAAATTTAAATTTTCTGAATTCCTGTCATTAAAATTATATTCGTTGAATATAAAATATCTCTTTTAGTTAATAATTTTTTAACTTATCCATTAATTAATTGTGCAGATTCCTATGGGTTTTATTTAAAATATTTTGGATTATTGCGAAAAATCATACTGATACTCTATCTCAGGCCAATACCGTAAATGGCTTACGTAAAGGAATTTATTATCTTTTGCCAGAAATTTATTATTATTATTATTATTATTATTATTATTATTATTATTATTATTATTATTATTAACGATGTGGAGTCCACGTTATTTTTTAATTAATGAGTCAAATTCCATGTGTCGTCCAGTCAAACATATCAATATCTGGGGCTGAAAAATGATACCGAGATATTTTTGTTACTTTCCGGATAGTTCATGCCTTCGAACAATACTATTGTTAGTCAATACTGATTATGAGGATATTTAATGCTATAATCTTCAATACTAGTTTATTCCTAGTTTGAGTAGTGGTGTGCTGAAATATACACGACTCTGATTTTGTTTTTGTAAGAGTCTGACATGATAGATCAAATTAATTAAGAAGTTACTCTTCAATTTAATTAACAGTACCACATTTTGGTTGGATTATAGGTTAGGGCAGGTGGGTTTTTTTTTTTCTACCTCACCCTCTAAATGACGTTGTTTTAAAAAAAACTATAAAATAAAATCCACTTAATACTTCTTCTAGCAGTCGTCCTTGTCCACGACTGTCAGGTTCTCGTAGGATATTTTTAAATTCCACGATTGTTTCTGATGCCGCGATGACCTTGCTAGAATCGTGGATGAGCTTGTGATATCGCTGCTAGAAGAAGTGTTAGGTCATTTTTTTGTTTTGTTAAAATGACATTGTTTAGAAGGTGCGGTAAAAAAAATCCACCTTAGTTAACTTATAATCCACCTAAAAATCCGACATAATGAATCATCATTCCATTGTCGGATTCTTTGAAGCGAGACATTTTCTAAAAAACACTGTAAGATGGGATTTTTTAGAAAACGTAAAGTTGAGGACATTTTTTGTTAGGCATGCGGCCATCTCAATCTGTGAAACTCTAAGGGGGTGTTTACTTGCAAGGATAAGTATTGTGAATGATTGAGTATTTGGATGATTAAATGGATGATAGGATAATTTTTATCAATCAATCCTTTGTTTACTACAAAGGATTTGTAGAAGATTAAAATTTGGATAAAAATAATATAGTGTTTACTACGGTTGATTAAGTATGGATTAAATTCAATTTGACCAAATTATCCTTCTAGTTTTAAAATAAGATTAATAAACTCATTATGTATTTTTCAAATAAGATTAAATAAATAAACAATGTACATTGATATTTGGTCATTTGTTATTTTAAAATTATTTGACCATATTTAAAATTTGAAATATTTTAACTTATATTACGTTCACTTTATGTGATATTCAATACAAAATGAGTAAACAAAGAAATAACACAAACTCATATTATTATTTATTATTGATGCATTCTTAATAAATTATTCTAACTTATTTTATTTATGTGATGTGCGTATATAAATGACCATAAGATTTCTACCCCAATGAGCCGTCTCAAGTGTTCCTCTCTTTTCTCAAGTGATAGAAGGCTACAGTGTTCCTCTCTTTTCTCAAGTGAATATTAGAATATGTTCTTTGAAATTATTAATTTATATAAGTGTCTCATAATAAACTGCATTAATATGTTCTTGTAAAAGTGGAACAATAACTAGAACAATAAAAAATAAATTAGTAAATTGCACAAGGATTGATAATCCATTTCAATGATAATTGATAATCCATTTCAATGATAAATCCAAGTTCATACAATGTTTAACAAAGTACTTAAAAGATTAAAACATAGAAAATATCAAACAAACTTGTCAATGCAAATGACACACACATGCAATGCTCATATGTCGGCATCTAGTAATTGACGGACCATCTCTACCTTCGCTTCATCCGGGAGATCAAGAAGAGCAGTCAAGCTCCTTGTCGTTATTCACCAACACTTCGCTACATGCACTTTTTGAGCTATAGATAGTTGTCCTATTCCCCCAAGTGCCTCATAAACAGCTTTTCTTTGAGTTTGCAAGTCATACTCAACACCCATTTTCTTTGTCAACTCACCCAAGCCAGATTTTGATTGTTCATAAATGGCGAATCCAGTTTGCAAGAGATGTTCCTTCACCCCAATTATGGTGACGAGCTCTATCCACTTTAGGAACAGTGACATGAATATATGTTCCATCCAGTGCCCCTAAACATCCCTATAAATAATTTAATAACAAAAATGTACATAAATTATTAGTGATAAAAAAAATTGTCTAACAAAAGAATTTAATCCAAAAGCAGTGTAAGTGTGTAACATACCTTGAACCATTTCCACCTGTCGTTTGAGCAATCTTCAGTCACCGGTTCGGGTCGAGCAAGTAGTATAGGGTGAAGTCTTATTACAGCATTTAGTACCGCATGAAAATTCTTACTAATGGTTCGTCCAGATCTTTTGTAATTATGTTTTACAATACGATTTTTTTGTGGTGCCCAAGTATTGCTAGAAACATTGCTACTTGTTCATATACACTAGCAACCCGACCGACCTCTAAGCCACCCGAATGTTCGAGGAGATAACATAAACGAGAAATGCATCCTACTCATCCTCAAGTTGTCAATACAAGTGTTATCATCCACACAATAATTTCATGTAAATGCTCTATTTGTTTCGAATTTTATGTAGCAAAGAATAACATTTATCATTAGGAAGTTAAACGCCTACGATTGATAAAATATTGCAACACTATTCCAAAAATTGTTTTAGAGTCATTCATCATCTTTTGCCTTGTCAAAGTATATCACCTTTTTCAATTGAACATCCATCCTATGAAAAATTTATTTTATTAGAACTTGAATTAATGAAATATAATTAATTCACAAATTCGCATAATAAACCGATTGTTGTTGCACCTCTTCCACAACACTATTCCACAACCTATATATCAAAATATAATGACTTTTATCACTTAGGGATTGTTGCACAATGACCCGTGTTCCAACAATACGCATAAATAGATATACAATAACACACGCATATACATAACATGAACTAGGTTCAAAGCTTAATTATCTTTGGGAAGTTCGATTGTCGGTGTTTCACAATAATTAATCACTCCTCCTGTAGATTCTCGCTATTCTTCACGGAAAATTCTCAATAGATATCAAAAGTTAACAACTCTTGTAGAGTAATAATCCAGAAGTAGATGTAGTTTCCATAATCCATCCATATCTATATTTACTATATACTAAATACAAGACAATAATGAAGATATCCTAAAAATATAATAATCTATATATTTACAAGACACAACATCTATAAGACTGTGGGACACTAAGACCTTAATAACGAAATAATCATTCTCATTTGTGAGATTGTGTAACTAAAGTTTTATAGAGGAGGTAAATCACGAAATGTGTTTTAGTGATTTTGTGCCTATGACGTATTTATATACTAAATTCATATAAAATATAAAAATTCAAATCATTTTCGGTATATATCGTTCCTGCACTGTAATCCCTAAACAAAAGCAAATACAATCTTAATAAACCACACGAAACAGTATAAATGAACTCTTAAATTTGAAGATAAAGCTCGTGCCAATGGCATACACATTAACGTAGGCCCTAAAGGAGATTTTGGTAATTTGGGTGGGATGATAAATTATAAAATGTAGGAAGATCAGAACGTCCATCTTTATGGAGAATTTCCCATATCCAGATCCAACATATAACGCCCGAATACGAACCAGTTGAATAATTCAAACCCTTTTATCGAAACTGACAAATTCCGCACCAGATTTCTCACCCACCCATCGTTAATTCGGATCTTTCGGACCAATCCCAGATGTAGTTTCCAGAATCCATCCATCCATCAAGAATAAATCTCATCGTTGGCAGAGTATCAATTTATACTATAGTGTCCCAATATTTGGACGTTATATCAATTCCAAATTCAATTCAAACAACATCACTACGACCCTCACAACAGGAATGATAAAGGAATAAAGACACTACTTAATACATAATTGACTGAAAGAAATCAGCACCCACATATATCAAAGATAGCAAATACCATTGTATAGAAACAGACAAGAGCTCCTTATCCCACAATATTAATCACAAGGAGCAAGGAAATCGAGTAAAATAATCAAAAGCTAAAGAAGACAGCCCAGATAGCAGAATAAGATGTGAAAATACAGACAGCAGATTCATTTTACACAATGAAAAGTTTTGCCATCGAGTTTACTCACTTTTCAGCCACCGTCGAATTGCGAGTTTACTCCATTTTCACCGCCGTCGAATTCCGGGAGCTCTGCTTGGAGAGTGTTAGGGCGTAGAGTGTTCCTCTGTGGAATTCCTCTTTCACGTTTGCTGTAGAGTTTCAAATGAAAAGTGTTGGGCAGAGGTTGAGGGCAAAATTAGCAGAGGTTGATGGCAAAATTGAAGGGTATATTGGTCATTTCATAAATAGTTCTCCTTCTTGATATATTTCATCCCACCTATTTCAGCAGGATTAAAGCTAATGAAAAACATAGCAAAGGTTAAAAATAATCAAGGACTTTGGGTTATCCCACACAATTAATCATTCAAAGTAAACATTGGATTAAGCTGGATAAAATTAATCCAGCCTAATCCTTGCAAGTAAACAACCCCTAAAAGAAAACAATTAATGAGCAGCCACTACAACAAAATAGACTTATTACGATATATACACATGCGACATTACATGCATGTGCCGTAAAATTACCACACTTATGCTTCTAGTGTCGCATATTTATGTCATTTGTGCGTCATTTAAATATTATGTCGTAGTTTAGTGACAAAAATGCAACACTCATTTGATGTGTCAAAATTGCGATAATTTATCTACGACATCTCAATAAAATGTCATAATTATATCACATATTTAGAATAGTGTTGCATCTAGTGTTGTATATTTACGTCAATTGTGCGTCATCTACATATTGTGTCATAATTTAGTGACACATATGCGACACTCATTTTGATGTCTTAAAATTACAACAATTTTTTTGCAACACCTCAATAAAATGTCATAATTATATCGCATATTTAGAATATTGTTGCATTCAATGTTGTATAATTATGTCGGTTATGTGCCATCTATATATTGTGTCATAGTTTAGTGACACATATGCGACGTGACACTCATTTTTATGTCTCAAAATTTGCTATAGTTTATTTAAACACTTGCTAATTATTCATTCAAAATATTTAAATATCAAATATGTGCTATTATAATATTGTATATACGTTCAATAAAAATCCAAAGGTTACAGTTAAATAAATAAATAATAATAATAATAATAATAATAATAATAATAATAATAATAATAATAATAATTTAACACAAGAAATTGTGTCAGTCTGTATTATTAGTCTGTATTATTAGTTTAATATACAATATATTTGTCACAAAAAGAAAAATGTGACATTAACCATGTGACGCCTGGGATAGAAGTACGGAGCGATCGTCGGTGCGGAGGCATGGACAAGGAGCGGCTCCGATTAAGACTTCAAAACGGAGGGGTACATGAATGAATAGAAACGCACCGAAATAAGAGAGATTTCGACAATATATAGGTATGAGACTGCATATTTGAGGAGAGCTTAAATGATTTGATATGTGCTACTCATACCAACAAGATGCATTTTCTTTTCAGGAGTCCATCTCATAAAAACTCTAAAGTTAAGCGTGTTTGGCTTGGAACAATTGTGGGATGGGTGACCCCTTGGGAAGTTTTCTCAGGGAGTGTGTAAGACTCGTGTTGGTCCGTGGGGTCAGCCGTCAATCCGGAAGCTGGGTCGTTACAAACCATCTAATTAAAATGTGTTGTAGAGAAATACAACAATAAAATTATTTATATTTATGTATCATGTAATGTGACATAAATTAACATATGCCACTTTCACGGATGACGCGTAATGTGTCGTAAATTTCAGACGATAATTAATTTAGTGATGCACAAAATGATGTATATGTTGCAACATTAATGGAAACAATGTCGTAAAAATTATACTACAATTGATAATAATGTCACAAGCTATTGTCGCAAATTAGGATGCATCAATTCGGCTAATGTCATTAAATATGACGCATACTAACATGCGTCACTACAACTAAAGTCACGTAATATGTCGTGAATTTTATACGACAATTAGGTTAGCGATACACAGTGTCGTATATGTTGCGACATAAATACAAAAAAAAAAAAATCGTAAAAATGCTATACGACCTTTTGCTACACAATATAAAGTGACGCAAAAAATGTCGCAAGTTAGTTTTTGCGACATTAAAACAAATGTTAGCTACATATTTTTCATGTCGTAAAAAGTCAAACTTTCTTGTAGTGAGCACATGTTAGGCATTAATTCACTCTATTTATGGGCTTTCTTGTTGTTATTATCTCATAGAATATTCATACGAAATGTATATTTTGAGCACAAACAGAAGCAGGAAAGGTCATTAATTAATTGAAATGTACGGAAGCATGGGCACCACACATAATTTCGCCATCTTTTATCTTGTAATTAAATTATTATATAGAGTTAGGCAGTGTGTAGTTGGGCAAACGTTTAAATCTCAGTCTATAAACACATGTAAATATAGCTACACTGCTTCCAAAGTGTGAATTAATAGTGTGGAGAGAGAATATATATATAGCAAGAGCTCAAGTGTGATATAGTGCTAGCTATTGTTTCTGATCCAACACATAAAATGAAAATGTGGTTGCAAATATGAACATTCATATGGCAAAGAAAGAGACTAACAAACCAAATTTTCGAGATCACCACATGTTAATTAGGCTGATCTCGAAAATATATAATAAGAATTTAAAAGGCCGATGTCTCTCTTTTTTTCTTCACATACAAAAACAATTGGCAAATTTATAGGCACCTAATGCTATATATGTAACAATTTACAAGATTATAGTAGATAATAATTAGAATGGGCGGGTAGGACGATATGATCTTAGGCCCTGGATCCGCACGATCTCATCATCGCCATTAGGAAACTCAGCTTCTCCATCCTCCACCACTAGCTCGTCAATGAACTGAATTTACTTGCTCGTTCCGAATAAACATGCTTGTCATTCTCTATTTTTTACAGCATCTTCCACTTTGGCACACTAACAGAGAACCAACAAATGTGTTCATACTTGCCGGCCAGAGCAACATGGTTGGAGAAGGCTATATTGCTTTCCTAACCAATATAGCATTCGCCAACTATGTCGCTATGGCCGGCTAGTATGACGATATTTTTGGTGCTCTAGAGACCCAAAGTGAAAGATGTCATAATAAGTAATAGAGAATGGCAAGCATGCATGTTTGGAATGGTCGAAAGGATGGCACAACTTCCCTATTTATACAAAATGGGTGACCTAACTCAATTAATTTCTATCCACCAATAATTTTTAACATGTGACATCTACCTACGTACTACCCTATTCAATCAGCCAGCATTACATTAGGTAGCTATCTTGAAGGGGACAAATAATGGATATTAGTATTAGATAGTAAATATATGTGAAAAAGATCTTAATTATGTGGTAGCATTATCATGTACAAAAATGCCAAACAAAACATAAGATCTCATAATGTGTTATGTATTATAAAACGTTAGATTTTATATATGAGATATTCTTAAAAACAAATATTTTGTTATTGTATTATTTTTGGTAATCACGTTCTGATAGCATTATAAGTATCAATATATAATAAATTTAAGTATCAATTATATATATGTATTAGTTCATATTGTTAAAACAGAACTTCCAACCAGAGATGAAACAAGGAAACTTATCGTGAATCCTCATCTGTGTTCTTTTGATGTGACTATACGACTATAATATTTATTTCTCTCTCTCTCTTTTTTTTTTTTTTTTTTTTTTGGTGTGAGTAAAAATGTTTAGGTTGGTGCGGCAGAGGAGAATGAGTTAGATAGTGATGAAACTAAAGTATAAATAAATAGTGCTAAATTGTCCCATAGTGACATCCCAATGGTTAAGGTGGGTTCCTGTGGTCGAGAGGTCACAGGTTCGAACCCCATCAAACGCCTCTATGGGTTTGAGTCTGTCACACCTGGTTTTCCAAGTGTGGTTTACATGTCCTGTGTGGTTTGCAGGCTATTACACAGGATCGTGGGGTTTACCCAGTGCGCGCCTAAGGTAGCGGCTGTGGTTCCCATGATATCAAAAAAAAAAAAAAAAAAAAAATAGTGCTAAATTATCTAAAATAACAAAAATTATAGATTTATCCCAGAAAATATCATATACTATCAATAATATCTCACTCACTATTGTCCTAATTTAATGTTTTTCTGTTTTCCGCTAAGGGAATCATTGATTTCTGTTGACCGTGCAATAGGGCTGTGCAGATCGGTCGGTCGGTTCGATCGACCGATCGAAATTTTCAAACCGAAACCGAACCGGCGAAATTTTCAAAACCGAACCGAACCGATTTAAATTTGAACCGACCAAAACCGAACCGAAAACCGATCGGTTTGGTCGGACCGAAAAATCGATCAAATATAAATTATATATATATTTTAAATAAACATATTTTTATCCTAATTATTTAATTAAAATATTAATTAATTATTATATAAAATATATAAATATATAAAATAATAGTTTGGTTCGGTTCGATTCTACCGATCAACCAAAACGAAACCGAAAACCGAACCGAAACCGATTTTAAATAAAATTTTGAACCGAACCAAAACCGATTATTTAAAATCGAGCCGAACCGACCGAAACCGATCGGTTCGGTCGATTTTTTGATTCGGTTCATGCACAGCCCTACCGTGCAAAAGTCTCACGTCATTGTTTGATTCCTTTTCCATCAACGGTCTTTGCAAAATTAACAGAAAATAACAACATTAGTAAAAGATAGATAGATATTAGATTAGGATAAAAATTGAAAATATGGATATTATTGACAGTACAGAATTTTTTTAAGGTAAGTTGATAGTTTGGATTATTTAGAATAATTTAGCCAATAAATAAATTGAAACGAGAAGTAGTGTGTGAAAATGTATGAAGGCATGGGGTTGAAATGGCTAGAGTTCATCCTCCCCAATTCGTAAAGATTCTTGGGAGTAATGAATGACCAATGCTACCTCCACTCGGTGAAAGAATTAATGAGATGAACAAAGCAGTCATCCGAAATTGAAATATGTTAGGCATGGGCATGCACCCATCTCAATCTATCCAACTTTTAAGAAAACAATTGCCCATCCCGCTTCATTCTATTTATCACAAACAAACAATATATAGTACTTATATATTAATATCACAAATAGAGGCAGGAAATGTCCTTATGTGAAATGTACGAATGCATGGGCACCCACACCTAATGTCGCCATCCTATTGATATTTTAGAATTAATGAACACTACCGATATGGATATGAATATGACACAATTTGTTTCATGTTGACACGATACGATATGATAAATTCAATTCAAAATTAAAAAATAATTAATATTAAATATATAAATATTATCAGATTATACGAAACGACACGAACATGAATGCAATATGAAAAATATCGTGTTACACAAACATGACATGAATCTGATATGACCACGACACCAAATTATATTGTCGACACGACAAGACTGATCACTAATCCATTAATTTCGTGCGTGCTCATATCGTGTTTTAATAACTTGCCAAAAATTGCTAGCCCTATCCATCACCATTAGCACAACAAACCCTACCCATTCTTCCTTTTATACGTAGCATTTCATAATTTTTTCAAAAAAAAATCATCTTTTATGTGTATATATATATATATATATATATATATATATATATGGGTTGATTATATAGGGAACTACATCTTAAATAAGAATTAAGAACCAATAACTACCGTTAGATTGAATAAGATCAGACGGTTTATGATTATTTAATAAAAAAAATAATTAAATCCTTAAATTTTCGCTATTTGAATATTTCATATTCAATTATTTGTTGTTCGTGTAATTCATGTTGTTGTGCATGTAATCGTAGTTCTTGTGCATGCTATCACATTACAATTAATTGTTATGTTCATGAAATTCACACTGTTGTGCATGTAATCGTAGTGATTGTACATATGAGAATAGTTACGTAAATGAATATATAAAATTCCTTAACTATAGGGTTAAACAGTTATTATTAAAATCTGAGGATAATAAAATATTTATAATTAATCATGACCGTCAGATTATAAAAAATGGATGAACCATATTAGTTCTTAGTTCTAAAAAAAGTTGGAGTTCTCATTTGATCCACTCCCTACACACACACACACACATATATATATATATATATTCCAAATATATTATCCTATTAAAACTATATCTATGTTGGAATATAATCTTGATTTGTGAGAATAGAGAAAAGATATTTTGTATAAAGATAATAAAAAAAAATCTAGAATTAGATTAGGAAAAAGAAGAATGAGTCTAGAATAGAAAAGAAAGATATGGAGAAATCCTATAAATAAGGAATACTCTAGAAACTATTAGCTAGCCTAGGAATTTAACTAAATTAATCTAGGCATGGCTAATGATCGACCTTGAGAAGTATAAAAATATGTAATGCATCGTTGCAAGAATTGGAGAGAAATGAAATGAACATGTACTTTGAATTTCACTCTCCCAAGTCTGTCTTTGCTAATCACATGTCCAAACACGCATAAATATATAAATTCACAAAATAAATTAAGTCCTCTTTGAATATAGATTGAATCCACCTATCACACTTCTATATTTCCAACAATGGTTTATATAAAAATTAGATAAAGACACCCAAATACAATCACTTCTTTTAATTTTTTGTTTTAACTAAAATAAAACTTGAATTAAGAGCGTCAAATCACTATTTCTTATTCCAAAAACACCAAATGAGAAATTTAGAACTTTTCCTAGCCAAATAAAATTGAAAAGACTTTAGATAATGGATCTTGAATCATGTTAGTGGGATGTGAGTATCCATAATATAATTTGTTACAACTGTTAGGGAATATTATGTTTAAGATAGTTCACGTGTAATATAATGTTGGGGCACGCCACACATGCCTCATCGAAGAATTTTTATGAATATTGTATTTATAAAAAAGTGAAATATGATATTGCAAGTATAATGTTGTAAGAGACGTATGGGATCGGAATTAGATGTAAGTTATCACTTTGTGCTTTCGAAGCTACATATTTATTAGCTCATCTCATAATGTCTCTTTAAGGATGATCTAGTAGGAGATGGATATTCCTCAAATTCATATATACCAAACTACCTCACAAATATCGAACTAAATCTATCACATTCGGTATTACAACTAGATTAATATTCTTTCTTATATATCATCAGAAAATTCAAAGGACAGTCAAAATTCGAACAATAGGCCACTAATGAAAATTTCTTCGTCCACCACGTACTACGATTTTGGAGCTTCAAACAAGTAAGGAAATGGAGTTGAGTTATCCACATCCAAAGGATAAGCGTCAATATCACTCATCCATGGATTCATCTCATCAATTTTTACATCTCTCAACGCACGCAGAATCACACTGCTACACTTGAAACCCGACCCGTATGCAATCTGCCAGATCCGATCGCCCTTCCTGACCCGACCCTTAGCTTCAGCATACGCCAGTTCGTACCAAATGGAAGAACTCGAAGTATTCCCAAATCTGTGCAGAGTCATTCTAGAAGCTTCCATATCCTCGCTCCCAAACCCCAGCTTCTTCTGTACTGCATCCAGCACCACCTTCCCGCCGACGTGCGGAAGAAAATGCTCCACACATCTGTTGAATTTGGGGATGTACGGCTGGAGACGCCTAACGATGAGGTTGTTGGCGAGGAGTAGTTGCTCGGAGAGAGGAAGGATGAAAAAACCTAATTTCTCGAGGTTTTGCTCGATGGCGGAAGTGGCTGCGATTAGGAGATCTTTAGTAACCACCATTCCAATGATTCCGTTTGAATCTTCTCCTTGGTGAATGCATTTGTAGGCGGCGTCGGAGCTGGCCGTGTGAGTGTGGACTGTGTGCAGTAGCTCGTAGTTTGAGCTGTGGTGGAGAGAGAGTTTGTTGGAGAGGAGGACGGCAGCGCCGCCAACGCGAAATAGGCAGTTGAATGTTAAGGAGGATGGATCTGCGCCGGTGTATACACTGCTGGTAGTGTTCTCGGTGCTTACCACCAGTGCACAAGTATTTTGGTGCACCTGTTGAACAAGAAATGATGCACCAATTTTTTATATATATTCCAATTTGATTTTATAGTTCACAATTTATTTCTCCAATATACAGCCTTATTTATCTATCCTATGGTGCGAGACTTATTGAATTTTATATACCTTAATCGGAATTAAATAATAGAGATAAAATAGGTTGACCTGAAGAAGCTGCTTTGCGAGGCCTATGGCGAGGAGACTAGCACTGCATCCCATGCCAGAGAGGTTGTAGCTGCAAATATCTTCTCTCAATTTATAGCGATTCACTATGATGCTAGTGAGAGAGGGAATTGGATTAAACACAGTGCAATTCACTATCAATATTCCTATCTCACTGCATTCCACCTTCGTCTTCTCCAGCACCAAATCTATGGCTCCAAAAATCACCATTTCTGATTCATTTCTTGCTGCTTCCATGCTGAGATTTGGAGGAACACTTAGTATATTATCGGGAACGTAGGTTGAATCGCCAAGGCCGCTTGCTCGCAACGTTTTAGCCATGAAACTCAGTGAGTCGTCTGAGAATATTCCTTGCTTCTTGGCTGGATCGAGCAGAGTTTGTGCGCTGCGTTTCTGGCTTTCTGCAGGTTTGTAGCATGAAAAATCTACTAAGAATATACGGGGAGACTTTTTGGTGAGAAAATGGAGGAAAATGAGGGGAATTATTATTGTTAACAAGATAGATAGCAATATTGAGGTGGAGTTAGGATAGATTTGAGAAATGAAGGGGAAATCACTGAGCGTGGAGAGTAACATGATGGGATTATTGAATTTCAAGCTATTTTAGTTGCTAATATTTATAACGGTTTCTGAAGTTGGAGTTGGTTCGCGTGCCAAAATTCCGACCTTCAATCTCCAAAATATACACCTTCCGTCGTCAAAATTTGTTTCTAGTTATTCTTTTTGGTGCGTTGTCTAAATTTCTTATTTCCATCTATGAAAATTATCCCAATTTTTTTTTTATATTTATTTTCATATTTTACCACTCATGGTCTACCCCTAATTAATTTAACATTATACTAATGTCATATTCTTACTTCATTCATAAAACCCTCAATAATTTATTACTCCCACCAACACCCTTTATTTATACCTTTTACAATCCATGAATCATGATTCACCACCATCCCTACTTATTACCTTCAACAACACCACTTATTTACATATTTTACCACTCGGGGTTCACCATTAATTAATTTGACACATATTAATGTGAGACTCTTACTCTATTCACAAAACACTCAACAACTTCTAACAAAATTTGCATTGAAGATTCTCAGAAATATATTTTTGGGAATGAATGGAGTAAAATTTATAACTGGAACGGCATAAATGTTGAGATCGTGCTATCTAACAAATATTGCAATCCCCAAATGATATAATTTAATATAATTTTATGTTTGTTAATTATATAGGGAAAAAAATCAAGAAATTTGTAATTGAGTTAGAGGCCCGTCGTCATAAGGGCTACTTGCACCATTTTTAAATACGTTAGGATCAAGTTGCCACCGACATTATCGAGTATGGAGTCCGAATGGATCAGATCTCAAACATATAGTGAAATCTCGGCTTGGTATCCGATCGATCTTAATTTCGTAAGGAAATAAATGCGCAAGAACACCATGATTTACGTGGTTCGATCTATGAATAAGATCTACGTCCACGGGGAGAGAGTATTCGTGTATTGAATGTGTAAGAAGCGATTACAAAGAGTGTGAATGATCTATTTCGCCTAATCTAGCCTCTATTTATACACAATTATTTTGACCTAGATCTTAAATCCGAGGTCTTCTAACTAGGATTCGAGATCTTGGATGGGATCTTAATCATATCCCTCTCGAATTAGGATTCTTTAGATATGGCCGAGCCTTCGCGCTCCCACCGGTTTTAGGGTCTTCGGGCCGAACTTGTCCAGCCGAGCTTGATGTCGACTTTACTTATATTGGGCCGGTAGTTGGGCATATCTATCACAACCCCCAAAAGACGCGAAGCGAGGTCGTGTTGGTTTGGGGTTGTTTATGTCGAGGCGGGCGCGAACGATCCGCTCGTAGAAGCGGTAGTTCGTCCTTATAGAGAGAACCGCCAAATAAGTAGGAATGGTTCCTGTTTTGCCGAGGTCATCGGGAGGGTGGTCCCTTATTTCGTCTACATAGAGAGAACCGTCTTCAAATAAACGAAGGTAATCTGATCTCGTATGTAGGAATGGTTCTGTTTTTGCCGAGGTTATCGGGAGGGTGGTCCCTTACTGCCTACATAGAGAACCGTCTTCAAATAAACGAAGGTAATCGATCTCGTATGTAGGAATGGTTCTGTTTTTACCGAGGTTATCGGGAGGGTGGTCCTCACGCCGTCTACATAGAGAGAACCCTTCAAATAAACGGGTAACTGATCTCGTATGTAGGAATGGTTCCTTTTTGCCGAGGTTATCGGGAGGGTGGTCCTTCACGCCGCCTACATAGAGAACCGTCTTCAAATAAATGAAGGTAATCGATCTCGTATGTAGGAATGGTTCTGCTTTTTGCCGAGGTTATCGGGAGGAGGGTCCCTCACGCGCTTAAATTCATCCTCGTATGAAACGAAGGTGTCGACCTCCGTCGAGGGAATTTGTCCTCCGTAGAGGTATAGAATAATATCAAGATTAATTATGCATTAGTGACAAATAAAACATGCACAAAAATAGAATTTTATTGATAAAAGACGACATAACAAAGTAAGACTCGACTCGATTAAACAGACTCGAAAACACGACCGAACAAGACTCGACCTTTGACACTTATGCATAATATCTCTTCGGATGAATGATGTGCCATGTGTTGGGTAATTGCTCACCGGACAATTGGGCGAGCTTATAGCCCTTTGCCGAGGACTTCACGACCGGTAAGGTCCTTCCCATGTGGCTTCCGACTTGCCGAGCTGCACGGCTTTGTCGACTTCATTATTTTGGAGTACGAGGTCACCCACTTGGAATTGTCGGGTTTAACACACCGGTTGTAATACCGAGCTACCTATTGCTTGCACCGAGCTTCCTCGATGTAGCGAGGTCTCTTTTTCTTCGAGGTGTCAAGATCAGCTCGTAGATTTTCCTCATTTGCTTCGGCAGAGAAGTCAATGGTACGAGGACTCGGTACTCCACCCACCGCCGGATCACCGCCGGTTCCATACACCAAACCAGAGGGCGTTTCTCCGCTCGAGGTCCAGTGTGTTGTTCGGCATGACCATAAGACACTGTGGTAAATTTTCCACTCAAGGCCTTTAGCTCGGTCGAGACGAGTCTTCATCCCTTCACGATGGTCTGTTGGTGACTTCGGTCCGACCATTTGCTTGAGGATGGGCCACCGAGGTGAATTTTGTCGATCAAGCTCGACACCACTCTCGAATGTCTTATCGCGAATTGTGTTCCGCTGTCCGAAAGCGAGGATATGAGGGATGCCGTCGACACACTATGTTCTTCCGCACGGTTGAGGCGTTTTGCTTGTGATTTTGCCAAAGGCTCGCCTTCCACCCACTTCGTGAAGTAGTCAATCGCAACAATTAGGAATTGGAGCTGTCCCGGTGCTTTACAAAAGGGCCTCACGATGTCGATCCCCATTGCATAAACGGCCAAGGGCTCAGATTGAGGCGAGGTTGGTCCGCGGTAGCCTCGGCACGCCCCGTGGAGTCGACACTTGGACACCTTTTCACAAGGTCAATTGAGTCCCGGAACATCATCGCCAATAGTATCCCCATCTCACGACTTTTTCGACAGGCCGGGTCCGATGTGACTCCGCATGATCCTTCGTGCACTTCTCGCGAACGTAATCGCTCGGTTCGGACCCAAGCACCTTAAGAGAGGTGGAGATATGACTTTCAGATAGGACCCCCGCTCAATTGTATATCGCATAGATTTGTTCAGATCCTCCTAGCTTCCAAATTGTCTCGGCGATTCGCCATTCTCCGTGTACTCGAATGGGAGTCATCCAATGGGTTCTTCATCCGAGACTACGCTGACCTCGACTCCGTCATCGGCATCGCCTATGCTTTCGCTGACTTCTTTCATTGGCGGGCTCGCTGACGACGAGGCCAATTTACTTAAGATGTCACCGGCTGTTTGCTCCCTTGGGATGCGAACTATCTCGAAAGTATGAGAAAATCCGTTGTAGGCTTTTTGCTTTTCAAGGTATTTCTTCATCTGTTGCTTTTTGTCAGATTTCAACATTCGCTTACTACGACCGAGAATCGCCGTGAACTTGCACGGCTCGATTTGGAGATTTTGAGCTAGGCGAAGTCCCGCGATCATGCTTCATACTCTACGTTGTTCGTATTTTGAACGAACCAAGTGAGTAGGTGATCTCTTGGCCGTCCGGACCTAGGAGCAAGATTCCCGCCCGCTACCCGCTTTCCCAAGCCCCGCCAACGAGAGTTGCCAAGACTTTGGTATTTCATCCATCGTTCGGCCGCATCGTCCCGACACGGACTGGGCTTCGGTTTTCGACGGTTAGCCTCGCCAGAAACCGCTAGGCTCGACCTTTGATGGCTGGCGGCAAGGCGTAGGATATATCGTGCTCGCCAGTTCGATTGCCCATTTCGCGATTCTCCCGAGAGCTTCGGCCGTCAATACTTGCCAAGTGGGTAGTCGGTGAGGACTTGTATGGGATGTGCATGGAAGTATGGACGTAGTCTCCTCATGGCGCTACCAATGCTAAGGCAAGCTTCTCCAAGGTCGATACCTCGCTTAGGGCCTTTAGTGCTCGATCGATGAAATACACCGAGTCGACGTCCTTCCTCTCGTACCAAGACTGCACTTATGGACTCGTCCGAGGCGGCGAGGTAGAGGAAAAGGACCTCTTCCTCTTTCGGGACGGATAAAGTGGGGAGCTTGGCGAGATAGCTCTTGAGATCTTCAAAGGCGGACTTGTGTACATCATCCCATGAGAATTTCGGGGCCTTTTGAGTATCTTGAAGAAGGTAGTGCTTATCCATGGCTTTTGAAAGAAAGCGGCTCAAGGCGGCTATGCACCGTCACCAGGTACGCTATGGATGGTCTTTGCATGTTCATTTCAAAATGGTTCGACCTTGGACGGGTTGGCCTTTAGCCCTTCTTGTGAAACCCAGCACCCTAAGAACTTTCCAGACCGGACTGCAAATGTGCACTTCTGGGGGTTCAGTTTCAGGTTGGTTTTTCGGAGAAGGCCGAGGACGATCCGGAGGTCGGCACACACGCGGCTTCCTCCTGCTTTGACGACGATGTCGCTCACGATACCTCCACATTCGACCTATGTAGGGCTTAAATATTTTGTCCACCATCCTTTGATAGGTGGCCCCTGCATTCTTGAGGTCGAATGACATCTTTTTATACGCAAAGACTCCGAAGTCGGTAATGAAGGTTTGTCTTGGCTGCGTCTTTGTCGTCCATCGACTTGGTGATACCTTTGTATAAGTCCAAAATCAAGACTTCATATCCGACCAGTAGCGTCGACCTTCTTGTCAATGTTGGGAAGGGATAGCAATCCTTTGGGCAATGTTTGTTGAGGTCGGTGTAGTCAATACACATTCGCCATCCCTCCGCATTTCTTCACCATCACCGGTTGGCTATCCAGTCGGATATTCGACCTCGAACAAGATGCGAGCTTTTAACAGCTTGGTTCACCTCGTCGTGAATGACTTGGTTCCGCTCGCTGCAAAAATTTTTGCTTCGCATCGAATCGGTTTTATGTTCGGTCTATGTTGAGCCGGTGAGTGATGATACTTGGTGAGACTCGGTCATGTGAAGGAGACCAAGCAAACACATCTCGAATTCCGTAGGAGTTGGATGATCCGTTCTTTATTTCGTGTGCCTTGGTGAGACCAACTTTGACGACCTTTAAGGGCTCATCCTCGCACAATGCGACCTCTTCCGCCGGGTTATCGGGAGTGTACTTTGACTCCAACTCCTCGGGTTCCTTTAATTGCTATGCTGTGGGAGGCCGGACCGAGGTCCCCGCACTCGTAAGGCAACCCGCATACATTCCTTGGCTTGCTTTTGATCACCTCGGATCACGGCCGTTCCTCGCGGTGGGTATCTTCATTGTCGTGGTACGTTGAGCATAGCGCCTTACAAATAAGCTCAACCAATCTCGCCCTAGTATGATATTATATGGCGAGTGGGCCTTCACTACTAAGAATTGTACCACCTTGGTGGAGCTTGTCAGTGACTTCCCACCGTGACGGTAGTTCTATTATCCCTTCCGGCGTCTCTTCTTGGACGAAGCTTGAGTGGCAAAGCTTGCCAGCGAGGCGCTTCTTCATCCCTAGCTTGTCAAAACATTCATTGAAAAGGATGCTTACCGACGCATTGTCAATGTACGCGCTTTCACCAACTTATTTGCGACCCATCGCATGGATCACCAGCATCCCGCGGGTACTATTATGGTACGGGTCGCCCTCGAGAAGGTGATCGCCTCGTCCTTTCTCGAACCTCTTGTTGTTAGCTAGCGGTTAGGACTTCGGCTTCACCTTGGGGAAGACTTCGTGACTCCACGAGGAGCCCGTAATAGTGGAGATCACCCGTCATATATGGGACTCGCCATCTCCTTCCTCATCGATGTCGCGCCGCTTTTTTGTGGGCGATTCCTCTTCCTTTGCTTTCTTTTTCTCTCGGTCGGCTTGGCACACCGTGTTTGGTACTTGTTCGGGGTCCATCTTGAACCAACATATCTATCTCCCATGAGTTCTTTGCACTCTTCGATGTCGTGCTCATAGTCTTCATGGAATGAGCAGATTTATCCCCGGTTCGGTGCCTCTTTCCTCCCGCCATCGATCGAGGCTTCTCGAACAGTTCATATGGAGCGTGATTTACGCCTCGACTTCGCCAACGGGTGTATCGAGGTCGCCCGAGGCGCCACGCGGACCGAGCCCGGACCTTATAGAGGCGATGTAATCTTCCAAGCGCCACGCCTCGTTCCGATCTTCCTTCCTTCGCCTCTTCTTCCTTTTCCGAGGGCCTCGCTTGCTCCGCTTCGCACTTTCTTGTCGCCTCGTCCGCTTTGGCGAACCGATTGGCTATGCGCCCACCTGTCAAGACGGGTTCGATTGACGATCTCTAAGATAAGGCCCCGCAAGATGCCGCTTTGAAGGCCGAGATGACTAGCAGTCGCTCACGCTTCGACCTTCAAACACTCCTTGTTAAACCTCGCCATGAAGTCACCGATGGACTCGTACGGCTTTGCCTTATGGTGAGGAGGTGTGCCGACGACGTTGACTCCGCTACCGAAGAACCTTCGATGGAAGGTCGCCATCAGTCGCGATGCTTCCAGAGGTAGATCGTCGAACCACCGCGGGCGTTGTCGACGAGTAACTCCGGAAGAGTTTACACATATGAACCGAGCCGAGACGTTGGTTGATCATGTTGTATTGAACCGCGAGAGGAAGTTTCGTGGATCCCTCACCCGTCATAGGGGCGATGCTTGGTACCCGTATTTATCCGGAGTGAAGTGTTGAGTATCCTGCTTGAGAACGGGTGACTATTTTCCGCACCCATCGGCCGCCCTCCGAGATTGGGACGGAGTTCGACGATCGAACTCGTTTAGATGACTCGGATCGACCTCACGGCGGCCATGATGCCTTTTTCCCGCCGCCGTCCCTCGAGAGCGGGCGGAGTTCGTGAATGGATTCGCTCGCGATCGGGCCGCTTCGCGGCGGTCACGACGTCTCTCCCGCCGCCGCTCGCTCGCGCGGTCGGTTTGGGCCCCGACCTCGTTGTGATGCTCGCACTAGACGAGGCTTCGCGCTTCGTCTTCGTGACGTGGTCGACCTCGTGCTCACCGAGGTAATCGGAGAAAGCTCTCCTTATTTTTTCGAGAAACCCTCGACAGCGTCGCTGGCGTTTACTTATGAGCCGGACGCCTCGATTGTTGCTGCGATTTCTTCGCTATGGTAACCGCCTCCGTAGGCGGGTGTTCGTGCTCACGAGACTTTGGACATATCCTTCGGGGTTTCTTCTCCGATTGGGCTCTTCCCGAGCCGAGCTCGGCGTTCTTCGCGTCGCCGTTGTTGTTGCCGTGACGGTCTTCGATGCATGGCTTCGTGTACCGGTCATGAATACTTCCCGTAAACGTGGTTGATCGAAACACAAAATTTCGCTTCCCATGACGGCGCCAAAGGATCGATCTTAATTTCGTAAGGAAATAAATGCGCAAGAACACTAAGGATTTACGTGGTTCGATCTATGAATAAGATCTATGTCCACGGGAGAGAGAGTATTCGTGTATCAATGTGTAAGCGATTACAAAGAGTGTGAATGATCTATTTCGCCTAATCTAGCCTCTATTTATACACAATTATTTTGACCTAGATCTTAAACCGAGGTCTTCTAACTAGGATTCGAGATCTTGGATAGATCTTAATCATATCACTTCGAATTAGGATTCTTTTAGATATGGCGAGCCTTCTGCTCCCACCGGTTTTAGGGGGTCTTCGCCGAACTTGTCCAGCCGAGCTTGATGTCGCCTTTACTTGTATTGGGTCCGATGCTTGGGCCCAGTAGTTGGGCCATATCCTATCAAGATCGCTCCCGCACGTAGTCACAAGACTAACTGGATAAATAATTCTTGTGTTCTTTATTTTCTATCGTGATTGTGGTGTGTGTTTTTCGCAACAAACATAACGATATATTTGATTTTTGATAAAACGCTCGGTGAAATTACACTTTATCCATTTTTAACATTTTGATCAACCAGAATGTTGATTTGTCTGCTAAAAATCGTAATTTCAGAAGTTCCAAATTTTTGAACATTCTAATTGATCGAATTTCATGATTAATTTACATAAAGAAAAGTATATATGTTCTTGTAGACGGCCGGGTTTGGTACTCAATAATCAAAAATCAATTAACAAGATATAGATTTCTAAGTTTTAGTTTGAAGTACATGTACAGCGCACAATACCTACTTGTAGTGTCATATGCCTTTAATTTTAAGCACGCATTTCAACCATATCAAATTCTCATAAGACCATTTATGAAATGAAAGGACCACGTACTTAAATATGGAGATGTAAAAATTTATTGAATGGCCCTAGCTACATACAATATTTATAGCCATTGAATCCTAATAAATATGTGGTGGACGTGTCACAATTTTACTATTTTAGACTCCGTCTATCGGAGAAATGGTTGATCAGAGCAGAGGTAGGGAAAAAAAATTAATTATGGGAGGCTGCTCACAGTGGCGTGCCCGGCATCAATCTTTCTAACTCTCCAATACTGTGACATATATCACACGGTACTTGGTTCGTCGTTTTTTTTTAATATTAAGATAAAATCATTATACTTTTGTAAATCAAAGAATTTATATTTTTTCATTCCCTATAAATAGATATTAATATTTTCATAGTTATTACATATAATACAATTATATCTTCTTAGCTTCATATAATATCAATTTGCTATGATAAGAATTTATGTGTCATATTTTCTATTTGTATTATTGTGACTTTTGAGTTTTTATGCATTTTGTTAAGTCAATTTATTTTTATTGCAATTAATTATATTTAGATTGAAAATAATATAAATAATATTGTAGTTAGATGGTTCGGTGGTCATTGATAAATCATCAAAAATTGATGTGGTTGAGTTGCGTGTGTTGAGTCGTTTTTTTTCAATAGCAATAAGTGACAACAATCGAGAAACAAGGTAATTAAAGCAAATAAAAGGACAATAACATGAGATTTATGTGGTTCGGTAATGTGCCTACGTCCACAGGAGAGATAAATATTATTACTGAAATATGGTGTGAGAGAATGTGGATATGTGCATGAGAACGTATGAACGTTAAATGAATGATTTACAATGATGGTATTGATGATTATTTATAGGGGACATAATATATAGGATAATTCAGATAACTCTATATTTGTCATGGATATGTCCTATATTTTTAGGGATTCAACCATATCTCTAAGTATATCTTCGAGTCAACATCTGATTAGGAGATTGTATTTTTATAAGAGGAGTCTAGCTGATATCAACATCTTCATTAAGTTCATAGGTCGTCTTTAGTAGCTTCATGGCCTTTCTTCAAGTTTAACTTTGTCTTTTAATCTACTAGCCTTTCGAATTACTTTGATAAGTTTGGCCCTGACTTTCTATCTTGCTATCATTGCCAAATCTGACTCTGACTCTGACTCAATTCATCTTTGGCTTCTACTTGTAAGTCTGGCAATGAGATGCCCAAATCGAATACATGATTCCAATCTGGATCTCTGTAGTTTTGTCAGCGGACGCGCAAGTATCACACAATTTTAGAAAGATAATGTGAGTTGTGGAGTAGTTCTGGAGTAGTGCTCGTGTGATGAGAGAAAATACAGATGAACAATGAACTTGAAAATTATATTTCATTCCCAGAATAGTTGTGTACATATGTTCCATCATTATTTATACAATTAGTCTAACTGACTAACTAACTTCCCATGTAGCCAACTAACTTCCTCTCAACTAATTATGTTGCCAGGTTTATTGACGTGACACTGCTTCTAACTGCTTTCTGTTGGTGGCTTCTCTGTTATGCTACTTCACCGGCTTCCCGCTCGACTAGCTTCCCGCTTGGTCGGCTTCCCACTTCACTGGCTTTCCCACCCGTTCATGATAATATCCCCTCCTTCCATTGTGGCTTGACCTCAAGCCACTAAATTTGGAAACCTTATGATAATATCCGTATAGTCTTCCCATGTCGCCTCTTCTTCCGGTAGATGCATCCACTGAACCAATAGTTGTGTGGTTGGTCTATTATCTTTGTTGACGATTCTTCTTGCTAGCACTCGAAAAGGTTGAAGGATAGCGTTATTATCCTCCGTGAACTCCGGTAACTCCAACGCTATTTCTCCCTTATTATGCACACTCTTCTTGAGCTGGCTTACATGGAACACTGGGTGTAGTTTAGATGTCTGCGAAAGATGAAGACGATAAGCCACAGAACCAATGCGTTCCATAATCTCGAATGGCCCTGCATACCGTGGGCTGAGTTTCCATGCATGATGTGATCGCAACGATGTCTGCCTATATGGTTTTAGTTTCAAGTAAACCCACTCGTGCACCTGAAATTCCCTAAAATTTCTCTGTCCGATATGATGCTCACTGGTAATCCATGCAGCTGAATTTTTCCCTTTTGACTGCGGAAGCCCTTCTATGAAATCCATTGATATATGTTGCCATGCTTGTGTTGGTATAGGCAGAGGTTGCAGTAGCCCTGGCGTCCGTGAAGTCTCGTGCTTACTGAGTTGGCACATATGGCAAGAGATGACTAACTCCTGAATTTCATGTCTCATTTCTGGCCACCAAAATGTGGATTTAATCCGTTGGTATGTTGCGTTTACACCCGAGTGTACTCCATAGCCGGACGAATGCATGAATTGCACAATCTTATTTCTTATGACTCTTGTGGTTCCAATATACAACTTCCCTTTGTACTTCAGCAGATCATCTACATAAGAGAAGAATGACATATTATAAGGTATGGTGCAGCCCTCGGCTATTGCCTCTTCTGCGCTTATTATGCAAATACACCCAAATAGAACTCCTATATTCTTTCTACACGCTTTCTCAAACTTTTCCCCATCATCATAGTTACTGACATTTCCGATGATATCCCTTTCAATGTTACTACCTTATCTCCCTTTTGAAAGTTGATGCTTTGCTAATCAAAATTAAAAGTGATTGGTCCCAGCTGTCTAAGCAAATCCACCCCTATTACCATATCACAACCGCCAACTTTAATATGCGTACAGCCGATTTGAACCTACACTGTCCCATCTCCCAACTTAGTTTTGGGCACCTCGTGTTGCATAGTAGCCTCCCTCCATCAGCCACTGTTTTTGGGCACCACTTGCCCTGCTAATGCATGCACTGAGATCTGATAATCTTCTTCCTCTTTCCCTTCATTCTCCAGTGTTAACTCTGTTTCTTCTTCTTCTTCTTCTATTGCTTCGGTTTCACAGATTATAGTGAAAATTTTCTTGCATTTATGACCAAGGCTGTATGGCTCATCGCAGTTAATACATAGATTCTTCTTTCTCCTTCTATCTATCTCTTCTGGAGTCAGTTTTTGAATGTGTTTGATCTTTGAGAGTTGTTCTGATTCATACTTCTATTTGTTGTTTCATCTTGCTGTTTCCTCCAGCTGCTCTCACCCCCAATCGACATTGGTTTACTGAATTGCTTTGGACCTCTTCCCAATGAGCTGGTTAAAAACTCCTGTTTCATGGCTAGCTGCACGGTGGAGCTGAGCGTTTTTAGATAGAACATCTCTACCATTCTTGCCACCTCGTCCTTCAATCCACTTAGATAGCTCTGCACAAAATATTCTTCAGTCAAGTTTCTGTTATTGCTTGCCATGAATGCCTTCAACTCCTCAAACTGTTTAGTGTAACTCATAACATCCGTTTCTTGTTTGAGTTTATTGAACTGTGCTACCAGATTTCTTCCTTCTATATTCGAAAATCTATCAGTGATTAGATGTGTGAACTCTTTCCAATTCAACTCATCTCTACCCTCAATATATTCCAGATACCAGTTATCAGCCACTCCTTCCATATGCATACCTGCTGTGATCATTTTCTCAGCATCGGACATTGGATTAAAGAGGAAATACTTATCACACTTCCTAAGCCACTGTCCTGGTTTTCACCCAAGAATTTAGGGAATTCTATTTTTGATCCTCTAAATCGAGTTTGAGATGAGTTACCTTGCCCAGAATCATTCTTCCCGTCGAAGATTCACCTTCATTACGTTGCTCGGCCTCATTTTGCTTGGCATTTGGTCTCATCTCCTTTCTCAACACTTCAAATTGCTGCTGAATAGTTGCCATCGTCATTTGATTCATCTCCGTTTGTTGCTGTCGCATCTGGTTCAACTGAGCTTCCAAACTTTCTACCCTCCCCTCCATTTTAGTATTTCTTGTATTGTGCTTTGGCATGCACGATTACTGCTCTGATACCAATTGTCAGCGGACGCGCAACTATCACACAATTTTAGAAAGATAATGTGAGTTGTGGAGTAGTTCTGGAGTAGTGCTCGTGTGATGAGAGAAAATACCGATGAACAATGAACTTGAAAATTATATTTCATTCCCAGAATAGTTGTGTACGTATGCTCCATCATTATTTATACAATTAGTCTAACTGACTAACTAACTTCCCATGCAGCCAACTAACTTCCTCTCAACTAATTCTGTTGCCTGGTTTATTGACGTGGCACTGCCTCTAACTGCTTTCTGTTGGTGGCTTCTCTGTTATGCTGCTTCAGCTGGCTTCCCCGCTTTAGCTGGCTTCCTCGCCCGTTCATGACAAGTTTGAGCCAAGTGACCCTACTCCCCCAATCTAGATCTAAGCGCTTGTGTTTAAAGCTTTAACGATAGATTTCATCTTATATATGTTCTTTATATCTTAAGATCTGACTAGTACTTTGACTTTTTTATGTCGATAAGGATAGAACTGGCAAAGTAACGGGTCGGGACGACCTCGTGCCCGTCAGGTTTTTATATTTTTGGGTAGGGTTGGGTCGGGTCGGGTTGGGTCAAAAAAATTCGGGCAAAAAAATATAAAGTTCAAACCAACCCCTGGCGGGCTTTTTTTAGATTATTTTCTAATTTTTAATACATAAAATTAATATTTTAAATTTCAAAAATAAATAAATTAAATACATAATTAAAATCTCATAACTCCTTACCTTAAATAAAGAATCAGTGATAAGAACATATTGAGCTTACTTATTCTTATGATAATGCTTCTTGTACATCTTGACCTATTTATATATTAATACAATGATGTTGTAATTCAGTATAATTTTAATTCTTTAATTCAAGGAGAAAAAATTAGTAATTACAAATCAAAGGTAAATGATATTATTAAACGACAATCCCACTTATACACCTAAAATAACAGAAAAAAATAAATCAATTATACAATATATATTTAAGATCAAAAATTCAAAATATTTTTTACATAGTATAAGGTCATTAATCATCAGCCTATATATTTTTGGAGATTATTTCTCTTAGGAATTATTTTTGAATGATTTATGAGGTTATTCTTTTTTTTCAAAATTTTGATATGTTGCAATTCAAAAAAATTTATTTTCCTGATCAGTATGTGAATTAGTAAGAAATTTTTACTATAAAAATAAATAATTATATAAAATATAATTAATATTATTAAAATTTTATAGATATGTGTATTAAATAATATTATAAATATTTATATTTAATAGAATATCGGGATGACTTTTTTACCCCAACACCTCGGGCTTTTTTGGCCCGAAACCTGGTAGGCCCGGAGTTTTTTTCGTGCGGCTTTTTAGGCCCGGTTTTTTTCGAGCCTTTAATTTTTAAGCTCAAACCAGCCCAAACCCCGGGTACCCCGGGCGGACTTTTTGGGCCGGGTTCATTTTGCCGGCTCTAAATAAGGATATAATAAAGAGATGAGGGGCCTTGGGCCTAGTTAATTCCCCTGGTTCTAGTTGGTCAATCCAAGCCCAATATGAGATGCATAAACTGACCCTCATTAAAGTGGAATAGTGATGATGTAAAAGAGAGAACAATTAATCAAAATTAAAAAGGTTGGATGATTGAATGATTGTGGTGGTTGATGATAAATATAGATTATTCGATCTATTCATAATTAAGTGTCTTATTAAAAATTAATTTTAATCTTGATTAAGTGTTTCTTTACATAACTTTCCATTTTACTTCTATGGTCATTACAATTTTTTACTCTTTCAAGTTTCAATCTTCTATGCAGGATTTAGGGGTAAAAAACTAATATTATATATCTTTTGATATATGTATTTTGATGGTAAGAAACACTTATTTGAGGACGCTTTAATAGTTATAAAACACCGTCTTTGAGTGCTTGAAAAGATGTATAAAACCAAAAACAACACCCAGGGTCTTTGAAATTATACATCTTAAGAACTCGTTCCTGATCTCTATATATTATTTTTGAAATGTATACGGAACTGATTGGCGAAGCCCCATAGTCAAGTACGCTCTACGTATATACTATCTAATGTCAAAATTACACTCCTCAATTAAATGTAATCACCTATCACCAATAATCTCATTTATGTTTAATTCAATTTCTATTGGAGGGGTCAATTTTCCAGTAATTCAACAAAAGTTCAATGGAAGAAGAGAAAAACTACGACCCTTATAAATCTTTAGAAAAAGAAAAAAGAAGAAATTAATATGATACATAAGCAAATATATATATATATATATATATATATATATATATATATATAGGGTTGAGTTTCAGTAGTACCCGATCCCCGTGATAGTAGTAGTACTCAATCTAGATCACACATTTCAACACGTGACCGCACCACTGGTCGACACGTGGCAGCTCATTTTTTTTCGCAAGGGGCCAAATGGGAAGAAATAAAATCAACCTTCTTCCTCTCCTCCTTGGTGGCAACAGACGGCCACGGGAGACGGCGACGATGGCAATGGCAACGGCAATGACGGCACCGGCGATTTACTACGACAAAGACCAAATAACAACAACAACAACATAAACAACAATAAACAATAGATTTTGAAAGAAAGAAAAAGAAGAAGAAAAATTTGAGAACAAAATTGATGGATTTTGAGAAAAATAGAAGATAAATTTGATAGATGATCAAGAATCGGAAATATGGTGGCTATGGCGGTGGTTCACTTAATTCGCGGTAATCGTGGAAAGAGATTTAAATTGACATAGAAGGATAAATGAGAGATTTGCTGTCGAAAACCATAAAAATGCATTGAACAAAACATGAAACTGCATTGAACAAAACATGATAATGCATTGAAAAACAAAAACCGCATTTGCCACAAAACACAAACATGATTGAACAAAGCATGTCCATGCATTGAACAAAGCACGTCCATGCATTGATCAAAACATGTCAATGCATTTAACAAAACGTAAAAATGCAGGCCAACGGACGCACAAAGTAACGTCGAGCAACGTGACGAGCACGAGCACGAGCGCACGCGCCGGGCTCGAGCCCAACCACACGCATTATCGTGTTCAAATACATGCATTTTTGTTCATTCAATGCATTATTCGTTCAACTAAATGCATAGTTTGTTTTCTCAATCACATAGCAAATCAAATTACTAATTTACCCTTACTTTTGCGAAAATCAGCGAAATTAAGCTTAAAAAATTAGAAAAAATCTCAACCATAGGATCTATGAGATGAGTGGATGACATTGAGTACTACATACTATCTGGGGCTCAGGTACTATTTGATTCCTCCTCTATATATATATATATATATATATATATATATATATATAGGGTTGAGTTCACGTAGTACCCGATCCCCAGATAGTATGTAGTACCCAATCTAGACCACACATTTTGAACACGTGGCCACACCACAAGCTGATATGTGGCAGCTCCTTTTCTTTTCTTTTCTTTTTTAATCAGCCTTCTTCTTCTTCTCCTACTTGACGGTACGGTCGGCGCCGGAGGCGACGACAGCGGGGTCAGAGACGGACGGCGCCGGCGGCGACGACGGCAACACCGACGAACAGCGGCAACAAGATACACTAACAACTACAAACAAAATATTTTGAAAGAAAGAAAAAAAAATGAGGAATAAAATTGATGGATTTTGAGAAAAAAATAGAAGATGAATTTGATAGATGATTGAAGAATCGAGAAAGATGGTGGTTATGACGGTGGTTCAGGGCGAATTCGGCGATAATCAGTGAAAGAGACGACGGAATTGTTAGAGAATGATGGATGAGAGATTTGGTGTCGAAAACCATAAAAATGCATTGAACAAAACATGAAACTGCATTGAACAAAACATAAAAATGCATGTTCCCACGAAACAGAAACATGCATTTAACTTAACAAGTTCATGCATTGATCAAAAAATGTTCATGCGTTTAACAAAACATGTTCATGCATTTAACAAAACGTAAAATACAAGCTAACGGGCGCACGAACGAGCGCCGGAGCGAGGCACGAGCACGGGCGACGCTTAGCGCGCCCGCACGCTAGGCGTGAGCTTCCAATCACATGCATTATTCTCTTCAACTGCATGCATTTTTGTTCATTCAATGCATTATCCGCTCAACTAAATGCATTGTTTGTTTTCTCAATCACATAACAAATCAAATTACTAATCTACCTTTAATGTAGCGAAAATCAGCGAAATTAAGCTTAAAAAGTCCGAAAAAATCTGAACCATGGGATCTATAAGATGAGTGGATGAGATTGGGTACTACATACTATCTCAGACCCGGGTACTATTTGATCCATCTTCTATATATATATATATATATATATATATATAGGGAATGGATCAAATGAGAACCACATCTATTTTGCGAACTCTGCGAACCATGCATAAGACGTTGAAGATGATGCACAAGACGGTATGAAGTTGTGCATAACTAAAACTTTCTAAAATTATTTTGTTAGGTAACAATTTTAGAATGTTTTCGTTATGTACAACTTTATAGTTTTATTCATCAATTTTATCGTTTGTGCATAGTTCTCAGTTCTCAAAGATGATTATCGATCCAACCCCATATATATATATATATATATATATATATAGGGGTTGGATCCAAAGAGAACTCATCTTTTGAGAACTCGAGAACTATGCACAAGTGTATAAAGTCGATGAACAAAATCTATAAAGTTATTGTTATGAATCGAGCTTGGAGTTGAAGGAGAAAGAAAGGTGCAGTCTTGAGAGGATAGGGCTCGCTGGAATTGGGGAGAAAGAGAATAAGAAAGAGAATTCTGCTTTGATGCTGTGAAGATTATGCCGCTTTGAAATGCGCTTTATCTTTACTTTTGTTCAAGATTGTTTTATTTTACGTAATGATATTTGTCGCTTATGGTAGGGTTGGTTGGGGACCACTATATATAATGTGCTCCTTATCTTCATAAAGTAAGAAATGAGAAATATCTTTCCTCCTAATCCTTTCTTCTTAATTTTCTCTCCTTCTTTCTAATTCCTGATAACATTTATCGTTCTATTCTTTTCCATCAAAATCTCACCAAAACCACAAATTACATTATCAATCCACTGGGTCCATTACATTTGGTATCGAGCTTGTGTTATTGCCATCCTTGGTGAATTTCAAGAATGGTGAAATTACTGTGTTCAAAGATCTGCAAGAGGCAAAAGAAACTTGATCGGTTTGTGCAAACCGAAACAATGAAACGAGTGCGCGGAAGATAGGCTCAATGAGCAAATTGCTAGCGTGGATCGAAGGTAGAACAAAAGATGCAAGGAATTGATAAGAAATGTGAGCATTTAACTAATATGCTAGCCGAGATGCAACTTCAATTATCGAACATGAGCAAAGAGAAACACCATTCAAGATGAGTCAATATTGGGAGATCCAACATATGAAGGTACTTCCTTCAAACATCATTCTTCCGCTCCAAATACAGGATTACTCACCACAACCGACATGGGTAGTAGTTTTCATAAGGTTGATTTTCCTAGATTTGATGGAACAAACCCACGTGCATGGATTATTAAGTGTAATAGCTATTTCGCACTAGCTTCCGCGCTATAAGTGAGGAGCATAAGGTGCGGTTGGCTATTCACAATTTTGAAGGGAAGGCCTTACAATGGTTCCAGAATTTTGGGTATGAAAATATTGCTGAAATTGGTTGGGAGCAGTTCCTGCAGGTTGTAGCGGCTAGGTTCGAGGATATTAATGAAGGGAAAATCCTCATGGAATTCAAAAATCTAAAACAGATTGGGTCCTATGCTAACTATGTTGAGAAATATGAGGAGTTGAGATCATGTTTGATGATCAGTAGCACAATCAAGTATTCAGAGGAATATTTTGTGGCTAATTTTATCAGTGGGTTGACTGAGGAGATGCAAAATTTTATGCTATTGTTTAAGCCTAGGACACTACAGGAAGCTATTGATATGGGGCAGAAACAGATTTATACCCTTGATGCTCTAGCTAAGAGAATCAAACCTGTTAGCTCTAGGCCTTTTTCCAATCAGCCCAGTAACTTCAAGAAGGCTGAGGGTGTTGCTACTACCAAAACCCCGTTCCAAGGTGGCACTAAGCTTCCTATCAAGTTGTTAACAAAGGCAGAGAGAGATGCGAGAAGGGAGAAAGGTCTCTGTTATAATTGTGATGAGCCATATGTTTATGGGCACCAATGCAAGCACAGGGTCTTCTATATAACCATGACTGAGGAACAAGAGATGGAATACTTGCAACATCAAGTTGATCTGGGAGAAGGAGGTGAAGTTGTGGAAGAGAAAATACCTACACCTATGGAAGAGATTCAAATGTCTTTAAATGCTGTTATGGGGGAAACAGGACTTACTACTATGAAGATGGTTGGAGAAGCTGTGGGGAATCAACTGCACATACTTATTGATACTGGAAGCACCCTCAGTTTTCTACAAGAGGGTACTGCTAAAAGATTGGGCGGCAGGCTAGAAAAGGACAAGCCTATTCTAGTTAAGGTAGCAAATGGACAGAAGTTGATCAGTACACAGAAGGCTGCCAACTTTCATTGGACTGTGCAAGGTCAACAGTTCACATTTTCTCCTAGGATTTTAGCTAATGAAGGCTATGATCTTATTCTAGGAGGAGATTGGCTTAAGCACTGCACTCCCATTGAGTTGGATTACAACAAAATGACAGTAACTGTGCAACAAGATGGGAAAAGGGTGAGGTTGCAAGCTATCACAAGTACCACAGAATGCCAAATGATTACTTCCACAGTCCTCTACAACTTAATACATAAGAAATTGGAAGAGGTGGAAGAGTTGTACCTCTTTAGCTCCCCACTTCAAAATCAGAGTGAATCTCCAAATTTAACTTCCTTACTCGGTGAGTACAGAGATGTTTTTGAAGAACCTCAGGGACTCCCACCTGCAAGAGGGGTTGAGCATCAGATCAGATTAAAGCCCAATAGTGAGCCAAGACATCAACACCCCTACAGAACTTCTCATAATCATAAAGATGAGATAGAAAAAATAGTCAGTGGTATGTTGAGAGAGGGAATTATACAACACAAGAGGAGTTCTTTTCGCACCTGTTATCCTAGTGAAGAAGAAGGACAACACTGGAGGATGTGTGTTGATTATGTGTACCTAAACTCTTCGACAAGAAAGCATGACTACCCCATTCCTCTTATTGATGAATTATTAGATGAACTATTTGGGGCTCAATACTTCTCCAAGTGGATCCGAGGTCCGCTACTTTCGGATCCTAGTCACTCCCTCGATAGATATCTCACGACTTTCAAAGACTCATCAAGGACATTATGAGTTTTGGTGATGCCTTTGGCCTTTGTAATGCTCCCGCCACATTCCAATCTCTTATGAATAGGGTGTTTCAGAATCACTTGAGGAAGTTTGTGTTGGTGTTTTTCGATGATATACTAGTTTACAGCAAGAGTTGGGAAGACCATTTGGTTCATCTCAGGTTGGTGCTTGACTTGTTAAGGCAACACACTCTCTATGCTAAGAGGAGTAAATGCCAATTTGGCCAGCAAAGGATTGAGTACTTAGGTCATATTATCACTCCAGATGGAGTCTCCACAGATCCCGAGAAAATTTCATGTATGATGAAATGGCCAACTCCTAAAACGGTTAAACAGTTGAGAGGCTTCTTAGGGTTAACTGGGTACTACAGGAAGTTCATCAAGGGGTATGGATTGATCAGCCGACCCCTCACTACACTACTGAAGAAGGATAATTTCCATTGGAACCTAGAGGCAGAATCAGCATTTAATCAGCTTAAGGTGGCCATGTCTACCTCTCCAGTTCTAGCACTACCAGATTTCACTAAACCTTTTGTGTTGGAAACAGATGCAAGTGGTTATGGAGTTGGGGCAAGACTAAATGCGAGCAGAGGCCAATTGCATACATGAGTAAAACATTGTGTCCTAAGAATCAAGCTCTCTATATATGAAAAGGAATTCTAGCTGTGATCATGTCGATGCAGTGGAAGACTTATTTGCAGGGAAATCGTTTCATCATCAGAACGGATCAGCAAGCATTAAAACATTTGCTTGACCAGAAGACTATCAACCCTCTTCAACAAAAGTGGTTAACTAAACTCTTGGGTTTAACCTATGAAATTCAGTACAAAAAAGGAGTGGAAAATAAGGCTGCTGATGCCTTATCACGGTGTGTAGTTGCTGAGGTAGGTTGTGCAGCTATCACTACAGCTATTCCTATGTGGACTCAAAGGATTATTCAGAGCTACCAGAATGATCCTCTCATATCCAAGGTACTGGCAGCCAAGTTAATTGACAAAAAGGCTTATGAAGAATATCAGTTGGCAGCTGACATTCTCAGGTATAAAGGAAGATTGGTGGTAGGAACAGATTCAACTCTACGAGGTGATTTGCTTACTGAGGTTCATAGCTCTTCTCTGGGAGGTCACTCAGGGTGCAGGTACATATATGAGGCTCAAACGATGTTTCACCGCCTAAGACGAAGTCGATGTTATCAAATTTGTTAAGGAGTGTGATGTCGCCAAAGACACAAGGTCGATATAGGTTTGTATCCGGGTTGCTACAACCACTACCTATTCCACAAGAAGCTCGGACACATATTTCCTAGACTTCATAGAGGACTTCAAAATCTGCATGTAAAGATGTGATTTTGGTGGTGGTGACAGGTTTACCAAGTATGGGCATTTTATTGCTCTCTCATCCTTACATCGCTTTCATCAAGAGCAAAACACTTCCTAGACAAGATTTACAGTGCTACATGGGCCTCGGTGAGTATAGTTTCGACCGGATAAGGTGTTCACTAGTAATTTTGGAAGGAATTGTTCAAATTGATGGGAACGTCATCGATATGTCCTCCGCCTACCATCCACAAACCGACGGGCGACAGAGCGACTTAACCAAAGGCCTCAAGGATACTTGAGATGTATGGTCACTCTACACCCAAGCAAGGTGAAATGGTTACCTTTGGTCGAGTATTGGTATAACACCAACTACCATAGTAGCCCCAAATGCACCCCTTTCAAGCTCTCATGGATTTCCCTACTCAATTGGGTTTAGGATCCTATTTAGACATAAGCTCTTCAAGCTAAGGATGTGGTGGAAGAAGCGGTGAATTTGTGAAATTACTAAGAGATAATCTTGTTTAGGCCCGAATAGAATGAAGTTCTATGCCGATACGAAACGACAAGAAAGGATTTTTGAGGTGGGAGATCGGGTGTACCTCAAACTCCAACCCTTCCGTCAAAATTCTGTCTCACTCCGAAGAAATCTGAAGTTATCGGCTCGATACTATGGACCCTATACTATTCTGGAAAAAATTGGGAGCGTGGCCTACAAGCTGGATCTACCGGAATCCTCGCGGATTCACCCAGTTTTCCATGTTTCTCTACTTAAAAAATGCGTGGGCGAAAAGGTTGTACCTGAATCTATGCTTCCAGCCACGGATGATGACGGGTTCTACACCGTTGAGCCTTTGGCAATTTTGAACTCACGCTCTGTTGAACGTAAAGGTGGGCTAGTTCCCCAAATTCTGGTGCAGTGGATTAATGGCAGTGCTGATGGAGCTACTTGGGAAGATGAGAAGTTCATTCGCTGCAAGTTTTCAGATTTCAATCCTTGCGGACAAGGATTTTCTTTTGGAGGGGGTAATGTTATGAATCAGAGCTTGGAGTTGAAGGAGAAAGAAAGGTGCAGTCTTGAGAGGATAGGGCTCGCTGGAATTGGGGAGAAGAGAATAAGAAAGAGAATTCTGCTTTGATGCTGTGAAGATTGCGCTGCTTTGAAATGCGCTTTATCTTTACTTTTTGTTCAAGATTGTTTTATTTTACGTAATGATATTTGCTGCTTATGGTAGGGTTGGTTAGGGGACCACTATATATAATGTGCTCCTTATCTTTCATAAAGTAAGAAATGAGAAATATCTTTCCTCCTAATCCTTTCTTCTTAATTTCTCTCTCCCTTCTTTCTAATTCCGGATAACATTTACTGTTCTATTCTTTTCCATCAAAATCTCACCAAAAAACCACAAATTACATTATCAATCCACTTGGGTCCATTACAGTTATGCACAACGAAAACATTCTAAAAATGTTTCATAATAAAATAATTTTAGAAAGTTTTCATTGTGTACAACTTTATAACGTTCTGTGCATCATCTTTACACATCTTATGCATAATTCGCATAGTTCGCAAAAAAGATGTGGTTCTCATTTGATCCACTCCCTATATATATATATATATAGGGTTGGGTTCCCGTAGTACCCGATCCTCAGATAGTATGTAGTATTCAATCTAGACCATTCATTTCGAACACGTGGACGCACCAAAATTTGTCACGTGGCAACCCATTTTTTGCCCGGGGCAAAATAGGAAAGGCACCCACGGACTGGTGCCGCCGGCTACTGGGTAGGGAGTCCGCGGTGTTGGGGTTCACGCAGCGCCGAGTTTGGGCCGAGGCGCAACAAAACACGATAATGCATACGAATAACATGACAAAGCATTTAAATGAACATAAATCGCATCACGCCCAACCCGCGAGTGCGCAGCAAGCAGGTGAGGTGGGCTCCGACGGTAAGGGCGTTGGGTGCACGTCAGCGTTGGGTAGAGACGTTGGGTTTGGAAAAGCACAACAAAACACAAAAAATGCATATGAAATAACATAACACCGCATTCACTTGAACATAAATCGAATCGCGCCCAACCGGCGCTGAGTGCAGGCGTGGCGCTAGGCGCGAGCTTCCAATCACATGCATTATTCTCTTCAATCGCATGCATTTTTGTTCATTTGAATGCATTATCCAGGTTCAACTAAATGCATTGTTTGTTTTTCGCAATCACATAACAAATCAAATTACTAATCTACCTTTAATGTAGCGAAAATTAGCGAAATTAAGCTTAAAAAGTCGAAAAATATGAACCATAGGATCTATAAGATGAGTGGATGAGATTGAGACTACATACTATCTCGGCTCTAAGACTATTTGATCCCTCTTCTATATATATATATATATATATATATATATATAACGTACACTAATTTAAACTAAAATCAAAACAATATAAATTTATCTCAAACAATCGAATTAATAATATATACTCCCTCCCCTTCTTTTTTAGGTGTCCACACCTATTGTAACACTAAAATTTTAAACTAATCCCAACGAACAATAAAGGTCACAATAAATATAATTACATAAATGTTAAAGTCTAAACTTTATTTTCTAATATAGAGATATATAGAAAATATATATAATCGTGATCAACAAGATTTAGACAATAATGACAATAATCAATTTAAATTATACCCAGCTATCATATTTTATTATTACAATCATTATAGTTTGGGGGATTCAAGCAAGTAAGGATATGGAGTAGAGTTATCCAGATCCAGAGAATAAGCGTCAATATCACTAATCCAGGGATTCATCTCATCAACCTCTACATCTCTCAACGCACGCAGAATCACACTGCTACACTTGAAACCCGACCCGTATGCAATCTGCCAAACCCGATCGCCTTTTCTGACTCGACCCTTAGCTTCGGCGTACGCCAGTTGGTACCAAATGGAAGAATTGGAAGTATTCCCAAATTTGTGCAGTGTCATTCTAGAAGCTTCCATATCACCGGCGTCAAACCCCAGCTTCCTCCTTACCGCGTCCTGCACCGGCTTCACTCCGACATGTGGAAGAAAATGCTCCGCGCAGCGGTTGAATTTGGGGATGTACGGCTCGATCTTCCCCGGCCAAAGAGGCAGAATGATGTGGTTCTTGGCGAGGAGAAGTTTCTCGTAGAAAGGAAGGATGAGAAGCCCTAATGCTTGGAGGTGTTGTTCGATGGCGGAGGTGGCTGCGATTAAGAGATTTTTGGTTGTTGTTATGCCGGTGATTCCGTCTGAATCTTCCTCGTGATAAACGCACCTGTAGGCAGCATCGGAGCTGGCAGTGTGAGTGTGGACTGCGTGTACTACCTCGTAGTTTGAGCGGTGGCGGTGGGAGGGTTTGTTGGAGAGGAGGGCGGCGGAGCCGCCGGTGCGGAATACACAGTTGATTATGAGCTTGGAGAGATCTGCGCCGGTGTAGACGCTACTGGTAGTGTTCTCGGTGCTCACGATCAGCGCGCATGTATCTTGGCGTACCTGTTGGAGAAGAAAGAGGTAAAATATTTTTTTATTTTATTATAAAATAATACCCATGCGTCCTTATTATATATGCTTGTTTTCCTTTTTTATTGTCTTAACTTGTTTTTATAAATAGTAATGCTTTTTTAATTCATTTACTAATATATTTTTATTTAACTTTTTGATTGGCTCATGCATTGATTAATAGTCAAATCATAAATATGAATATTTTAGAAAGTTACATATAATTTTCTTTATTAATTGTTTTCATAATCTTTATAAAAATTACAATATGGATAAGAGTAATATTAATAGGCGGCTGCTAGCTAATATTAGTAATTGATGCCACCTAGTCTATTCATCTCCTCCCTCGTCCTTTCTCCATCATCTGCCGCTAAATTAATTGCAATGTCCCCTCTCTTTTGCCCTCCCATTTACGCATTAATTCATATGTAACTCTTTTCATTTTACCAATTTCAAGCGGCAGATTCAATCCTCTTTTCATTTTCTTCTAGCTGCATTTCTTTTTTAAAGTTGATTGATTGGGGTTCAATCCTCTTTTTCACGCTCCAACTCAAAGAAAAAGAAAAAGAAAAAGGAAAGGGTTAAGTGCTAAATAATGCAAGAATTTTAACCCATTTTGCAATATAGTTTTAGAACAATATGATACATTGATACTAACCTGAAGCATCTGTTTTGCAAGGCCCGTAGCGAGGAGACTAGAACTGCATCCCATGCCACTGAGATTATAGCTGCAAATATCTTCTCTCAATTTATATCGGTTGATTATGATGCTAGTGAGAGAGGGAATTGGATTAAACACAGTGCAATTCACTATCAATATTCCTATCTCACTGCATTCCACCTTCGTCTTCTCCAGCACCAAATCTATGGCTCCAAAGATCACCATTTCTGATTCATTTCTTGCTGCTTCCATGCTGAGATTTGGAGGAACACTCAGAATATTTTCGGGAACGTAGGTTGAATCGCCGATGCCGCCGGCGCGCATCGTTTTAGCCATGAAACTTAGTGACGCATCTGAGAATATTCCTTGTTCCTTGGCTCGATGGAGCAGAGTTTCTTGGCTACATTTCTGGCTTTCTGGAGGTTTGTAGCATGAGAAATCTACTAAGAAAATGTGAGGAGATTTTTTGGTGAGAAAATGGAGGAAAATGAGGGGTATTGTTAACAAGATTATTAGTAATATTGAGATGAAATTAGGATGGGTTTGAGAAATGAAGGGGACAATATTGAACGTGGAAAGTAACATGATGGGATTATTGAAATTCAAGCTATTTTAGTTGCTAATATTTATAACGGTTTCTGAAGTTGGGAGTTAGTTCGCGTGCCAAAAATCTGACCTTCAATCTCATATTAATATTATCTTAACTAATACGTCATCCGTGATCTCACGGGATAAATTTAATTATATATATTTTTAAAAAGTTTCTTATATATTAATAGATATTGTTTATATTGCTTATGAAGTTTTTACAATTGAAAAATAACTACTTTGATATTGATTTAATATGTATGGAATTGTATTAATTTGTTGAGGTAATATATTTTAATCCACTATAACTTTTAAAGTTTTTTCATGTGACCACACATATTAGAACTATCTTTTTTATATTTATATAAATGCTAAGAAGAAAGTTATAGATTTATTTTCCTCAAACTTCTAATATATTGTTAGAGAAAGTTAATCATGACAAAGCAACAATACATAATAGATTAAATTAGTACTGGTTTCTAATTTGCAGACCAAATAAAAATAAAATTCCTTAATTTTTGTACAACTTTGACATTTCTCAAATTAAATCTAGAAAAAGGTTAATATAAAATTAATTATTTAACAATTTTTTTTGAACGGGTGTTTAAAATTGGCGATGTGAAAATATATAAATCACGAGATTTTTGGTCATGTAGTTATAACCCTAACATAGTCCTTTATATCATTAATCGTTTTGCCTATAATAAATATACGAGATGCCAAATCAGATCTAATTTGGTTTAAATTTGAAATCGTGGTAAAATTATTAAAGTGATTAAGTATATGTATTTTGTGATAATTTTTAAAGTTTGCGAAAAAAACTCAAAATGAGCTGAAAGTTGATGTATTTATGTACCAATAACTCCAAAATTTATGAAATGGCCCACCTAAGAGCTTAAAGCCATTGAATCCTAATAGATGGATGGTCAGCTTATACCATCAGCTTTCACACATACTCTGTTTTTACATCTCTCTGCATTTACTGCAAACCAAATACTTCGATTAATCTCCAATAACTCATTAACAATTATTTAACTCCTAAGCCCAATAAGTAAAACACACGGGAAACGAAGTGCTATTGCTCAGTGAAAAAAGACATATTTTGCAAATTGATATTTTATCGACTTTGGGGTTTAATTTAAAATAGACTCACATAAGATTAAGGACAAATTTACATTCTATTTGTTACATGTTTGAACATATATGGTTTTGCGCAATACAAAAGTGTTATACAAATGCGCAGAAAGAACTAATCATGCACTCAATTTTACAAAAAGGAAATCTTGTAAATTAAGTTGAACAAAACGTATCAGTGGTGGATAGAAAAATCAAGACTTCAAAGAAAAGATTGATCCCATCGATCAATTTTCTAGGAAGAGAAGCTTTTGAATAAAAATTCGACAGTGATTTTTTTTTGGGGGATAAGTTTGAACATTTGTTTCTTTTTTTTTAACAATTTTTTTTTTGAACGGGTGTTTAAAATTGGCGATGTGAAAATATATAAATCACGAGATTTTTGGTCATGTAGTTATAACCCTAACAGAGTCTTGCCTCATATCAAAAATCTGTGGTCGATTTTAATCTAATAAATATGTTTTACTTTTAGTCTGCAGGAAAATAAATAGATATTGGACTCACAAAAAAATTTGTAAGTCTATTAACCTCCAAAGACCCACAAGTTAACAAAACACAAAAAGATAAATCAGCCCAAAACTTATTTTATGATTAAGATTTTATTTTTCTTCGAAAATAGCAATAAAGTAACCTTAATTAAGGCCCTAATATATATTTTAAAGTTAAATTTTTAACTATGAGCACAACTACAGAGTTCCTAAAATTCAATATAAAATTGAGCATGACAAATTTACATTTCCAAACACAAATATATTCAATTTAAAGAAATTTTAATATAATTAAAAAATGGGGTTTTACACTTTTGACCTTCAACAATTTTCTTCCCCAACTCCATCATTATAAGTACTATAGTCTTAAGAATTTAAATTAACAACGATTTTAAGATAGCCGAAGTCTTAAGAAGTTAAGGTAACTGTAGAGGGGAATTCAATTTGAGATCTGCAGCAACCTCTCCGTCCTAACAATCATTTAGTAAAGGTCTGTGTGCAGAGGATATATATATATATATAAGTTATTATAAAAACTTTTGTTATCTTACAAACGTGAGAATAATGTATTTTTCATAAAAGTTACTGTACCAAGCAAAACTATTTGAATTTTCGTTCCTCATGAGATTCGAACCCGGGTGATGCACAATGAACTCATCCAGCAAAATGATACATCACCGTAGATCTTCGCGATCTAATGGTTGAAAATGATCATCACGTTCTCACATTAAATAAGGTTTTCAAAGACCAAACAACTACAATTTTGGATCAAGTTCCAAATGTAGAAAGTGATTCTTTGAAGTTTAGCAAGAGAGCTGAGAAAAGAAGGGATCAAATGAAAAAGCTTCGAGACAAGTGCAAGTTTGACGCTATATACATATCCCAGCCTGCAGGATGTCCAACAACGAGGGAAGCGGTTCCATTAGGTAAGACATATGAGTTGGAGTCGAGAAAACAAATTGAAGAAGATATCAGGACAAGTCTGAGAGGCGGGGATGTGAGTATGTCATGGATATGTGGGATGGGAGGTCTAGGAAAGACTACCATGGCCAAGAGAATCATGAACATAGGGTTGGAGGAGCATATATTCGAAGAAGTTGTGATGCAGTTGTCAACCAGCAAGTAGACAAGTCCAAAATGCAGGATGAGATTGATGGATCATTGGGGCTTGAAGGTCGAAGCCGAAACTTGGAGTTACGTCTCAGCCATTTTATTACTTTGTTGTTTATAATCCCCTAAAACTGATGAGTTGTGGTTGTTTGGAGTCAATCCCTATTCTTGCTTTGTTGTTAGTTTCATCTAGAGAAGTTGACTTATTCTGTATGGGATTATGCATGTTTGAAGGTATCAGAAATTTGGAAGAAGCGAAGCGAGGAATAGACTAAGATGCTTAAAAGTCGGTCTTTTCTATTAGATGGTTATAGTGAAGATTATGTGAGAATGCATGATGTTTGTATCTTCATTGCCTAACAAGAAAAATATATTAGTGCCAATGATTACACTTGGATTTCTACGTATCACTTTCCTATCGGATTTGGCTTTCCAAACTTTTGTCTTCTCTTCTTGAATCATATATATATATATATTATTATATTTTTATGAACATACTTTGATCCCTTTAAAATACTCAACAAATAGCGGTAAAACATTATATTTACTCTAGATTAGTACAATATATTTTAAGTTCTAATATTTAAATTAGTTTTTATCATGTAAGTAGTTTGTCTTCTTCGTGACACCTCTTCTTACTCGAAATATATAAAAAAATGTTAATAATTTATTTAAGGATCTATATATTTTTATGTATATATATTTATATCATATGTATTTATTTTCAGATGATTTAACAGAAGTTAGCATGATTCAATGACTCAATTAAGTCCATTGTCCGATCCAAACAGTGGTTTTAGTTTCAACCTTTGCCATTTTATTACCATAGAAATATCTAATAGAAAAATAGCAAAAAAGAATTCATAAAATAGTTAGGGTAAAATGTATTGAACACAATCCAATTTTTGATTCATCTTTCCCAATCTCCCCCTTTTTCTCTTGAAAAAAATTTCAATTGGAAAACTCAACTGTGGTGGATTTAGCCGAGATTCAGCAATGGACGGCCATTCGTCGCATTTGACGGCGCCCGTCCGTTCACGGAGCTCTCAGTCGCCGTCGCCCTCCCACTCCGCGTCGGCCTCTGCCACCTCTTCCATCCACAAGCGGAAACTGCAGGCGGACGACCATGCGCCACCGTTCTCCGACACGCGCGACGGCCCGCTGACGTCGAACGACGACCTGGAGAGCAACAGCGTCCGCGGCGCCGACTCGGACTCCGACGACGAGTCGGAGGAGGTCGTCGACGATGAGGAGGAGTACGACACTTCCATGCGCAACTTCACCGCATCTCGGCTGGAGAGCAGCAACGCCGCCGCCGCAGCCGCGAGGAGCACGAAGATCAAGGCTGAGAATTCGGTAAAGATTGAGCCTTCCGACTCAGTGAAAGAGGGCAATATTAACAACAGTAGCTCAGGCGCTGCTGCTGCGACGGGGGCGAACGGTTCGGTTCCCGGCATTGTTGTGAAGGAGGATACTGTGAAGAGCATTTTTACAGATAATATACAAACTAGCGGCGCTTACAGTGCTAGGGAGGAGAGTTTGAAGAGAGAAGTAAGCATATTCAACTCTCTCAAAGTTCATATTTTTCATTTATCACTGGTACTTAGAAATTTCGATAAATTGGATTAGATTGACAGTGGATGCTTTTAGTTTTGGAATGAAAATGATTTGGAAGTAAATGAATAATGACTCAATAATTATCGATTTTAAATTGCTGAGAAGTGAATGAGCAAAGATTCATCATTTCCGATCATTTGAACTCTATCTTGTCTTTTTCAATCACAGAGACAAATAATTACTTAGGTAAAACTTGCACTCTATGTGAAATCAAGGAGAAAAGTAGAAATAGACACAACTGTATGGTGGCTGTTGTTGATACAACTGAACGACTGTAGTAATCTTTCTTTTATTAGCTCCTACTCCCATGTCTCCATATGACATTTACCTTTAGTGCATGCTCATATATCTGCATTTGCATTAGATCTGGGCAAGTTAGTCGTATCTTGGAGTATGTTAAGTATAAAGTGATGACTTAATGCAGTCTTCTTGATGTTCGTGGATATTGATTCTTTCAACAGTTTGAGCTAGCATAACTATACTCTATCCACTACTGATTTTTATGATAGGTTGGACCCTGGTCTGTACTTCAAATTTATGTTTCACTTATTTATCGACTCTCTTCTTTCATCTCTTGATGCTTCCCCCTCCCCTATCCAAACTGTGTATGGGCAAATTATGTGGGTGATTTCCCAAAATTCTTAGGAAGAAGCGGGAAGCCTCAAATTTGTATGCGCGTCCAATGATGGTGTTGATAAACACATGATCTGGTAATTGCTTCTGATATCTCTTAGAAACCTTATTTTGTTTACATTTCATGGAACAGAAATTTGGTGTATGTTCCTTTAGGTTATGGTATCTACTAAACTCTAATTGCTGTGTGTTTGCACACAAGGAAATCAGAGCTTGATTCAATAACCTTGGGTATGTGCTTTTACAGGCTGATAGGATTGAAGAACATCTTTGCCAGGCAACTTCCTAATATGCCGAGAGAATACATTGTACGTCTCCTAATGGACAGGCATGCCCCTGGTTATGAACTTTTCCTGTGAAGCTCATATGCATTATGCAATTTTACAATTATACAATTAGCTTCTTTTTCATGTATTAGATGAAAGACCAGCTAGTTTCAGCCGTTGACCATTTTTAACAAAAGATTCTCTGTTCAGTTTGCTTGGAAGTCTATAATTCAATATCTCATTTTCTCTTGTGGTTTTATACTTTTATTGCAGAAACCACAAGTCTGTGATGGTTATTAGACGGAATACGGTTGTCGGTGGTATTACATATCGCCCTTACATCAGGTACCATTTGTCATGTCTTGTTTTACTTATCTTATATAAAGATTATAATTTATAAAAGAGATTTTTGTTGCATTAACTCTCCATGACAATGTTGGCATCACTAGTATTGGACTTCCATATTCCCCGGTATATGCGTGCACCTATTTATATTTTATGTCTTGATAATTTAGCCTGTATTGTGTACTTGGCAAATATTTTCTCTGTTAATGTTATCAATTATCTGTATCAAAGTTTAAATATACGTTTTAAGCACTAAGCGTTTTCCAATAGCCGGTCCGAGGCATAAAACCGAGACGTAAATTGTAAAAACATATAAAAATTATAACTAATACAATAAAAACATATAAAAATTATAACTAATACAATAAAAACATATAAAAAATAACAAATATATTAAAACACAAAAAAAACATAAATCCATGATTAAGTATGTATATGTCTTTAAATTTTTAAACTCAAATCATAATCAAACGTCTAAGAAACTTGAATCATATCCATCTCCATCTTCATCTCCACTTTCAGCTTACAAACCAAAGATTATACAAATATAAGCTGCTGTCAGTCTGCTCCTGTTGACTGCCGGTTTGTTACTGCTGTTTGCTGCCTGCCGGACTGGTGCTGCCGGACGGTGGCGGTGCTGAGTCGCCGGAGAGTGAGGGAGTGTGCGTTAGGGAGAGGTGTGCATGAGTTAAATAGTGATTAGTAATAAATTACGTTAATTGTTGTCTCAATCCTTTCAATTTGGGCCGTTTTCTAACAAGCCCATTGCCAATTAAATATAACTAATGAAAGCCCATGACTGTATCACAAAAAATTGTTCAAAAAAGTCTGAAAGTACCGCAGAACAGCGAGGTGCGCGCCTCGAACCGCCTCACCACCTCGGACCATCTGAGGCGTACGTCTCAGCAGTGGCATGTGAGGCGCTGCCTCTAAGGCGATTTCTGGCCGCCTCGAACCGAGGCGCGCCTCACAAACGATTTTTTAAACCATGATCTGTATAAACTAAAATAAATTAGAAAATTTTAATATAGTTTCCCCTAAAGGATATGAAACACTTTTTTTAAGTCTGCTTCTTTTATTGTATTCGTCACACTCAACTTCATGTGTAGCCAAAACTTTGGGGAGATAGCTTTTTGTGCTATCGCAGCTGATGAACAAGTTAAAGGCTATGGCACACGACTTATGAATCACTTAAAGCAGCATGCACGTGATGTGGATGGTCTAACACATTTCCTCACATATGCTGATAACAATGCTGTTGGTTACTTTGTCAAGCAGGTGGGTTTACAACATGCATGTTTAGCATATATCATAACAAGTAATTAACAGAATCATTTTAGTATCTATGTTGATCTGAATTCCTGCTCCATGTGTAATTCAACTTAGTGCCTCTTTAAAGATATTCTTATATGGGGGTATGCTATAGGAGCTGGGAAGTACAGGTTTTGCGTTTTAGATGGATCAAAGATAATTATATGATTGAAATTTTTTATTAGTCTCTTCCGCTATTCTACAAGGAGATAAAATCATGGTTTTCAGGATTCGACGAACATTAATTGACTTGACCTTCTTAAAGTCTTCCAATGAATTGTGTGCTGGTGCTCTTCTGAGGACTGTTTTCGTTAAACTACAGTATGAACAAAGACTAAGTTATGTGGATGTAACCTCCTTTTCCGGGTTGATGGTTATTGGTGAACTAGATGATTTTCACCATCAAGTTGGCACTAGGCGAGATATGGTGCGGGTTTCTCTTCCAATGCAATGCATATCAGCTTGGTTGGTTTAGCATACATATTGCTCACAGGGGCAAGGAACTGGGAATGACCATCCCATAATTAGTTAGGACCTAGGAACTTGTAATAATCTCTTCATTTCATCAGGAATTGGCTGTTAATCCTTAGTCCATGTTAAGTCATTTTCAGGTATGTGTGGTGCTAGGAAAAAGCTGCATGCTTATCAGAGTCAATTGAAGCCTAAAGGGGGCCAAGTTGGTGGGGTGGGGGGGGCTAGGAGATTACATTTTCTGTACCTAATTTGCTGTCTTTCAGCTTGCTGGCATTGCTAGTGGAGTTGCTTCTGTTTAGTGCAGTGATTATCTTTAAGATGCTGAAATTAGACACCTCTTGCTTTTCTTTTGATTTATAGAATGCTTTCAATGATGAGAGCTTCTGACTTGGGTATACTTTTCTAGGGCTTCACTAAAGAAATTTATTTGGACAAAGAACGATGGCAAGGGTATGTTTCTATCAACTTCAACATATTATGAGTTCTGTCACTTTGTAGATTATTACCTATTTACCTTGAAGCTGATATTATTCTGTTGGGCATAATTTATTAGAGAAATTTTTATTTCATGTATCATGAGATGAACTAGATAGTTCCTTTTGCTTTGTATCTAAATGTGTCAGACATCTATTTCCAGTAAGGCAGTAATCACTATAGATATGATATATGGTGAGGCAGCTGATTTCTTTTGCCAAAATGTATGGAAGTTGAAATTTTCAACTCAATATGTTGGATAATGGATATGAGTTGTTTTCTTCCTGCAGGTACATTAAAGATTATGATGGAGGAATTCTCATGGAATGCCACATTGATCCAAAGCTTCCATATACTGATTTGTCAACAATGATACGCCGTCAGAGACAGGTAAGACGATGTTAGTGGTCTGTCAAATAATATTACTTAGGCTGTTATACTAGGAGTGACTAAATCATGTAGCATGTCAAGATCTCTCAAGAACCAAATATTCCTTAGAGGATGGAGGTTTTCCATTTTTCTTTCAACCGGTGCTGCATGCAACCACATGCTAAAATAACTACTCTTCACTTTTATATATTTTATTGCTAGGCAATTGATGAAAAGATTAGGGAGCTCTCGAATTGTCACATTGTCTACCGCGGCATTGATTTTCAGAAGGTAAATGCACTCATTGGAGTTCTTTGCTCTTTGCTGCAGGGTTATGGTACATATGATGTTCTTTCCTCTTATCTATCAAAATGTCGCTCTTGGTGCCTTTGTATATTTCTATTTTAAGACACTTTTTTTATGATGATGAACTTTCACATGTGAAGAAGGGAATTGAATCACTTAGATGCTACCAAGTTTTTTTTGATCCCCGACTTAAGTTGAAGTCTAAAGATGAGCTAAATACATTTTCATGGTTCAAACTTAGTCTAGTAGTCTCTGATATGTTTGAGTATGAATGCATGAAAATTGTTACATTCTAAGAGATGGTACTTACTTTGTAGGAACCATACTTTGGTATTAAGAGACAGTACCTTCCCTCTAAGATATGCATGTTTTAGCTGGTGGATGACAGACTCTCAGATATTAAAAAAAAAAGTGGATGAGCCTATTGCTATAGCCCCTTTCTCTTGGTTCTGTGTTGTAATTTCATGAATTAGTCATTTATAATCTTTCAATCAAAGTATTTTCAACGGATATCATGACAGGAACTTGAGGACTGGGCAGAGAATAAATTTTTCAATGCAGCCTTATAATTTGTCCCAATCAAGTATCAGTAATTTGCAAGTCTGTTGCTATCTTTACACTTAATTCCACTTAGGTTTTGAACTAGGAATATGGCCATGCTCTTATATTGTGACAATGGAATCTAGTTCTCATGTTCTTTTCTGATGTAAACTGTTCTTTGCAGAAAGAGGCTGGTATTCCCAAAAGGCCCATCAAAGATGACATACCTGGCTTGAGTAAGTCTCCTTTAACCCTCTCATTAATTAGTATAGAATGCTTATCTTAATCGTTTATGGAGTCATTTCTTCCTTACCAGAGTGTACTTTTTATGCTTGTTAATGACATGTGGTTCTGTCAGGCTCATAATGCTGAGTTTTCTGTATGTTTTTTATATAATACTGAGTATGATTGTGTTACTTTCTCCTGGTATAGTATACCTCCTTAAGGCATCATATCATTTTTAATATTCTCCTCATATATTTGCACTTGCACAATGCTACTAGAAAATCACACGGCCAGTTGGAGTTGGCCTGTATGCGCTGTATTTCACTTTGAGCTTTTGAAGCTGGCGAGTAAAGACATATATCACTTGAAGAGATTTTATGACCATTATTTTTTGAAAGTATCAATATCGGTATCTCATAGGATGCTTTGTGCTCCATATTGTTTATTTATTTTTGGTTCTTTGCTTCCTCTATTTATTTATTTATTTATTTATTTATTTATGACCTAATTTTGGACTTGCTTACAACTAATAGGAGAGGCAGGCTGGACCCCCGACCAGTATGGTCATTCTCAATTGAACTTGTCAACAGATGTTACCTCACATCAGAAACAACTGACTGCATTCATGCGCTCACTTATTAAGGTAAGCCACTTTGAATCATCTTTAAGTAGCTAAATTTTCAATCTAACAGACTGGGTTTTAGTAGTTCCAAGCCAAAAGATGTAGCATTAACGAGTTTTTACGTGACTCTGACTGCTCAAATTTTAAAATTTAATGTAAATAATCTATACTCAACAGCTTTCTACCATATCGATTTGCAATCATGATTGTAAAAAAGTAATTTCATGCATAAAGATATCTTATTTCTACTACTTTTTATATTAAATCTGCTGCATTTGTTGGGTTCATTCAGTAACATGTTATGTGCTACATCAACTTGAGATTCAAAGATTTTGTTTTTCATTTATTCTGGTTGTTGGCATTCATAATAGTTTTCTACTACCCCTTATGTTTTGTGCCATGCTGCTAATGGTCATCTTATTCGAGCAGGCGATGCATGATCATCCCGATGCTTGGCCATTTAAGGAACCTGTTGATGCACGAGACGTACCTGATTACTATAACATCATTAAGGATCCAATGGGTATGCTTCATGTATATGTTTATGGGTATTTTGCCTTGTTTCCTAAGAACGTCTAGATTTTCTCGATGAAATATAGGTGGTAACATTGCTCTTCAAATAATCTGCTTTAACTAAGCAAAACTCTTTCATTTTTACTACCGTGCATATTTTGGGGCATGGGGAATGTTCAAGAAAGATTACTTGTTTTATTATATAGGATCGAATTTTATAGCCACATAGTTGTGTTGTGAAGTGCTGCTGATGGTCTATGCTGCATTTTTTTGGTCTGCAGATTTAAAAACAATGTCAAAGCGGGTGGAATCTGAGCAATATTATGTGACTTTCGAGATGTTTGTGGCAGATGTTCGGAGAATGTTCTCGAATGCACGCACGTATAACTCCCCGGATACGATCTATTACAAATGTTCCACCAGGCATGATCATATGAAAACTTGTAGGCAAGATATTCCTCTTGGAATTTTGTTTGTTATGAACCTAAATTGAAGTTGCTGGGTTGCAGGTTGGAAGCACATTTTACCAACAAAGTTCAAGCTGGTTTGCAAGCTAGTATGAAGATTCAGCCATAAATTTCGTGCTTCATCGGATATATCTATGCGTTCGAGCTCATTAACCATTATATTTTAACCTAGTTAATTGTAAATTCAATCAATTATCACTGCTGTTTCAAGCACTGTAACTATGTATGCTAGATTGGAGAGTGAACAATGTACAATGTACAATGTACGATTGTCGATTATTTAACTAGTTCGTGAACAATTTAATTTACGAGCAGCTTTCAGATTCACTAATTCCAGCAAACAATACATCAACAATACATCTGTTAATTTCAGCCAATGAGAAAAAGAAAACATCAATAAAGACACAATATCAATTACGAGATATAATTTTTGATTTGTGAGTCCTTAGGTGCAATATCAATGTAAATATCTTGAATCATGACGAACAAGACTAAGAAAACGAGATAAATTACCTCATAAATCCAAACGAAAAGATATAATTTTTAATTTGCGAGTCCTTAGGTACTTTTCTTTATCTCCTCGAAAAAAAGATAGAGCCAACGACAAAATTAGAATGAATCCTCAAATTAACAGTTAATTCCATCATTAACAAATTTAGTAATTAGAATTACAAGATCAGGATAATAATTTAAAAGAATATACTCCCTCTTTTCTTATAAGTATCTCATATTTTACAATTATTTTTTATTTTTAACAAGTGTCCTAGTTCTGAATTTGAAAGTAATATTTTATTCTTATTTAATAATCTTATCATTTGTTGTATATATGTATTTATCGTGACAATTAATAAATTTACAAAGATAAAAAAATTTTATTTATTAGCATGTAATTTGATAGTTGGACTACAAAAGCAAAAGCAGAATGTGTTATCCTAGCAAATCGCTACTTGAGCCGACAATAGAGTTCTAGTCAATAGCTAGTTTGTGTTTGTCTGCACATATGATGGAAAAACTTGAAAATGTGAAACATGAGCCACTTCCAGCTTGAAAACACCAACCACTTTCAATATGGAGTCAAACAGGCATTATAATTTTCTTTGACATTTAATAGTTGTGATGAGTTTTGACCATGTAAAATATTCCACCACTTTGACTCTTGTTAGTCTTTGATAATGAGTTCTTTAAATTAATTGTATTTGCAACAAGACGTTAATTATATCAGACAAGCCAAACTAATAATAACAAGAATACTAATTAGTATAGCTATATAAGTTTTTTACTCTCTTATGTCTTTTAGACTAAGTTTGGGCTCCATGGATTGATCATTTCTTGGCCCTTGAACTATTATGTTCTATTTTGTTGAACATTCAAATTTTGATTGTTTTGCATTGAATCATACTTTTCTTTGACAAATTTAACAGTGTCTAGTTCATTTTGAATGGATTCATGCTATTTGTTCACTTGTAATGGACTTTGCCTCCCATAACTACTCTTTAAAAGACAATAATACATAAATTATATGTCGAAAAGTTAGTGTAAAGGCGTGAATGGTCAAATAAAATAAAATAACAACCCAACTCTTAAAAAGTACTATTCGATTGTTCAAAAAAAAATTGTAATCATATTTACTATTTGTGTGTTTCGTACCGATTACATGACTATATGGGACCAATCAGAATCAGTCTAAAATATAAATATTGAGTATATTGTTTTTAAGTTGTAGTTTACAAAATTCAAACGTTTGTTCTTTGATCAAGAAGCAAGGCCAATATAAATACATTTGATGGATTGAACATTTAATTATTCTATTTCTCCAAATTCTAATCATTGAGCATATTGTTTTGAAGTTATAGTTTTACAAAATTCAAACGTTTATTATTTGATCAAGAAGCAAGGTCAATAAAAATACATTTGAAGTGATAACATTTACTTATTCTATTTCTCCAAATTCTAGTGAATAATTTTGCATTTCAATATTCAAGAGTGATTTCCCATCAATAAATTTATTTCATTAAATTCGAGGTACTAAAAATTATAAACAAAAATGCTAAAGCTGTAAATTGAGTCAAAAACAGAACCATTTTGAGAAGTGGAACCCTTTTTAAGACGGAACAAAGAACCCCGCCTTTATCACTGCTCTCTCCTCTATTCTCTCTCTCTCTCTCTCTCTCTCTCAAACACACGCACGCACACGGGCACACGCACACGCACACGCACACGCACATACACATACACATACACATACACATACACAGACACTCTTACTGTCATACAGATATACATACAATTAGCACACACACATATATAGAGAGACAGCCAGCTTCGTGTTGCGGTGAATTGTGAATTCCTTGTTGAAAATAAGTAACTTCAATTTGCAACCTGTCATGTCGAACAATCCAGGCGAAGCCCCTCCGACGATTTCCTCGAGCAGATTTTAGGGTATCAGAACTACGCCGCCGGAGCCGACGCTAATTTGGTCGGAAACGAAGGTCCGTCTCCTGCGATGATGCTGCAGCTCGGTTCGGGCGACGGCTCGGCTCATCTAGGCGGAGTCGGCGGGATGGGAGTCGGACTCGGTGTCGGAATCGGCGGCGGTTACGGCGTCGGAGGTGGTGGCGTCGGGTTTCCGCTGGGGCTGAGCTTGGAGCAGGGGAAGGGAGGTTACAACGATGCATCGGGTAGCGGGAAGAGGTTCCACCGCGATGATTTTGTTGATTCCCGCGGTGCTGCCATGAAAGGGGTAAATTCCTGGAGAACTTATTTGTGTGAATTTGTGGCTTGTCATGTATATCGTGTTACAGCTTATCATTAATTTAATTATGCTGTTTATGATTAGCAATTTGTCACTAGAAATGAAGTAATGGAATGCAGTAGTTTTACGCGACTGTTGTAGAGTAAATTTGTAATTGAAGTATGAAAATTCTGTTTGCTCTGAAATATGAGATTTGAAGAATAGAGGTGTTTGATGTTTGTTTGCTGATGATCGGTTTGAAATTGTGGTGCCATTTTCGTATTAATGTATAGAAATATATATGGAATGGGAAGCCAGACATCAAGAATTGCTCTTGTTTTCATTTTCTCAGGGTTTTCACGGACAGCCGATGATGAACACTGTACAGGCGGCTCCCCATCCGCCAGGAATTCGTCCGAGGGTACGGGCTAGACGAGGCCAAGCTACTGATCCACACAGTATAGCTGAAAGGGTATGCCTAGTAGTTCCAAACGAGATCAGCTTTCAGGATGCAAGTGCATAATATAAAGGTAAACCATAATTCATTTGACATTATTTTCTCTTGTTGTAGTTGCGGAGAGAAAGAATAGCGGAAAGAATAAGAGCATTGCAAGATTTAGTTCCGAGTGTTAACAAGGTCAGCTTTCTCTCTACTATCTAGTTCAACATCTTAGTACTCGAAAATTGTGCACTCAGGCAAACAAAATAAGTAGAACCTCATAGTTTAGATTTCTTATTATTTTTTTTATTTATTTTTACTTGGAGGCCATGATGAAACTTGTTCTCTGTCCTTTTGTATTTTTAACATTTCAACTTCAATGTATAGAGTTGTATATCCGTTAACATGGAGCTGTCTTTAGCTTCTCTTTTACATGCCATCATTCTCTTAAAACATTATACTTTAATTTTGTTGTTTGTTTCCGTCTACGTAGTGATGATTAGCATATGATGATTCTCCCCAGGATTTTCAGATGCAGAAAGTAGATTGCAGTATTCTATATAATTAAACTGACCTATTTTTGTTAATTTCATGCCAAATATTCTCCTCTTGTTTGTTTTACATAGTTCTTTGATAACGAGTTTTTCCAAGGTCATTTTGGGCTGTGGGGTTGACTTGATCTGTAATGAATATGTGTTTCTATAATCTTGTAAGATTTTAAGATGCACTTCTTTGCAGCCGAACGTCGTCTAATACAATTCTAGCTTTTATATCCCCAAAAGATTTTCTCTATAAATCATATTTATAAATTTTCATTATTTATAAATGACTCTAATTGAAATTTTTATGCAGACAGACAGAGCAGCTATGCTTGATGAAATTGTGGATTATGTCAAGTTCTTAAAGCTCCAGGTGAAGGTAAACTGATAAAATCCCTGTTGGTATTAGTACGTTAAGATGAAAATACAGGAAGATTGTCAATCCTTTTAAAGATCATCTTTTGCATTAGCAGCAATGGATTCAGGGGTTTAGAAGATTTTAAGCATGCAAGAAAAGCAATAATTGCAATATTCCCTGCTATTTTATGTAATGGCTATGATAATTAAAGAAATGGCACCTGGCTCCATTGATGTTATGAAAATAGCAAATGTTGAAATCATTGTCATAATATATGGACTGTTTAAAAACTTTATGCAATCAAGATTAAAGCATTTCTGATGAAAATGCTCATAATCTTGATCAAAAGAAAAGGGCCATTTGTCGACTGAAGGTGTGGCTGACTTCCTTTTCCATGTAACCTCTAAGTGTCAGCTTTTAAGATTTTTGCTTACCTTATTTTTATGCAACTCTACTTATTTATTACATTATTCTTACAGGTGTTGAGCATGAGTAGATTGGGAGGAGCCGGTGCAGTGGCACCGCTTGTGACAGACATCCCATTATCATCAGTGGAGGTAACACTGATATTAGGTTTGAAAAGCTATATTTAGTCTTTTGTTAGGACCTAGCCTTTTCCTATCTTAATGATTTGTGTTACTCTTGAAGGAAGAATGCAGTGACGGCGGAAGAGCTCAGCCAGCTTGGGATAAATGGTCAAACGATGGCACAGAGAGGCAGGTAGCAAAGCTTATGGAAGAAAATGTTGGGGCTGCAATGCAGTTTCTTCAATCCAAGGCGCTCTGTATCATGCCAATATCCCTTGCTTCGGCTATCTACCACACACAACCTCCAGACACTACCTTCCTAGTGAAATCTGAATCCGACCCCCCATCCTAATCCTTCAACACCAGGAGCTCGCCAAGCTCATCCAATCCAAACTTCCTAATCTCACACTCCCCATTAGTTGAAATCTTAGTCATATCCCACAGGCCAACCTTTTCTCACCCTGTTTGCTCCTTTTAACCAAAGGCTGCTGACATATCTTACCGCGTACTGAAAATGTACACCCCATGTCCTCAGAATATTCAAGTAAAGAAGAGAAAGCAAAGTCAAACCTCTCTTGATGTTCTTTTGCTATCAATGGTGGAATGATCGAAGCACTTTTTCTAGTGGGGTTGGTAGTGCATTCAGGAGCCCTTACAAAGGTATGAATGTGTAAATTGTTTTAAAGTGGTGTCATTTTCAGTGCATAGTGGAAATGGATACTTACACTAGATAATGGTTTACTTTTTGCCTTAAGAGTTTTAAATTCAACAAAAATCAATTGTAGCATTTGAATTTTTCTGGTTTGTTTCTTAAAGCAAATCTGACGTTCTACTATGTCATCATTGTTGTTGTCTACTTGTTAAAATTGACTCTGAGAATTGCAGCAACAGGAAAAATGTGATTTAGTATGATATGTCAACTACCATATGATGCTTAAATAGGTTCTTGAATTTTTTACATCTTTAACGATTGGGTCATTTAGTTTTCATTTGGTTCAGTTGTGGTTCTTAAATTTTGTGTTATGTTGTGATTGGGATTTTGAACTTTTTATTTGGTTCAATTGGTCCTTTGGATTTGTTTTTTATTTTTATTTTTGTAATTGAATATAATTGAGGATGGTTGTTCGAGTATATGGTAAAAGTTATAAACCAGAGTACATAGTTTAAGGTTGAAGTTGTTCTATTGAATCAAATGAAATTTGCAACCTAATCATAATTCACAACGTAGTGCAGAGTTCACAATGTAATCCAATTGAACTGAACTTGAAGACTTAACTATAGAAAATATAAAAAAAATCTATATTTTTAATTTTTATATCATATGCTATGATGCTTCACACGTCATAGGATAAGCTTGTTGATGTTTCTTGCTGTTCTTGGAAAGATACTTTCCATGTTGTAGAACTTAACGGCGGTTATTATACATACGAATATGTATTTGAAAAATATCTTAAGGGTCATAAAGATAGATGCCAAGTGTCCTTTTTCCAATCAAGTAATGCTTTATCAATAATATTTTAATTAAAAATTTTACTATAATATTACATAAATATGCTAAGCATATATGATGATGAGCCCTATTAGATAATAATATATTGAAGAGTGAAAAAGTACATTGAGCCTTTCGAACTATTGGGTCATACTTAGTATTTAAATACTTCACGCTTCATTGGACTTTTCACATTTTAAAAATAATTCCAGTCGACTCTTGTTTGGACGATACCGTTAGTGACATTAGATTAAAGGCATGGATGTTAAAGAACTTTGTTTTCTTAACATTCACTTGATAAATAAAAAAAAAATAATAATAAATCACCAATTTTATCATGTTACCGAATGGTACGAAGGGAAACCTTGTGCTAGCCTGTGTCACTGTGAGACGTTTCAAAATTTAGATCTAATTTGTATTTAATGATATAATTGTGACTATAAATACCAACTAAAATACAAATATGCGATTAAGATACGGATTTCAATTTGGGTCTTGACTTATCTTATTGTAAGAGAGTTTCACATTATTTTTTGTTTCAAGTCTCTACACGGCAATAAATGTCTTTTAACGTTTTTGAGGATCAGATGTGGAAAAGTAAAAACCCCACCCCCACCCCTAGGGTGTGTATCACAACCCACCCCACCCTCAATACAATGTATAGCTCGATCTTGTATAATTGTTTAACAGCTGAATTCTTGTTTTTTCAATAGAGAGTTTTGTGTAAGAACTTCTCATATGTTAAAATTATTAAGATATGTCAAGTTTCGAATCCAAAATATAATCAAACACCAACACTGTTACAAATATGTCATTAAAATAGTAACGGTCGGTTTTTTTCCATTACCCCACCCTCAATACAAATGTATAGCTCGATCTTGTATAATTGTTTAATAGCTATTTTTGTTTTTTTAAGTTTTTTACTTTTCATAGGTCAAAATTATAAAGACATGTCAAGATTCGAATAAAATAAATTCACTTACCTTTAATATAACACCATAGTCTCACGTTATAAAGTCAACACTTTCCTTTTATGTCACACTAAATCCACTTATTTATAAAAAATCAGCCATGGCATAAATTTTCCACACACATAATATATTTTATTATGTGGATCTTATTCTTCATTTCTCCATTTCGACAAAAACTAAGACTATACTGGTATGAGCAGACATTTCATGGGGCCCAAAACTAATTTGTATAATAAAATAAAAATAAATAGTATTGTTTAAATTATATTACAATATTCAAAAATAAAATTTATTAAAACTTGAAATCATTTTCATTAGTGATAAAAACTAAGACTATAGTTACATCTCTATCTCATATGTGCTACAAAACTTACAAACTTCAAGAACAAAATCTCCCAACCTTTTCCCTCATTACTTGCAAACGTGTTTTGCTACCTTAATAAGATTTATTGCACTAACAATGTCTCGATCATTCCTTTGCGGTATGATGGTTCACCACCCTAAGCCTAGTCCCGATTCTAGGTTGCGCAGAGGTAAATAGTTTCATAATTTATTTTAGAAATTAATTTATCTTCTCATTGATGTATGTGTGTTTTTTAGCTTTGGAATGTGCGTAATGATTGCATAGAATTGATAGCGAGCTACGAAAGAAATACAACTAAGTTAGAATTATGAGGAATGAAGAGAATAGTATGAAAGGCATTTTTTTGGGGGGGTGATCTTTGAGAAAAGTTGTATTTGATGGTGTACAACGAAATCCAAACAAAACCGATTGCAAATGTTGTAGTTTGGGGGCTTTAATCGATGAGAGAAGCTGCAGGCTTTTCTATCTATCAAGTAAAACGTTATCAATCAAAACTAAAACTCATTGTATTTACCAAGGACGGATGGAGTATGACACTAAGTATGAATTTGATCTATATTTTGACACGTGTCACTACAAGATGGTCTCACGCAAAATGTTGAGACCATATTATATATGACAGTTTTTTTAGATTACACACACCTTAATTCCTCTTGATAATTTGAACCATTAACTTATTGGTCGGAGGGAAAGCGTCAAACCAATTAAACTTCGTCTCGTCGTGACTGGATATGATGAGCCATGTCTATATAAGTTTTATCATTTTCTATATTTAAACAGAAGACATAATCACTATATGGAAAAATCCAAAATTTAGGTAGCAAACAAACATACAAATGAGGCCCTTCCAAAGAACCCGTTAATTGAAGGAAAACACGCAAAAGAAGTCCACACGACTCAAATTCTACCGTTCAAGAATTTACACAAGCATGGAAAACACAAATTCTTATCTTTCAGAACTTTGAAACATTTTCATTTTTCAACTGCAAAACCAACTAATTTGTTGTTCTACTTACATCAAACTTTCTCAACAGTATCTCTAGTTCTATTTTGGATTTAATGAGTAGTTTTGGCCATACATGTGCTATTAGTTTTCACTTTTATTATTTTTTGAATATTTTGAAGCATCAAAATTGTTTTGTTTCCAAAACTAACATTTCAAACAAAATAAAAAATATTCATAAAAATATCGATTTAAGAATATGTAGAAGAAACCTTTAATATGATGTGTAATTTGCAGTCCATTGCACATTAGTGAAGTTTACCTAATGCATTTCTCAAATGAATCATCGTCATTAAAAAAAGGAATAAAAGTCAAGAAGAGTATTCATATGTTTCATTTCAAATATCATACAAGACTTATATACACGTCGACATATTGGAGAACTGCATTTACTTGGGCTCTAAGAAGAGATACTCGAAGCCTACACGAAATTGATTGGGAAAAAATAGTGTTAGTTATTACTGCTATTTTTTATTATTATAATGAAGGAAACTTTATTTTTTGTCAATTTAATATAGAAATTTAAAGGCCGTGTCACGGTGGACTCGATCCCAAGACTTTTGGTTTCGGGCATTAACCAATCTATTACTAGGTCAATACATGCATACTATAATGAAGGAAACTTTTTTTTTTTGGGTCAATTAATAAAGAAATTTTAAAAGCTGCGTCACGGTGGATTCGAACCCGAGACCTTTGGCCTCGAGCATTAACCACTCTACCACTAGGCCAACACACACACTATAATGAAGGAAACTTATAACCGAGGGATGTGACAGAGTTAAAGAGTGGCAAGCTTGAGCTTAAGTTCAATCACTAAATTTGAAGTTCGAACTTGACTAGATAGCTAACTCGACGAGCTACACGCCTCCACTTGATTATTTATTAATATTGAAAACCAAAATTATACTATTTGTTTTTATAAATGAAAAGGAACTCATTCAATTGTTTAGTATAAAAGTGTAATAATCAAAATATTAAGGATAATATTATAAGTATTTGAAACTTATATTAATATCAGGACACTTGAAGTCTAGAACAAGCTCCAACAATATTCCACTTTCCTAACATAAAATGGATTTCTTTAGTGGGTTACTTTTTCTTATGGAATTGGGAAAAGACAACGGGCCAGCCCAATCTATTACTAATTCACTAAAATATCCCAGGCCCCATGCAATGTTGAGTATGTGAAAACAATTGTGTAAATATATAGTTCTTTTAGTCAAATAAATATATAGTTACAGTTAGGGATGTCAATATGGGTTGAAGTTCACTACTTGATCCGAATAATCGATAAAATTAGAGGTTAGGGTTGAATTTTTATAACCCAAAAAATGTCAACCGAATACCAACCGATAATGACAACCCGAGTGGTTAGTTAGCCGAACCCAAGCGGGTTGGCGGATTGACATCCCTACAACTATCTGAAATTATAGAAGATATTCATAGTGTTGTTAAAAGTTACAAAAAATAGTGAATTAGTTATTATGGAATATTAATATTGGATATATTAAAAAATAATTTAGTTGTGAGCATTATTTTTCAATTTTGATATTGTAATATATTTTAAATAGTATTATATTGAATTAACTTATTAAATTTTTTCTAGATATTAGTTTTAATTCCGCTATAATTGTATTATATTATTAGAGATCATTTAGTTACATGGAATGCGGACATTAAAGCATAATAGAAAAAAGAATTTAATTATGAGCACTATTTTAATTTTTATTGTTTGCTATTCAAAGTTAGTATAATAAGATTAAAAAGAACTTGTGGAATGTATTATATTTATTTTTCAGTTATTTGTTTTTACTCCAATGTTTAATATAAAATATTTGATATATATATATATATATATATATATATATATATATATATTATCAATAATATATATATTTTTTATTTTATTTTTTTAAGCATTCTGGCCCGATGGGTTAGCCCGAAACCCGAGAGTTTAGGGTTAGGGTTGAATTTTTCTAACCCGAAAAAATATCAACCCGAATAGCCCGAACCGATATAATGACAACCCGAAGTGGGTTAGCTTAACCGAGCGGGTTGGCCCAATTGACATCCCTAGTTACAATCGCAATAATTATAATGAAGGCTCAATTAATAGTTGAAACAAATTTCAAATGTTTAACCCGAACTATCTATTTTAATAATTTTCAACCCGTATACAATGGTTTATAAGACAATTATTTTGGGCGTATGTTGTGAATAGTACTAGAGGCAGGAGTTTATTTTTTAAATTTAAATCCTCCACGGAAATATATATATAGCGGAAGGTTAACGTGAAAATCATTTTTATCGTGAGAATGTGAGAACAAAAAAATGATGAATTCACTGTAAAAATTGATGAAATGCACTAGGAAAGTTATCGAATCCAAAAAAATAGAATATTTCGTCCTTCATGTGATTCGAACCTGGGTGAAATTATTTAAATTTTTGAATTTGATAACTTTCCAAACAGACTTTCAACTTGAGAACTAAGAACCACGAAAATTCGTTGTGTACAAAATGAATCCACTATGATAGTGAATGCATTTGATGAGAAAATTACTGAATCCAAAAATTCAGAATTTTCACACATGGTTCGAATCTCATAAGAGGTGAAAATTCTATTTTTTGGATTCAGTAACTTTTTCAGCGGATTCATCAACTTTCACTTCGTATTCATAATTTTTTGGTTCTCATATTCTCACGATAAAAATGGTTCTCACTTTAACCCTCCGGTATATATATAAAGTGATGTTCAAATAAGAACCATTTTTAATGTGAGAACTAAGAACCACGAACATTTGTTGTGAACAAAATGAATTCGCTATGATAGTTAATGCATACGCTAAGAAAATTACTGAATTCAAAAATTCAAAATTTTTATCCAGTATTCGAATCCCATGAGAGGTGAAAATTCTATTTTTTTGGATTTAGTAACTTTTCCAGATGATTCATCAACTTTCACTCCAAATTCATCATTTTTTGATTCTCACATTCTCGTGATAGAAATGACTATATATAAAACTGTTATAGGGGCCAAAGTCCGTGAGACAAAAGATCCCAATATACTTTTAGATACAAATAATTAATAATTTTGTAAAAGTACTAGTAATTTTGAATAGAACGTAATAGTTTCGTCTATCATATTTGTTCATTATTTTTTATATTAATACGTCCACAAAATTTGTTCATTTTCTTTTAATAGATATTAACCTCACCCAAAAGTCAATACTTTTACTCACATTTAATCCATTTATTATAAAAAAAACCACTCATTGTCTACATTTTTCACTCATATATCATAATTTATTATACGCGTTTCATTCTCCATTCATTTTATACTCATTGCATTTATTAAAATTTATATGATAAAAACATATATATATTAAGAATGGAGGGAGTATTAGTTAACTTTTTTTCTCATGGATTTTGATACGTACGAAAGGTCTAAGAGCCTACTCCCTTCCCTAGTGAGAGAAAAGCGAGTAGCCTATAGAGGCGATTTTGAAGGTTGATGCCCCCAATTGTTTGTGATAGTCAATATGAATGCTATTACTTCGTGGTGACTAGGGATATCAATTTAGTAGGAAACTCATGAATTGATTCGAATAAATAGATAATCTAATAGGATAAAGGTTAAAAAAATTAATTTGGAAAAAATACCAACCAAAATGACTAGAACCAAATAGTTCGACAATCCGAGTGAATTGGTCCGAAAATAGTTCTAACTTGAATGGACTAACCTAAAAATCAAGTAGGTTTACTCGATTAATTGAAATTTTTCTTGTTACATGATTTTCAAATTTCAGTACTTATTTTTGAAAGTTAGTATAATAAGATTTTTTTTCATATATCTGTAAAATATGTTTTGTTAAAATTTGAAAGTTATCATCAGTTTTTTTATCTTTTTTACACTAACATTTAATAAAAAAATATTTGTTGTAAATATATAACTATTGAAAAAAAATACTTATGTTATTTTTTTTTCCTTGAGCTTTATTGTCTGATTAGCCCGACTGATTAGTCTAAAGCCCGAGAGTTTAGGGTAAGAGTTCAAAATTTCTAATTCGATATAAATGTCAATCCAAATTACTCAAATTGAATATCCCAATAACCCGAGTGGATTGACGCGATTGACTATCCCTAATAGTGGCATTTGCAACGGCGCAATTTTCATTTTCCTATTGACATCGTTTTTTTCGATTATTCGTTCTAACAATTGTTCCCATTCTTCCTCCAAAAGAGACTATAACCTCCTTCAAGAAGTAACACATCCATTACAATGAATTACATGTTGCATTTACCCCTTCAACAATACGCTAGAAAGGGGAGGGGTTAGGTGGGCTGAAGGCTCCAAATCGAAAAATCCTATAAATTCATAAAACGGTTGTTGGAAGTTCTTGCAACAACCCTTAATAACTGCATATATTTGCTCTTTAGAAGTTGAAGAAAACTGGATTATTTGCTCTACTGATAATTTAGGCAACTGTATTGGGCGGGGCTCTCGATGGAAATGAGAGGTTGATGGCCATCTTCAAACTATTTATTTACATAGTGGAGATATTCTTATAAGAGAATCATCAATTTCAAGAATAATCACTTATCATTAGCAACTGATCAACTTACATCTAATTAAATTAACTTCGATAATATCCTTAACATATGCTGAAAAACAACAAGGAAAAGGATCTCAAAAACTGTATTCTCCTCCTCTAAATTGTTGTTTAGTATATCATTATTTTACATAATATATTATTCTTTTCTTTCCTCCTGTAAATACAAACAATTGCATAGCAAACAGATAAACAAACAACTAATTCTCTATCTTTTGTACAAGCCGTGCCCTAATTTGATTGAGGTCTCCTCAACCATCACATCTCTTTTCATCCATCCCAAATTCAGACAAGTAGACTTTCTTGAACAAGTCTATCCCATCCAGCCCCGCCCAATTCCTCTATTACAAATAGTATTTCATCTCTTGGTTGGTGCCGACGGCTCGGTCCGAAGATGAGCAACAATTTTGGATTAGAGAGATCTCGTGCGCACCATGCATGAATGTCTCAAATCCAATGGAGTTGTCGGTCGATTCGATTTAGATTAAATTGAATTGCATTTTTCTATTAAAAATTTTCTGATTTTAATTTTAATCCTCCTAGGGGAGGACCTATAAACAACCACCCAAGCCTTTAGTTTCGGAGCCTTTCATGATCCTCAATCTCTTGCAAGAAGTAATGAACATCTCCCATGGAACATCTCCAACAAGCATCCAATCCCCATCTTTGTCTTCATAAGTTGGTGCAAATTCAGACCCATTGTACGCTTCTCTCTCCGAGTACACACCTGAAACATTGAAAGAAAAACAACATTTAACACCACGAAAACAAAAACAAAATGATATAAACATATATTGCCACAAAAGGTACAAGATTCATTACCTATGGTACACTTGAACATGCTCTCCAACGCCTTGAGAAGATCCAAGTAGTTCTTGTAGAACTTGAGATCAATCTTCCTCAAATATGGAGCTCCGTCCATGCTCACCTTCACAAACATCCCGGATCCCTCCGATTCCGGCTGCTTCTGCGGCTGCAGAGCATTTTTCCGAAAAGATCTCACCGGCGGCCACCCTACTACTTGTGCCCTGAAAATTAATAAAAAAAAACATATCTTGATTAGCCCAATAATTCATTTAAATTTCCAGTGCAACCCAGATAAGACACCCTCTCTCTCTTGTTTCTCTCTCTATAGAGACTTACTTAGGAGGTGGGGCTGCGGATTCTTGAACTTGATTCTTGTGGGAAGATGTCTCCATCTCCGATGAGGATCTCTTGTTGGTCTTCATGCAAGATGAAGATGGCTGCTGCTCCGGTGATTCGTCTCTTCCGGGAAGCCCTAATCGCAGATTCAGATCGTCGTTCTCAAAAACAGCTGCTGAAGAAGATCTTTCCATTTTCCTGAAGATGTGAATTTTGCTGTTGAAATGTTATTAATTTGATTGAGGAAATTGTTTGTGAATGGAATGGGAGTTGTGGAGGAATGGGGAGAAGATATATAAAAAGGAGAGGTGAGACAGTATCTGTGGGCCATATTCTGCGTGTACATGAATTTCATGACAGCTGAATTCATACTCCCACGTGGGACCCACCTCTTTCCTCTTTTTAATTTTCTGAATTTTTCTGTTTTTTAGGAATTCTTTTCTATTATATAATTTATATTCTTAGTTTCTACTTAAAGTAAATGGCGATGTGGCATCAAGATTTGCTACTTCAACCAAAGTAGGCTTATTAGGTTTGATATTCGAAATTACCGATTATATATCCCTGGTTTCGTTTATTAGTTAATACGGGGTAAGTTTGTGCTATCTATATATATAATATATGATGTCTTATACCGTTTGTAGTATCAATATTATATTTCCTAGAATTTATTAGAATATATGTAAAGTATTATCTATTAGTATTTGGTAAGTGAATTTGAATTATCTATATAAAAAAGTTATTCCTAAAATGTGCTTATAATATTACATTTTTCATTAATATGAGGGCAACTTAGTCCAATAATAAACAATTATATGTTATAATTTTATGTATTACGCGTCACCATATACTTAATTTATATACTAAGCCTATGTGTTTTGAAACTATCAAAATTCTAAAGTGTCATAAGTATATAATACACCTTTATCATTGAAGCAACGAAGTATTGAAATATTTGTGATATTAATATATATTTAATTTATAAATTGATTGGATGCATTAAAACTTTCTACTGTGTTGGGTAGTTCGGTCCAATAATAATTTAATATATGTTATAGTTGATGTGGGATATAGAATCAAATATATGTAAATAATATTTTAAACAAACAAGATATTAACATATCAAATATCTCTAACACGCCATTATCATACATAGCAAGCAAGATAAAACTAATTGTATTATATTTGAGATGTAATTTGGATAAGTTTGCAATGTTTGTTAAGAAATTAACTTATTTTATTGTTAGACCCCTAAAAAGTACTCCTATCATTTTTAAACCAAACCAAGTTTGATATAACTTTGCTGGTACTTCCTTCGTCCCATCTAAGACGATCAATTTCTTTTCGACACGGTTATTTATGAGAATGGTATAAAGTGATTAAAACGATAAAAAATAGGTAAGTCCTATGATTTTGAAGTGATAATTATTTCCTAAAAAAGAAACATATCATCTTGGATGTAACGGATTGAGTAATTACTAACAAGATGCCCATGTTGAGTATTAAAATAAAAAGGAAAATGAAAACAGAATAAAGTTCCTCTCATAATTGATTTTGCTTAAAGTCTTCGCGTTTATCTAAATTTCCACTATTATACCTTTACGACTAAAGATTGATAGTTCATAATGATGTGTGGATACCTACGTACAAAACAACACAAAAAGTGCTTTGTTTTTTATTAACATGAAATCGATCTTATACAACCACTTATTTTACCAAGCAGTACCACTTACCACAAATATATTTGAAAATACGTTGATCTAAAAAATTATTAGGGATTCAAATTTACAGGTTTAATTATAATTCAAAATAAATATCGCTTTATATCATACTTTCAAAAACAAATATAATGAGATCCAATAAATTGATTTAATTTTCAAATATAGAATTAACCAATTTTCTGCTTCTGAAAAGTTGTATTTGTCGGAAAATGTGCATGGGTACTAGAATAAATGTTAATTATCTTTCTGCAGATTTTCAATTGTCAGTGAGACTTTTTAGTATTAAAAGAAATGAGCTCGTTCTAAACTTACAAACAAAATAACTTTATTGCATATTAATAAGTCCACGATTATAAAAAATAAATTTATCATATTCTTATTACGTGGACACATTAGGATCACAAACACGATATAATTATTAAATTACCCATCAATTTATAGCTTGTGAAAAAGTTGCAAATTAACTCGAAATATTCTGAATTGGGTATAACACGAGACATGTGAGTGTGTGTGGGGCATGGATTTATGACTGAAGACGCTACACGGGACAAAGGTGGGACATATCAATTGACTTTATTTAAGTCTTGGTCGGCAATCGCACGGCCTAGATTTCACTTCCAAGAGAGTCACGATTCTGAGCCGTTGGATTATGGATTCTATAATTCGCAGTCAGCCAAATTGGAAATTTCTGCATCTCTGTTTATTTTGTTGATCGATGGTATTGTTTCAGTATTCTGGTATAGAAGAGATAATATCATTACAATAATTTACTTTAAAAATGCACTTTTCATATTAAATAACTGCAGTACAATTCGAGATATTGATTCCTACAAGAATTAACTTTAGATCTATTTAGCTATATTAAAATATTAATCATTTGATTTCAATCAAGATGATATGTATTCTTTTTTGAATTATTTTATTTAAGTTGATCTATTTTATTTTTATGAAATAATTATTTCTTCAAATAGTATGAGTCTTAGCTATCTTTTATCACTTTAACTATTTTTTATTCTTTTCCTAAATAATTGTACCCAAAAAAAATCGATCGTCTTGAATAGAACGAAAAGTAATTTGTAATAACAATTCTCGATTACTCTTGGGTTCCATTTTTCATAACTAACCAACTTAATTATCGCTTTGGGTTCTCTATTCTAACAATTTTTCGTTTCATTTGTGTTCAATTAACAAATATATCATTTTAATACTATTTATCATAAAAATAATCATTATAACAGTTAACAGGATGGACTCAAATTAATATAATCACCAAAACTTAAAGTTTAAAGATATACACTAATTATAAATAATCAATTCTAATAATTGATTATTAATTAAAATTTGAAATGAAATGGTAACAATAATTATATGTCCTAATTGGATACAAGTACAACCCATCCTAATTATAATTATAAAATTAAACTAAAATAACCCAAAATACAGAATGGAATTAAAGAAAAATAAATTATAATTAAAAAAAATGAAAAACAATACACAATTGGGGTACCAGAAAATGACATAGAGGATCTCAAGTACTTAATTCACCGCAATCAAGTGCTAAGTCTTTTGGCTTATTGAATTAACAAATGTCGTTTACTTTTTTTTTAGGAAAATACACAATTTTAGTCTAATAAATCGACTTTGTGACTATTTTAGTCTAATAAAACAGTAATACATCAATCAAGCCTAATGAATTGATTTTGTGACAATTTTAGTCCATAAGTATTTTTGGCCTAAAAACACCGTCGGCACCGAAAGATGATATATGCAAAGTATAAGTCAAAAACATTGTTGGAAATTGACATACAAGCTATATGTTATTTTCGATGCCAATTTTGCTTTTCGACACTGAAAATTTACTTACGGGCTAAAATTATCACAAAAATAATTTATTAGATTTGATTAAATTGTTATGGATTTATTATGCAAAAATTGTCACAAAATCAATTTATTAGGCTAAAAATGTGTATTTTACTTATTTTATTTAGTTGTTAAAATGGATATCATTAATTTTTTCGTAAGTTTATTTTAACTCGAGGAGTATAATACATTCAAATAACTAAATATATGTTTGCTAAATAGGAAAAGTGTTCTCTTGAATTACAATAATAGGTTTTTATTTATTGATTAATTAATAAATCGAGAAGCCAATTGATAAATCGGTTAAGTGGTATCGAGATTTATGTAAAGCAATAAAGAACACCGGCTTTTACGTGGTTCGATCGTTAATAAGATCTACGCCCACGCGGAGGAATGATTCATCAATACTTTTACTAGAGTTTTTAGTACAGCAGTATCGATTCTGGCCTTTTGTACTCGATAAATTGCTAACCTTCTAATGTCGGTCTTCTATTTATACAACTCGAGCCTCGCAATCAAGGCGTGCTCGTCCTCTCCATTGGTGAAACATGACTCTTCCTCGGCATGCCTCCATTTGGCCGGAGTAGGACCTTCGCGCTTACACGCGCTTGGCGTGGAGGGTGGCTACCGACTGGTTACAGGCGTCTTGCCCGTTGGCGGGGTGGTGGCGGTCACTGGGGTGGGGTTTGGCGCCGATTAGGGCTCGCCTTGGGCTCCGGCGTCGTGGGCCGCTACCAATGTTAGCCCATTTCGTTTGGGCACATTAGTGGCTGGTCGGTTGGGCCATATCCCATCATAGCCCCCGAATAGTCGAGGGACAAACGGGCCGAGGTGGAGTGAAGAAAGCACTTCGCCGAGGTTAGGTGTGGCTCGGCTGAAGTTGTTTGTTGAGGGCGTTGTCTTTTTATTGTGAGGGTTTATTTGGCGATCTGGTGTCGAACTAAGTTGGGTGGTCCGTTGTCAGTTGCTTGGAAAAGATGTGGCCAGAAGCAAGTGAAGTCCGACACGGATATCGCCTCTGCGTGGGTTACAGAGGTCCGATCTGGGTGGACTTTTAAAGTAACGGGTGCGGTCCGTTGGTTGGAGACCGCGGTCCGATCTTGACGGGTGCGACACAGTCGCCGCCACTGGGAGGCAGCAGGGTCAGGTATGATGATTTCTAGGTCGGTGGCGGTCTATCTTAGCTGGCGTCGTCATCTGCGCGCCGGCGGTAGTTGTGCACTCGAGCTGCGTGCGCGCGTGTACTCCACTTCCAATCACGTGTAGGCGCGTGGAAGCTTCAGGCGCCGGTTGTGCTTTAAATGCGCGGCCGGGAAGCTATTCGTTCCTTTACTAAAAGCTGTTCATCTCCTCTATACTCGGAGAGAATTTTTCGATTTGGAGAAGCTTTTGATCATCTTACGAATTGACACTCGAGTAAAAAAAGTAAGTATGCTTTTCCTTTGTTTACGATGCGCCCGCTTTTGTTTAGGGTCCGCCGATCATCTCCATGGAGTTTCGGTTCGAACAGCTCGTCCACCCACGATAGTGAAATCGAGGTTAGGGATTATACCGCTATACCTTATCGGGTAGGTGCGGGAAGATTAGCTAGGGTCCCAACAATATCATCTGCGTGGGATGGGTTTAAAGTCGGGACGTCGGATCGTCTCTAATCTTGACGATGTGATAAAAATAGGAAGGAATGTCACATTCGGCCGGCGCTGGTGGTGTGTTCATGACCATCGATAGAGCATTAGCCCTCCGGAGGTTTCATAACTATGTACATAGGCGCGAGGGCGGTCTTGGGTTCAGTTAGCCCGTCTTTTGAGCCTCGGAGTATTTCAGAATCCCATCTCGCTGATTCACCCCAAACTCCATTAGGTCGGTAGTTGAGATGGGGTTAACTTGCTATAATGTGGTGATGAGTTCTCCTTTGAGCTCTTGATGCGATTTTTAGCGTCAAGTACTCGAGAGGCATACTATCTTCGCCTCGGCAGACGTTTAGGGTGAGTCGACCCCGAAAGTGTCGGGGTGGCAAAATAAGTTTTTCTTTTGAGGGTAGATGGGCATCAGATCTGGTTGGGGATGGGTAAAGTAGCGGATATAAAACTTAAACCCGCCATTTGGGTAGAGGATTAGCTCGACACGCTCGGTGAAGTTCTCTAGAATTCACCGGGGCGGCCATAATGATCTTGCATTTGAGTGTGCTGGTCATGAGAGCTCAGGGTCGGGGTCCAGTGGGTGAGGCACCTCTCTTCTCGTTCTTATAGGTCAGACCTCTCTTTGACTAACGCGATTTTCTTACGTAATGCGGTGAAGCTTAAGCACCAAAGGAGGTCAAGCAGTGACCTCGTCTCTCCTGCACCATTTGGACGACAGAGCCTTCTAAAAGAGGCGAGGTGGTGGGCCCACCCGCAGCCCGTGGTGGTGGAACACCTCGGCGATCTGCTGAAGGGTCATGACCGATCTCGAGCTCGGGCATGAGGTGAGGCTCGTGCCCGTGATCTTGTGCAGGCACCGATCTCCGCGATCTCACGCCGCACTAGTCGTGTTGTTGTTTTTTTTTTTTTCTGCGCTTACTAACTAGTTTGATTTGCGGGACTGCCTTGATCATGAGCGAGATCGCCGCATGGCCGATGTTGTTGCCTCCCGACGACGAGCTGGAGAAAGGCGGCGCGTGAGTCCTCATTGGTGGTGCGAGGAAGGAGGTGGAGGTTCTGAGGCGTTCTTGAGGCCGCCACGGGGAGAAGGCCGTCTTTGTCGGGAGGCCAGCTGAGGTGGAGTCGCTCGGGAGGAGGTGGCCGATCACGGAGAGAGGCGGCTGATCGGACGAGTGCTTTCTTTGTGGGCGAGGACCCATCTTGAAGGCCTTCGCCGACAAACTTATCAGTCGGAGTCCTTACTCGCCTTTATCTCCGATCGGCCGCCGTGATGAGGCCGCGGTGATATCTACCCACCGGAGGGTTGGCGGCCACGATGCTGATTTTGACAAAGCGAAGCACGGTTGGGCGAGATTGATCCGAGGCGGTGAACTGCGGTATGCGGGTCTTGCCGGCGGCCGCCTTCCCCGTGGTGGAGGCCTTAGCCTCCTCTGCCGTCGCTTCGACGGCGGGGCCGTGTCCAATCTGGTGGATGAAGATCACGAGCTTGGAGCTTCGGCGAGTGCGGGCCCGGGTGAGGAGGAGGAGGAGGAGGAGGAGCGAGTTCGGCGGCTCGGTCGACCCCGCGGCCGGCAGGCGGCACCGGAGGAGCGAGCAGGGGAGGAGGGGAGGCCGACGAGTCCGGAAGAGGCCGAGGTTAGTGGGCTGTTGTAATAAATTGAGCCAGGGGTCGATAGGACCACAGGTCTTTGTAATAATTTTCCCTTTTGAGTAATAAACGCGACATTTTAAGATTTTGTTATCTTTTATTTTCTGATTACTCACTTTGAATGGCTCGGACTTGATCATGAATTGTTGACGAGTTAAAAGAGGTCCGAGGCGCGCGCCGAGAAGGACGAAGTGCTCTCTGGAGGAGGCCGGTGCGTGGTGACCCAGTTTTGGCCACTATGGAGGTCGGCTCGACTTCGTCTGCCGACTGAAGAGGAAGTTGGGACGAGGTGATCGGAGGTGGCCCGCCTCTGGTGAGAGCGAGGCCCCAAAGTTGAGGTCACGCGGGGCCGGAGTCGAGGCGGACTCATCTGCGGCGCTATCTGAGGCGTTTGATAGAGTGTGAGGCGGCTCGAATTGGCTGCCGGAGAGGCTAGCTCGGGTGTCGGAGGAGCATCATGGTCTGAGAGGCGATCCACCGAGTGGTGGGACTACCATATCCGGTCGGCGGCCGAGTTCGAGCTTCTTTGGCGGAGGGTATGGTCTTTGAGGGAGGAGGAGGGCCCAGCAAGAAGTTGAGGCTGTGTCGACTCAGTCGTGAAATACGTGGAGATGTATGATATCGTCATAAGCAGCGCATGCCCCGACTGGCGGCGAGGCGCGACGGACTCCGTGACCCGATCACAAAAGAACTGCGGAAGAGGCGGCTACTCCGATCATGCCGAAGTCTTTGCGGTTGATGGGCCCGTCCGGCGGATCATTGGGCGGTCTTACGGGAGGCGGGCGACCGAGGGACCTCGGTCGGCGGGGAAGATCGGCGGTAGGGGCGGTCGTATTCGGCTGGTGCCCGGTCGGGAGTCGGTGTGTGACCTCGGGTGAATCCCACACCAGGAATGCGATTACTAGCGCCTGCACCGCTGAAGTGTCCCCGGTTGGGTGAAGTTGACCACAGGTAGGCAGCCTCTGTCAAGGGCTGCTCTGAGCCCATGCCGGCGCTTGAGGCGGGCAGCGGTGATTCCGGCCTCGTCGGCCGGGTTGAAGGCAGGAGTTCGTCCCGACATACACCGTCGGCTGGAGACTTTGTAGAAAATTAGTGCGGCTTGACGAGGTCTGGCGGAGCCAGAAACCCGAATGAGGTCGTGTATAGTATAGGACTTTGTGCGTAGATATAAATGTATTTAGAATCGTTTGAGTGTATATTTTCCCTTGAGAGGTACAAACATAGCTTAGGACTTCGTTTTGGTCGTAAATGTATTTATCTTGTCTGAGGTGTGTATTTTCCCAAATAAAGGGGTATAAGCGAGCTCGAAGCCGGTTGTCTTGTATATGGCTTGGTACTTGGTTTATAGTCGTTAATGCATTTAGACTTTGTCTGGGGTGCATATCTTCCCAAATAAAGGGGTATGAGTTGGCGAGATCGGTGCGGATGTCGCGCGCATGTAGGCGATCAACTTAATGGGTAATCTGTATGCTTTGCGTGTAAGCGTCCAACAATGGGTAATCATGCGCTTTGCGTGTGGGCGTCAACTTAATGGGTAATCTGACGCTTTGCATGTAGGCGTCAACAATGGGTAATCGTATGCGTACCTACTTGGTGGGATTTTCGTCTTCGTAAGGCGTCGCGTGAAGGTTTAAATATGGTGTATCAAGCAGATGTTCACATATGTATGAGGCAGTGAAATATTCATTATAAAAGCAGTGTTTTATTGAACATGTAATCAACATCGTACTACTGCAAAACAATTAAGGAACTAACATGATCTCGACTTTAAATCAAGCTATGTAAAATACCTCCTTAAATCGTAATGTGCGAGTTAGGTGGGATAAGCGCCGCAGGACAAGTGGGCGACTTGTAAGCCCCTTTGCCGAGGTCCTCGTGAGCGGTATGGGCCTTCCCATGTCGGATCCGACTTGTTAAGGCATTTCGACTCTCTTGGCTTCATTATTTCTTAGAACAGTCGCCCACATGGGCGGAGGCTTTGACCACTTTTGTTGTGGTGCCGTGCGACTGGGCCTTGTATTTGGCTTCGTTTATGAAGCGAGCTGTGTTTCTCCTCGAGGCGTCAAGGTTGTATGAGGTCTTCCTCGTCCCGACACAGTCGAAGTGAAAGTCACGAGGGCTCGGTCGTCGATCTCGGTGGTATGGCGGCCTCGATGCCGTGACCCGGCTAAAGGGGTCTCCCGTGCGCCGTCAAGGTGTGGTCTGTGGGACCAGAGGACTTGAGGAGATTTTCAGCCCGTCGCCTTTAGCTCGGTCCCTCTTCTTGATCCTCATGCGATCGTGCGGTTCGTCGCTTCGGTCGACCATTCGACTTGCGGGTGTGCGGCCAGGGTGAAGCGTTGATCGATCTGAAGCTCTTCGCACCACTCCTTGAAGTTTTTGTCGGCGAATTGGGCGCGGTTGTCGAGACCAGGATATGCGGTATGCGGCGGCGGACTATATTCTTCCCACGAAGGTGCGGATCGCTTACGCTCGTGAGGCTCAAAGTGGCTCGGCGACCCGTTTGTGAAGTAGTCTATGGCTACGACTAAGTATCGGCGACACGGTGCTCGATCGAAGGGCCAGCGATGTCGATCCCCACCGCATGAAAGGCCGTGGGCTCTGCGGTACGCTCAAATCGATCTGGGCGCTTTTGGCCGTGGAGTGAATCGGCGCCGGGCACTTCGACGAGCTCGGCGAATCTTGCGGTGGGCGGTAATATCCCGACCTCGGCGTCTTCTTTGAGAGAGCTCGCGACCCGATGTGGCTCATAAGACCCCGGTGAATTCGTTGAGCACGTGGTCGAACCTTACGGCCGAGGCGTCTTAGAAGGGTTGAAGGTAAGATTTCGGTGAAGGCGCCCTCGTGCATGAGATACTTACGGGATTTCGCCGTCGTCTTTTGGCTTCGAGCCGATCTTGAGGCGGTCTTGCCGTGTTCGAGTAGGCCTTCGGGAGATATCGATTCGGCTCTATCTCGGTGATGATGCCGGCGTGGGACTCCGCTATGCTTGGAGCGGACCTCTCCATGGTGGACTTGTTGACGACGCAGCCTAACTTGCGAGGATGTCGGCCGGTTATTTCCCTCGGGGATTCGGTGGATCTTGAAGTACACGAGCGAGGTCAACATCTCCTTTGCCTTCTCGAGGTATTGTTTCATTCGGTCCTCTTTGGCCTCGTGTTGCCTAACACGGTTCACGACGACACGGGAATCGCGAAGATTTGGATCTTATCCACCCTCGGCTCCGTGGCGGCGGAGTCAGGAGATTAGGGCCTCATACTCACCTCGTTGTTGGTGGTCGGGAAGGTGGCCGTGGGGCGTGGGTGACTTCTTGCTTATCTCGGGCGAGGAGAGGATGCCGCCCTGCCGCTGTCTTGCGATGCTCCGTCCACGTCATCCGCCGGCAACCATCCGGTGGTGTTGGGACGGCTTCTCCGCCGTGGGGGCGGGGCTGGAATTACCTGTTGGCGAGCCTACCTCGGTGAATTTGGCCTCAACCGGGAAGTCGGCGAGCTTGCCGCTTTATGGCCGACACAGGTGAGTCTGAAATGTCGTGCTCATGAGCTCGATGCCAGCTTAGCTATCGTCCGGACGACTCGGGTTTCAACAAGACTTGTCTCGAGGTAAGTCGGTTAGCTTTGGATGGAGTGAGCTTGGAAGTAGGGTCGGGCGTCGCTTGGCGTTCACGGGGCAGTCTTCTTTTCGGGCGAGTACCTTGTCTACGGTCCTTTGAGCTCGGTGATAAAATAGATGGGAGTTGTCGTCCTTTCATCTCGATACCGATACATGCTGATGGCCTCGTCCAAGGCGGCCAAATATAGGAGAGATTCACGCTTGTTTTGGGGCGGACGGGGTCGGCGGTCGGCAAGAGTACTCCTTCGGTGGCTGTGACGGACAGTGTTCTTCTGTCGGAAGTGGGAGCTCTCCTCGGGATCTTGAAGAATGGGAGGCTGTTTCTCGGCGGCTCGAGAGAGAAATCTGAGGCGGCCTGAGCACCGGTGAGTTGTGGATCTCACGGATGGTCCTTGCACTGCATGTCGAGCACTTCCCGCCTTGGTGGGATTGGCCTTGAGCCCTCACGAAACCCAGCATCAAGAACTTGCAGGTGCTTCACCATAAATGTACATTTACGGGGTTGAGTTTGAAGTTGGCCGACACGAGGAGTTGGAGGATGGTCTGGGAGGTCGTCGGTGACTCTCCGTTTCGACTTTTGACTACTATGTCGTCGACGTGACCTCGACGATCTCCCGATGTGGTCTTTGAATGTTGCATCCACCATATACGGTAAGTAGCCCAGGCGTTCTTGGTAGAAGGCGTCTTTCGGTGTGGCAAGGCGAAGTCGGTGATGAATCGCGGTCTTTGGTGCGTCCTCCGACTCATCAGGATTTGGTGGTACCTTTGTATAGATCCGGGAAAGTGAACATCTCGTGGCCCACCAATGCCTCCACCTTTTTGTCGATATCGGGAGGGGTAGCAATCTTTTAGGCGTCTTGTTGAGGTCGGTATAATCGGCCGCATCGTCGCCTCCTCACAGCTTTTGGACCACGTTGGATTAGCCATCCGGTCGGGTGTTGACCTCGAACAAGATCTTGGCCTTGAAGTTGAGTCGCCTCGTCCGCTTATGACTGTTGCGCTCATGCGAATATCCTTTTCTTACGCGGATGGTGGCAGTGGCCGGGTCGATGTTGAGGCGATGAGTTATGAGCTCGGGTGACACTCGGTCATGTCGAGCGGGGACCAGCAAACACGTCCTATATTCTCTCGAAGTCGTATAACGTGCCGCGAGACGTCCATTGGGCCACAGGTGCCGACTGGATGACCTTGAGGATCGTCGTCGTATAGTTGGAGGCCCGGTCGGTCGTCCGGGGTGTCGGTCTCAGGGCTCGGTAATTGCTATGCACAGGCGAGGCCGCGTCTTGAGTTGAGAGTCGTAGGCGTTCTTTTCTTTGCCGTTTGGTCTCACTGGATCTTGAGCACTCCCCGGGGTGGGAATCTTGAGGTGAGGTGGTAGGCCGAGCAGGCGGCCTTAGTGGCGTACAACCAATCTCTCCAGGATGATGTTGTGCGGAGGGAGCTTCGGACCGGGAAGAATCGGATGGCCTTGGTGACCGACACAGGAGCCCGCCCTACCGTGGCCGGAAGGGTAATGACCCTGGTGGGATCGCCTCTTGAGTGAAGCTCGTGGCGGGAGGCGCGGGGAGTAGTACAGAATGCCTCCGACCTCAGCTTGTCGAATGACTACGGAAGATGATCTTGACGGAGGCTCCGATGTCGATATAGGCCGGTGGGCGTTTTGTTGCCCGCGCACTGTATCGTGATGGCGTCTGATGCGGCATGATCTTGGGCACGGGTCCTCCTCGGAAGCGTTATGTTCTCACCATCCCGAGTCGCTTGTTCTTGGCTCTTGGGGCGGCCTCCGGGCGTCGTTCTTCGAGGGCGACCTCGTCGTCCGAGGGTAGTCCGGTAACAACATAGACTGCTCCATAGCGTTGGGACCTTCGTCCTCGTCGTCTTGAGTTGGGTCGCCATGGGGTCGGCCCGCGGTTGTTGCCGCCTCCATTCCTTCTGACTTCATTCTTGGACCGCTCGTCGAGGTATTTCTTGAGGGCTCCACGCTAACGAGCTCGTCGATCTGTGAGCGGGTTTACTGCAATCCTCGGTATCATGACCATACCACTTGGTGATAGTCACAATACTCGTCGTGGACCTCTTCTTGGATCCCTTTCATAGGGGCGGGTTTGGGAAGAGCTCGTGGGCTCGAATATTTCGCCCTCGATTTGGCGGGGGCGCTCCGCCGAGGTTGGGCGAGGTCCGAGCACTGACTCGATGGCCCTCTTTTGATTACGCCGAAGGCTTCGCGTCAGGCGCCTCGACTTGATCGTCCGGCTTTTTCTCTCGGACTTACGCTCGTCCCAGTTTCCCTTCTTCCGATCCGACTCGTCTCTCCTCGGCGAAGTTGTCCACAGGTTCGAGCTTACTTGCCGTCTTTGGTTTCTCCCGGTGATTTCTTTGTTCGGTAGCGGATCGGATCCGTTTTGAGCAGCGTTGATGATGTAGAGTCGTTCTTTGTCGTCGATTTTGAGCGACTCTTTGATGAACCTCGAGGCGAGTTTGACATCGTCTCGTCCATATGGCGGATTGTGAGAAGGTCGGAGGAAGGGTGTTGGGCGGCGTCTTGATAAGCGCCATTGAGCCCGATCCGTGAGGTCACAGGCGGTGTATCTTTGTTACGGCGGGCGAGGTGAACCAGCGCCGTGCGTTGGAGACAAGCACCTCGGGGAAGATTTTGCACATGTGAAAATCTTCCATTCCTTGATCGCCGTGTTGGTGGTGTGGCGAAAAGAAAGTCGGAGGGTCTCGGGGCCATCGTGGCCGTATATTGGGTGCCGGTACCCGGCTGGGGCGGGCGTGTCTAGAATCTCCCGGAGAAGGAGATGATCCTCCGTGCAGGTCGAACCGGGAGATCGTTGCCATCTCTTTACGGAGGGTGGGGGATCGATAGCGGCGCCTATCGTCCTCAGGGGTTCGACTCGCCTTTCTTCCTCTGTTTGCTCAGCTCTGGTCGGCATGGCGAGGTGGAGGCGGCTCATGAACAGCGAGGACGGTGATGATGGCGGCTCGCCCGCGGTGGCGGCTCCGCGAATGAGGCGGCGGCTCGGCCCGGCGGCGGCTCCGCGTCGGCGCGATCTGCGTTTCGGCTATCACGCCGAGGTGAGATCTGGCTGTTTCGGATGGGGGCTGCTTGGGCGGCCGTGGTGTTGATCAGGGGGCCTCGAGGGCTCATTCCTTTGGTCCTCTGGTTGAGGAAGCTTTGGAATTGGCGGAGATTGGCGTGGAGGAACTCGCTCACGGCTCGGCCGAGGACCTCGTGGGGACGAATGAGCATTTGCTCGTCCTCGTTGAGGTCGACATCTTTCCTACGTTGGGGAGGCGGTCGAGGGTGTATGGAAACATTTTCCATGTTGCCTCTCGAGGTGTGGCGCTTCGTGGCGTCCGCGATCTCCTTCCATGACGGTGGTGTGCGCAGTGGTCTCGGCCGGTTGTTGACGGCGATGGGCGGCGGTTGTGCGTGTTCTTGCCATTTAGTTGTAGAGGAAGCGAAGCTTTCTTGTTGAAATGTTCCCACGATCGCGCCGATGATAAATCTGGTTAAGTGAGTGTCGAGATTTATGTAAAGCGATAAAGAACACGGGCTTTTCGTGGTTCGATCGTTAATAAGATCTACGTCCACGGAGAATGATTCCTCAATACTTTTACTAGAGTTTTTAGTACAGAGTATCGATTCTGGCCTTTTGTCTCGATGAAATTCTTAACCTTACAATGTCGGTCTTCCCATTTGCTCTGTTCTCAGCCTGCATTGAAGGCGTCTTCGTCCTCTCCATTGGTGAAACATGACTCTTATCTAGCATGCCTCCATTGGTAGGAGTAGGGACCTTCGCCTTACGTGCGTAGTATGGAGGGTGGTGCGGCAGCAGTTACAGGGGCGTCTGCCCGTTGGCGGGGTGGCGGTCACAGGGGTGGGGTTTTGGCGATTAGGGGCCATGGGGCTCAGCGTCGTGGGCATATTAAAATTAGGCGCATTCGTTTGGCGCAGTAGTGGCTGGTCGGTTGGTAGTATCCCATCACCAATGTTATTAATTGTTGATTTATATAGATTTTTAATGCATTTTTTAAAAACACCTACTTAATAAAGAATAGGAATGAAATCAATGATTCTTCACCTAAAACCACTGCGCTCTATAATGATAATTTAGTAAATGATTATACTTTTTAAGTCGACAATTCTATGAATATTTATAAACAAAAGCTTACTCTTTCATTATAAGAAAGATTCTAATTATAAGTCACGAAATCATACTTCTCTCTCTCCTATTTCAGCCACGGTCTACATGTCAACTATATGTGCTTTTGTAATTTATATAACTTTGTTAAACGTTCAAATATAATTTTTAAAAAGAAAATCATGAAGTTATTATAAAAAGAGAAGAAAAAAGTATCTTCATTATTTTTTTTTATTTTTAAATACAAAAAAGAAGTGGGTGGAACTGAATCACGAGACACAGAGTGAACAAGTCCATGTGAGGCGGGTCCGGATCTTGTCGGTAGATGGGGTTGACAGAGCCATGTCAGTGGGTTCCACCGGGAACTTGGGACCGGTGTACCCGGTATGCACATGTGGATCTCGCCATGGCCCTAATCATACACTAATTTTAGCCTTAGGCACATTTGTATGTAGGGGTGAGCGAAATATCAAATCAGAATATCCGTCAGAATCGGCCAAATTTAAAATTCGGTTCGGATTTTCGGATCGGATCGGATCGGATTGATATTTTCAAAATTTCGGATTTTCGGATCGGATCGGATTGGATTTTTAATCGAAAAAATCGAAAATCAATTATATATAATTTATATATAAAATAATATTTTATTTAAATATTTTAAATCTAATATAAATATATATAAAATTAACAAAAATTGGTTTAGATTTTGGATTTTTAATTTGGATTTTCGGTTCGATTCGGATATATTTATAAAATTTTGGATTTTGGTTTGGATTTTGGATTTTCGGTTCGGATCGGATTGTATTTCTCTCAAAATTGGATTTTCGGATCGGTTGAATTAAGCAAAAATCGAGCAAAATCCGAATCTTCCCCTATTTGTATGACACGCATCCGTATTCTTTTTGGATGGTTCCTCTAATTTGGTTCATTTAAAAAACAAATTATTCCTTAAAAGATATGAGTTTTGTTTTTTTATTCATTTAACTATTTTGTACTCTTTCCTAAACAATTATATCGAAAAAAATGAATCATATCGATACGACATAGAGAGTATTACTTATTAGTGGTGTATCCAGTAAAATTTATTGAGTGGTTACAAATTCAAGTTTTGACAATTTTTGAATTCTCCGACGAATCTATGATATATAGATATAGAAAAGCAATTTGATAGTCATGGATTGAACTTCACTAATGCATATATGAGTCTAAGCATATCATATTTGATTTTTTTAGTGTAGCTTACCCGTCCTATATAATTTGCATGCTATTACACATTAACGTAATATCTAATAAACTGTGACTGCGGGTTCCCCATGAATTAAAAAAAAATGATTTGGGGTTTTAGCCTACTCCTCTTAATTGTCAATTCGCCGCTAAATGTAATATCTAATAAAGTGTAGTTTGTTGGTACCATTATTGGCTTGAGCACACATATATGTTGTGAAAGAGGAAAATTTGAAGCTATTGTTGTTGGTCGTATTCAGAATGATTCTTTTACTATGCAATAACTTGTAAAAAATATTAATATATGCATATTGGTAGATCTGAAAATACTAAGTTTACTCTATCAGTTAGATGTCTCCAAGAGGCCCATTTTGTGTAGTAGATGATTATGTAATTTATTCGTGTTCATGAGAACATATTATATATATTTCATCTCATGCAATTTTTATAAGATTACTTATGATTACACATGAAATATATATTGTTCACCACATTTACCGGAATAGTGTGATTTTTACGTGTTACTGCAAATTACTTTTATTTTCTTGTTTGCAAATCAACAATAGCTTTTTTTTTTTTTTTGGGGGTTTGAGATATTTGATTTTGTGCAATATATTTAATACATATAAATGCATGAATACTGCGTACCCTACTACCTTTCTTTCACTTATATTCTTTAATTTTATTATCACTCAGAATACCTAAAAACTGCTCATGAAATCAAGGACTAGTTAAGGTTGATAAGAGTCAGAGCTCTTAATTAACTGAACAATATTAAGAATAGAAAAGTATTTTATAATTTTATGTATGGATAACGTCACAATCTTGAATCTGCATTGTCAGTATTTGCATAAAGTTTACGAATTTGAATATTCAAAAACATTTATTAAATGTTGACTTAGCAATTGAAAATTGTGTCTATGGGATTAAGATGCATGTTCTAAGCAACTAAACTAAATTAAATATTTTGAGGCAATTGAGCTTATAGAGCAGAAGAATTTTATAACAGGATATTATAAATTTAAAGTTCATCAATACTATAGTGATTACGGTTAGGTTATTCTAACGTGTCTTTTACGTGGTTGGTGTGAGAAACGAATTTGGGAATTCGTGTTGTATTTCATGAGAAAAAGTTAGTTACAGAGTTGGAATTTGTAAATATTTATACTAATCTAACTAACTAGTAATGCTGAAAGAAAAAAGAAATACAAAAATTGACATGTAAGCAATTCAGTTACCAAATGATCTATTAATTTTAGTTTTTACATAAAGCTATCAATTGTCAGTTCAGTCCAACTTTATTAGCGTAGAATGAAAATTCGATATCGATTCATAAATATTTATCAGATAAGGTGGTATCATATGCAGACGTCTATATGTATCGATATTCATATTTCTTCATTCCAAATGAGACTTTCGAACTACAACATAAAAAACAAATGCGGACGTCTATACACATCGTTGTCACATTAGGCTTAGAGACGCTCTGTTTTGCAAAATTGTACTACCACGACTTAATTCTTTCTTTTCTTTTCTTTTCTTTTCTTTAAATATGAAAAAGTAGCAGTTATTCTTATTTGAGACGTGCTATAGTTGAATTATGATTTGAGAAAATTACAATTTAATATTCAAATCATTAAAATATTCGAACTATTGATATTCTAATAAAAATGTCTTGAATTATACATAATAAAAATTAAATGCCCGGACTATTTATTACAAAACTAACAAAAATGTGCCAAAATTTAACTTTTAGTCACCAAAAAAATTCGCTTATATTCGATTTCCAATTTCCAGTCACAAAAATTAAAGTAACGACATTTTGCTTCCTAAATTTAGAAAACAATATTGATTCCTTACGAGTTATGAGAATTTTCTGTTACAAAAGATTAAACTTTGGTAATTTTTATTAGATTTTTGATAGTTCAAATAGTTAATTATAATTATGTATCATTTTAAATATTTTCATTAAAAAGTCAATAATGTGAATATTAAATTCCGTTAAGCTTATACGAAATTAGAAGTGCGCTGTACATGAAAATTAGTTTGTATTCGACATTTTTACCAATACAAGAGCCACATAAAAAATTATTTTTAAAATTTGGAATAATCATCTTCAAATACACTAATTCTTTTTTTTTTTTTTTTGGGGGTGATCGATCTTAATTTCGTGAGGGAAATAAATGCTTAAGAACACCAAAGATTTCGTGGTTCGATCGTGAATAAGATCTACGTCCACGGGGAGAGAGAGTATGTGTATTGAGGTGTAAGCGATTCAAAGAGGTGAATGATCATGTCGTCTAACCTAGCCTCTGTTTATACACGATGTATTGACGCAGATCTCGAATCCAAGTCTTCTCTAACTAGGATTCGAGATCCTATCCCTCTTGAATTAGGATTCTTTTAGATATGGTGAGCTTTCTGCGTTCCCCTTGACTATAGGGTCTTCATGGGCGAACTTGTCCGGGCCGAGCTCGATGTCGAGGTTACTTGTATTGGGCACGATCTTGGGCACAGTGGTTGGGCCGTATCCTATCACTGACCCCCCAAAAGATCTGACGAGATCATCTTTGGATTGGGGTTGTTGTGACGAGCGGGGTTTGGACGATACATACTTTTCATTGTCGACTCGATGCTTGACGTCGTATATCGTATGCGATTCTTTCATGGGCGTCTGCCGAGTCTTTGTTGTTTGTATCTACGGCGAGGTGTCTTGGCTTCTTGCACAGGGCGTCGTGCGAGGTCTTATGGTGGCCGCGCTAAGGCGTTAAGCGAGGTCTGTGAATAAGCTTCACTGTCGGCGTTATCGAGGTCTTGTTGGCCGCTGGACGGCGTTATGCCGTGGTCTTCGATTAGCTTTACCTAGCAGGCGTTAGCGGGGTCTTGTGAATGGCCTTTGTCGGCGTTATGCGAGGTCTTGGCAGCTTCACTGACGGTGTTAAGCAGGGGCGAAGCAGGATTTCTGCCGTTCTTGAGTCTTGGCGCGGGATACGCATTTAATGCGCATTAATTAGCAGTTGGATTCGATAAAGTGCATATTAAGGAATGTCTTCCTTGATGCGCAATTTCTCTTATCATTGCCTTAACATTTCTCTGAATTTGAAAACAAAACCTCTGCGCCTGCGAAACACTTTATACGTGCCGTTGTGACTTGAAGCTTCATCTTCTTCATCGATAAACAAAAGTAAGTAATGGCTACCTCTTCCATTTAGTCGCTCGCGTGAATCATGTCTGTTACAAATGCGGTTTAGTGTCTCTGCTGTTTTTACCGTATTCATATGCCTCTTTCGAGTGTAGTGCGTTTCCGGTTGGGGATTGCGGCAATGTGTCTTCTTTTCTTCAATCCTAGGTATTTCGATATTAGGGATATATGTTTTCAATATAGTATTCCTCTAGTATTGAGCTAGTTGCCCCGTCCAGGAGGACAGGGCTTGTGCCCTCAGGATGGTTTTATTCCGTGTCTGAGGGCGGCCTCAAGGCTGGTCTTCGTCTTCCTTACCCTATGTATATGTTGAGTTCGAGATGTTCGGCTATCTCTTGCCCGACTCTCCGAACTCGTTCCGGCATATAGCGCCACTGGGTGTACATGCTATAGGCATAATTTTCCTTTTACCTTGGGGCTCGTCCTTGCTTTTGCTGGCGAAGGGCGGCTCGGGGTGGTATTATCTATCACCCCGTAGGAAATTCAAGCGAATTAAATCAAAGATCTCAGCTGGCGAAGAAGTTCTTCTTACATCGGTTTGAGGACATATGGAGTTCCATGGCGATCGATAAGATCGCCGATGTATATGTCGACAAGGGCTTGGTGACTTGGAGGCTGGACAAAATTGGTGCTTGTTGACGAGGTCTTCTCCGAGGCCGAACTTGCGGGCGGGCTTAGCCACTTATGATCCTACCTCGGGGTGGAGTCGGTGAAGGTGAGGCCCCTTCTTTTTTTCTTTATTGTATGATTATGCGTATTGATCTTGACCTATGCATTTCCTTGTAGTGAACCTTCTAAGGAAGAAGAAGAAGAAAGGAAGGAGCCGACTCGGTGGTCGAGCCGATCTACGTGGTCGAGGCACGTCACGACGCGAAGGATTTCGGGGACATGCAGAAATGAATGTGGGGCCTCGAGGTCCCTTCACGCATGACCACTCAGCGCTTGAAGGCGAAGCATATAATCCTGAGTCCTCGGTCGCCGGCGAGGTGAGTCAGATTATTGGTTCCAGTCGTGCCTCGTCTCTTTCGAGGTAATGTACTTGTCCTTATACTTTGTGCGGTAGTAACCAAATTGTGTTCTTGACTGATGTATATTTTGTATAGGGTCGAGGGCGTGGCGGCCGAGTGTCGAAGTATCCGATCTTATATCGGATTACTTGAAGCGCCGTTTTGCGGTTTTGAGGGTGGCCGGTATGCTCGGGAGGTGGAGGTCGAATACCCTCGCTTTCGAAATGTCGAGGCGAGGCTAAGATCGGGACCTCGTCAAGCGGCGGATCGGCGGCCATTGAGCGGCGGCAAGGGCAGTCGTGAGCGGTATGGTGTGAGGCGGCGGGCGGCGGGCGAGGTTGCGCTGATGAAGGCGAGGTGGAGCAGGTTCGCCGTCGGGAGGCGGACATGGCGAGCTCGAGGAGAAGCGCGCGCGCTGCGGAGAGGATGTTCTGTTGGCGAGCTTCTCGAGGATGGTCTCGGGGCGGGTGAGGTGCTTAACAAGCGCCGTCTCGGGCCTGTCGAAGAGGTCGCCGAGGACTACCCGGATCTGGACAAAGCAGTATGGAGTGCGAGGAGACCGAGATCTTGTCTGAGGCAGGCCTACTTTGATGTGCTCGTCCAGCGGCTGAAGGAGCTTCCGTCTTTGCGAGCACTTGCCTCCTCCTCCGTTCTTTTGTCCGTGGAGTGCATGGCGCTTTGTCCGTGGATCGGGATCCACGGCCAGAGGCTTTATTGGCTGATCATGCAAAGGGTGGGAGGCGGTGATGCCGAAGGCGTCGAGACTCGGTAGTTCAGAAGAGGCGGTGAGGCTATCCGAGCTTCGGAGGCGGCGACGTGGACATGGCGAAGCTTAGGAGGATCGGTTGATCCTGCGTCTTTTCACCTTTTTTTTTTTTTTGAATGTAAATGTACAACAATTTTTGCTAAGGCATGTTAATAAAATCACAAGTTTATGTCAAGAAACTTATCTCTTTTTATTGGTTGTCTCTGAAATGTTTGATCTTCCATGGTTGAACGAATCAAAGACACATCATGAGCTCTTGAGTTGAAAGAGGTCGAACTCACTCCATATAAAGGCGGCTCGGTCACGTCTGGTGGTCGATGTCGAGCATAGAGCCGCTCGGGAGGCGTGTGAGCTCGAGCTCGCCTTTTGAAGTGGAGGCGTTCGAGTCGCCGAGGAAGGCGAGGTGATAGCTTAGGAGCATGCCGAGTACGAGGAGGTTATCCACGAAATGGTGGGATGGCGATCCGGAGTAGAAGCCAGGTTGTCGAGGCTGCTGCCGTTATTCGAGTATAGCGCGAATATGGCGGACCTCACAGCGATTCACGGGCGATGCTGCTGAATTAAAAGGCTCGGGAGCATATCTGGCTGTTATCGCTCGACAACCACGGCTCGACGACATACTTGACGGGATGCGAGGCCTCTTCCTGCGGAGCTTCTCGGTCAGAATAAATGAACCACATTATGGCGATCCGGAGTGGCGCGCACAGAGAGGCGTGCTGTTGCCATGAGCGTCGTGGACCCTCCATGCGTCGAGGCCGGGCGTCATCAAGTGGCGAGGCCGAGCTCATGAGCTGCATCGTCAGTGATGAGGTCGCTCTGGCGGGCCGTAATATAGACCGAGGGGCGAGGTAGAGGTAGGATTAGCATAGATGAGTCTTGAATTCCGATTTTCTAGGGATTGGCTCGACTTTTCCGATCCGCTCCGTCATCGTAAAATGTAAATGTAACTGTCGTACATCTTTTATTTAATAAGAATGGTTTCTTGTTGACTTTGTATTTGAACAAGAGTAATATCTGAAAGTAGTTAGTCCTCGTGAAATTCCGCTTTGAAAGAAATCGTTCTCAAATGCAGGTGGGGTTCTGTTTTTGCCGAGGTCGTGGGAGGGTGGTCCCCTCGTCTACATAGAGAGCGCTTGAAATAAGCGAAGGTAGTCGATCTCGTATGTAGGAATGGTTCACTGTTTTTGCGAGGTCGTCGGGAGGGTGGTCCCTTCGTACACATAGAAGCGCTTGAAATAAGCGAAGGTAGTCGATCTCGTATGTAGGAATGGTTCTGTTTTTTGCGAGGTCATCGGGAGGGTGGTCCCTTCGTCTGCACATAGAGAGCAGCTTGAAATAAGCGAAGGTAGTCGATCTCGTATGTAGGCATGCGGCGTTTAGATTTACATTCGTATGAAGCGAATGTAATCGACCTCCGTCGAATTTGTCCTCGTAGAGGAAAATAATGTGAAGATTAATTATGCATTAGTAATGAGTAGAACTCGTATTTTATTGATAAAAGGCAGCGCAACCACCAAATAAGACTCGGACTACAAGCAGGACTTTTAAAAAATGACCGAACAAGACCCGAGCCCTTGACACTTATGCATAATATTTCTTGGATGGATGATGTGCCGTCGTTGGGTAATTTCTCATAGGACAATTGAAGCGAGCTTATAGGCCCTTGCGAGGACTTCGTCGACCGGTAAGGTCCTTCCCGTATGGCTTCGACTTGCCATTGCTGCAGCTTCTTGACTTCATTATTCGAGTGCAGTGTGCCACTTGGAATTGTCGGGTTTTAACACTTGTTGGTTGTAATCCGAGCTACTTGTTGTTTGTACCGAGCTTCTTGATGTGGCGAGGTCTCTCTTTTCTTCGAGTAGGTCTAGATCGCTCGTAGATTTTCTCCATTGCTTGGCGGAGAAGTCGATAATACGAGGACTCGATACTCCGATCTCTGCGGGGATCACTTGCCGGTTCCATACACCAAAGCGTATGGTGTTTCTCCGTTCGAGTCGAGGCGTTGTTGATGCGACCATAAGACACTGTGGTAAATTTTCCACCGAGGCCTTTAGCTCGGTCGAGGCAGTTTTAGACCACTACGATGGTCTGTTGGTAACCGGTCGACCATTTGCTTGAGGATGGGCCAGAGGTGAACTTTGTTGGATCGAGCTCTTGACACCAATCTTTGAATGTCTTATCCGTGAATTGTGTTCGTTATCAGAAAGGAGGATATGGGAAATCGAAGCGACACCTTATGTTCTTCCATACGAAGTTGAGGCGTTCTTGCTTGTGATTTTAGCGAGGGCTCGAACTACCCACTTCGTGAAGTAGTCGATCGCAACAATTAAAATTGGGCTGCCACAGTGCTTTACAAAGGGGCCCACAATGTCGATCCCCATTGCACTGACGGCGAGGGCTGCATGCGGAGGTGGGGTCGGTGCAGGGTAGCCTTGATGCGTTCCATGGATTTGACACTTGAGACACTTTTTACGAGGTCCATTGAGTCTTGGAACATTGTTGGTGATAGTATCCCCATCGCATGACTTTCTTTGACAAGGCCGGGGTCCGATGTGGCTCCATACGAACCCGTGTATTTTTAAGTAAACGTAATTGACTCGGTTCGGACCCAAGCACCTTAAGAGGTTGGAGATATGACTTTACGTATAGGACTCCTGTTCGATTGTATATCGCGAGATTTGTTCGGGATCCTCTAGCTTCCGACTTGTCGTAGGCGATTCGCCCTTCTCCAGTACTCTCGAATGGGAGTCGTCAATTGGGTTCTTCATCAGAGACTATGTTGACCTCGGCTCAAAGTCTTACTGCATCGCTTATGCTCACTGTTTTGGACTTATCTCTTGGCGGGCTCGTTGATGCGAGGCCAATTTATAAGATGTCGGCTCGGCTATTTTGCTCCTTGGGATGCGAACTATCGGAAGTGTGAGAAAGTCCGTTGCGAGGCTCTTTGCTTTATCGAGATACTTCTTCATTCATCGCTTTTTGCCTCGTATTTTCCCAACATTTGGCTTCTGACGACTTGAGTCGTTGTGAACTCTGCGGCTCGTATCTCGAGACTTTGAGCGAGGCGAAGTCCTGCGATCGATGCCTCATACTCAACCGTTGTTCGTATTTTGAATGTGAACCCGAAGTGAGTAAGCGATCTCTTGGTCGTCCAGGGCCTAGGAGTAAGATACACGCTCCGCTACCTTTGTTTCCGAAGCCCGTCGGCGTGAGTTGCCGACCTTTCCTCGGTGTTTCAACCATGGGTTCGGCTTGCATCGTCGTCTGGACTCGGTGGGCTTGGTTTTCGGCGAAGTTAGCCTCGGCGAAATCCGCTGAAGCTTGACCTTTGATGGCTGGCGGGCGAAGGATATATCGTGCTCGCTAGTTCGATTACCCATTTCGCGATTCTCCCGATGCTTGGGCTTCGTCAATACTTGCCAAGTGGGTAGTCGATGAGGACTTGTATGCGATGTGCATGGAAATGCGGACGTAGTCTCCTCGCGGCATTTACCAATGCTAAGCGCAAGCTTCTCGGGGTTGATACCTCGTTTAAGACGCCTTTAGTGCTCGGTGATGAAACTCTGCAGGGAGTTGGCGTCCTTCTTCTCGTGCAGGGCGCACTTATGGATTCGTCCGAGGCGGCGGTAGAGAAAGGACCTCTCCTCTTCGGGACGGATAGAGTGGGGAGCTCGGCGGTAGCTCTTGAGGTCTTGACGGACTGCACCTCGTCCCATGAGAATTTGGGGCTTTGAGTATCTTGAAGAAGGGTAGCTGCTTATCATGGCTTTTGAAAGAAGCGGCTTAGTCGGCTATGCGACTGTCGGCTTATTATGCGTCATGGATGGTCTTGGCATCTTCATTTCCAAATGGTTTGGACCTTGGTCGGGTTTGCTTTAGCCATGCGTGAAACCCAACACCCCAGAACTTTCGGACGGATGCAAGCGTGCATTTACGGGGATTGACTTTAGGTTGATTTTCAGAAGAAGGCGAGGGACGATCCGGAGGTCGGCCACATCGCGACTTCTTCCTTGCTTTTGGCGGCGATGTCGTCTACATTATACCTCCACATTCCGACCTATGTAGGGCTGAAATATTTTGTCCACCATCCTTTGATAGGTAGCCCTGCATTTTAAGGCGAATGACATCTTTTTATATCGAAGACTCGAAGTCGGTAATGAAATTTGTCTTGGCAGCGTCTTCGTCGTCCGTCGGGACTTGGTGATACCACTGTATAAGTCAGCGAAGACTTCGTATCCGACCAGCGTCGACCTTCTTGTCGATGTTGGGAAGGGATAGCAATCCTTTGGGCGATGCTTGTTGAGGTCGGTGTAGTCGATACACATTCGCCATCCCTCCTCCTTTCCTCGCCATCACGGGTTGGCTATCCGGTCGGATATTTGACCTCGAGCGATGTCGTGCTTTTAATAATTGGTTCGCCTCGTCATGAATGACTTGGTTCCGTTAAATTGCGAAGATTCTTTGTACATCGGCGGCTTTATGTTGGTCGATGTTGAGCGGTGGTGATGATACTCGGCGAGACTCGGTCATGTCGAGGAGACCAAGCAAACCGTCCGGAATTCCTTAGGAGTTGGATGATCGATCCTTTACTTGGTGTCGTGGTGAAACCGACACGGGCGACCTTGATGGCTCGTCCTAAATGCAATGCGACCTCTTCCACACGTTTGTCGGGGAGTGGCGATGTCTTCGACTCAACTCCTCGGGTTTCTTTAATTGCTATGCACTGGGTCTTTGGACCGAGGTCCGGCACCTCGTAAAGCAACTTGCATACATTCTTGGCTTGCTTACGATCACCTCGGATCACGGTTTGTTCCCCGTGGTGGGTATTTTTATCGTCGGGTGGTGCGTTGAGCATACCGCCCTTACTGTTCACCGATCTCGCCCTAGTATGATGTTATCGGCGAGTTGGCCTTCCTTCTGACGCACCACCTTGGTCGAGGTCGTTGGTCTTTGTCCCAGCGTGACGGGTAGCTCGATTATTCCCTCAGGCGCGTTTAACTACGGACGAAGCTTGAGTGGCGGTGATTACTGTGCGGTGTCTTCTTCTACTCCTAGCTTGTCAAGCATTCCTTGAAGAGGATGCTCACCGGCCTTGTTGTCGATGTAGCGTTTACCAATTTATTTGCGACTATTACGGATCACCAGCGCATCACGGTGAGGTCTTGTCGCGAGTGCGAAGTCGATCCTCGGAAAAGGTGATCGCCTCGTCCTTTTCGAACCTCTTATTGGTAGGTTAAATCGGTTACAGGACTTGAACTTCGACCTTGAGGAGGACTTCGTGACTCACGGGAGCCCGTAATTGTGGAGATCACCCGTCATATGGGGCTCGTCGTCTCCTTCTTCGTCGGTCTTGCGCTTTGTTTTTTGTGGGGGCACAATTTCCCTCTTCCTACTGCTTTTTCGTTTTTGGCTTTGGTCGGCTTGGCGACTCATCCTCAGTATTTCTTGAGGATCCGTCTGAACTAGCATCTCTATTTCACCCATGAGCTCTTTGCACTCTTGATGTCGTGCAGTAATCATCATGGAATGAGCAATATTTATCCATAGGTCGGCACCTCTTCCTCCACTGTCATCGGTCGAGGCTTCCGAGCAGGTTCGTATAGATGCGTGATTTACGCTCTCGGCCGTCAGCGGGGTGTATTGAGGTCGTTCGAGGCGTCGCGGACCGAGCACAGACTTTATCGGACGATGTAATCATCGGCGCTTCATGACCTTGGTTCGATCTTCCTTCCTTCGTCTCTCTTCCTCTTTCGAAGGTCTGCGCTTGCCTTGCGCTTTCTTTTATCGCCTCGTCCGCTTTGGCGAACGGTTGGCTATCGCGCCATGACTACATTGCGATCTGAGGTTCGTGCCAGCGATCTCTCGGTATAAGGCCCCGGCAAGATCCGTTTTGGAAGGCGAGATGACTAACGGTCGTTCACGTCTTCGACCTTCAAGCACTCCTTGTTAAACCTTGTCATGAAGTCGTGATGGACTCATTCTGGCTTTGCCTTATGGTGAGGAGGTGTCTGGATGGCGTTTTGATTCCGCTTTTGGAAGAACCTTGGTGGGCGACCATCGGTCGCGATAGGGCCGATGCTTCCGTGGGTAGGCTGTCGAACCACTGCGGGCGTTGTCGACGAGTAACTCGGGAAGAGTTTACATATATGAAGTGGTGGTTGTTGGTTGATCATGTTGTATTGGGCTGCGAGAGGAAGTTTGTGGATCCTCGACCCGTCGTAGGGGGCGATGCTTGGTACCGGTATTTTTAGGGAGAAGTGTTGAGTATTCTATTTGAGCAGGGGTGACTATCTTCCGTATCCATCGAGCCGTCCTCTCGGAGGCGGGACGGAGTTCGATGACGAACTCATTTGGGTGACTCGGACCGACTTGGCGGCCACGATGCCTTTTCTGCTGCTGCTCGTCCACGGAGATCGGGAGGAGTTATTGGATGGTTATTCAGCGATCGGGCCGGCCGCGGCGATCACGACGTCCTCTCCGCGTTGCTCGTTCCTGTGCGGTCGGTTTGGGCCCCGACCTCTCGTTGTGATGCCTCGTATCTAGATGAGGCTTGGTGTACCGTTCTTGGGGCGTGGCCGACCACATGCTTGACCGAGGCTGGAGAAAGCTCTCCTTGTTTTCTCGAAATCCGCAGCGGCGTCGTCGAGGTTTACTATGAGGCCGGAGGTTCCCGGATTATTACTACGATTGCCTTCGCTATGGTAACTGCCTCCTGCGGGCGGGGTGTCCGTGCTCGTCGAGACTTTGGATATGCCCCTCGGGGTTTCTTCTCGATTGGGCTCTTCCGAGTTGAGCTCGGCGTTCCTTTCGCCGTCGGCGTTGTTATTGCCGTGACGGTCTGGATGCATAACCACGGTGTACACAGTGTGATTATTTCCACATAAGCGGTGGTTGATCGAAAACCAAAATTTCGGGGGAGATTACACAAAATTTTAAAAACTCCTCATCAAATAATAAATTTACTTCTGCAATTGTATCATAATTCATATTTTCGATCAATTGAAATTGATACGTACCAAAAATAAAATATCGCGTGGTAACAAAGGCAAAATAGACATAAAAGATAACCACTCTTAGTACAAAAGAGAAAAATTATTGTTAAAAATAGAATATAAAAGTTTGCATCTAACAAAAGTAGGTAGCTAGTAAAAATAAATGCCTAAAAAAAAAGTTCAAACGGCCAGAAAATGTAGGAATTTAGGCCCGAGACCCCATATTTCATTGCGTTCTAAGCGACATGTTGAATTTATTGTCCAGCTTCTAAAATGGTATTACAATAGTGATTTTGAATCTAATTCTAAAAGTTACGACTGTTTTGATTCTTGGCAACGATTAGAATTGGCAAATGGACAGATTAGGCACGCCCGACCCTAGTCCATTGGGTTTTTCCAAAAAATTAGGCCAGATCATGCCAGCCGAAAAATCCATTGAATTGTAAAAATCATGACCCAACTAATCCCGAAATACCAATTTTAGAACAAATTTTTCCATCGAATATGGGCCGACCCAAACTCGATGAGATTTTGATAGTTATGGACGGATTTGGTCCGATCTGAAATTCTACTGAACCTATATTTTTTAATCCATCCCATACAAAACCAATTAAGATCGGACACGTTTTGACATCTCTACCAACAACTACTCTTTCTCCTATCTTTGGTGGCTAAGTAATCATCTGCAATCTATTTCACAACACATGTACATCCACACGGACACCACGAACCACACATACATCCACATAAACATATCCATTTTCTTTATTTTAATTGATCGAAAATGCCAAATATGTTATAATTATAAGAATTCATAAATGCATATCTTTAACAACGGAAATTAACAATCATGTTTAAAATAAGAAAACTCCTAAAATTCATATATTTATTTAGTATCACCCCATAAATTTTATATCATAACATCTTTTACCATGAACTGTCGATTCAACCAGATAAATCCGCCAAATAGGACAAAGCCAACTCATATTGTACATGCTTTTTGAGGACCATAGCACAATAGGGTCCACTTACTAAAGTTGATTTGATCGAACTTTATTAGGCTGTCCATGGAAGAACGACACAATATTTGCGAAATAATTTTGGGGCCATTAATCTTTACCAACCTCGTCGATAAAACGTGTTGGAATAAACTATCATCGTGATATAATTTTAGGACACTTCGAAATTGTACGTAGATGTTTTATAAGAAAATTTCCATTCTCGAATCACTGAATAATAGTATAATGTATATAATTCTATTATAATACCCCGCAAGCTTATAACATTAGGCAGAATCTTAATTACTAAAGTTATAGCAAAAATAAATTGGTGAATTTATTCTAAAATAAATATATAATTATAAATTTAAGAAAGGAAGAGATTAGCTTTCATATCCGGAAAAAGTAAAACCCAAACATTGTATAATAGTGTTACAATGCCTTCTCTCTAACTATTGTCTTATCTCCTCATCAAAAATTATTTTAAGATATTCGATTCAAAACTTGTACACGTCAAATATTGGGAAAGTTTCAAAAGGTTCCTCAAAAAAAATTGAAATATATCTTTAAATATTTCTGCGTCGAACAATAGTTATTAGTTCAAAAACTGAAAAACATCTTAATTCTCGATTCAAATCTATATAACGTGAGAATGGAGGATGGAATTAAAAAAAGAAAAGAAAAGAAAGATATATTTTAACTTATTTGAGTGGGCTCAATGAAGGAGTGTAGAAGTTGCCTGCTTGCTAGCCTCCTCTCTTGACTTAAATCATTGCTGTAAAAGTTTTGAATTTAGCTGAAAATTTGATGAAAGAATTATAAATTGGATGACTTTTGAATTTGTTCTATTACGAGTCCAGATAAAAAGTTTAAAGTGAAGTGTAATTTTTTTTTTTTTCGTCCTGTGAAAGCAAAAAAAAAACAAATTTTTATACAAATGAAGTTATTTTGAGCAAAAATAAAATAAAAATGCAATTCCTAGTTTTAGTCACAAACTTTGTATCTCAATGACACATATAGCTGATCTTTATAGATGTGCCACGTGGGTGATTTGAATCCGATTCCTTCTATAGAAAAACGAAATTATAGAGAAATAAAAGGACTTATAGTTCGGATTATAGGTCTGTTGGTGCTAATGAGTAATGACCAATCAAAGAAACCTTAATTTCACGCTTTTAACTAATCTAAATGGATGGAATTATAAATTTTAAAACAGTATCAATACAAGTTATCTTCTTGAATAATTAGTCGGTCGGATGAACGATCTTATAGTAAAATGTTGTGTTCGAATTGATTTTTAGTCAGAGTTACCACCAAGGTTATAAAATATATGTTTAGATACTACTTATTAATTTTGTCTCAAGGAAATCTTTAATTATGTAAAAAATTAACAACTTGACCCCTAACATTACCACGAAGGTCAACGCTAACCTTGCAATCGATGTTAAATTTGACCCGAAAAGTTGATAGATTTTTTAATCATCCTTGAGTTTGTTGGATTTTATAATCTGACACACCTCTTGACGTTTTAATTGAAGATTTTTGGAAATACTTTGAAACCAAAAGAAACTTTTTTGATATTTTAATTAATCCTTAGACATTGAAAAATAATATTTTCTTGATAGGGTCCAAAAGAGTTATGTATCAATCAGCATAAAAAGTATAAAAATCATCAATTTAGAAAAAATGCCCAATTCCATTCCTTTTCATTTAAAAATAAATAAAATCTTAATGCAATTTACTAGATAATTTATAAAGGAATTTCACCGGAAATTAATATAAAAATAAAAACACTGCAATCCTTTTTTAAATCACCCCTTATATATATTGCATTCAGTTCCTGAGTTTATTTTTTTGATTGGATACTCCCTATGTCTAAGGGACTCCAATAAAGAAAGACCCCACATTATAAATTTTTGGATCATGCGCAAACAAATTTAAAAATAAAACTCAGAAATAAAACCTATCAACACAACTACGCAAGAAAAAAACCAATAAGCGTGTGCATGTGTTGGTCTAGTGGTAGAATGGTTAATCACGATCTTAAAATATATCGGATTCGAATCACCATGATACGATCTTTAAATTTATATTAAAAATCGATAATAATAATAATAATAATAATAATAATAATAATAATAATAATAATAATAATAATAATAATAATAATAATACGACTAGGAAAATTGGTATCGTGCCTCAAGGAAATGAAACAATGCATTGTGAGAGGTTCAAAGAATATACAACCACACACGTGCGAGGCCTTAAATTTTGATAGTGAAATGTGGGCCTCACACACGTGTTGGGGTTTTGGAGTTGGACTTTTAGGCTCAAAGCGGGCCCATTAAGCAGGCCCGACTTACTTTCTTGCTGGTTTCACTGTCGTTTTGCTTTTCTGATAGTGATAATAGCGCACACATATCACACACGTGTGCGTGCATGCATGCGTGTATTGTACTGCATGATATTGATTTATCTTTGACATGGTTGGATTTGGACGTAAAAATTGAATTGCTTTATTTGTTGGTATATTTGATCCTAAATGTTCTTCCCCCGTCAACACAAACTTTTTTTATTTGGATGTGAAGAAGTCGTCGGTCTCTATCAAGACGTGGCTTGGATATATCCAGTATGTAATGTATATAGTTTGTAAATCGCATAATAGATATAGAATGCATGTTTGGTCAAGTTTGGTATAAAAGTCGTTAGTGAAATTCAAACTCATCATTTAGAAAGCTATAGTGGGCAAATTTCATATAAGTCTAATTAATTAAATTATTCAATCAAACAAAATAGCCTATTCAGGCAGGTCAATTGGCCCAAGGCTATACCTAAGTTATGAAAAGCCCATACTCGGGCCCAAACACGGTGGACAAGCGGGTCCCTCAGGTCAAGCCCTAGAAACTACGACTGCTTAGGGAGGAAGGCATGATAAGATTGTGTTGTATCAGCCACATAAATCGCAACGACTATGTCTAGAAGGCATGTCCAAGCGAAACCCTAGTTGTCGTATAGTCATCATATAAATACAATCTAACTAAGTCAAACGGATCATCCAATCATTCATGCTCACATGCATGTTCTCTCCCCCGCTCATTTCTTTGCCTCCACGCTCTCAGTTTTGTGGGGTTCTCGTCGCTTGAGTCAGCAATTAGTCGGACTAGCTAGGATGACTGTCACTCACTTCAGCTCTATGATTTTCTATCCACTATTGTGATCGATCGAACAAACTTATTTGATTATGCACGTCCGACTCTCTTATCTCTCTTATCATTATTCAATTATTTAGCTTAATTTTACTCTATGGATTACTGACTTGAGCGTCAAATATTCTTCCATCGACACTTCCACTCGTGCTTCTAGAAGGGCATTAATGTCATTTGTGATTTCGGGTTGCTAGTGCCCATCGTACTAAACATACTAGACGTCCCTTCCATAATTATTGGATTTATACCCTAGAGAAGCCATAAATTCCTCAATCTTGTCTTAAAGACGACATTTCAAGATTTCAAGATCACTATAAAATGAGTCGCACTTGAAATAAGAGAGTGCAGACAGAAAAATAAGATGTTTGACATAATCTGTGTTACTATGGAATGTTCTAATCACTTTCTTTTCTTGCAGACAAATTATACTCTATTGTCTTCCGTGTGTAGAATAGGTTGATGTACATCTTCAGCAAATTGACATCAAAGAGAAGAAAATTCTAATTGTAATAATTCAATTTTTTAGGCCCAATTTGTATAAAGATATATGAAATGAATACATTTAATTCTTCATTAAATTATTTGCATTAATAAATTCAAATGCACGATGGTTGCTTCTAGGGTTCTTTTGAACCGTGACGTGTTGGAAATCAATGAATGTAGCCAGATGTATAGTTTGAATTATTAGTTATTTAAGTAAGCAATGAAATATTTTTTATTTCATAAACTCTACTTTCATTTGGATGTGATACCAGCTAACTTAATTTGATTGTTCTTCATTAAGCCTGGGCCTTATTGGCCCATCTGAAAATTAATTTTAGCCTGCCAAAGAGTCCAGTTGTTAATTTGGATTTCTTGAATGATTAAGAACTTTAATGTCTATTTATAGCATTCGTTACAAATTTTGGGCCTCTTTGACCCATTTAGTAATGGCATCGAAATGGTAGTGCAGGCTCTGCAGGATGTCTATCCAATATTAAACTACCCGACGTCCATTCTGTTTTATTAATTGAATAACCTAAATTCTAATACCCGGTCATGAGACCTGATATTTTACAGTAAATCATGAGTTGAGGTTGTTAAGCTATGGAATCATTCCATTCATCCTCCAAATCCAAAATAAATAAGATATACAGAGATTATATAACAAATGATCCAAACAAGAAATCAATTTTCCAATAATTATTCCGCTAAAATCGAATATTGAAATATATATGTATATATCTGTAATTTGTGTGTACCGTTTTTTCCTTTCCATTTCAAAAGCAGTAACGTGTTTCCCTAATATTAAAACAATAATAATAATAATGTGCATGAAATAATTTACAATCTTTTTATTTTTGGGCTACATATAACAATCAAATATACCTGCAAACTGCCGTTGTTAGAGGCAACAGACGGACTGAGGTGAGGCAGCAGAGGCGGGGCGGGGGGACCGCTGTTGAAATGGGCGGCGGAGAGGCGAGAGAGTCAGATAGAGAGTGGAGAGCGACTGAGAGCATAGATTAGAATTTTAGAATCAGATGGAAATGGTACTAAATTATTAATACATTTTTATTATGTTATATATTTTAATATATAAAAATAAAAATATAAGTTATTTGGGCATGTCCAAATATCCGATGAGTATATCATTATCTGATACTCAAAATACTCATATTTTTACTATTCGATACCCATCAAATTACCGTCATAGTTAATGAACGGGTATCGAATGACCGACCGAATACTGATAAGGTAATGCTAGATACTCAATATTCGAGTAGACACCCCTAATTATGGCACATCTAATACATAGTTCAAAACTTTTATTCCTGACGCAGAATAAATTTCGGCCTGTTTGCTTCAAGTATGTCTTGATTTTGGACTGGACTTTTGGTTGATAATGAATAGAAATATATCTCCTTTTTAGGTTTCTGGGGAAAAGGTATTTATTCCCCTAAAACTATTGGTTAAGTTTCAACTTCGATGGTAGTTCATGAATTTGAAGATGTTAGCGTAAAAATCATTGAAGATTTATTATGTATTGAGGTTTTATTTTTCTTTTTCTATTATTTCTTTATGCCATATCCTTAATAGCAGGTTGGCTGCACTTAAATTCAAATGGAAATCGAGCGTTTCGTGGTTCAAAAATGTCGAATCTCGGCTGAATCATCATTTGTCAAGACTGATTATGTACTTAAAAGATTAACGTTCTGTAATTGCTTTCGAACATCCTATATATTTTTATCTTATTATGATACCTAGGATGATATATGTACTAAGATGTGGAATTTGGAATCTATTAAGATTGAAATTGAAAGTCCAGTAAAATATAAGACGGATTTTTGTGAAAGAAAAAATAAAATGTAAGAAGGATTTAAACATATCACAAGTATATAATTATCTTTCATTCATTCTAAAATAAATAAATAACTAAATAATTTTCTTCAATCAAAAGCCCATATTACTGAGGCCCGTTTGATAAAACTTTCAGTTATAGCTCCTCCGCCTCCCGCCACAGCCCAAACCCTACGCTTCTTCTTCTTCTTCTTCTTCCTCCTCTTCCACCTTCGCCGCCCGAATATTACCGCCGTTGATTTTCCATTTCTCCGCCCTAGGTGCTGAGGCGATAGACTTATACTCTCTCAAGAAGTATTAGTAAGTGAACTCAGCAGCGCAATTGATTGATCACTTTGGATTATATTCTGAATTAAAGAGCTCGAGAAATCTAGACTGCTGCCTTCCTATTTGCTAGCCGCGGTGGAGGTAATCTAATTTGAGCGTTTTCGTTATTACGATTCTGCTAAAGTAAGATTTTTACTCATTGATTTTTTTCTGATATTATGTTTATGGTACCGAATTTACTTTTATTGGTTATTAGATGGCGTTTTACCTTTTTCGGGTGAATTTTTCGTTGTTGTGTCGTTAATTTGTTTTACTATTTGATTTGGTTTGAGCAGTTTGTGGCCTGAGAAAATGAGCTTAATTTCTCAAAATGCTATACCTAAGGAGGTAGGGAAGAAAAAGAGAGTGATGGAGAAAGACAAGATTGAACTTGTCGAAGAAGAGGTTGAAAACAGCGACAAGGTTATCGTAGATCCTACAAGGAATAAGAAGAGAAAGAATGGGGGAAAGGAGGTGGACGACGAACAATTAGAAATCGAAGAGGGGAAGCAGAGAAAGAAGCTCGAGAGCTTTTTGTTTAGCTCCTTGTACACACCGGTTGGCTTTGGGAAGGACGATGAAGAAGAAGAAGCTACAGAGGAGGTGGACAACAGCTCTGCGTTGTTCTTCACTGATAGGTCTGCTGATAGTACGTTGTCTGTGTACGAGGAGGACATCGAGTCTGGAGAAGAGAGTGCTGATGAACAGGAGAACAATGAAAGAAAACCTGTGTGGTTTGATGATGAACAGAAAAAGACTTGTATAAACATAGCTAAGGTTAACAAACTGCGGAAGCTGAGAAAGGGAGAGGATGAGAGTGTAATTTCTGGTGAAGCGTACGAGTCAAGATTGAGAGCTCATCATATGAAGATGAACCGAGGTACTGATTGGGCACGTCCCAATGCTCAGCCAGTATATAGTTCTGAAGATGATGATTCCGACAAAGAAAACGGGCTGGTGGTAGCCAGTGGTTATGAGCGCCCTGAACATGCTGATGATATCCTCAGGACAAACGAAGATCTTGTTCTAAAGAGGAGTGTGAAGTTATTACCGGGGCTTCTTGAATACTCGAGATTGTCTGATGCTAATATGAAGGACCCGTCACAAGGTCCCATTAATTCTGTCCAGTTCCACAAGAATGCGCAGTTGCTCCTTGTTGGTGCCCTAGATAGAACATTAAAGTTCTTTCAAGTTGACGGGAAGAAAAATGAGATGATACAGAGCATTTTTCTCGAGGACTGCCCTATTCGAAAGGCTGCTTTCTTACCTGATGGATCACAGGCCATCATCTCAGGAAGGAGGAAGTTTGCTTATAGCTTTGATTTAGTCAAAGCTCACGTAGATAAGATAGGCCCTCTTGCAGGAAGGGAAGAGAAGAGCTTGGAATCTTTTGAGGTTAGCCCTGATTCTAAGACCATCGCATTTCTTGGAAACGAAGGGTATATTCTGTTAGTGTCAACAAAGACGAAAGAACTGATTGGAACGCTGAAGATGAATGGGAGTGTTAGATCAGTAGCATTCACTAATGATGGACAGCAATTGTTGAGTTCTGGTGGGGATGGGCAGATTTATCACTGGGATCTGAGAACAAGGTTGTGCTTCCACAAAGGCGTGGATGAAGGTTGTCTCACTGGCACAGCTTTGTCTGTCTCCCCCATTGGAAATTTCTTTGCAGCTGGTTCTGACAGTGGGATTGTGAACATCTACGACAGAGATGAGTTCATAGGTGGGAAGAGGAAACCTATAAAAGTCATCGAGAACTTGACTACTAAGGTGGATTTTATGAAATTTAATCCGGATGCACAAATTCTGGCCATCAGTTCTCGCATGAAGAAAAATAGCATGAAGCTGATTCATGTCCCGTCTTTAACTGTTTTCTCAAACTGGCCGCCTCCTAATAAGGCCGTGCACTATCCAAGCTGTATGGATTTCAGCCCTCACGGAGGTTTCATGGCAGTAGGAAATGCTGCTGGAAAAGTCTTGTTATACAAGCTGCATCACTATAATCGGGCTTAGTAAGTTTCTTTGCTAAATTATATGCCATCTTGTTGTTATGTTTGCTGATTGAGGCTCGTTGACGTGATCTTTTTTGTGGAGTTTACAATGGTTATAAATCTTCTCACAAAGATGAAAGATTGATTTTCATCACCTCTTGCATTGAAAGTTTATTCCGTGAGCCATTTACACTCAAAAATATTTGAAGTCGGATGATAGTAAGTCAAGTGTACTTGTCTGAAGAATTTATAGTTATTTAGATTGTAGGCTTTTTCTTTATATGTTCCTTTGTATCTTCATATGCCCTTAGCTTGTTATGCTTTTTTGAGCCGCGTTTTGTGAACTCATTTAGTTTTTCCAATTATATAGGAGTATCATTTTGTCATAAAACTGGCTGTGGCTACAAGATATATTTAATCCTGGAGCAAAATTTTATTTATTTTTATTGTTTCTCATACTTCCAACAAAACACATGAGTTTTATCGATCTATTACTAGAGTCATCAAAGTGGGTTGGACCCATTGGGCCAACCTGCACCCGACTAAGGAGTGGGTTGGGTTCGGTTGGGAAAGGGACGGGCTGACCCGGTATTCAGCTGGGTATTGACAGTCTATCTAGTACATGAAAGTAGGTGATATATCTTAGTACTTGGAAATATGTTATGTATTAGAGGTTTTAAAGAAGCTTGGTCTAGTAAAGTCTTCAGTTTGTGATTTCTTCTAAGTTTGCTGCATTTCTTTTCTTTTAATAATAGTATTGACTTTATTGAGATATGCTATCTATTAAAAAATAAAGAAAAATTAAACTATTGATTTTTAGTTTAAGATCGACAATTTAATCATTTAGGTAATAGTTCCTAGTAACTTTCTTTTAAAGTGTTACTTTATTTAAAGTGTTAAATAACTTAACTAAAGCTTAGTGAAAATACTCTCTTTCGTCATTTGAATTCAGATAAAAAATTTAGTCGATATGTTAACATTTCTCGTGGTTGCAAACTGCCATGAAATATTGCATGAAATGCCAAAAAGAAAAATGGTCGCGTGCAAAGAAACAAAAATCGCATATTGAAATTGAAAATTTTGATTTCTGTAATGAAATCTCAATCTGAATAAAGTTTTCACCTGCAAGCGTATCCGTGGATATAATAATTTATTAGTTATTATTATTACATGATCTGATTCATTCATTTATTTAAATTTTAATCAGCAAGCCTCGTGGAACAGTTGCCATCATAATCTTGGACTAAGGCCCCTCTAGAAAAAACAAAACAATAAACAAACGAAAAACAAGAAATGGACTACAAACTTGTAACAAGATCGATAATGCATGCTATGATCGAATTGCTCACCTGGTAGTATGCATAAAGTGTATGGTTATTTTGTTTTTTTTGTTTTTAATATCGATATACGAAAGCATGAGATTATCATTCCATCAATTAAACCACTTCAATAAAAATTGATAATATATGTACTTAAAAAGTGGAAATGTACCAAATGTACTAATAGATAGCCGCTTATCTCTTTTAATAATAATATTTAATGTAAACATAAAGGTAAATATCAGTTTACCTAGGGTTGTTCGTGCGTGTCGGGGCGTTATCATGTCGATATGATAACGATACGACACAATAAGGTCAAACACGAAAACGACTCATTAAGGATATGTCTGACACGAACACGAATACGAAAACGATATGAGCACGATACGAACACGAATATGACACGATTTTTTTTCATGTTGACACGATACGGTATGAAACGATAAATTCAAATCAAAATTAGAATATAAATTGATAAAAGAAATAAAAAATAATATAATTAAAGTAATATTAAATATATTGTTGGAATTTCTTAGTGTTAAAATAAAATAATCTTGTCTCGCATTGATTTTGTAAGCAAAGTGAGGAGCCTCTTAGTGTTATATAAGGAGCATAAAGTTCTTTGTTATAAGTGCACCAATCACTACATTATAGTATTATAATTAAATTTTAGTTTAAATTTTTTCTTAGATTATCTTGTGAGAATCTTGATAGAATGGTGAGAGTTTGTCAAAGGTTTGTAATAGTGTAGGGGGTCGAGAGAGAGATATATTGTGTGATTGTAGAAATTTATCATATAGTGAATTTTCTTCTATGGGTAGTGGTTTTTTCTTCGATTTTGGAGTTTTCCACGTTAAATTATTGTGTTGAGATTGTTATTCTTTTTCTTCCTAATTTTTCTTTTCTTTCATAAGTATGAATGGGTCTCTCTCTCTCTCTCTATATATATATATATATATATATATATATATATATAGAGAGAGAGGATCAAATATTACCAAATGAATTGGTCATGAAAGTTATGAATCCAGGTAGTCAAAATTTAGAATTTTCACGGGTTCAATCTGATGAAAATTCTATCTGGATAAATTCATCAATGGTGGAGATTCTTTGGATAAAATTTTAAACTTATTTTCATTAATTTAGGAGTGCAGAGTGCGAGGTAGTATGTAATACTCAATCTCATCCATTCATCTCATAAATCATATGGTGGAGATTTTTCGGATTTTTAAGCTTATTTTCATTAATTTCGCTTCTGAATGGTAGATTAGTAATTTGATTTGTTATGTGATTTGAAAACAAAGCATGCATAGAGTTGAACTCAACTATGCATTTAAATCAACACAAAATGCAAAATGCATGCATGAGTTTGAATTTAATGCATGTTGAAAACACACTCTCGGGCTCGCTTGCTTGCACCAAAGCCTTGATTGAGCGATGATGCGGTTTATGTTCAAGTGAATGCAATGTTATGTTATTTCATATGCATTTTTTGTGTTTTGTTGTGGCTCTTCCCAAACCCAACATCCATACCCAACGCTGGCGTGCACCCAGCCCCTACCCAACGTCGGAACCCACCCAGCGTCCATACCCAGTGTCGGCTCGCATCCAACGTCGGTTGTGTACGATGCATTGTTATGTTATTTTAAATGCATTGTTATGTTATTCTGTATGCATTATCTGTGTTTTGTTGTGCATCTCCCCAAACTCAACGCTCGCGACTCCCCACGCTCATGGTGCCTTCTCATTTGTCCTGAGCGAAAAATGAGTTGTCACGTGTCAAATTTTAGTGCATCCACGTGTTCAAAATGTGGGGTCTAGATTGAGTCTACATATTATATGGGGATCGGATACTACGAGAACTCAATCATATATATATATATATATATATATATATATATATATATATATATATATTTATATATATCGAATTATATGAAAATGACACAAACACGAATGCAACACGAAGATTATCGTATTATACGAACACGACACAAATCAGACACGAAATTATCGCATTTTACTAACACGACAAGTCTGAACATTAATCTGTTAATTTCGTGCATGTTCATATCGTGTTGTCGTGTCGTGTCGAAAATTGTCAGTTCTAAGTTTACCACTCATTCTTGAGGCGTTTATTTCAAAATATCTCAACATTCAAATAATCATATTTTAATTATTGCGCTCAGCTTCTATATCAATAAATATCATTTTACCACTCGATCTTTAGTTGTTTATCTCAAAATATCTCAACATTCAAATTATTATATTTTAATTATTGCGCCTACCTTCTATACCAAAAAAATTTACTCGATATAATACTATCTATAAAATCCCTCTATTTTTACTAACTATTGCGCATAATATATTTAAAAATCTTACCACCATAAACCTAACACTATTTCTTTTGGGGGCAATTTTAGGTATCAGAAATAATGAAATTACCAAAATGTCTTAAATTGATAACAATAATTGTATGACAGATACCTCACGAGTCATGAACCATGGCACCGCCTGCTTTCTCTTGAAAAACTTTTACTTGTCAAAAAACAATTCCACATCTATCATATATTAATAAAAAAGTACAGGTTTCCTTAAAAAGACACAATGGACATTTTTCGTTAGCTTCACGTAGGTTTCATTGGACCGATATATTGTGATAGAGATGCACATTAATGGTCCACAAAAATGTGTAAGCTGCAAGTACTATGGAGTATCATCATATTACACTAACTATAAAAATATTATATTTACTTATGAAAATTTGAGAAAGTTGTAAGAATTTGTGTGTATAAAAAATAATTAAGAGTCGTCAACTTTACACAATAAAATATAATAAATTTTGAGAAAGTTGTAATAATTTGTGTGTATAAAACATAATTAAGAGTCGTCAACTTTACACAATAAAATATACTAACTTGATCGGCATCCCTAAAATTTCATAATTTAATGTTATAATTAATGTTAAGAGATAAATAAACGTATATCAGCTAAAGAAAGTGAACCGTAATTTTGGACATCACCAAAAACTATTAACATGAGAAGAAGTAACAAATCCTAAGCAAGAAGCAATTGCAAAGGTGAGTAGACAACCATGCAAGCACACTCCAACACACGTACACACAACACCAATGGCCCCTCCACTTGCAATCCATCACCACACGACACCAAAAAATATATAAGATTTGATTGCTCTTTCCACCACTCAACGTATACTGAGTGAGTTGTTTTACTCCTGCAAACAGTAATCTACCCATATCTCGCTTTTGCTGGAAAAGAAAAAAAGATATTGCTGCAATGGCGCAGAGTGATGAATTGGGTGCAGCGATTGAGATATCGTTTAAGAAGAAAGCTGCGGTTTGTAGGAATTGGATGGTGGTGGACAGCTGCGGGGAGGGGATGATTGTGGATTGGGATAAGTTTGATATCATGAGGCGGGTGCCCATTAATGGCAGAGACCTTCGGATTCTTGATCCTCTGCTCTCTTACCCTTCTGCAATTCTAGTCAGAGAAAGGGCCATTGTCCTTAATTTGGAGGTGGTTCGATTTTTTTTGTTTTATTTTTTTGTGGGCATTTGTGTTTCTATTTAGTGATTTCTTTGATTGTTTTGCAGCATATCAAGGCAATCATAACTACAGATGAGGTGAGTTTCTGGGAGTTTAGTTTGATTTTTATGCAATTTTTTGGTGTATATTATCTAAGTAGGATATCATTATGGTTGCCTCTCTCTCTCTCTAGGTTTTGGTGGTTTTTATGCAAATCTTGATATGAATGTGAATATGAATATGATTATGAGATTTCCAAATAGAATGTGAAAGTATTTGACTCTCTCTCTCTCTCTCTCTCTAGATTTCATTGGATATTTGTGCAAATCTTGATATGAATACTCCAAGTAGAATGTGAATTAATATGGAACCCCCCCCCCCCCCCGGTCCCCGTCTAGGTGTAATTGGATTTTTGTTCAAATCTTAATATCAATCTTCCAAGTAGAATGCAAATGTATTGGCTCTCTCTCACTAGGTGTAACTGGATGTCTATGCAAATCTTGGTGTGAAATATGAATGAATCTTCCACGTAGAAAGTGAATGTATTTGCCTTTCTTTCTGAACTTGTCTCTGTAGGTGTTGTTGAGGGATCCTCTTGATGAGAATGTGGCCCCAATCGTTGAGGAGCTGCAGAGGCGACTGCCTTTGGGCACTGGTCGCGGTGAAGGAGAAGAAGAGGAGCTGCTTGAAGCACGGAGTAGCCCTAATGAAGTAACTGGTCTGAGATATACTACTTTTGAACATTCATAATTTCCACATTGCATCCTTTCTGTTATTTTTGCTCTGCTTTGACTTGCTTTGTTGGCGTAATTATGGTAGATTTCCCATTTGAATTTCGAGCACTAGAAGTAGCATTAGAAGGCGTGTGCAGCTCCCTCGATGCACAAACTAGACAACTCGAGCTTTCTGCTTATCCTGCATTGGATGAGCTCACTGCTAAGGTGACATATATTGACTCCATCTACTGTTTCTTCGTCTTCCTTTTCTGCTCTCGATCACTGTATAATTGGTATTCCTATGCTGTAGAGATGCTTTCAATAACTTTGAATTTCTTCAACATCAGAATATTGTTAATGAACCTGAGTTGCTGCTTGAGGTTTTCTGTGGCATTCTTTCCTGCAACTAACCAAGCTTTGTTTCTTAAATCTTCATGTTATATCCTCCAAACTAAAAAATATTCGTGCTAAGAACACAATAGATGGATTAAATTTTTCATTCCGTTGAGGATTAAAAAATCCATGTGCAGACGAACAGTACAAACTTGGACTGTGTGCGCAAGATGAAGAGTTCGATGACAAGATTGACAAGCCGGGTTCAAAAAGTAAGCACGTTTTAAGGCTCTTGAGATTGGAACTCCTCGTACCTCGTTTAAGTTTGCTTTTCATTGAGGTGTTTGTCTTTCTAGGTGAGGGACGAACTAGAGCAACTCCTGGATGATGATGATGACATGGCTGATCTCTATCTATCAAGAAAGATGGCCATGTCAGCTTCTGTCTCCACCGAATCTCTGAAAACAGAATCGAGATTTTCCACAAGCAGAAGCAGCAGTAGTAGGGGTAGCGCAGCAAGCACTACTCGAGAAGAGAATAATGTTGATGAACTCGAGATGCTGCTTGAGGTTTTCCTGTGGCATTCATTGCTGCAAATAATCGAGCTCTGTTTCTTAATCTTCACGTTATGATCACTATAGGTGGATTGAGTTTTTCATTCTGTTGAGTTTTTGCAGGCTTATTTTATGCAAATTGAGAGCACCATGAACAAGCTGACAACGGTTTGTCAATTCTTGTAGCTTTTTCTAGATTTTCTCATCTTTTTAATCTTATTTTTTTGTTTCTTTTGCAGTTGAGAGAGTATATTGATGATACAGAAGATTACATCAATATTCAGGTAATAATATAAATGTTTTAAAACTAATTTGACCAATTTGAACTATGATTATACACATGGCTATGTTAAACACAAGGCCTTAAATCTGTACCTCGAATTCTGGAGAATTCAAGTCCAGTCGAAGCTCGTTGTTTCGACTTTTCTGAGTCTAATCTGCTATGAGCAGATTTTGACAATAAAATTGGAAAACTATACATGATTTATGTAAAAATTGTATCTGAGCATTTCATGTTGCATGTTCTTGACAATATTATCTTGTTCGATGCAGTTGGACAATCATAGGAATCAGTTGATTCAGGTTTATATTTATCTCGTATTTCATTTCACCACTACACGTGCACTGATACAAGTCCTGCGACGTGTATGATAAAATTAGTAAACTTGTTTATTATGCAGCTGGAGCTCTTTCTGAGTTCAGGCACAGTGTGTTTGGCTGTGTATTCTTTAGCTGCAGCTATTTTTGGAATGAATATTCGATATCCATGGAGGGAAAATCATGGGTTTCTATTCAAATGGGTATGTAATCAAATCATAAAAATCTAAATATTTTCTTACTAATTAAAGTGAAAACAATTTTATTTAACTTTTTTGATGCATGTGTTGTTATGCAGGTGGTAATGGTTACTCTAGTTGTTTGTGGGTTCCTTTTTCTGTCGATGATCTCTTATGCTCGGCACAAGGGACTTGTTGGTTCTTGATTACAATATCTTCTTAGATTTAATCACAATCTATTTTTGTATGTTATATTAGCATTTCATTAGGTAGATCTTGATTGTCAAGTTGGGTAGTGTGACATGGACCTAAAATGTACTTAGATCGTATTTCGACTTTGTCTACAAATGTGTAAGATTTTCTTTTTTTTAATAGAGATTTCCGAAGTAGATAATATTTATCAATGTGATTATAAATCCTGAATAATTTTGTCCACTTATGGTCACAATTTATATAGTGCAAAATTCTAATTCTAATTCGATTGGACATGAAAAGTCTTTGAGCCTAAAATGGATATTTTGAAGGATGCTAGTAACTGCATCAAGTACTCTTCTAAGTATACTTTATTTTAGAAAATTATACAATTATTTGGAACATTTAATATCAATTTTAACCCTCCCTTTTTCTCTGAGTGGGTAATATCAATTTTAAACTTTACAAAATTAGAGAAACTTAATTTCTTAAAAAATAATTGTGTGAGAATCGACTAAAGACGTGCACGGTTACTTGTTTTGCTGTGTTGAGGTTTCAAAATGGTTGAAATGATAGGGTTCTTGCGACACTGAACATAAGAAAATGAATATGTTCGACTACTACAAATGCTCAACCAATATATGTGAATATATTAAACTTTATTTTTTTTAATACTATCGAACTCAAGTCTATATAGTTTAGTAATATTTTTCCGTTTTATGAAGATGAATGTTTGGATACTAAATTCCAATTCCGTATTTCCTATTAAAAAGAGTACTAATTGAACACCCTACTCCTAGACAGAGGATAGGGTGGGGTGCACTGGCCCCACTAAGATTTTGAGAAAAATGAAGAATATTTGACAATTAGACACTTACTAATTTAAATTTTAAAATTTTAAAATCCCTTAGACAGGTTCCCCATCATTCCTAACAATTTGATTTGACGACCATATCTTATAATTACTTGTTAACTTATAATATCAATCTACTATTTTTTATTGAATTAAATTAAATATATTTTGGTTAGATATGTGATTTAATTTGTTGTAACTGTATTAAGTTATTAAAGTGTATTTCTTTTATGTGAATATTAAGGCATATTAAGGAAATGAATTGAGTAATGAATAATTGATTAGTAGGATATGTTGATAGCGATTTTAATATATTTATAGCTCTTATATAATTTTGCTAGCTTATATAAGGTATAATTATCGTGTTCATTATTTTATTTTGTTTCATTTTTCCTTTAAGGAACACTTCTATAACAAAATGCACCCTTTTTACATTATTAATTGGACTTCTTGAGTAATATTTAAGGCTCTATAACTGCTTTTACTATTATCCAACTTGTCTCGATCGAATATTTCCTTTATGTTTTATCATGTCATGATGAACAAAAATAAGTAGCAAAGCATTTTCTTTGCATTGTCTCCCCCCCCCCCCCCCAAAAAAAAATGATTTTCTTTATTTGTTCACATTGAGAGTTAGGTTTGGTGAATTAGACAATGAAGAAGAAGGTGATAAATCTTGTGTACAAATTTGCAAAGTCGTGCCCTATTTTGAAATATTTATATGGAACATGGGTCCCACTATCAAACTGTGATCCCTCAATGGTGAATATAAATTTGTTAATGTGGACGGAATGAGAAAGTCCTTCACTTTTGTGGTTTGGACCTCTGACTAAGGCAAGCGTGGCCTTCACCTCATTTTAAATTCTTCCATGTGAGTTGGTACAACTGCAAGTCTGCAACTTCAATATCTCACCCCAATCTTAAATGCCATTGAGGTTTAGTAACTTCACCATCACATACTGAATCGAATACTTTTTAAAAGTGTTTAATTGGTTGAACAAATGAGTTTGTAATTATAATAAGACTTCTACAAATTAATAGTCATGGGTCCTAGGTTTTACGTTAATTTAAAGAGATATTAATCTATTGATTTAATAAATTATAATTTTAGATCAAATTATATTTTATACAATTAAATGATAGATGATGTTTTAATGTATTTAAATTAAATAGATTCATGTATTTTTAACTAAAAAAATACATATATCTGTCAATATAATGTAACTCATTCATATATCAACTGATGGGTCATGTTGGATACTTACTGGTATATGAAGGAATATACCAGTTATGCAAATTTCAAATATTTTTTCTTTAGATAAGACTGACTGGCTATTGAGTATAGCTTGTCAGGTAACTGGCAATCTAGTACTGATGGAAATATTTCTGGTTAGTACAGATGATAGATGTCTTGTATTGAGTGTTATCGGTTAGCAAACATACTGACTGCTAAGATAGCTAGTCAGTTGGACTGATAACTGATGAGTTTGCGAAATGTGATGTTTACCTTACTGAAAACTTAAATCCAATTTGATATACTTAGTCAAATATGGATTAGACAGTTCTCAGTTTATATCTCTTCAGTATCAACCAAATACTGATAGAGAGTTTCAAAATAATGTTGTGTTGTTGTGTACTGGTGATGAGAGTTTAATAACATGTAACTTTAAAGCAATACTGAAAGTAAATAACACACTGATTTTTACGTGGCTTAGAGAGATCAGTTCCTACGTCCACGGACTGATTGCTCAGTCAATCCACTAAATTCGGATTGAGTCTTGTTTACAGGTACAAAAGTAAACTTTGATAATGAGGTCACGTTACAGTATCTCGCTTAACTCGGCTTCCTTCTACGCTGCTGGTGCTAGAAAATCACTAACTGCTTTCGGATGCAGTCGACTTAACCTCTAGCTTGCGGGTGCTAGATGACCAAGCTTTCAGCAACTAACACTTTTTTGCTTACTTGGCCAAACTTTTACTCAATTTTTGGGAGGGTTTAGTAGAGGGGTTCCCAACTATGGATCTAAGTTGACAGAGTCGTCAAACTCAATATGTCTAGACTTAAGATATACAAGATGAATATCTTAAATTTAAGGAATTATATACCGAAATCTAGAGCTAATAAATATATGTGAGCATTTGAGATTTGCTGATAGCACTATGAACTTCCTTCTTCGAAATCATTGCTTGATTGGCTTGAGCTTGAATGCTTTGAGACTTCAATTGCTCAGCGTTTCGGTAACCTTCAAAGATTGAATTCTGCATATATATATAAAGAGGATGTAGAACAGTGCCGTTGGAAGGAGCACCAATCATATTCTTCTATTTGTCGTTTGAATTCTCCTTGTTGAGAATCCTCGTACGTCACTGTCAGAGGTCTACATCATCGTACAATATAGCTCTGCAACTTAGAAAATATCTTCTGATAAGACAAATCTTCCGTAGATATGCTAACACACGTGATGAGTCAAATACTCAAGGCTTAATATCTTCCGTGTTTCTTCAGTTTAGTTGACTTCATGTTTTATCAGCATTGACTTCAAGTTGGGTCAGTCGAGGTTACTCCGTCTTTTGTCAATAGACTGGACTCCTGTCATTTGTCAGCTTCGAACACCTGAGTCACTTGATGCTTTTAGCAGACGTAGATAAATAGCCAGCTTTGACCTTTCATAAGCTAGCTTTGACTTGATATAGTTAGCACTGACTACTTGTCATCTGCTTTGACTATGGATAGACAGCTTTGACTCAAGGACGCCAGCTTCGACTCATGATAGCCAGCTTTGACTTTCGTAAGGAAAGTCGGCTGTCTGATATGACACTTGACTATATCCTGATTTATTCATCTCTTTCGATGCTAAGTCTTAGTCTTCGATCTTCAGCCTTCAGTCTTTTACTTTACTCTAGTAGCTCTGCTCATCAGCATCGCTATACTTCAGTTCTTCATACAGTAGTTGGCCTTCCGTCAGTCTCCAGTTCTTCAGTCTGCGATCCTTTAGTTGAGCTTTTATCAGATGCGCTGGTACTGATACTCCTATCAGTAAGGCTAGCTTCAGTAATGCTTGAACTCTTTAAGTCTTGGGCATGTCCAAGCTGATAGTTCTACTGCTGGAACCTGTAACACAAACACATAATTCTAAAACAAGTCAGTAACATTAGTTATATAAGCAAAGCAATCATCAGAGGTTTTGGGATCTAATAAAAACACACAATTAAGATAGATTAATTCCCAATAACTTAGAAATTTTCTCAACATCAACTAATAAATTGTACCTAATTAAATATAGGGGTGGTCTCATGTGCGCACACAGTGAGACCCCTACTTAATTTTTTAATTAATTCTAATTAAAATTAATTAATTTAATAAACCTTAATTATAAATTAATAAATCATAATTATGAATTAATAAATAATGATTTTGAATTAATAAAACCTAATCGTGAATTAATAAATCTTAATTTTTAATCAATAAAGTCTAATTGGAATTAATAAACTCTAATCATGAATTAATAAATCTTAATTTTGGAATTAATAAACCCTAATTGGAATTAATAAACCCTAATTTTGAATTAATAAACCCTAATTTTGAATAATAAACCTTAATTTTGAATTAATAAACCCCAATTATAAATTAATAAACCCTAATTTGAATAATAAACGTAATTTTTAATTAATAAACAATAATTGTGAATTAATAAACCCTAATCTTGAATAATAAACTATAATTATGAATTAATAAACCCTAATTATGATTAATAAATCCTAATTTTGAATTAATAAATCTTAATTATGAATTAATAAACCTTAATTGTGAATTAATAAACCATAATTACGAATTAATAAATTTTAATTTTGAACTAATAAATTATAATTAAAAATTAATAAAATCTAATTATTCTTACTCACCATAATTAATATATAATTATTTTAACAAAAAACAAGGGCGAGGTCGCGGTGAGGCGCAACTCACCAAGTTTTTGTCTTAATTATATTCATGTATAACAATCAATAAAATTACTATATAAATCTCAATATGGAAAAAAGTTTAAGATCATAAATCTCAACTATGACTTCTTATCTAAAAAAGTATCCAAAAATAATCAATGACTGATCAAATGTGTAAATCTTTGTGTGAGTACAAGAGAGATCACCTAACATACACTCGAAACGAATTATAGGAGTGGCTTGAGATAGAATATCAACTCAAAATTAGGCAGGTGCAATATCAAACACCTTCAAGAGATCATTGGAGTACCTATTGGCCAACTTAAAAGAAATGATGGGAAGCTAAGTGACAACAAATATCTAGAGATATAGAAGGTTGTTTATGAATGATTTCTCAAGTACCAAGATCGAGTGAATAAAGTGGAGAGTTAATTTTGGAGAAGACAATGAGACAACGAAATTTATCTACCCTCAACATCTTTCTGAGTATCAATTATTAAAGGGTTGGCTTGAAAAATTCAAGGTAAGATATGGAATAAAGTCATTTCGAAATTTTGTAGAAAATGGTTTAGTTGACATACAAGACATGGAGAAGAAATTGGAGTCTGTATGGAAAAAAATAGTTTAACTTTCCATGAAGGATGTTTTTAATTTGGATGAAACTGATTTGTTTTACATATTACAAATTGATCATACTCTTGCAACAAAGCAACTTGAAGGAAGAAAACAAGACAATGAGAGACTCATATAATTGTTATATGTTGCAGTGAGGATGGCTCAGAAAAAATTCCATTATGGATTACTGAAAAGTATGCAAAGCCACGTTGCTTCAAGCATTTCAAAATGAGCAGCTTCAATTGTCGGATATCGTGTATATACGTCGAGTAATGAGATATTCGAGTTATATTGAATATATTTTTTATATTTTTACATATATCATATTTTAGAAATATTGATGAAAAAGTATTCTTGGATTGAGCCATTTTCAGAAATCACTCGATGAAAAAGAGACATAAAGTTCTAGAGAACGGGATATGGCAGATTATTAGAAAGAGGAAAGCGATGGTATTTCTGGGAGAGAGAATCAACGGAAAATTTGTGTGAGGAAGAGATTGATGAAGCATAAATATTTGGTGCAAGATGGCAAACACAATTGCTATAGGAATTATTTATTACCGGCAGCGAGAAATTCGGGTCCTTATGCGGCCTCCGGTAAGTTCTGGAAGCCGAGAAGAGTAAAAATGGAGAAGGAAAAATCCAAAGATATCTAACCTTGTCTTTTACTCTCTCCGTCCCACCCAAGATGATCCATTTTTTTTACATGGTTATTTAGGAGAATGATATAAAGTGATTAAAATGATAAAAAGTTGATAAGTCCCACAACTTTTGAAGAGATAATTATTTTCTAAAAATGAAACATGTCATCTTGGATGAGACAATCCAAAAAGTAATACATACCATCTTGAGTTTGACGAAAGGAATAGTATTTAGGCTATAATCGCGGAAGCATACACACAATTCCAATTGCAATAAAAACAAAATCCATCTAACCTGGTCTTCGCATTTCTATGACTCAATTAGCTATCATTTCCCTTCTTCTTCTATAAAACCCTCCCTCACCACTCACCTACACACACTCTTTGAAAGTAAATGGACTAAAATTAGATTATGGGCTTAATTAATTAATTGTTGGACCATTAATTTCAATTAAACCTAAAGCCCATTAAAACTAGGTTATGGGTGGTTTTCGTATATAATGGAAGTTAATCATTAGAGATTAAAGTTAGAATATTATACAGAAAACACACAAGAGAAAACTACCGCAATATTCAATAGGAGATTCTTGGCTTCTCTTGTTGAATCTTGATACCGAGGAATCGTTCCTGCACCTGATACAATACACGTGGATACCATAGTTGTGGAGACGATCTCGAAGAACTTATTGGAAGCTTTGCAACCTGTAAGTTTTCTATCCATCGTGTAATAGGGCTCTTCGTACATTAATTATAGATCTAGATCCGTTCTTAATGGTTTTATTCCGCTGCGCTATTATGTGATAATTCAAGAACATCCTAACACTCCTTATGGACATATCAAAATCTAGAGAGAGAGATTTAGATCTAGATCCAGAAGATTGAGAGAGAGAATGTGTTGTTGTTGTTGTTGGTTGTGTGATGCATCAGCAAGAGTAAAAAGAGAGAATAAAATTGGGTAAACTCGATATATGGGACTCGATTTTCTTAAACGGGTCGGGATTGAGTATTAATTTGTTGGAAAATTTGAGGTCTGAAACCCGATAATTTTGTGTAGAGGACCCCAACCTTAAGGGACTTAAGGGACATAATTTTTGAAGAAGACTATCGCGAGCTTGAGAACTTAAAGACATGAGTTATCACAATCAAATGGATGTCAATAACTTAGTTGAATTATCAAGGTGAAAATGATGTATGTTCATAGGGAAATTGATGAATGCTCGACACCAGAACTTTTAGATGAAATTAGAAAAGTTAGGACATCCTGGATTTAAATTTCAATAAAATCAGACAACAATAGATCCATATTTTAATAGGTTACCATAGTATTCATAATTTTAATATTCTAAGATTCATTAATTTATAATATTGACGGGACTGTATATTTATAAATGTGTTGGTTGAAATTTCTTTTGATGTGAAAATACTATACGCAAGTGCACGTAATCAACAAGTAATACACGTAAGTATTCCGAGATCGAATCCACAGGGAATGCACTTTTAAATCACGAGATTGTAATTTTGCCAAGTAAGGGAGATGGACGAACCGGTACGAACCGAATATAACACTAGCGAACCTGAATTAAAACGACTTGACACGGCGAAGTGGGCGATGACATAGACAACGAGGGATTACCGTTATCAAGGTAGAGAAACAGACTTGATTTCCCGATTCCACCCATGCTCTTTTCTAAATATTGCTACAGCATTATCTTGCATTATCACTATGACATGGACTTCTTTGATTCTTAGTAATTTTCCAAATCTAAGATTATATTCTATAGATCCAGTCCATATATTCCTATATCGAACTGCTCTTAGAATATCATTACTAACCCATTCATATTTGCCACGCAAGGTAAATGCATATTCCTATGCTATTCACACACATAACATTAAAATCATGTTCTTACGTCGCTCTATTGTTTTCCATTCTATAACAACTTCCCAGCAATTATAGAACTACGATCTGACTAATGGTGATCAATCACAAGTGAGATAAAAACAATCCCAATAAAACAATAGTGATTTAGCAAGACAAGCGTAGAACTGCGCTCGTCACGCGAGCATGGGTTTCCTCAAAAAAATCAAGTCATAAAGGTTTAGCTCATAGCGAGCTGTTTAACAACATTGAAATAAACAACAGCCATAACAGATTAACAAGGTTTAAGAAAAGATAAAGAAATTAGTTATCGGAATCGTGTGCAAGCTCTTGGATCGTCGTCTCTTCCGATGACTTCCTCTCCAAGAATCCGCACCTTCTTCCTTACTCCAGATGTTCTCTATCCTCTGCCACTCTCCAAAATGTCGATATCCAGAATCCCCCTTCTGATTGTTGCCAACTCCCTTTTAATAACAACCTCCATAACAACCTCATGCGCTTTTTCAGAGGCGGACTATGCACCGCAGGCGCCTTCGTTCCTCGATCCTTTTCTTTTTAGTTAGCTCGCCAGATGCGAGCGTGTCTCTTTTCATTTCTTGTGAGTCGCCGCCACGTGGCCGTGGTCCCACCGATTTCTTCTTCGAGAATTAACCCGGACTTTCCATGCTACTGCTTCTTCCGTAAGCACGGCCGGATTTCGCTTGCCGAGCTCGGCTCGCTTACGAGCTTTACTTTGCCGGTGAGTCCGACCTTACTTTCTCGAACACGAGCTCATCCATACTTGCGGTGGACTTCCGTCATGAGCTCGACTGCGTTCACGAGCTCGCTTCCACTTTCAATCTTACTTAGGAGTTCGAACACTTCGCTTCCGAGCTCACGCACTTCGCTTCCGAGCTCACTTTCCGAGCTCGACCTCTTCGCTCACGAGCTCGCGCGACCGCCCGAGCTCGACCTCGCCACGAGCTCGCGACTTCGCTTCCGAGCCCAACCTCATCCCCGTTTTCCAAGTTACTGTTCGGTCCTTCCTCATACATCGAAATCAAGCTCGCTCACGAGCTCGGCCTCGTCACGCCGTTCTTCCTGCAACATGCTATGATTATATAAATAATGCTAAAAAACAACTAAAACCCCTTTATTTTCATCAGACTCAATCCTTCACACAAACACACGCAAACAAGAGAAACACAAGCAAGACAAGGACAAACAAAGTGACGTAACACACAACAACCGAGGCTTTTATCATTAAAAATGACCTATAATAACTCTTTTACAAGAGTTATCACACCCCAAACTTATTTCATTACTAGTCCTCGAGTGATGCTCTACCACAAGATACAAAACAAATAGAACATGACGGATGCTCATAACAACAAAATGAGGTGATAGCTTAATCAACTAAGAAAACTGCTTTCACCAAAAATTTCAAAACACAAGAATCATTCATTCCTTCTCGTTGTAAATCTAATTACTCACCTCATTTTGTAAGAGTATCACACTACAATTATTAACGTGTACAAAGCGCATTAGCATTTACATGAATCTTCCCATGCTTGATTCTCCTTAATATGACCATATCTTGATTATCAAGTGCACCTGTGTCTCCACAAATTCAATTTAGTCATCCCTCTTTGCTTAACATGAGTGATATCAATAATGAATCAAGAGGTCTTTATAAAGCTTATAACGTTGGGCTCGGGTGTGGTAGGATTATTTGGGATAATGTAGCTCGCAAACACCCGGCATCCTTACTATTTCCTCTTTCAACATGCTTTATAACTACCCTTCTTCTTTCCTATAGGAGATTGTTCCCTTTTTTCTTGGTTAATTCCTTTTCTGCTTCATAAACAAAATCTCAGCACTCTTTCCCCATCTTTTTTTTTTTTTTTTAGCGTAAAACAAAAAACGCTATTATAACATTGTCCCAATGTTGGAACATTATAACAAAATTGGGAGATTGATTACTTTGTAAGATACGGTGATAAGTCAACTCTAAGTAATCTCGCCCGAGGTCGAGGGAATCATGGATACATATATGAGAGAGTACAGGGAATTTTATATGGTGATCAAAAGAAAAGGTCAGAAGCTCAAAAGGGACTCTAGGAAAATCATGAAATGTAGGTGGCGAAGAAAGGCACAAACGATTCAAAAGATGACCTACATCCTATCCATATTAACATACTCATGTAAATTGTTCAAGGGAACTTCCAACCAAAATGGAAGATAGCACTCGACAAGAATGTAGGTCAACCGAGGATTACTTATGCAATGGTTAACTCTTATAAAAGCTAATATGCAAATACCCAAACCATCGAGGTACTCCTTACACAAATAAGGATCAAACTTAGATAAACAACGAGTCGAAGACGATTTCCTTTTTCAAAACAAAAATAAGAAAACATCATCATTAAGCGCCTTTGCCAACTCGGCATCACCCTTAGTCATTATAAACATCACAACAACCCACAAGGACGCACAACACAAACAACAAACAAACAAAACACAACGAGAAAAAAAAAAAACAAGGATTGAGTTGAGAGACGCCCAGCCTATGCATCGGGATGACCAAGGCGAGGGAGGCGGGAGCAGTGAAGTTGTCGCATGAAGGACTTTCATCATCGGCAGCGGCAGATGCGGCTCATTCGACCGAGCTCCACTAGGGCCGCTTCTTTGCGGGCGTGGGTATGCACCGAACTCGCCGCTTCTTCGGTACGCCTTGAAATCCTCATCAAGGTCCGCAGGATTTGGCCATAGAGTGAACAACCGTTTTGGGAAATCCGAAAAGACGGGCGTCGTCCGTAAGATAACGATCCCAAGAAATCCTTTAATGCACGGTCCCATTGCGGCAAGACACCCGTAATCGCTTGATGTCATCTTCGCAAGCAAATGAATGCAACATAAGGATGTTGACTTGCACCGCAGACATTTCAAAGATGTCCATCATTGTTGGATAAGCGAGGTTCTCAGACCGGAGCGAGATGGCTCGGCAGGCGGCGATCGTGGGCATTGAGAGTCGTCGGGGCCTCGAACATGACGACGCGTCGTGGCCTTGATGTCTATGAAAGCTTTCTCCGTTGGGCGGTCTTCATTGTCATCATAGGGACTCACTCTTATGCATAGTCGATATCGGGGAAGGAAAATAACCTTCCATTCTTCTTCTTCGCACGCCCACCTCACACCAAATTAGCGCTTATATTAACCGATCTCCCGTGAAAATACACAGCAGAGCAGATCCGTTCCTCGACATCAAGAGTCATGGGTAGTGGGTAGGATACGGCTCTTAATGAAATGGAGCCACACATGGGCTTCGAATTTTAATGTTGACGCCTTAATGGATCGACGTCCTTGCGTAGATACAGCCCATTTTGTTCCTTCTACCGTCAATAGCCTTAATGCGTCATCGAGGTCATCAACCGAGGGCTCTCTTAACATTGCCGAATACTCATCATCTACGGCGTTATCCAGACTATACACCTCATTGATTGTTTCAGGAGATAGGATTACCGGCTTACTCCTGACCACGGCTGATACTCCCTCCTTGTCCGCCAGAGGAGTAATATTAGCATAAAATTCTTTCACCGGGTCAGAACGGTGGCGGCGGAATCGCCGTGAACTCGCCCATCCGTTAGAGAAGTCACCCACGACGAACATAGGAGTTTCCTTATTCGCTTGAAACCCTTCTCCATCCACAATGCTCTTGATTTTAGACGCCGAATTGTTCAAACCGCTCAAGCATTTAAACTTAGGAATGCTCAATAGATTGGTGGCCTTAGATTTGGAGGTGAAGCTACCGCTTTCTTGGGCATAGCACCTCGTGTTCGATTTCTTCAGAACCTTAGTTTTTCCCTTCCATCCGCTAACTTTCCTTTTGACGAGGCGGTGCGGTGTCCGCCAAGATTGAGGAGACGGCGAAATAAACGGTGACGATTCAGGGGAGGCTGCTGGTGATAATTCCTCGTCCGATACGATGAAGGGCGTGTTTGGATCATTATTTGGGACCTTCACAAACTTCCCGGCTCGCTCCCGAGATTGACCATGGTTGTAAGAAAATTTCCGGAGAGAATCGACAGAGTGAGATCGCTATGAGGATTTTGGGAGACATACGTGGGTAGTAAGAGCAATGTAGCGACAAAGGAAGAGCAAAGGAAGTTGAGTAGTTGTGAGATATAGCGAAGAATATGGACTTGCTTTTTAACCCAAATAGCTTAAGAATTAATTCCGCTTTCTGGGACCACTATTCCCGCTAAAATTTCCCTTTTATCTTCCATTGCAAATCCTCTTTTGGAGCACATATAAGCACGGTGCTCGTAATATCTTCGTACCACTACCGCAATCCAACATCGACATATCAATTTACCAAAACAACCTAGTTTCTTTTAATCATGTTATAGCAATTTATTTAAACCCAAAACAAACAAGGAAAGGTAGGAAAAAACAAATATGTACAATCGGTCGCCAGCGCTCGATCACCATGGCGACCCATGGTACCCGAGGTCGCATCTTTCAAAGTGGTAGAGGTCTTCGCGACCGACCTCGCCCCCACAATAATGCTTGACGCTACGCCCATCGACCGGAATTCACGCCCCAACTTCCTTCGAAGTGTTATAGCACCATGGGGTGCTACATGAAGAATTGTAAAAGGCCCGCACCATCTTGATTTTAGTTTCCTGGGAATAACCTCAACACGAGTTGAACAAGAACACCACCGACCCGCAAGAACTCCGGCGCAAGATGTTGTTATCATGCCATCTTTTAGTTCTCTTTGTACAACTTAGCATTTTCATGGCGAACCAATGAATTCATCCATTTCACTTAGTGCAGCAATGAGCTTCTCCAAGCAATGGATGATCAAAGTTTAGTTTCTTAATTGCCCAATAGGCTCGGTGCTCCGGCCAGGTGGGAGGTGACAGCTTTTCCATATACCAAGCGATAGGGTGACATCCCTAATGGTGTTTTGAAAGCGCTCAGAGGCCCATCTTGCATCATCCATCGCGTGGACCAATCCTTACGCCCGGATTCACCACCTTTTCTAGTATACCCTTAATCTCTCTGTTGAAAGCTCTGCCGACCATTCGTCTCATGGATGGTATGTGTGGCGATCTTATGGCGAACATTGTATTTCGCTAGTACGTAACTTATCGCCTTGTTGACAAAGTGTGTGCCCTCGTCACTAATGATCGCACGAGAGTACCAAACCGTGTGAAAATATTCTTTTGCAAGAACTTGATCACCACTTTGCATCATTCGTGGTACTTGCTGCTACTTCCACCCATTTGGACACGTAATCAATCGCCACCAATATGTAAAGGTTTCGAATGAGGTGGAAAAGGACCCATGAAGTTGAGGCCCCATACATCGAAGAGTTCAATTTCGAATGAAATTCATTGGCATCTCATTTCGAGAGGATATGTTTCAACTCACGGCATCGATCACATCTTTGCACAAAAGCATGTGCATCCTTAAACAAGGTCGGCCAAAAATAACTCGATCGAAGCACCTTAGCCGTCGTCCTTTGCCCATAAAATGATCACCATATGGAGTGGCATGGCATCCTTCCGCATTGATTCCACTTCTTCATGCGGAACACAGCGCCTCATTAATCCATCAGCACAACGCTTATATAAGAAGGGCTCGTCCCAGAAGTAATGTTTGACCTCGGCAAAGAATCTTTTCTTTTGATGGGACGAGAACTCAGGGTGTAGCATTCCACATACCGTAAAATTGACAAAATCGCATACCATGGCGCATCTTTGTGATGCATGCTCATTAGTTGCTCATCCGGGAACATGTCACGAATAACGGGCTTGAGTTGATTCTCCTTCCGATGCTGGTAATCGAGACAAATGATCCGCCACTTGATTTTCTGTTCCTTTCCTGTCTCTTATTTCCAGATCAAATTCTTGCAGGAGCAATATCCACCGAATTAACCATGGCTTCGCATCTTTCTTCGCGACAAGATACCTGATAGCTGCATGATCTGTGTAGATTATCACTTTTGTTCCTACGAGGTAGGCTCGGAACTTTTCACATGCAAAAACCATGAAGCGCCTCCTTTTCTGTCGTGGTATAATTTATCTGGGCTTCCACCGTGGTTTTACTTGCATAGTAGATCGAGTGGAATATCTTCTCCTGCGTTGCCCAAAGACGGCCCTACATCAAAATCACTTGCATCGCACATCACCGAAAGGCGATGTCCAATTCAGCCCAACAACCATGGAGCTGTTACAAGAGCTCGCTTCAAGACTTGAATGCCTTTAAACACTGGGGTGAAGTCGAATGGCGGTTTTGCTCCGTAAAGGCACATAGGGGCTTAGCTATCTTTGAAATCCTTTATAAACCTTCTCAGAGAAACCCGCATGTCCCAAGAAGCTTCGCACACCTTTACAAAGAGTGGGAGGTGGAAGTTTGTCTATTACTTCGATCTTTGCTTTGTCCACTTCGATCCCTTCTTTGGATATGTGGTGACCTAAAACGATGCCCTCTTGCACCATGAAGTGGCACTTTTCCCAGTTTAAAACCAAGTGGGTTGCTTCGCAACGCTCCAGAACTTTCCCCAAATTACTTAGGCATATCCCATAGGTGTCTCCGAAGACGGAGAAGTCATCCATGAAGATTTCTACTGATTTCTCCACCATATCCGAGAATATGGCCATCATGCAACGCTGGAATGTTGCAGGAGCATTACAGAGCCCAAATGGCATTCTTCTAAATGCGAAAGTGCCATAAGGACAAGTGAAGGTGGTTTTGTGTTGATCATTGGGCGCAATGGCAATTTGGTGATAACCAGAATAACCATCGAGGAAGCGGAAGAACTCCTCACAAGCTAGTTTATCCAAAGATCCGATCCATGAATGGTAGAGGAAATGATATTTCTGGTTGTTGTGTTTAGCTTCAGTAGTCAACACGCACACGCCATCCTCGTTATCACCCGCTGGGATCGCCTCGCCGATCGTTTGAAACCACCGTGATTCCTCCCTTTTAGAACACACCGAACGGGCTCACCCACGAGCTATCCGAAAGTGGATATATGATTCCGCATCCACCATTTGATAACTTCTTTCTTTAGTACCTCTTTCATTTGGATTGAGACGTCACGATGCTCTATGGAAGTCTTGTGGCAATCTTCCAAGAATATCTTATGCATGCGTGGACGGCCGATCCTTGTATATCGAGAATTGACCATCCAATAGCTCGCTTGTATTTTCGCAATACCGTAGCAAAGCTTCTTCCCGATCGGGCTTGAGAATAGCGGAGATAATTGGGGAGGTTTTCCCCGCCAGATATGCATATTTGAGATGGTTCGCAAAGTCTTTAGGATGAACACCGGAGGTTCATCGATTGATGGTTTGGGTGCACGAGTTACCTATCGCGAGCCCCGCGACTCGAATTCGGCCGGGCAAGTGAAGCTGGACATTTTCCTTTGGAGAGATCTTGACACAACTCCTCGCTTTCTCCAACTCTACGAGTTCGGCATAGTTTCGTCATTAACTCCGATCTACGAGGTGCGATCTCAGATTGTATCGCGACGACCGCTCCATGACTCGGATTACGAGCATTCCTCCACTTCGTCCGGATACTTCATAGCATTGAAAACATTAAAGGTAACCTTCTGATCATTTACCCTCATGGTGAGCTCGCCCTTCTGAACATCAATTAGAGTTCTTCCAGTTGCCAAAAACGGACGTCCCAAAATGATTGGCACCTCGTGATCTGCTTCATAATCCAAGATAATGAAGTCCGCCGGAAAGATGAATGTGTCCACTTTTACTAATACATCCTCGATTTTTCCCTCAGGATGAGCCATAGATCGGTCCGCCAATTGCAAGGTCACCGTTGTGGGCCTCGCTTCTCCTATCCCGAGCTTTTTAAATATTGAGAGCGGCATCAAATTTATGCTTGCTCCGAGGTCACATAACGCACGACCGACGTCGCGTCCTCCAATCGAGCATGGAATTGTAAAGCTCCCTGGATCTTTCAACTTCGGAGGGAGCTTGCTCTTTAGCATCGTACTACTACTTTCAGTCAGTGCCACCGTTTCAAACTCGCCCAACCGTCTCTTCTTGGTCAGGATGTCCTTCAAGAACTTCACATAGTTCGGCATTTGTTCCAACGCCTCTACCAAAGGGATGTTGATATGTAATTGCTTCAGAACATCAAGGAATCTTCGAAACTGGGTATCCTGCTGCTTCTTCTTCAACCTTTCGAAAAGGTGGTGGTGGACGATACACCACTTCGTCCGTAAGGTTCGATAACGGATTCTTTGCTGCAGCACCCCCGGCATTGCAGACCGCGGATTTTCCGTGGTAGCGACCGGTTGTTACTTGTTGAGGACTCACCTTTCTTCTTGGTCCGGCAGCTCGGTTCTGCATCTACTTTCCACTTCGTAACGTGTGCCTCGACTGTTCTTTATCTTTTCGTGGATTCTCCGTGTCACTGGCAAATTTCCAAGAGGTCGGTTTTAATCTCATGGCTAATTGTCCGATCTGGACTTCCAAATTCGCAATGAAGTGGATTGCCCACAATACAAAGACTGTTTTAGCCATGTATTCCTTCATCAAGGTTTCAATAGTCTTGGTCGTGGGCGGCTTGTTCTTCGCTTTGGTTGGTAATTTTGTGGATATGTGGTTTCTCAAAATTTCCACCATCGCTTGATCCGGACCTTGGCCTCCCATGAGAAATTAGGATGTTGTCGCCACCCGAATTGTACGTTTGTGAATAAGGTTGTTCCTCCGTCCATTCTCGATTTCCCGGATAACGGATCGAGGTCGGGTTTGACGGGCAACTCTCGAAGGTATGCCTTCTCCACAATATACGCACGACACCTCGTTTACTTGCATGGTGGTAGCGACCTTTGGACTACTCGTCAATTTGCATCATTGGATTAGGTACTTGCAATCCTTTTAACATGTTACTCATGGATGCTACAGGTCATTAACGCCGTCGGGGCATCGACCTCCAACACACCAATGACCGATTTCTTTCCTATCAAGCACGAGAATTTGACCATTGGCAATTGTTATCTGCGATTCTTTCCAAGATCTCGTATGATTCGTTGTATGACTTCGAAAGAATAGCTCCATTTGCAGAGGCATCAAGCACCAAACGTGTTGATGCATTGAGACCATGTAGAAGGTCTACATTGAATGCGATGCGGAATGCCGTGATGAGGACATTTCCGTAGCATTTCCTTATATCGCTCCCAAGCTTCGCACACCGACTCTTCGTCATTCTGCTGAAATGACATGATGTCATTCCGGAATCTTGCGTTCTTGGTGGGCGGGAAGTACTTCATCAAAAAATTTTGCGAGCTCGTTCCATGAGGTGATAGAATTTGATGGAAGACCGTTCACCATGCTTTTGCACGATCTCGTGGCGAAAAGGGAATAACCAAGTCTCGGTAACTTGGGAACACCGGTAACTTAAATGAGTCGTGACCTCGAAATGATCGAAGGTGGAGATGTGGATCCTCCGTGGCTTGACCAAGAATTGCCCCTTTGTTTGGAGCATCGAAACATGACCGCTTCAGCTCAAACCGGTTCGCTTGCACCGGGTCTTGTAATTCCGGATTCATTCGTTAAATCTGGGGTTTGCGTAGTCACGTATACCCCTTTCCCGATCATCAGCGATGACAATGGCATTTCCGCCATTGTGTGCCTCTCCTCCTGGTGCGGCCATCCTGGCTTGCGCTCTGCGAACTCGTTGCTGGCGCCTCTCTCTACGAAAGGTGCGTTCAATCTCTGGATCTAACTGGTGGGTCACTTGCGCTTTTGCCTTGCGCATAAACCACAATCCCAGAACCCCTGTTCACACAAAAGGTAATGACCAGAGTGAGTCACGTATTACAAAGAAACACAAAATTGCAATCTCCACGTAATTTATAGTTGGCAGTTCCCCGGCAACGGCGCCAAAAACTTGTTGGTTGAAATTTCTTTTGATGTGAAAATACTATACGCAAGTGCACGTAATCAACAAGTAATACACGGAAGTATTCCGAGATCGAATCCACAGGGAATGCACTTTTAAATCACGTAGATTGTAATTTTGCAAAGTAAGGGGAGATGGACGAACTGGTACGAACTAGAATATAACACTAGCGAACTGAAATTAAAACGACTTCGGCACGGCGAAGTGGACAGTGACATAGACAACGAGGGGATTACCGTTATCAAGGTAGAGAAACAGACTTGATTTCCCGATTCCACCCATGCTCTTTTCTAAATATTGCTACAGCATTATCTTGCATTATCACTATGACATGAACTTCTTTGATTCTTAGTATTTTTCCAAATCTAAGATTATATTCTATAGATCAAGTCCATATATTCCTATATCGAACTGCTCTTAGAATATCATTACTAACCCATTCATATTTGCCACGCAAGGTAAATGCATATTCCTATGCTATTCACACACATAACATTAAAATCATGTTCTTACGTCATTTATTGTTTTCCATTCTATAACAACTTCCCAATTATAGAACTACGATCGACTAATGGTGATCAATCACAAGTGAGATAAAACAATCCCAATAAAACAATAGTGATTTAGCAAGACAAGCGTGAAGCTGCGCTCGTCACGCGAGCATGGGTTTCTCAAAGAAAATCAAGTCATAAAGGTTTAGCTCATAGCGAGTGTTTAACAACATTGAAATAAACAATGACCATATGATTAACAAGGTTTAAGAAAATATAAAGAAATTAGTTATCGGAATCGTGTAAGCTCTTGGATCGCCGTCTCTTCCGATGACTTCCTCTCAAGAACCGCACCTTCTTCCTTACTCCGGATGTTCTCTATCCTCCGCCACTCTCCAAAATGTCGATATCCGTAATCCTCTTCCGATTGTTGCCAACTCCCTTTAATAACAACTCCATAACAACCTCGTGCGCTTTTGAGGCAGATCGTGCACATGCCGCCGCCGTTCCTCGATCCTTTTCTTTTTCGATTAGCTCGCGGATGCAGGCGCGTGTCTCTTCACCGTCTTGAGCCGCGCCACGTGGCCGTGGTCCCGTGATTTCTTCTTGAGAATTAACCTGGACTTTCCATGCTACTGCCTTCCGTAAGCACGGCCGGATTTCGCTTGCCGAGCTCGGCTCACACGGCTTTACTTTGCGGTGAGTCCGACCCACTTTCGAACACGAGCTCATCCATACTTGCAGTGGACTTCCGTCATGAGCTCATTGCGCCACGAGCTCGCTTCCACTTTCAATCTTCGAGGAGTTTGAACACTTCGCCCGAGCTCACGCGACCGCCCGAGCTCGACCTCTTGCCACGAGCGCGCGCCGCTTCGAGCTCGACCTCTTCGCTTTCGCCACGAGCTCACAGACTTCGCCCGAGCCTCGACCGCGTTTTCGGCATTACTGTTCGATCCTTCCTCATACATCAAGTCAAGCTCGCTCACGAGCTCGGCCTCGTCTTCACTGCCGTTCTTCCCGCAACATGCTATGATTATATAAATAACGCCAAAACAACTAAAACCCTTTATTTTCATCGGACTCAATCCTTCACACAAACACACGCAAACAAGAGAAACACAAGCAAGACAAGGACAAGCAGACGAGCGCGAACACACAACAACCGAGGCTTTTATCATTAAAGGACCTATAATAACTCTTTACAAGAGTTATCAAAATGGGTTCTCCAAAAAGTTACCACTAAACAAACTTGGTTGACGAACGTAGTTTATGTGCCGCTAATTTTTACTACTACTGGCATAGCAACCGGTAGACCACAGGTTAGCCCAACTCAGTCCTCTCGTACTAGGGTTGACTAAGATAGTTTATTTGATTTTATTATTTTATTAAAATTGATGATTTTTGAATTAGCCTAAGTCGACCAGATAAATTTACCAATTTAGAGAATTGATTAATTTATGAAGTATTATTTTAAAGAGGTTTACTGTATAAAAGCTTTAGAGTTTTCTCATACACTTTCTAAATCGAATTTCCTATCAATAATTTACCAAATGCAATTTAAGTTTTATGTATACTTTCAAGTTTTAAGTATAAAAGATGTCACACTTGTCACAAGAATAGATAAGTAAAATGAAGATAAATGTAAAATGGAAGAATGATATTTTAAATTAGGGATTATTATTCATTGTATTAATTAGAAATGGTGAATTATAATTTAATTAATACGATCTTCCTAAGTTAAATAAAATACCCTAAATTACTAATGTTTATTTTTTAAAAATCATATACTATCAATGATATTTGAACAGTACCTATACTTTTCTCCTCCTTTCTTGGAAAGGTTGTCTTCCCTTCTTCGGTAGGGTTTTGTCCTTGTTCTCTGGCGTCCTCCTACTTGCGAGTATGGAGGCTGATGAAATCGCAAACCTTGTTAGTGTCCTAAAACTAACGTCTGATGCTAAGGAAAAGGGCGGTGACCCTGACGATCGATGAAACAGAAAGAGGTAGAAAGAGAGTTGAGAAGGTTGTGGTAGGAAAAAATTTTGTCAGAAGATCAGTGAATAGAGAGACGCTCAAATCAAACCTTCCTAGAATTCTTAGATCTAGGGGACGTACTGATATTGAGATAGTGGGTCATAACCTATTCACTATCACTTTCACCCTGGACGCGGATCGTAAAACTGCTCTTGAAGAAGGACCGTGGCATTTCTTTCAAGATCTTATGGTGCTGAAACAGACAAAGGAGATGCAATCACCATTCGATGTTAGTTTTGAAGAAATAACTCTATGGGTCCAATGTCATAATATTCCCATATCCTGCATGGACCCTTGCATTATACGACGAATAGGAGAGAGAGTTGGGACGGTCGAAGATATAGAGGTGGATGAAGGCGGTTTATGTACGAGGAAATATGCTAGAATAAGAGTCACAAGACGGATTGATTCCCCTCTGGTTCGATGTGTTCCGCTGACGAACGCAGAGGCCCTTAACGAAACCCTAATCGTTCTCCAATACGAAAGGCTACCGGATTTCTGCTATGCTTGCGGAAGGATTGGACACATCTCAAAGGATTGCTTGGATACCAGCATAGACAAAGCTAACTTCCAGTTTGACTCATGGCTACGTGCTGGAAGATCGGTTACATCTCGGAGGAAATCTGGCTCGGAAGAGAACAAAGCTTCGAATAACAGTAAGGAGACTTATGGAGATAATGAGAACAACAACAAAAACTTGATAGTCTCACCAATTAGGATAGAAGTGGATGAATTCATGCGAGAGGACAAGGAGATGACGGAGGTAGAGAGGAAGAGGCCCGTTCGGGTCGCCACACTGAATCATCAAATCATATACTTGGGAATGATAGGCGCGACAAATCCGGAGATGCCTAATGGTATATGATGAGGATACAAGAGTTCTGATGGTGTCTGGCTCCAAAGAAGCGGCAGATTATGTGGAGATGAATAATCCTAAAAAGAAGAGTTCCCCCGGAAAAAATAAGAAGAAAGGTATGAAAGGGGGATGGAAAAGAAGGGCTAGAGCGATACAAGAAGGAGGAAAGGAGGAGAGTTCGGATCGAAGTAAGAAGAGGCTATGCGATATAGGTCCGGTGCACGGTTTGGATATACCCAAAGCGAAACATCCGCGATTGGTCTTAGAGGAAGAATACAAGATTATGGATACGGAGGTCGCCTCATGACCGCCGGCATTATAATGCGTTGTTTGGAATGCACGTGGCCTGGGAAATACACGTGCATTCCATGAGCTCCGACAACTCCTCGCCGGTCTTTCCCCAAGTCTAGTCTTTATTTGCGAGACTAAACTTGTTGCTAGCAAATGTCAATGGTGGAAAAGTATTCTTGGTTTCAATGGCATGTTCTTTGTTGATGCGATTGGCCACAGGGGGGGTCTTGTTCTTATGTGGGACGATAGTATTGAGGTTACCATAATGTCATATTCGAAGGGCCATATCGACTGCCTTGTGGGTAGTAAGGAGGGGTGTTGGCGATTCACTGGATTCTATGGAAATCCGGTGACGGACTTGAGGAAATTTTCGTGGGACTTGATGAGGCGTCTTAATGAGGATGAGCGGCATAAGGAGAAAGCTTGGCTCATTGGTGGTGACTTCAACGAGATCGTCTACGATACCGAGAAAAAAGGTGGTAGACCTTGACCCCTTCTTCAAATGGATCAGTTTAAAAAAGCTGTTGCTGAATGCGGTCTTAATGAGATTTCCTACCCTGATAAGGAATTTACGTGGTGCAATAAACGGGAGGAAAGTATGGTTTTTGAAAGGCTCGATCGTTATTTGGGTAATGCTATTTGGCAGAATTTATTCCCCAATACTCAGACGAAAGCTTTGGATTTCCATGGGTCTGACCATAGACCGGTTATGTGCGTGTTTAATGCGGACGAGAGGAGAACTGGGGTCCGGGGTAAAAACCGTTTCTTTTTTGAAGATAAATGGATGATGGAGAAAAGTTTTGTTCCTGACCTTCTTTGCAATCTGAAGGAGCTGGAGAGTGAACAAAAACTCCCTCAAATGCTTGGTAAATGCGCAGGTTTTTTGTCACAGTGGTCGCGATGTCATTTCAATAGGAAGGGGAAGGAGATTGCGAGGCTTAGGAATGAAAGACAACATTTCATGAGCTCGGTTGGTAACATCGATTCGGATCAAAAAAATTTATAAATCAGCCGAGACATTGAAAAAGCTGTGGAGATTGAAGCTCTTCATTGGCAACAAAGGGCTAGACTGAACTGGCTCGCGAATGGGGATCGTAATACCAGTGCTTTTCATGCTAGAGCTTCCCAGAGAAGGAGAAAGGGGTCCATCCAGGGCCTGAGGAACGATAGAGGAACGATCTGTGAAAAGGAGGTCGATAAGGCCGGTATCATTCAGAGATACTTTACTGAGCTTTTCAGATCGAGCTCTCCCACTCGAATGGCTATTTCCAAAGTGACTGACACCATTCATGAAAGAATCTCTGATGCTGATTATTCTCTTATGGACCGGCCTTATGAGGTGAACGAAGTTAAAGCTGCCGTTTTTGAGATGCACCCGACTAAGAGCCCTGGTCCTGATGGTTTTAACGCTAGGTTTTTTCAGAAATTTTGGCCGGCTATTGGCGATTTCGTTACCAAGGAAGCCCTGGACATTTTGAATGAGGGGGCGCCGATTAAAGATTGGAACGATACCATGCTATGCTTAATCCCGAAAGTGAGTAAGCCTTTGTTGGTCTCGGAGTTTAGGCCTATCAGTATGTGCAATACGAGTTATAAAATTGTGGCAAAAGTTATTGCGAACAGACTGAGACAGGTGTTGGATCGCGTTATTAATAAAGCTTAGTGTGCTTTTATAAAGGGAAGATTAATTACTGACAATGTCCTTGTTAGCTTCGAATGCCAGCACTGGATTCGTAGGAGGAAAAAAGGCAAGGAGGGATATGCTGCTCTCAAGTTAGACATGAGTAAAGCCTACGACAGAGTTGAGTGGTGTTACCTTCAGGCGGTCTTGGTTAAACTTGGATTCCCTGAGCGTTTTTGCAATTTGATTATGCAATGTGTGTCGTCGGTGCGCTTCTCGTTTATCCTTAATAGGAAAGTTTATGGGAGAATTACCCCTTCCAGGGGGCTTAGACAAGGAGACCCCCTATCGCCGCTTCTCTTTGTGATATGCACCCAAGGCTTCTCATCTCTAATCCATGGTTTTGAAAGTTTGAGCAGGGTTGAAGGTATCCCTATTATTCCCCGTGGGCTAAGTATTACCCATCTCTTGTTTGCGGATGATAGCCTTATTTTCTTTAAAGCTACGCGGGGAGGGGCTTTGGCGATTAAGGAGATCCTCCAGCTTTATGAATTGGCTTCGGGCCAACTCATTAATAGAGATAAATCATCCATCTGCTTCAGTCCTAATATTCACGGACACCACGGAACTTCGATTAAAATGATCTTAGGTGTTAGCGCCGATCGGGACTGCGTATGTACCTCGGTATGCCAAAGATTCTCTCTTGACGTAAACGAGTCCAATTCGCATATATCAAGGATAGGATCCAAAAGAAGTTGTTCGAGTGGAAGCAAAGGGATTTTTCGGCAAGGGGGAAGGAGGTCCTGCTTAAAGCTGTCATCCAAGCTATTCCTACCTATGCTATGCAATGCTTTCGTTTGCCTACCTCTATTTGCAACGACATTAACCGAATGTCTTTGCCTTTTGGTGGGGTGATAAGGAAGAAAAGAAACATATCCACTGGTCAAAATGGAAATTCTTATGTAAGACGAAGGATTGGGGAGGAATTGGTTTCCGAGATATGGTGTGTTTCAATCGTGCTCTTTTAGCTAAACAGGTGTGGAGAATGCTGATGAACCCGGAGTCTCTCGTGGCGCGCGTCTTCAAGGCTAAATATTTTAGAGGGGGAGATATTCTTAGCGCCAATTATAATACTAAAGGATCCTTTGTTTGGCATTCTCTCTTATGGAGCCGTGAGTTGGTGGAAAGAGGTGCAAGATGGAGAGTTGGCAATGGGAGGAATATTGACCTCTTTCGGGACCGATGGGTGAATGGTTTGCAGGAGGGCAGGTTTGCGCAAAGGAGGGAAGATCACGGTCACCTTGTGAAGGTGGCCGACTTGATTGGGAATGATGGAGAGTGGGAGGCTGACAGAATTGTTAAGGCTTTTTCGGCCTTCGAAAGCAATTGTATCCTTGCAACGCCGATTGGGGAAAAAGGACGACAGGACACTCGTTTTTGGATTTTTGAACAGAATGGTATGTTCTCTGTGAAAACGGCATATCTTCTCTCGGTGGGCTACTATGATAGCCACCCCCATACCAGCCACCATGACCTCAGTTTCTGGAATAAGCTGGTGTGGTCTCCCTCGATCCCACCGAAAGCAAAATTTTTCATGTGGAGAGCTCTCAGAAATTTTATTCCCACTGCCGCGAACCTCAAAGAACATCATGTTCCCTCAGATGGCATTTGTGAATTTTGTAAGGACAGATGGGCTTCCACCGAGCATACCCTCATCTTCTGCCCGCGATGCAATTCTGGATGGAAACACAACCGCTTCTGGCGTCTTCTTCAGCATGCTAAAGCGCTGAGTCTGGTTGATATAGCTGTGATGATCAGGAATGAAATGAAGAGTGAGGAATATGATCTTTGGTGCGTCATGTTATGGCAAAACTGGAGAGCTATCTGCAAGGCGGTACATGAACCTTATCTGAATATCAACGAGCCATCGGAATCTTTTTGTTCTGCTTTGGTCGAAAACTTTAATGCTGCTCGGCCCTTGTTCGCTGCTGCCAACAATTTAGGTATCGGTTGTGGTGATAGGAAGTGGAAAAAGCCCAGGAGGGGATGCTACCGTGTGGACATGGACGCCCTCTACAACCCCGAGAAGAATAGTTTTGGTGTTGGTATTATTATCCGTAATCATGAAGGAAGCATCATCCTGGCGAAATCCCAACAGACGTCCCCCTCGTCGAGCGTCATGTTCGCGGAGGTTAAGGCCGTTGTCTTCGGAATCCTGTTCTGCCTGGAAAATGATATCCATCCGTTTGAAGTGTTTACTGACTCAATTTTGGTTGCCCGTCTCATGGCGAAGCCTGAGGAGGAAGAAGATCTTCTTCCTAAAGAGATTTTTGAGATCCTTCGTGATACCCGATCGCACGTTCTTATAGGCGTGTCTCATACTCATCGAATGGCTAACAAGGCCGCTCATGCCCTTGCTCATTTTGCTTTGAATTGTTCCCGTCCAGTTTGCTGGAACGATGTTTTCCCTAGATGGCTTGTGGATCTTGTTAGTGAGGATTTGGTGGATTAATATATTTTTTCCCTTTCAAAAAAAACAGTACCTATACTTTTAATTTTCACAAAAACCCATATCAAAACGTCCCCACGAACAGACAACTTATCGTTAATATACGCACCACGTAAATCCTCATAGGAGTACACATCTTTTATTTTTTTATCATAATTTAACCGCCGTTAGTTATTGGCTGACGAAACCATTATTTTTTGTTGATTCGGATTATGGTTAATGTGGACTCCACGTAGATAAATACCAAAATTATTCAAAATAACCCAAGTCATATGCATTTATTATAAAATGTTCCATAGTATCAATAATATATATACCAACAATATTTATACTTCCAAGTTTTTATCCTAATCTAATCTCCTTTAATTTTGGTTGACTAAGCTAAATCGATCTACATGATGACATCCATATTGATTAGAAAAAAGTAAAAGAAAAATATTGCAAAAGAAAAATATTGTACAAGAATGTGGAGTTTACCCAGCGTGTAGTATCAAAGATAGCAACTATGAGTTTCCTATGAATTAAAAAAAAGTTAAAAATAATGTTATTTCGATTTTAGATTTTTTTATAAAAAAATTAAAAATAATGTTTTTTTTGGGGGTTCTCACTTCTCACCTCCTTGAACTTAGTTTTGGTGGCAAAAGCGTCGCTCATCATAGTTGCACAAGATTAGTCATATTCTTCGCCTTAACTTTCATATTCTGATGATTCTAAATTTATTTAAATAATTTTAAAAGCAATCTTCAGCGACTGGCGGTGTCACAACTACAAGCATATGTGAGGCGCCGCCGTCGGGTCGGGGAAAAACCCTTATATTTTTCATTTTTCCTTTTTTTTTATTTTCAATAATTTAAACAATCTCATTTTTTTTATCCACTTAAATGCTTTGATGTCGACTGATTTCGAGGGTGTTTGGCTGAACTTAAAATTTCTTTAAAGCAGATTATAAGTTGTTTATGATTATAATTTGTTACAAAGTATTTGGCAAAATAAGCTCCTAAGCAGCTTTATAAGTTGTGAAATAAGCTTCAACAAATTATAAAGCTCCCTAAAAATAAGTTGGTCAACTCTAACTTATTTTTCAATAAACTTATAAGCAATCATGAATTTACCAAAATAACCTTATTATAGTTTGTTATTTTCTAAACATACACTATCAACTTCACATCTTGTCAATTTTATCTCTAACTATGATTTTATCTCTCTAACTCACGATTCTTTTCTGCAAACATAAGATCAATTATCCAAACACTTTAACAACTTATAAACACTTGAGACATTAGAGCTTATAAGCTCTCTAAAATAAGCTTAGTCAAACACCCCCTTCGTCTGATTTAATAAAGATAATAGCGGACGTTAGGTTTGTAAGTATATATATATCAGGATACTAGTAATAATATGAGAATTTATAGAATAAACACGTATAATTTGAAATATTTTGAATAATTTATCATTTATTCACATGCATGGATGCCACATCGACCCATTTAATGAGTCAACGAAAATTTAACATATATTAGATTATGATAAATTTTTTTTTGAAAATATGAACTTATTAAAACTAACGGAATTGGGTGAAGAATTTCTACTTGCTCTTGCTATTTGAGAGAATCAAGCTAGCAGAATGTGAATTTTTTATTTTTTTCCTGAATTGTGCACTAGTTCTCTGTTGTTTGATTTTGTTTTGTCTTGGACGCAATTATGATTGTGGTAGTGGTGGTGGGAAATTTCCCAGATTCAGACTTTATTTTTTTTATTTTTTATTTTAATGATGCGGATTAAAACATCGTTTTGATTTATATCATTTAATAAAAAGATTTAAAATTCCATATAAGGTATCGGTCCAGTTTTTGTTAGAGTTGTGATGGTTTGAGTATAATTATTAGTTATTTGAGATATTTTTGTAACAAAAAATCAATAGTTTATTAAAGTCATTTCTTCCTTGTTTTTAAGTGTCCCATTAATATTTATTTTTTATTTTATGTTAGTTCGAAATTTGAGAATAAAATTATAATATATTCAAGGAAACTTCAAAAGGAACAAGTAGAGTATATTGTATTTAATCCGCTAACAAAACCGTGTATATTTATAGACTTATAGTATGCATCACCCCTTAGGTTACGCATAACGAGATAATTATTCCCGCTATCATATCCAAACTATATGCTCGTCAAGTGTTATTATCATTATGGTTCCTTCCACCAATATATATGATTATTAGTTGCTTCAACTATCAAGAACGAATTTATTGTCTTCTCTCTCTCTCTATTAAAATTTAATTGAGCTTTCAGTTGATAGAGATGTCATAAATTACAAGCTCCATTCAATTTATTATAAAGTCATTTGAAAGAAAGACGATATAGGGAATTATGGTGCATACATAATAGTCAATTAACGAATCATGGTTTAATGATATTTATCTCTTTTGTGAGAAGAATGATTATAGTACGAATCTTAATCCCTTCATTTCTAAAATATATATAGAAAAAATTAAACTAAGCATGAATACCAAATTTTTCCAATATTTTTGTTTTTGGGACCATTGATATTGATAATTAGGAGTCTTCTTGGTGCGATTTAACACTAAAATCAAACCAATTAACCTGCAAAATGTTGTTTGGTGGTTTTATGAAATTAAGCAAACCAAATTATATTAGTACTTAAATCAGACGAAGTCAGATTGTATTAATAAACTTTTGTGCAGTTTTTAAAATTTTGAGATACAAATATAAATAAATCTCATATTAGAAATGTATCGTAAAAGTATAAAATATTATTTAAGGATTTAAGTCACGAATTAAAACACCAATGATATAATGTGAATTTGAACAAGAATTGCGAAACGTGATAATTAGATGGACTGGCATCAAATTAATCTGATCTAAATCATGCACCATCATTGATAATACAAAAGATGATTATCGATTTGCACATAGAATATAGCTATATGCAAGCAATACCCAGTAATAAAATTTCAAGTGTATCATTAAAAACTATTGTTTTGCATGATTTTATGCGAAGATGAGACTGACAAATTAAGTTCTTTAAAGTTATATGGATTCACACCAATACAAAATTTTGAAAGACTTTGCATAATTTCATATACAGTAACAATGTTATGTCAAACCTGAAAACATATAAAGTAGTTACTTTATTATTTTAAATTCCTTATTGACCGTTACATTTGAACTCCATTTTTGAATTGTATATTAACAACTCAAGAACATGTAACAGAAAATTTTTGTATTGATATAAAATATTATTTGTGATAATCTTCAAACAAATAAAATCAATAGATCGTTTAAAAAAAGTAAAAGAGCCCTAGTATTTTACGGGGCGAAGGAGTAAAAACACCCTAAGGGTTTACAACAAAATCTAAATAACCCCTAATATTATGTTTTTCACAGTTTAACTCTTATATTAACCCCAGATGACTGATGGCCATAGATTTGGTCCAACCTATTAAGTTCAAGATCCAAAAGTACGTGTTTGTCTTTTTATGAGTGTCATATTGCATCTTACGATAGTAATTAGAGAGGCGTGTTTTATTATTTTCCACTTTATCCTCTTTTTTGTTTGAACCAGCCTTGGGCATTATAACCCATTTTCTGGCAGATCACGTAAGGAAATCAAGAGTTCAAAAATTCTCATGTACATCCATTCGCATGATACGGACGTTATAAATCGCTGCTGGTTTCTTTAAACCATCGTTGTTTAATTGTATTGTCTCATGTAGGGTGAGCAAAATCGAACCGAACCGAACCAAAATTAGCGGTTTGGTTCAGTTTGTACAGTAATTCGGTTCGGTTCGGTTTCAAAATTTTAATATCGAAATTAATTCGGTTCGGTTTCGATTTGGGGGAAAAAATCGGTTTTCAAACCGAATTGCCCGAATATTATTTTTATATATATTTTTATATAAATATATATATATATATATATGTTATTTATATTATTAATATTTAAATTGGTTAATATTATATACATATATAGAATTATATATATATTATATTATATTATAAATATTATAATATTTATATTAATTATAATTTAAATTCGGTTAAAACCGAACCGAACCGAATATTTCGGTTCGGTTTGGATATATAAAACGGTTCGGTTCGGTTTGGGTTTTAAAAAAAAATCTATTTTTCGGTTTTTCGGTTCGGTTCGGTTTTGAATCGAACAGCCCGAATGATCACCCCTAGTCTCATATACTCGCACAATGTGGAAAAATATCTGAAGAAGACCTGTATTTGATACATGGTTTAAAGCCCTAAATGTGAGCTTGTTAACGAGTTTTTGTCGTACATCAAAACCCAAAATTGCGTTGTGTAATATTTAAATTGGTTAATATATATATATATATATATATATATATATATGTTATTTATATTATTAATATTTAAATTGGTTAATATTATATACATATATAGAATATATATATATATATATATATATATATATATATATATATATATATTATAAATATTATAATATTTATATTAATTATAATTTAAATTGGTTAGAACCGAACCGAACCGAATATTTTGGTTCGGTTTGGATATATAAACAGTTCGGTTCGGTTTGGGTTTTAAAAAAATCTATTTTTCTGGTTTTTCGGTTCGGTTCGATTTTGAATCGAACAGCCCGAATGATCACTCCTAGTCTCATGTACTCGCACAATGTGGAAAAATATACAGAAGACCTGTATTTGATACATGGTTTAACGCCCTAAATGTGAGCTTGTTAACGAGTTTTTGTCGTACATCAAAAACCGCAAAATTGCGTTGTGTAATGTGTTTAGTGACGGTACCGTTCGATTTTTTATCCAATACGATTTGAGCCATTTCAGAAAGTTGTGGGGGCAAGTTATCTGATCCTATTAATGCTAACTCCCACGTGAACAATATGTCTACTGTCTGTAACCAATGAACTCTACATGTATTCACTACTAAATATGAAAATAATACATATATATAAACCAACAACTAAAATCTTGTAATCCTCATAAACATAAACAATAGTCAACAAGAATAGGAATATGAACCTTTACCTTACACGTGAGAAGAAATACATGCGGAGATGCCATAGAGTTGATGGATACATTACATGATGAATAAATTAGTAATGCAAGAATACAAGATTTGTGAAATGTAAAAGAATCACGTCAAACTATGCCCATTAATGACGTAACACATGAAGTCTAGTGTATTTGTTATTGAAGATGTAAATAATAAGTGTTTCTAATTGAATTCTTATAAGGTTAATTAACACTGAAAGAAGTACATGCGGAGATTTTTTTATTTTTTTATCAATTAAATACAAAATTTTTAAAGATCGTCTCATGATGAACTCAAACTGGAGACTTTTAATCTCAGATATTAATCACTCTGTCTCTATCATCAATATGTCAACATACGCACATACGTGCGGATATTCTTTAAAATTGGGGGAGACATCAAATAGAAATGTGGCAATAGTGTGTAAATTTCTGCTTAAAAAAGGATATGGTAATTTAAAAATATTTGTAAGAGGAAAATAAATACACATACTTAACAAAGATAACGCTACGTTGAACAACAGTGGTATGTAGTCGGTAACGCACGAACTCTCACATATTCACTATTACAATAATACATTTTGTTGAACCAAAAATTTAAATCTTATAACGGTCATGAACATATGAACATCGACCTCTGCCATATATGTGCATGGAAAGTAATACATGCGGAGATTCTGTAAAGTTGGAGGAATCACATCACATAATTTTAACGTGACTCAGACCTTTGACCTCAAGGCGTTAACCACTCTACCACTAGGCCAACACACACACACACAAAAACAATTGTTTATAATCTAACGTGTCAGGGAGGCTCTAAATAAAGTTTAAGGATATTTACGTATTTCCAATTTTGACGAAATTTTATAAAATATCCTAAATTTTAATTAACATATTAAAATATCCATAATTTTGATGAGATTTCTAAAGATGTTTTCAATTTTAATTAATACATTAAAATATTTCCAACCTTGTTAAGATTTCGAAAAATATCATGATGCAGAGTTTTTAGGTACGGAATATTGAGTCATTTGAGCTATAATCCATACGAGACGGAATGTTGAGTCAATTGAGCTATAATTCACGCGAGAATCTGGCAAATTAGCTCACCGATAACTTTGAATCAAAATATTTTTTTAATTCTTGTCAAAGTAAAAGATATTTTAATGTATTAACTAAAACTGAAATATTCAAAATTAGGGACACAAACTATACTTATTCTTAAAGATTACAAGAGTAAAAATTATTCATAAAATGGATTGTTTTCTCAATTTAAGAGACTCTAAAATATATGTAATCATAAAAAAGTAGAAAAATATTAAAAAAATTTACAAAGATATTATGAAAAAACTAAAATTGAAATTTCAACTTCAATATGATAGCACTCAATCTATACCACACACTTTGAATATGTGGCTACATCACAAGCTAACACGTGATAGCTCTTTTTTTCTTTTTCTTTTTAAAATTTTTGTAAGGGGCAAAATGGGAACAAAATTCAATCTTCTTCTTCTCTAACAGCGGCAATGACAGACAACAGCGGTGGCGGCAGTGATGGTGATAGCAACGGTGGTAACGATGGACGGACATCAGCAGCGCGAACAACAATTTAAAAAATCTCATCAAAACAAGTTCATGCATGTAACAAAGCATAAGTCTGCATGTGTGGCCAACGAGTGTTGTGCACGTTGGGGTGCACGAGCGTAATCTGGGAGTGTGCGAGCGCACGCTAGTGTATGTGAGCGCGATCTAGGGGTAGCGTGCCACAACAAAACATACACATGCATATAACAAAACAAAACAAGTTAATGCATTTAACAAAACATAAACATGCATGTTGACCAACAAGTGTTGGGAGCGCGCGGGGAATGCGAGTGTGCGTGCGTGCGTTTCCAACATGCATTAAAATCGAAACTCACATGCATGGTTGTGTTTAACTACATGTATTTTTATGTTCACTTATATGCATAATTCTGTTCAGCAATACGCATGGTTTATTTTCTGTATCATTTAACAAATTAAATTAATAATTTACCCTTACTGTGAAAAATCGGCGAAATCAAGTTTAAAAAATTCAAAAAATCTCCACCATAGGATCTATGAGATGAGTGGATGAGATTGAGTACTACATACTACCTCAAGCTATATATTACGTAAGAACAAAAAAATGATGAATTCAAAGTGAAAATTGATGAGTCTGCTTAAAAAGTTACTAAATCCTAAAAAATGGAATTTTCACCCCTCATGGGATTTAACCCTAGGTGAAAATTTTGAATTTTTGGATTTAGTAATTTTCCAATAGATACATTAACTATCATACGAATTCATTTTGTTCACAACGAATTTTCATGATTCTTAGTTCTCACATTAAAATAGTTCTTATTTGAACATCACTCTCTATATATATTGAGGATGAATTTTGTTATGGACTTAGACGGTGTTTGGCTAAGCTTATTTTAAAGAGCTTATAAGCTCCAAGAGTTTATAATATGTTTCAAAAGCTTATAAAACATAATGTTGAAGAGCTTATAAGTTTTTAAGGTGTTTGGATAATTGAGATTATAAGTTAGAGAAAGAATCGTGAGTTAGAGAGAGAAAATCATAGTTAGAGAGAAAAAATTATCGAAAGTTGAAATCGATAGTGTAGATGTTGAAAATAACGAACCATAACAAGATTATTTTGGCAAATTCACTTTTTACTTATAGGCTAATGAAAAAAATAGTTGGGATTGAATTACTTATTTTTAGGGAAGTTTATAAGCTGTTGGAGTTTATTTTCATAACTTATAAGTTGTTTAGAAACTTATTTTGTTAAATACTTTATATGAGCTTATAAACTCCTAAACAACTTATAAACTATTTTAAAAAACTTATAAACTTAGCCAAACATCCTCTTAATTCAATTTCAAATAGCTACATTTCTCTATTCCAAAAAGAAAATTTTAACCCTAAAAGAAAACTTTAAATTTCCCTTAGAATCGTATATATGAGAATAGAATACTATGCATACAGCATTTTTTTAAAAAGTCTTTATATTTTGCTTCATGCTGATTGCAACAACAAAGCCCTCTCTCTCTGTCTCTCTCTCCCCTCTTTCTCTCTCTCTCGATTTCGACTCCTCCCCCGCACACACAGAACACGCACTCACACACACCCACAGATCATCCACAAGGCGACACCTCTTCAGCCTTGAGCCCACGTTCCCGTTTCCCCCAAATCACCTCATACCGAATCGGTCCTCGATTTGCAGGTTTCTCTTAGCAACAATTCATCTCCAATCTGCGCGTTTATTCCTTGCCTCACTCACACTCCATGTCTCTTGTTTTCCGAAGCTCATGGTTTTTTGTTGATAATTATGTGGTTTTGGTCATGGGTTTAATGCAGGCACAGTAGAGAGAGAAAGGAAACGGACGTAAATCCCGCCTCCTATGCGCTTAGGGGGCATAACATGCACCACATAAGGTAACGTGGGTTCGAGCGCGGTGGTGTTGTTCCGTCGAATTGAGTGAATTGGATAATACGATGTCGCACCAGGTGGTTGAGGTGAGGAAGGAGGCGGTGGCGCCATGCATGACATGCCCTCTCTGCCACAAGCTCTTCCGCGACGCCACCACAATTATCGAATGCCTCCACACTTGTGAGCCGTTGCTGCTTCTCGTGTTTTTCCTCTGATTGTCTTGGATTTGTGATTTAGTCGTAAATCGTGGGCTGTTGTTGAAATTTTGATTTGGATTTCGAGTTCCGAGTTTGCCCTTTTTGACCTGGGTTTTTCGGTGGGGCATCTGGGTTTTCTTCGTGTGGATTGCGTGTCATTGATCTGGGTAATTAGATGCGGTTGTGGTATGCTTGCGATTTTTGGTTTTACGAGCTTCCGTTTGTGGGTATTTGTCTTTTGTATACTGAATTTGCTTGTTGAAGTGTGATGAAGCTCCACGCATAAGAGATGCTGTGTGTTTAGTGGTGATATTTGCAATGTAAATGCTGGTGAAAGGATATGGGATTATTGTCCTTTGCTCTCTTGTTTTATTCACGAAAGTAATGGTGGTTTGAATTTTTTTTATTTAAAGGTGAAAGATTTCTGTAACCACATGCTAATTCTGATTCAAATGCTAATGATGAGTGTCAAATATTGCTCATGAATGAGCCAATTAACAGTGGGTGCCTGGATGGTTCATTGTTGTGATATTGTTTTTGACAATAGAGACTATCAATTCACTTGGAACTACTGATTAAAATCTGGCAATAACCATTTAAGTTTGTTACTTGTCCTACAACAAGTGGCCAAATCATATGATAGTCAGGAAATGTAAATTTCCTATGTTTTATGTAAATAGAACTCTTTTCCTGATGCCATCACTGCATATTTAGTCAAATTGATGATGCGTTGCTTTTTTCTTGTCCATAAACCAGTAATTTGTTTTGTATGTTTATACATGTTTGCTTAAATATTTGTTTGTGAGGTACCTGATATTCTATTTCTATGATGCTATATAGTTTGCAGGAAATGCATATACAAGAAGCTTTCAGATGAGGAAATGGAATGTTGTCCAATATGCAATATAGATTTGGGCTGCGTACCATTGGAGAAGTTGAGGTCAGTTCGACTAGATTGTTTTGATTTACTTGATACCGTGACTTCTATTTTCCAACTTAGCTACGAACAAGATACAGCCTTTGCATAAGCACAAAACATGTCAAATAAGCTTTTATGCATTCTTTATTCCCAATTGTTGGACATAGAAAAGCATATCTACCAGTGAAGCTAAATGGAGTTTTACGCTTAAATTTCTGAGATAGTCGGGCTGGCATACTCTGAAAGCTTTTCTGCATAATGTAGTCTCTCTCTATCAAAGTTAACTCCTATATTTTACTATCTTCTATTGGTGTTATGTGTTCCTAGCTAGTAATTCATGGTTGATTTATGGATTTGGAGGTAAATAGAAGGGTCTTTTCATCATTTCACTAATATCTCGGTATCTTCAGGCCGGATCATAATTTGCAAGATGTCAGGGCAAAGATATTTCCTCATAAGAGGATAAAAGTTAAGGCCCCTGAGGTAGTGATGCCTGTTGCATTGCCTGTTAAGCGGAAGGAAAGATCTCTTTCATCATTGGTGGTCAGTACCCCAAGAGTATCAACACAGGTCGGCATGACTGGAAGAAGATCAAAATCCGTTGCTAGAAAAGTATCAAGGGGGTCCAGCTTTACCATAGAAAAACCTGTTATGAATTCTTTCGATGACCAACCTGAAAGCTCTAGCTCACAAGAGATGCTGAACAAATCTATTCACAATAATAGGCAGGTATGTGTTTAGAAGATTGTGAAATCAGACATCAGCTCCTTTGTACGTTCCATGTACTTCTTAAATATGTTCCGTGTACCAATTTGCATGCGTCCTGCCACTGTTGCAGAACTCCTCTGCTGGTGAGCCATCCAATCATAGTGTTGATAAAGAAAGAGAGAATTGCTCTGAGCAGTGGGAAGGAAAAGTTGATCTCTGGAAGCCTTTGACTTGCTTGGTCGAAGCAGCAAATCGGAGCAAATCCTCTAAGTTCCACACACAAGATTCTCATGTCAAATCTGAAGAGCAGAATCCTTATGAGAAGGAGGGTCTTCTCAAAAAAACCAAAAATAAGGAGCAGAGGAAGAAATCCAAAGTTAAAGAAGAGAAGAATTGTAGTGACCATACCCCTCCGGAAATTGAGAGGCCTAAGAAGCTACGCAGAATCCGGCAGAAAGCTCAAAATTTTGGGAACTTCAGAGTTCCACCTCAGATCGTGCTTGATGCTACCGCTGCTAAGTTTGACAGAAGAAATTGTCCCATTTGGTTTTCTTTAGTGGCCTCCAACGAACTGTAAGTAGCTCATGTCGAGTCTTATGAGAATTGGATCTTCTGAAGGATAAAACTTATTTGCTGATGTATCTGATTCTAAAATAACTTTTCAGGGAGGGAGATGCACTGCCCTTGCCTCAGATTTCAGCAAGTTACTTGAGAATAAAGTAAGTTCATACAATGTTTTGCTGTTCTGACTGTTATGTAATGTTTCTGCTTTGGCATAACCAGTAGAGGTTCTCATTTTGTGTCTTATGACATCATATATTGAAGGAGAAATATCATTCATGGAAAATGAGATGACCAATGCTTAAAAATTAATTCCTTTTCTTTTGACATTCTATGTTATTGTGATTAGCATTATTATGTTCCTGATTTTGATAATATAGTGCCTAGTTATTAGCTGTATTGTAATTTTCCTAATCAATTAATTATGATATTTCTTTCTTTTACAAATTTGAAGTCATTGTAAATCTCTTGACATGTGGATCTGGTTAATGTTAGGTGTTTGTCAATCTTGTTTCAGTTATCTTGGTTTGACCGTATTATTGGAAACTTATGAAATCATATATGTATATTGCTTGTGTTACTGAAAAGTTTGACACTTTTATCTCGTGAATCTGCTTTGACATCGCATGTAGTCTATCTGAAACAATCTTAGCAAATGTCAGCGGCAATGAAGGTTTTCATACTTTTAATCTTCTGTCTTTGAACCTAGATTTGAAAGTATTTGATTACAGAACTCTAGGTTTTCGTTGATGAATTCTTATAGAGCTTGCATCAAGTAGGTCGAGAATTTGCCTTCTTTGTTTTTGCTTGGATTGCTTTGTCCAGTCATTTTACAGCACCGGTGTCTTCTGCAGAATGCAAAGTGGTCCTTGTTTTTCTATAATTAAGTTAATTTCTAAAATAAATTAACTTAATCTCTCTCTCTCTAATTGCATGAAAAACCCATTCTAACTGGGGATGGTAATGGGCTAATATGATTCCAGTATTTCGTATTGGACCTGATTTGATGCTATTAGTGATACAAAGTTTTGATTCATGCGATACATAGTTTTGTAGATGCATGAAAAAACCCATTCTAACTGGGGATGGTGGGCTAATATGATTCCAGTATCTCATCTACATATTTCTATGAATATTTAGATGCATGCGATACATAGTTTTGATTCAAAACTGTTGGCTTATTTGCTTATATTCAGCTTTGCTATCATATTTTGTAGTTACATCTAAACCATGGCATTTTTTAGTGCTAGAGGGTACCGACAGTTTTGGACTGTGTTTGATATACAGTAACATAAAATACTTTACTTATGATGAATTAGCTGCGTGCAAAAAGTGAAGGTTGAACTTTTAGCTGAGATACAGCTTGTCAAAAAAAACAGATTGTCTCGACTACTTTCTTGTGGTTTATAGTAGGGCGGTGGCTAGTCAAGTGGCCTTTACCTCACAATTCAATATCCTTGTTGAAACTTGAAACCATATCATCTAATTTCCTGGTGCTTTTCTATGCACCCTCTTTGCTTGGCCTTTCATCCTCGTGCTTTTCTGTGCACCCTCTTTGGCCTTTCGTCCTCGTGCTTTTCTGTGCACACTTTTTGCCATTCATCCTCTATGTTAGTGGTCACAGTATGTCTGATTCAACAGACAACCTACCGGTTAAGTAATTGGTGAATCACACTTGATAGTTATACATCCTTCTGGAATTGCTACCAAAATCTGAAGAGGAATTACAGTTGAAATATTTTGGGAATTTCTGGACTTGCAATGCCACCTAATTTGCTCCAGTGAATTTAAGATATATTTGATTGATGATGACTTTCCGGGAATTTGATTTACAAATCTTTCAGCCATGATCTTTATATAATTGTTGTTTCTTCTGAATTCAATTTTTGCGATGAATATATTATAGTTTAAAATCATTAAATCATTTCCTCTTTTCTGGCAAAACTCAATAGTAGGATATAAAACCTGCTCTTCACCTGGTCCAGCTGGAGTGTTTAATCATATGGTAGAAGAAGATATAAATTCTTGATTGCAAAAGTAATGGATCACTGATGTTATATTACATAGTTCACAATATTGTTTCTATAAAGGATTATGTTGTAAATAACTGAATCTTATTTTCATTCTTCACAGGGATGGAAGCATACCAGTTTCGTTCATTCAAAAGTACCTCAAGAGGAAGTTAGATCTTACAAATGATGTTGAGGTAACGTCATTTCTATAGTTAGCCTAATGAATATTCACTTCTGTTGGAGTCTAGCTTAATAAACACGTGAATAGCTCTCTATACGGCTATACCTCTGAGTTAGCATTCTAATTTGAGCAGCTGAAGTATGCTTGCACACACACACGCACATGGAGCATTTAGATTGCAAAACATTGAGTTTACATCAGTCGGAGTGATATGTTTTGCCGATGAAACTCCAGGTTGACATCAAGTGCATGGGGCAGACAGTCATCCCCACGCTATCACTGAACAATCTGGTCGATCTGTGGCTTCAAACAACTAGTACGGAGAGAGTGAAAGCCACAATCGGCTCATCAGCCAAGGATTTCATAATGGTGTTGGGCTATGCTCGCAGGGCTTCTGATTCTTAGACGCTCGTGCCTCGACTTTTCTCCCCACCATGGCAAGAGCTGCCCCGAACTTCGGCGTCTAGGAGCGTGGGAGGTCACAATGAGAAGGCATTTGTAAGATGAGGTTATGAGGCATGTTTTAGTGACTTGAATTACCTGTGTTTTTTTATTGTGTCACATGATTGTACTCGTGCATGCGATTGTGAAACTTGGGTTTTTTTATTAATTTTATTAATATTGCATTAGACTTTGACATAATTATGGTTATTTGTGACTGCTTAAAAGCACATATTTTTTCATCTTTCAAATCAGTTCAGTGTATTTTTTGTTGGCATTGAGTTCTTGTATAAACATTGGGATTAAGTTCTTCGTTTTCTACTTATAGGTGTCTTGTATATATTACCTTAATTTACATTTGAGTAAGGCATCTTCAATGGTTATCCAAAACACCACATTTGAAATTGTTTTCGCACCAAATCACTTAAATGATACACCAATAAGTGCAGAACTGTGCTACATCAAATTTGATGTTGAATTATTTACTTGCATCGCATTTGTTGCGGTCGGTTCCATATATTATATAATTTTCATATTATTTAAAGTAATTATAGAATAATATTATTAATTATTTACCTTAATTAAATCAATATTACTGTGGTAGTGGAATAGCATTTTAATGAGCTTATGTCTAAACAAATTTTATTATAAAATTAATTCTGAAATTAATAAATATATGTTAAATACACATAAATAATTAATTTTAAATAAATAAATTGAGTGTGTATTTTGATATAAAAAATATTTAGATAATATATTGTGTGCTATTTGGTGTAAAATACTGGGAATGAAAATACATTTTGTGCTAAAATCGTACAAATTTAGTGTGAAGTGTGAAGACCATTCCAAAAGGACGCACACTATTGGAGACTGTAGTACGAAGGGGCACGAAAACCAAATCAAATTATGTCACAAATACAAATGCACTGATTCAACGCAAATGTTCGATTTGAAATGAATCGATATTTAAAAATAAGAGTGACAGTCTCAACAAATAATATATATAAACAAATAATATACATAGGGTGGTTCAAGTAGGAATGTAAATATTTATAAGAAAATAAAAAAGATATATTAAATGTATAAATTTATTGTACCAAATTCGATGCAATAATTTTATGTTCAGTGTTATATTTATATATTGAATTTGGTGCAACAAATTTATACGTTTAGTGTAGTTTTTCTATTTCTTACAAATATTTGCATTTACACATGATTCATCCATATATATATATATATATATATATATAGTGAAGTTCAAATAAGAATAATTTTTAATGTGAGAACTAAGAACAACCAATAATTCGTTGTGAACAAAATAAATTCGTTATGAAAGTTAATGCATCCATTGAGAAAGTTAATAATAACCATTTTTATCGTGAGAACAAAAAAATGATGAATTGATGTAAAAGTTGGTGAATCTACTAGGAAAGTTACTGAATCCAAAAAAATAAAATTTTCGTCTTTCATGGAATTCGAACTTTTGGATTCAGTAATTTTCTCAGCAGATGAATTAACTATCCTAACGAATTCATTTTGTTTACAACGAATTTTCGTTTTTAATTCTCACGTTAAAAATAATTCTTACTTGAATCACATCTTATATATATACTTTGATTGAAAAAAAAATATTAATTATAAAATTAATTATTTTGTGTGCATGTATATATTCATTATATGTAGAGGTGTTAAATGACCCAACCCAAAATTTAAAGTGTATATATGCAGACTGTAAATTGGTCAAATTCCTCCCATTGGTCCACTAAACTTTGCATTGACCTGATGATTTGACATTTTAGATAAAGGTGGTCTCAATTCTATATATGTTCGAATTGGTTGTAGTTCTACATACAAACATAGTCACTCGAACGATTTTCTGGAAATGTGGCTCCAATTATTTCGTTCGAATCCCCAGAAAGTTAGTAATTTCTGTAACGTCTTTTTTTTAGTACTTCGTTAAACATAACTTGGTGTTACTTTTTGAATTTGTGCTTTGGGAAATTCTGATTGGTATATTTTTCTAAATTGCGTGTGGCAGCCTCGTCATGTGATGAAATACAGGAACTGCGATGGCAAGTTGATTATGAAAGTCAGTGATGATAACGAGGTATAATTTATAATTTAGAAGTTGATTCCACTTACTATCTTGTTTCAAGATTAGGGCTGCCTCCAGAATACATGAATCACGAGTCGTTTTTTTTGGATTACAAACCAAGACTGGAGATGCAATATGAAGACATTTTAAGTTTGGAATACTCGACATTGGAGGACTTAGTAAGAATTAGGGCTTAGTGCTAATGATTTGTTGCCTTGTTAGATGCTGAATGCATCCCTATCGTCAGGTTCTTTCTCTTCTCCATAAGTTTCTGAAAAGAAGAACCAGTTACTAAGTACGCAGATAATTGGTGGAAACAGGTTCATCTTTTAGAAGACATAATGCTCTATTTTTCAATCACGTACTGTATAATGATCAGAAGATAGTCATGGCTGCCATTTTTCCTGCTAATTGCCCCTCTTATGGTGAACCACTTCTCTGCAAGCTAAATTGCATTTTGTCACTTGCTAAACAATTTGTACTCAGCCTATCCCTCAACTTGTACGCTTCTAGCATACTTACCTGCCTAACATCACTTTGTACGAGCCCAAATAATCATGCAGTGCATCCTCAACGAGCTATATATCTAACACCCTGCTGGGTATCGTTCGGTTGACTTGTGGGGAGCCCTTATCAACCACCGCTGATGTTTTGCCAAAAACCATCTTTTTTTGTCAGTACCATAGCCAAACAACTGGTTTTGAGGCTCTGGCAGTTAAATGCTTGGTGGGAACGTTAAATTCTTATCCCTGAAAAATAAGCCATTGCTGGGTTCTTTCTCGACTATGAGTTGTATTTTCAACAGTTGGTCAGTGACAGCCAGTTCGTTATAGTTCATGTTTGTCAAAATTAACCTTGTAGGTGCTTAAGCTATGCGAAACGTGCCAATAATTGCATGATACACATTCTGTTACCATTTTTCCTGTAGAATTCGGAGATAAGAAGTCAATAGATTGTCAACCTCTAAGATATGAGTAACCGTCACCACCTGAATGGTGAGACTTTGTTTTCGTGTCAGTGTATCAAATTTAAGACAGACCAAGCGCAAGATGGTAAAAAGGGAAAATTCTATACATCATCTCTTATTAAATTAATAAAATATTATCATATGAGATGTGAGATAGTATGCCTATATGTTCTATGAAATGTCTCGTTAAAAAGATAGAGAAGCTCAGTAATAGAATATTCTTCACTCTGATGACTAATGGACCTAAAGTTATTATTTGCATCGAAGTTTCATAGTCTCAACTAGGGATGTCAATGAGTGGATTTTATCCGGATCGATCCAGAACCGCTCAAAACTAATTAAATTTTAAAACAGTGGTCCTGGTTCTGGTTCTGATTCTTGACCCGCTTTAGATCCGGACCTTTTAGATCCATAGTTTGATGATCCGGTCCGGTCCGAATCCGATTTCGATTCTAGAACCAGAATCAATACTTATTTATTGGTTCAGATCCGAGTAAAACCCATCTATTGACAAGCCTAAATTTAAATAGGTTTGTCAATGAGCTAGTTTTATCCATATCGATCTGAAATCACTCATAGCCCATTAAATTATAAAACAACGATTTCGGTTTCAATTCTGGTTCTGATCCGAATCTTGTTTCAGATTCACTCAAATCCGGATCGCTTAAGATCCATAGTTGATTGTCTGGGTCCGGTCCGGACAGGGTCATCCCTGAGGGCGGGCGAGCATGGGCGACCGTCCAGGGCCCATCATTTTAGGGGGTCCAAAATTTTATATATCTTCTTATATTAATATAAATATTCCTTCAAAAAATAAAATTTTCAATGTCCCAAAATTTTGTTATAAACTTTTGGGGGTCCAAATTTTCAAAAAAAGTAATTCTTTTATAAATGATATATTGTACATCTTTTTAGATATATTCAATCGTATCTCCATAGTCGAAAAATGGTCCATTTTTGTTGTTTCGCCCAAGGCCCATTATTTGTCAGGATCGGCCCTGGGTCCGGATCCAATATCTAATAAGTCGATTTCAGAACCATAAATATTACTTATTTATTATTCTGATCCGAATAAAATCCACTCATTGACATCCCTATTCCCAACTATATGGATTTGATCTTACGGTGCAAGTCATTTTGTATGGAAAGGGGCTGGATGAAGATGATACCAGGAACTTGAGATGGGTTTTTTTCCTCCAACTCTAAATGGTCACTTGCTTTTGGACACGTAGATTATTGAAAATTATATTTTGTGTGTAAAGTAATGTGACTCATGGAAATTGAGGTATTTTTATGTGTAAAAATATTTTCTTTTTGGGTATAGACTACTTAGAATCGGACAACCCAAAAAGAAATATTGGCCACTTAAAGTGGAAGGAATGGAGTATTTAATATGCTATAGCCTGTGGTGTAGGTGGAATTTAGATGGGAAGTTGAAAGTTTCATTTTTCTGATTCATGTAATTTGTTGGTTATTCGAAGATTAGGCAATAGTAAAAAAATTCAATCGTTTAAGTAGCATGATTTTAGTTAAAAGTTTATTCTCATTATATTGATATGCTTATTCAATAAGGAATTCATGTATCTGCCTGCTATTACTAATGGTGGTTTTGGTCCACTTTTCAAGATAACATGATACTATCTTGAAAGGTGGACCAAAATTTCACCCCCTTCTACACACCATAACACTTGTACAATTTGCGTGTGCATTATTATTCTTTACACATCTGAGTCAATTATTGCATTGCAGCACAAGTAATAATAATGATTCATAAATTTACTATTTACTATTTAAGTAGTTTTGGAGCTGTTTTGCTTCAAGTCTTAGGCAATTGCTGTATCAAAAAGTCGTCTGAGTCAATTATTTGGTGACAATACTAAGAAAAAGATTTCACCGGAGATGTATAAACATATTTGGTCGAAAATCTTCAATATCCAGAGACTACACACCCCTGCAAAGTACATGAAGCACGAAGCACAAGTGATATAATAATGACAGTGAATTTTTTTATTTATATAAAGCTTAAATAAATAATATTTTTTTTTAAAAAGTGCGAGTCTAAGAAGTATGAACTTGATGCTATTCACATCCAGTAAACAGTGGAGCCTTTTTTATTTTTTCAAACACCATATATAGGGATGTCAATAGGTGGGTTTTACCCGGACCGATCCGGAACCGTTCAAAGCCCATTAAATTTTAAAGTGACGGTTCCGATTCTGGTTTCGATTCCAGATCCGCTTGGACCCGGACCGGTCCAGACCCGAGCCTTTTGGTCCGGTTCCGGGTCCGACCCGGTCAGTGTTTGCGTTGATGTACGACATCTTCTATTTTTAATTTTCAGCGATATGATGTACGTCATCTTCTATTTTGGCATTTTAGAGAAGTAAAACAAGGTGAATGTTCAAAACATGTCTGATGGAGTGGAAATATTTCTCATGTTTTAGTTGAGTGGTTTTTCGAGCTATTGTAATTAAGTATTTATAAAGATTTCTTATTAAATTTTTATATATATACTTGTAAAAATTTTCAAGAAAGTCCAAAAATAGCCCGGATTTTGAAAAAATGAAAAAATAAAATAAAAAATCCTGAACTTTTTTGTAAGTTTCAGAAACGGCATTAGAGTAAATTTTCAGTGTCGGAGTGTTGTGAATTTATTCGTTTCTTCCCTCTTCCACTTAGGAGAAATGCGAGAAGTGAACAAATGTGCAACATTATTCGCTCAGACAAATGTACATCATTGTTTTTCGTATTGTTTATTGTAACTTTGAGTTTTACATTGATTTAATCTTTTTTTATACTTTTTCTTTTATAATTGGAATAACTTCTATTTATCTTTTTCCAATTTTGAATTAAAGTTGAAGAAATGATTGAAACAAAAATCGAAAGAAATTTATGGCCTAGAAGAAAGAAACACGGGAAATAATCATTTGAATGTACCAATTATATAAAATTAAAACGATGTTAGAAAAATGTCAGTGATATTTTCAAAATAACGATCGAGGACGAAAATCGTTAATTTTTCAAAATCAAAATACGACTATGTTCAAAATACGTTTATATTTATTTATAATATATTTAATATTTTAGTCCAATAAAGATTTTTCCTTTGTTGAAATTTGAAATATGAAATTGAAAATTTTGGGGATTTGGGTGTAGCGGCCCAATGGGTAACCCGTTAGCAATGGGTAATACCCGATCCGGATCCATAACTTGATGGTCCGGATCCGGTCCGGATCCGATGTTTACTGGGCCGGTTCCAGAACCAGAACCAATACTAATTTATTGGTTCTGGTCCGGGTAAAGCCCGTCCGTTGACATCCCTAACCATATATATAAGAATGCAATCCGAGTCAAATAAGAATCATTTTTATCTTAAAATCTAAGAACCATAAGAATTCGTTATAAATCAAATGAATTTGTTATGAAAGTTGATGAATCCGTCAGAAATGTAACTAAATCCAAAACAATAGAATTTTCACCCCTCACAGGATTCGAACCCAAGTGAAAAAATCCGAATTTTTAGATTCAATAACTTTGTGAATGATTCACAACTTTCATGGCGAATTCATTTGATTCATAACGGATTCTTGTGGTTCTTAGGTTTTATGATAAAAATGGTTCTTATTTGACTCAGATTATATTCTTGTTGACACAGCTTAGTAGACATCACACTGATTCTCCAGATTGAGTTCAATTTTTATACCTCAGATAAGAAATGTTGTCGGTGGACATGTTGATTGGTATTTTTATGTTTCCAAGTAGAGGTGGTCTCCTGTGCGCGCCCACGCACAGTGAGACCACCTCTAATTAGTTAATTAATTAATCCTAATTAATTAGTTAATTAAGTAATCCTAATTAATTAGTTAATTAATTAATTATTTTAAATTAATTCTAATTAAAATTAATTGGTTTGAAAATTTTAATTGTAAATTAATAAATAATAATTTTGAATTAATATATCTTAATTTTGAATTAATAAACCCTAATTGTGAATTAATAAACCCTAATTGTGAATTAATAAACCCTAATTTTGAATAATACACCCTAATTTTGAATTAATAAACCCTAATTAAAAATAATAAACCCTAACTTTGAATTAATAAACCCTAATTATGAATTAATAAATAAAATACAAAATAATAAAATAACACACACAAAACTTGTGCGCGCAGCGTGAGACGTTGTGTTCCAAGTATAGTAGTTTTCGTATCTCGACTTTCTTACCCATTTTCTTGTTGATTGATATTTTTCATTCCAACTTACATATATGGTGATCTCCATAACTTATTTCCTCTTTGTTTTGTTATTTTTTTCGAGCATCAAGTTTCTGTTTTTTGCTGTTCTAATCACGTTCTTGTATTTGTGCAGAGTATATATCCGAAGTTGGTGGAAAAGAACAAATAGATGTACAACCACGCAAGAAAGGAAGTGAAAGGAAACAATAAATCTTGTTTTTTATATCACCTATATTATTTTTTACCAGAATTACACAAGTTGTGAAAACTATTTTGCAAAAAAAAATTGTTAGTTTCTTTTTGAGTTGAAGATTTGGTGTTACTTGAATCTTGTTAAAATTTAAATTTTGCGGTGTATTCTGTATGGCCAGTTAACAGTATTTACTGGTGTATACATCATGCTCAGTTGTGGAAATTTGATTGACTAAGTGTGACAAAATGTTCAGGTAGTGTTGTAAAAATACAGTTGCATGTCTGATTTGTCCAAAAATGTGCTGATTCTGCATCATCAAGTCCTTTTCTTTGCCCATAATTGTTTGTGGGGCGACACACAGAATGAGTACTAAACTGAAACAAGAAAAGTCTCTCTCTCTCTCTCTCTCTCTCTCTCTGTCACACACACACACACACACAAACAACAGTTGCATGAGTATTGGATTATTCGGTTTACTTTAATTGTTTGATTAACTAAATCGAGTTAACTTAAGGTGATATCTAATAGTCGGTTTAACCCTAGTAGTTGGTTCGGATTTTCAATTAAATCGATTTTCATTTTGGTATTGTTTTATCCTTTTTCTTTTGTCATTTTGTGATCAAAATACAGTAGCATTAATACAAAAGACACGAACAACGAAAGATGGGAAGGCCTACCACGAAGTTAGGCAGCTTGACTCACACATAAGGGTTTAAAAAGTCCATGGCAACCATAACTAAATGATTAAATGTATTATTTCCTCATACCACCCAAGATAACTTATATTCCATTTTTGATTGTTTCATTCAAGATTACTTTTTTTTTGGAAAATAATTATTTCTTCAAAAGTTGTGGATCTTACCTATTCTTTACCACTTTATCTATTCTCCTAAATAACCGTGTGAAAAAAAATTGATCGTCTTGCGTGAGACGAAAGGAGTATTATACAATTTGCATCTCTTCAAACACGTAATTTGAGAATACTCGCAGTTGTGAAATGTTGCTATGCACTTCATTTTGGTAATGTTATGCTCTTCATTGTGAGATATTGGACATGTATTTAGAGTAAATAATATATATATATATATATATGGAGTAGTAATTGTAAAAAAAATTATTAACGTATAAACTACGTACTCATGTGATGAGTCCCGCGGGGTACGTACTAGTGTATGGGGGATACATCAGTTAGACAAATTTAAATTTTTTTTCGAAGACAAGACTGACAAGTTGCTAATAGTAACTAATCGGTAATTGACAGTCCAATACTAGTGTCAGTATTGTTGGTCAGTTCAGATAGAGAATGTCATGTACTGAGTGATATCAGTTATCAAACCTACTGACTGCTAAGACAGCAAGTCAGTTGGACTGATAACTGATGTATGTGCGAATGTGGTGGCTACTGGATTTGCCTTACTGAAAATTGAGACTCTGAAACACTTAGTCGAATATTGATTAGTCAATTTTCAGTTTATATATCTTCAGTATTGAACTAATACTAATAGGGGGTTTCAAAAACAATGTTGTGCTGATGATGGCAGTTCAATAACATGTAATTTTAAGCAGAGCTGAAAGTAAACTACATTTTGAGTTTTACGTGATTCGAAGAGATCAACTCTTACTCCACGGACCGATCGCTCGGTCAATCCACTAACTTGGGATTAGTCTTGTTTATGGGTACAAGAGAAAACCTAGATACTGAGGTTACTTTACAATATTCAACCGAACTTGACGTTCCTCCTACGCTTGTTGGTGTTATGAACCACTAACTTCTTTCAGGACGCAATCGACTTAACATCTAGCTTACGAGTGCTAGAAATCAAGCTTTCAACAACTAATATTGCGTTGCTTACTTACCCAAACTTCTACTTAACTTTTGGGGGGGTTCCTTAGAGTGGTTTTTCAACTAGGGATCTTAGATATCACAGACGATAAACTCATGATGTCTAGGCTTAAGATATACATAATAAATATTCTAGATGTAAGGAAGTGTATGTTGAAGTCTCGAGCTAATAAGTATATTTGAGCTCTTGAGTCTTACTGATACAATGAATACTTCATTCTTCGAAATCGTTGTTCGATTGGTTTTAACCTATGAGCTTGAATACTTGAGATTTCTTTCAATTGTGCAACATTTCGGTAACCTTCAAAGGTTGGATTCTGCACAATATATATAGAGAGGAATAAGAATAGTGTCGTTGGGGGGACAACCATTCAAATCCTTCTATAAATCTTCTGAATTCTTCTCGTTGAGAATCCTCGTACATCTTCTGACAAATGTCATACCATCGTACATTGTAGCTCTGCAACTCTGAAAAAGTGATATAGTATGTTAGGATCTTCTACAAATACGCTACAACATGTGGCGAGTCAAACACTCAAGGCTTAAATCATTTTGTGTTTCTTCAGTCGAGTTGACTCCATGTTTTGTCAGCATTGACTTCAGGTTGAGCCAATCGAGGCTGCATCTCCTTATCATCAGTAGCATGGACTCCGTCATTTGTCAGCTTAGAATTTTTGAGTCAGTATGATGTATTCAGTCAGACGTAGAAACTGATAGTTAGCTTGACTATCGATAGGCAGCTTTGACTCCTAGACATCAGCTTTGACTCCTAGACATCAGCTTTGACTCCTGACAGTCAGCTTTGACTTCTGGTGCCCAACTTTGACTTCTGTACAGACGGTCGATGTCTGATATGACACTTAATCATATCTCTACTCCTTCTCGTCCTTTCAGTGCTGAGTCTTCAATCTTCGATCTTCAGGCTTAAGTTGGTAGTTATGCTGGTGAAAGCTGTAATATAATCACCTAACTTGCAAACAAGTCGATATCATTAGTTACTACTAGGGGTAAGCATTCAGATTTCGGTTCGGATTTTTACCTAATCCGAACTGATCCGAAAATCTGAATTTTGAGAGAAAAATAATCCGATCCGAACTAAATATCCGAAAATTCGAAAATCCAAAATCCAAAAATTTTATAAAAATATCCGAACCGAACCGAAAAATCCGAAATTATGAAAAATCCAAAAATTCGAAACCAATTTTTGTTAATTCTTATATATAGTTATATTAGATTTAAAAATATTTAAATAAAATATTATTATTATTATATATAATTCAAATTTTCGGATTAAAAAAATCCAGTCCGATCCGAAAATTCGAAACTTTGAAAAATGTCAATCCGATCCGAACTGAAAATCCAAAAAATCCGAACTGAATTTTAAATTTCGGTTTGGTTCGAATCGGATATTCGGATTTCTGATATTTTGCTCACCCCTAGTTACTACAGCAAGACAATCATCAAAAAATTTGTGATCTAATCAAAACACATAATTAAGATAGATTAATTCCTTATTCACAAGAATTTTCATGTATTTCCGATACTTATGAATTTTTCCAACATCATGAAATCGTCTGAATTCACCGGAAAATCATCTGAATTCGTCGTGTAAGTGTTTGAATTCAAAAAAAAAAGCCCCTCATGAGATTCGAACTCAGGTGTTTGAATCCATCAAATAAGGTGATGAATTTACAGTAACTAAAAATAATTTTATTTTATACTTTAAGCTTGATTTGTATTTGATCTCATTCTTATATATTACAAGGACAAAAAAGTATTGTTATTTTAATAAACATAAACCACAATAAATCCACTTAATCATTAATTTATTACAAGATTTCCAAAATTTAAAATGAGAGATAAAAAAATTAAAATGTCTGGCACCCATTCTACATGCAACAACAAAAAAAGGATAAAAAGATTGCAGTTCAAATCACCACCCCACCAATTCAAATCGAAAGATTCTATTTGAGTCATGTGTGAGGCTAGGAGTGATTAAGTGGATAGGGACATGATGGGTAGGACCAAAACTAACCTAATTCACACTGGGAAATTGGTTTTTCTTTTTGTATAAAATTAAATAAAAAAATAGAGAATCTTACATGAAACCGTTTATCTTAAAATGGACCAAGATTCTTAGTAAAATTCGTAGTTAGTGATATATTTGTCAAACCATAAATCTAAATCATTATCTTGACTTGTCTCTCAATAAGACCATCTCACACAAACATCTTAGAGTTATAAAAATTAAACCTGAATATATAGTGTGAGATAATCAAACTGAAATAGATGAACTAGCTTCGATTAGATTTGATTTTTATTTTCACTTAACCTAATAATATCATCTTATTAATAAACACATAATCATAGTACTCGAAGTGGGTTATGGATTTGTTATGTGTATTATTGTAATCATAATGGACTAATATGTCAAAGCAATAATTTCTTAACGAATCCCTAAGAGCGTATATGCCTTTATATGCTTTTGGTATAGCAAAAAGTAAAGTGTTAGCCTTCTAAGTACGTTAAATTCTTGCTTTTTTCTCCTCTCAATAACAAAAAAGTTCCTCATTTTTTGTTTTAAATTGTTATAATAAAACAAAGCATGCCGTTGGAAAATGCATACGTTGAGTTGGAAATTGTAAAATTGGGCTCAAGAACGAGCTTAAAAAAATATTTTTGAGGGTGCATTGTTTCAACTTTCAAGAATGATTTGCTATTCTTTCTTTATGTTCTACTTTTAGATTTTAGATTTTTATTTTTATTTTTATTTTCTTTCTTTGGGAATACGTAGTACTTAGCATAATTATAAAAGCTATTTAGAGATCCTAAATTATAACATAAGTCTATTAATACAATATAGACATATTCTTCGCAAACTAAAAAAATATATCTTGCTAAATGCAATCATATATAGCAGAATTCATTTGAATGGAATAAAAAGTGGGTAAAATGATTTAGGGTGAGTGGGAGTAAAAGTTAACAGTCAAATCACACCTGTAAACGAGTGAGTCTTAATCTGTGTTTATTCTATGGATAATGGTGATAGTGGTATCATTAATTAATATTAAAAATCCAGAGTTCTCCACTACGTTGCTTGACTCGAGCAACCATAAATATTATATATCTGTCTTTACTTTCTTTTTCTTCTTCTTCTTCCAAGTTTTATAGAGTAAGTTATAAATGCATCAACATAGTAAAGTAATAAGTAATGATAAGTTTAAGCCATTAGATAATTCATAACATATTTATCTAAACAGTCTGCATTTTGGTTTCATTTTTCAAAGCTAGTAGTAGTTAACAATAAGAGGGGTCATTTTTTTGCCATTCGTATAAATTCAGATATAATCACATCTGGTAACCTTTATCTACATATATAAGTCGATTGATTTTTTAAATTCGAAAATTACCTACCAATAGATAACTAGCATCACCAATATATTTCATTCAAAAAATTATTGTATTCCTAAAACAAATTATGTTTGCACGAGTCTTAGGGGGTGTTTGGCAGAGCTTATAAGCTCTTTAAAACAGCTTATAAACTGTTTAAAAGCTTATAAACTCAATCAATGTGTTTGGCAAATTAAGTTGTTAGAGAACTTATAAGTTTTCAAAATAAGCTCTATTAAAAAAAAGCTCTAAAACACAACTTATTTTTTAATGATCTTATAAATTACAACAAAACTATAAAAATAACCCTGATATATTTTCTTATTTTCATGTTTACCCTTGTTATCCAAACACTCTAGCATCTTATAAGCTCTTAATACACCATATCTTATAAGTTCTTAAAATAACTTATAAGTTGTTGGAGCTTATAAGCTTTCTAAAATAAGCTTAGCCAAACACACTCTTTTTTTTTTTTTTTTTTTTGGTCAATTAATACAGAAATTTTAAAGGTTGCGTCACGGTGGACTCGAATCCGAGACCTTTGACCTCAGGCATTAACCACTCTACCACTAGGCCAACACACACACACACCTTAGCCAAACACACTCTTAGTCACAGTGTGTAACTAGGAGTTTAGGATATTGTGGTCTTGATTCTTGAAGTAGGCAACGTTGTCCAGCTGGGCCACTATGACTTTTGAGTTCATCTTATATATAGTGAGAATAATTATGTAATTTAGTTTTAATAACTTTTTGAGTTCATCTTATAATTAGTTACAATAAATATGTAATTTAGTTTTAGTGATATTTATATATCTTGAGCCAGCCCGACGAATCTACTTTTTGACTTTCCTTTCCTAGGTAGCCCGTCTTCTAAAGACTTGGAAAAAGTTCCATGCCTTGAATCTAATAATAACTTTCTTCTATTTCTTTTAGTGGAAACCATGTTTTATGGTCTATATGTGCTTATTTATTTTTTCATGCAGAAGAATTCTCAAATAAGCTTCACATGCTGGCCAAAAGCGTAATTAAGAAGACAAAAACTCATATGCACTTTCTTAGCCCTTATATAGTGCAGGCGGGTCGGGTCGGTCCAGATTCTAATTGGGTCTGATTCGCATACACGACCCATGAGTTGTCATACAGTAAGTGACAATTATTCTGAATAAAGTTAACAATTCTTCTAAATAACAATGATAGTTGTTTGGGATAAAAATTATAGTACTTGTGATAAAAGTTACAGTTCTTATGAATAAAAGTGACAGTAGTTTGTATGTATTGGACTAATGGTAGAATAGTTAATATCTTGGACCAAAGGTCTAAGATCGAGTCCACCGTGATGTGACCTTTGAAATTTTTGTATTAATTATCCAAAAAAAATTAACGTATTTTAAAAATTAACAAATATTCTTACCAATTATATAATATTTATATAATATGTATGTGATATTTTTCATGCATAAAGTGGCAGTTGTTATTAATAAAAGTGATAACTCTGATTAAGAAAAATGATAGTAGTTTTCCTTAGTATTTCTTCTATCTTTTAAAAAACAAAATATGATTTCAGTAAAAATGACAGTTGTTTTAGACAAATGTGATAGTACTAATGAATAAAATGTGATACTAGTATTTATGAACAAAAGTGAATGAGCAGAATCGGGATCAGACCCGATTCACGTACATTGTGCAATGGAACGTACATGAGTGCGCCTCTATTAAGAATTGGGTAAATTTACTCTTTTTATCTTTTGTGATTGTATGAAAAAACTGAATGAATAAAGTAGGGGTGTGCATCGGTCTGTCGGTTCGACCAACCGATCGAAATTTCTAAAACCGAATCGAAAATATTTTTTTAAACCGAACCGATTTATAGTTTCGGACCGACCGGAAATCGATTGGTTTCGATCGGACCGAAAAACCGACCGAAACATATATTATATATATTTTTAAATAAACATATTCTAATCATAATTATTTAATTAAAATATTAATTAATTATTATACAAAATATATAAATATATAAATATAATATTTTCGGTTCGGTTCGGTTACCGACCGAGCCTAAAATATAAAACCGAAAACCGATTTTAATTGAAAATTTGAATCGAACCGAAAACTTACTTTTCAAAACCCAACCCCGATCGGTTGGGTTTTTCGGTTCGATTTGGTAATAAAGAATTTTAGGACGAGATAAAATCAAAAGTTAAACATGAGTTCTTCAATTATGAAATAAAACACTTATGAAAAGACAACTTTTATTTCCCAATTAGACACGAGATAGATATATTTACTATACATAAATACTAATTAGTCTTGCAGCTAAAATGACAACATTGACTTTTAAAATGCATAAAAGATGAGGTTTAATCTTCTAATTGATATATGCTTGGAGGGGGAAGAGGGTCGAGGATCAAACCCGATGAATCTCTCTTATAAAAAGTAAAGAATATTAGAAAATTACACGATTTTGAATTATAAGAGCACAAGTAATGACCAAAAATGTAATAATCTTCAGATTCAATCAGTCATTTTTGCCTCATGGGATAATATATATATATATATATATATGCATGTAGAGTATCTTTAGTTATAAGATATTGATACAATTAAAGTCAACTTTCATGAGTTATATATATCTAAATTATAACTCAGATCAACTATATATATATATATATATATATATATATATATATATATATATAGTTCGTGGAGTTATAATTTAAGGATATGCACTTTAATTGTATCAATATCTTATAACTAAAGATACTCTACATGCATGATGCATCTACTATTTAAGCATCTACAAGTAGCAGTCTGTGGAAATTTAAAAAGGAAAAATGGTCAAATATATCCTCAATATTTCCTCAAATGATCAAGTAAACATCTAATGTATTTTTAGATACAAATAATCAGTTAATGTTGCAATTGTTGACATGGATGCCTACTATTTTTTATTTTTTTTGATATCATGGGAACTCGCACCGCTACCATAACGCAATTTGGGTAAACCCCACGCTCATGTGCAATAGCCGCAAACCACAGGACACGTAAACCACACTTGAAACCAGGTGTGATGCGCCAAACCCATAGAGGCGTTTGGTGGGGTTCAACATGTGACCTCTACCATGCGAACCCACCTTAACCATCGTATCGTCCCACTCCAGATGATTGTTATACCAAAAAAAATAAAACAAAATAAAACAAAATTGAAGCACTAATAATAATAACTAGCATAAATTTTCATTAATGTGTATATATTTATACTTCCTTTGATTATCTCTATTTTGCTTTACGAAAATTTCAAAAAAGTTAATTAGTGTTACACATTTTGTTTATCTATTTTGGTCTCATGCAGATTTTGGTATCCTATGTGCTCCATTTTTATACCAAAATTTATAGGAGAACAAGAATTGATTTAAGAAAACTGATTTTCCCAATATACTAAAGTAAAAAAGTGTTGCACAAGAGTTCATTTTCCAATAAACTATTTCATAAAGTACTAATTAAAAGACGGCCTAAAAAAATAAAAAGTCCCTACCCTCATTTACTAATAAATTAATAAACTATTACATAAATCAATTTTAAATGTGAAAAAACATTTATGGTTTTGTAGTAGTAGCCCAAAAATTACCCAATTTACAAAACGATGAATTTCATTTAATCCTTTTACCAATGTAACTTGTCAATTCATATGATTTCGTACCCCGTGCTAAAATGCACATACAAGGATCGCGCTATCTCCAAACTAAAACTAAAAGAAAGGTTTCATTACATGCTCTCAAAATATAAAACTTCAAAAATGAGTTAATTATATATGGTCTCCAAATATCAAACTAAAAAGAGAGGGTTGATTATAATATGCTCTCGAAAAATTAAATTAAGAAAGAATTTAATTTCATTTTCAGAATTTAGTTCGATGAATTAAAAGTTGGTAAATTTGAAATAATGGATAAAAAAGAATTGATTTAATTAGTAGCTGGTAAATTTGGAATAATGGACAACAAAAGAATTGATTTAGTTAGTTGCGTGCATTGCACGAGGGAGGAGAGGGAGAGTGTCGTAGGTTAAATAGTCAACGATTTTCGTAATTGTGGGACCCTATCTCAGAGGTCACGATAATCACACTTGAAGCCGGGCGCACGATAGGCACCACCCTACATACTAAAACTGCACTACGTGTCGGTTTCTCACAATGTATATGTACACGTGCCGACCCTTTATTGGACAATATGCAACGGCTAAATGTGTATTGGGGCTATGCAATGCTTTCCAGATACGAGCCCATCGGTTTTTGAGTAGATGCCAACAAACATCTCAAAATGAGAAAAGAAAAAGTAAAATAGTTTACAAAGTTATAATATTGAGTGTCGAAGCAAAACTCTAAAACTGAAAGATTAACAATTGAGAAATATGTTGATGATATTAAAATTTCAAGGTGAATATAATATAACATTTCATTAATATATTCACTCACCAAAATACTCTTAGTGTTCCGGAATAAGGTTCTATTTTTCTTCTAATAAATGGAGACATTTATTCGGAGTCGGAAGAAATATATAGGTACACTCTAGAGTGTTTCATTTATTGGATGACACCAGTTTTAATAAATTTTGATAGATATTTTTTAATGGATAAATGGTCCCATCATCGAAGCTTGTCGAATGGAGAAATGGTGATTTGTTTATAATAATGAATAATTGTGAGGTTGAATAATAAAAATTTATTGTTGAGTAATGTGGTTTTTTGGTAAATAATAAATTATTATGAGGTTAAATAACAAGAGTTAATGTGAGGTAGTGTACCAAAAAAAAATGACAGACTTTTTATGGACGTTGAATAAGATAATTGTGACATACTTTAATTGACGGAGTGAAGTATAGTTTTAAACTATTAAATAAATAAAATAAATAATCAGAGGCATCTTAGCAATCATTCTGAGGTGTCTTTCAATTTCTTAATTTTGTTATTCTAAAAGAAAATAATCGAAGAGACATCCCAAATAGTAATGGCACCTGGAGCATTAATATAAAGAATTAAATTTATATTCTCTCAGCTATAAATAGGCGTGAGCGAATGCTAGTGAGATTAGCTTCACTTGGTCGGTAGGTATGAAAAGAGCTGGAGCTGATTATTCATATTCGCCTACTTCAATAAACACAAAAATATTTATAATTTGTAACTAGGATTATAATTTCAGACAAAATTCGCACCAGACAACAATTAATTAGGGTACTTTGTGTTTCTTTGCATCCCCCTCAATTATTTTGGCTGCGCGATGCAAATCTTAATTAAAAATAAAGTTTAGACTGCAGGTTGAAATATTTATGAAAATGAATTGAAAATTATAGTAATATGTAAAATAACTTCAAATTCAAGTACAAAAATCACAATTTCAATGATCAATATTTAACCCTTTCGTCTCCATTTCGCACCGAGAAAAATATGGGAAAAAGAAAATAACATAAGTAAAATATCCTTATTTAATAGTTATTGAATATAACATAACCGCAATTGATAACAAATATTCACTACCATATTCCACTAGCATATAAGAATAATCAAATGTAGGAATACCAACATTTTCATAATTCCGGTATTTGAAGGGTAACATCATCATATACACTAAACATCTTTATAATAATTCTCACACCACACATATTAGCTTGCAAATATTGAATCATAATTTTAATAATTTTGACATTTTATAATTTACAAATAGACAGAAAAATTATAAACATATATATACTTGTGTTCGAATATAATTTAATAAACTCCAGCATGGCACGAACACTTTTGGAAGTCACATAAAAATATATAAAATTATGCATTTAAAGCATGTATTTTTCACGTCGGACTTTGGTGAGCCACATGAGATTACAGTGGCCGGAAAAAATACCTCAAAAATTGAAAGTCTGAAACCCAAAGTGGTATTTACCAACGTAACATAATAACTCACGCAGCATATATAATATTATATTCTAACAAAAGTAATACATAAACTAATATATTTTCTATAAAAAAACTATATAACACTAATTGGAAAGACTAATATAACTGTTGAGTGTTGAGTAGGAAGCTGTAACTGCTAGTCCAAATAAAAAAAGAATTAAAAGTAGGAATAGATGCTCTCAAAAGCAAAAGGACAAGACTTAAGTCTTACATCGGAAGTAGCGAAAGCGTCGCAGTAATACAAACCCCCGTTCTCTTAAAAATCACTACAGAATAAAATAAATAATTACTAGTATAAATGCAATTATTAAATGCATATAAGAATAACTAAATCATTGAAAATAAAAACTTAAGTCCAGATATTGACCCCACTTTGAAATCTGCAACGGAGACGGCAGTTTCACTTCCCAGCTTTCTCTCTCATGCTGCCATAGATTTATATATTAATGCAATGCCATCATCTCTTTCTATAGAATAATGCTCTCTCACTAGCAATTATTTGCAAGTCTAGGACTATAAATATTTCAAAGATTGCTTCTTTTTGTAAATTCATTTTCTGGGTCGTGTCAATTCTCTGCCAAAGCGAAGCAAAAAGTCTTCTCTTTCACACCTTTCAATCCCATAAACGTAACACACAACGGAAAAATTGAAAGAATCTAGGTTTAATCCACACCATTTTTTTCCAACTGAAGGTCCGTTTGTTCTAGATTTTTTTTTTCACCTTTCTTTTCTTTTTCTGGGTTTTTAATCTTCACCTCTGTTTGCCAGCTGATTTTATGCTGACGTTTAATTGATTTCATCTGGGTTTTTTTGTTGTTTTTCACTCTGCAAAAATGAACCTCTTTTTTCCATATCCGCTTGAATCTCTTGCTTGGCATTTGGGTTTTCAGTTTCTAACTATGTTAAATCAGTGTGTTTAGAATTATTGCAACATATTTCTTTTGTGTTTATCGCATGTTTTGCTGGAAGCTGCCCCTTCTGGTTTTTAGAATTAGGGTTTGAATCATTTCTCTTAATTTGTAGTTTGTTGGTTGTGGGGGTGGGTTGATGGAGGAGGTTGAAAAGGCAAACATTGCAGCTGTAGAGAGCTGCCATAGAGTGATTAACATCTTAAACCATGCTCAAGATCAAAATTTGAGTAGAAATTTAGTGGAACAAACAGGGGAGGCTGTGCATAGATTCAAGAAAGTAGTCTCTCTCCTAAACTCCAGCTGCGGTCATGCTAGAGTGAGAAAGAGCAAGAAATTCCAACCTCCTGTCCCTCCAAACATATTCCTTGAAACCCCCATTTCTCGAAACGATGATCATCATCACCAGCAGCAGCCCAAACCCCTTCACCTGCTTCAGATCAATCCCCTCGACGCCAATCGACGCCAAGAATCTGGATCCATTGCCAAGAATTCTCTCACATTGGGAAGCTCTTCTTGGAATTGAGCTCTCATGGCAAGAATCTCCGCCTCTCGCAGCAGACGCTGCCGCCCAATTACCACTTCTTGCAGCAGCAGCAGAAGCAGAGGTTTCAGCTGCAGCAGGCGGAGCTTATGTATAGGCGAAGCAATAGTGGCATTAGCCTTAACTTCGATAGCTCCTCATGCACACCTACAATGTCCTCAACTAGGTCGTTCATCTCCTCGTTGAGTATGGATGGGAGCGTGGCAAATATGGATGCAAGCGCCTTCCGTTTGATTGGTGCAGCGAGGTCTGCTGATCAAGCGACGTTTCATCACAAGAGGAGGTGTTCCGGGAGGGGGGAGGATGGGAGTGTGAAATGTGGAGGCAGTGGTAGATGCCATTGCTCTAAGAAGAGGTGCTTGTTTTAGGTTTTTACCCGATGATCGCGTTGAATTTGCATTGTTGGTAATTTGTGTGATTTTTATGCAGGAAGCATAGGGTGAAAAGGTCTATCAAAGTGCCTGCTATAAGTAACAAGATAGCTGATATTCCACCTGATGAGTACTCGTGGAGGAAGTATGGCCAGAAGCCGATCAAAGGCTCCCCTCACCCGCGGTATGGCTTGATAGACTCCATGCCATTGCTCGATTATTGGTCGTGATTGTTTGGCCTATTTTAGTTTTGTATAGAATGTGGCATTGTAGTCTTAGATGGCAATTCAAACTGCTCATTATTGAGATGATGTTAGTTATTTTTTTGACATAATGTGGTTTAGAATTTGCTTGATAGATTGTTTGGATTTCGTGTTTTTTGCATACTTGCTGTTAGCCTTTATCACTACTTCCCTAATGACAATTTAGGCGTTGATGAATGTTTTATGGCCTCGTTACTGTAATGTGGCAACGGCATCTTCTTCTCTGTTCAAATGGCAAAGTGGTCAAGTCTAGTCTAGTACTTGAATCTATATCTTGTTTGATATTTGCAATGAATTGTTATTGCATTGATTTTCACCAGTTTGAACAATGTCGAATGAAATAGTTTGGTTGTGATGAATGGTTTAATCTGCAGGGGATACTACAAATGCAGTAGCATGAGAGGGTGCCCGGCCAGGAAACATGTGGAGCGATGCTTGGAAGATCCTTCGATGCTTATTGTCACTTATGAGGGCGAACACAACCACCCGAGGCTGCCTTCACAGTCGGCCAACGCATGATTTTCATCGTCTTCTAAATTAGACTTATTGGTTCTGTACATAAAGCTGCTTGTTGAGCTGTCGTTTGGATGGTCAGTTTCTTGAAGGCTTCTAGTTCTAGACATTGGTAAGACATGAATTTAATCAAGATTTGGTTGTAAGAAAAGGAATAGCAATCAATCTTAACTGACTCTTTTGGTTTTGGTAACGTTTGTGGATTTCTTTGGTAGTGATTTTTGAGCTTTATGCCGCCTTTCCCTTAGCTATTGAATTTCATGGGAGAGAAGTTATTTGTTTAAGCAGTTTATAAGATGTTTGAAAATTCATTATGACAACCTATTAAAGAACATATGGGGCTTCGGAAATTGCTTTCAAGATAAAATGGAGGTTTGGATTCAATGTTTTTGAATAAGATCTTATTTTAACATCTTTTTGTTTGGGTTATTTTAATTACGAAGTTATCGTTGTTAATATTTTGTGAAGTTTACAAATTTTATTATAAGATGAGGATACTACTAATTGACAGTTGTGATATGATTTAGGAAAAATGAGTAATCAAGGCCCCCTATTTATCATTTTGCTGATACTTGGTATTTCGTTGTTGAAATTAAGTTTTTTGTGAAATCTTTTATGATAAAATTGGGCATATATGTAGGAGAAACATGAATACCAAAGCAAGGCTAATTTTACTAATGACAAAAGTATATGAAGTTATTTATTTACAAATAAAGTATATGGGGATAAATTTAAAATGAAATAAAAAGAGAATAATGTGAGCATCTTCAACAATGCACTACAATTTGGATTTTGGATTTATTTATAATTGTAATTAGGTATGATTGAATGTTAAGTTTAAATGTATATCTAGACGTATATGATATACAATAATAATATCTAATATTCTGTAATAGAGATGATCTATTGGAGATGTTCTTAACTCTCTGTAAAGTAGTAGTTTAATTCATAATATTGTATTATTTGATGTATATCAAGAGTGGAAATTCTGAAAAACATTTCTGGTCAAACCCAAAAAAAAAAGAAAAAAATACGATAGCTAATTAAAATTCGAACTGCTAATGATTAGGGAATTTGTTCACTCCTTTATCTTTTTCCTATTTTTCTCGTTTTGGTTCACATTCTGATTCCACTCATCAACAATTTGCCAATTTGTGTGGGTGCCTTCTTTCCTTTTTGGCACTAAAGATATATTTCAATTAGTTCGATTATTTATCTCCTTTTCTTTTCTGATGGAATAGAAGCAAATGATTAGTTGATCAAACTAAAATGGATAGGAAAATGCTAGATGTACATAATAAGTATGTATATAATTGGATTTTTTTTTGATCATTTTCCATCATTTTCGAAAATTAAGAGAATATTCCATTTGTATTGAATTTTATTTTTCATAGTTACCCCCTTCAAGATAATTAAGGAATGGATACAACTATTTTATATTCCATTTTAAAGAAGGAAAGTGCTTAGTCTTTCCTTAATAATATTTCACTGAGTAGTGCATTAATTATGACTATAGTAATTTTCTAATTCCTATCCTTGTGTTCCTTTTTTGAATATTTGACTAAAAAAAGAATCAAGTTAAGAGATTAAAATAAATATAAAATAAGAATTTTATTTGGATAATGAGGGAATTAATCAGACAAATTTGTTTTTTTTATATAGGAGTGTTTTTTTTTTTTGGGATAATGAGGAAATTAATCAAACAAAAAAATTAATGAATTAATTATGAGAATGAAATTGAATGCTTTTTATGGAATGAAAGCAATAATTATTTATTAAATTAATTAATTTTATTTTGTAAAAGAAATAAAATCACTAGGCAACTCATACCAAGTTTAACCCTAAATTATAGGAAGGGTTAATCATGTAATATAATAATTAATACTAGAAGCAACCCGAAAAGAACTTACTAATTTGATCAAAATTTTAGGGGAATTATGTACATTTAGAACTATCGATTAAATCCCAAAAATACCTCATTCAGATTTATTTATTTATTTATTTATTTTAATAACTGTTTTAGAAAAAATATTGGCCGCTGTAAATAGCAGCAGTTTTGAATTTTCATCAACAAGCATATGAGTTTCCTACTAATCCTCCACTTTCTAGTTTACGTTTTTGTCGTTCATCTGATTATTATTTTATTTTATTTTATTTTTTCTTTTCAAAGTGGTTGTTGTGGCATAATTATTTGTTTAAACAAAACTTATTTTCTAACAAAAAATGATCATCTTAACATCAACATGTTTTGAAACTAACTTAACCCCATAAATGAATTTTATGGGTTCAAATTGTACTCATATTTATTCATTTATTTACAAGTTTGATTTCTTAATAGAATATAATTTGGGCGTGTTCTAATTTATTTTGGTTCTTGCTTTCGAAGGATAAATTCTAGTTTCTTTTACTTTCCTTTTGCCTCACTTTCTTTTTTAAACAATTATTGCGTCACTCTCGAGGGAACTGGCATAATACGAATTTTATTTATTAAATATTTCGAAGTTTACAAACTTCATCAAATTCAATTTTTTAGATTTAAATTTATGCTTTATTTTCTACGAATAAATTTCTTATTGATAATAACATAATATATATCATTATTTTCTTATGTCAAAATAAAGTTAGTCGGTTATTAATGTAATTATTACTAATTATAGTATACATATATAAATTGTATAGTAATTTGAGGTGGACTCCTATAGGACGTGTGTAGGTGCGGATATTCACATTTTTTTTAGTGTAAATGAAAATTTTCTTCAATATAAATAATACTTCTTGCGTCCATAATAAATATATCACTTGTGGAAGACGTGAGTTTTAATAAAATTGTTGGTAGGTATTGCTTGAGTGAAGAAAGAGTCTCATCACATGTTAGGTTGTGAATTGTATGAATGATTTTTTGGTAAATAATGAGTGGTTATATGGTTGAATGAGTAATGTCATAAAAGAAAAGTGATACACTTTTTGTGGACGTCGAATAAAGTAATTGTAATACATTTATCGTGGATAAATCGAGTACTATTTAGTTACATGATAAATAAAAAATATCATTTTTCTTCAATGCAAGTAACATTTTTCTTTAGAATAATTGATACTTTTAGAATGTCCGCACCTACATACGTATTGACATTACTTTATATTTTCAAACTAAATCATTTATATGCATCATGAGGTGACGACGCGAATACTTTTAAGCTCAAGTTTGGTCCATTAATTGATGAGCTCAAACTGGTTTTATCAAGCTGGCATGGCATTCTAATAGCTTGCAAGCAAGTCCGAACATAAAAGTAGGTCAGGATTGCAACCGGAGAAGGTGCAGGGTCAGAGGAATTTGAAAAAAATATCTAAAAAAATTGACAGTCCATTTTATTTATTTTTCCTTCGACTCAGTAGAAGGCCTGTAAAAATATGATTTGATTTAAAAAGTATTAGAAGTTCTCCTAACTCATTTAACCATCGACGGACGTCTTTATTTTCAGAGGTCCTAATTTTTAAAAAAAAATGAAATATTTAATGTAGGGGACAGTTTTATTTAATTTTCCTAATACTCATAGAATGTGAAAAATTAGAATTTGAAAAATAAGACTACTTACCAATAATTCGATTCATTCACGTTCCTATCCTCAACCATCATTTGTACATGTAGGAAGCAATCATCTCTAGTCAAGAGCATAAACTGTCTAAAAGGATTTAACGTTAATTAGATAAATTATACCAACAAAAATCTTTCTATTTCGTATGAAGCTGAATATTGAAATTATAAAGTAGCCAAATCGATGGGAATGTTATGTTTGGATTGCGGCACTCGCTGCCAACTGGGTCAGGTCAACCCACATGCGCAACAGTCGTTTCATTTTCCACAAACAACCAAATTTGTCCCTTTCTAGGAAACAATTACTTTTCAAATATTGATTTTATTATTATTAATGCCTTCTGCGTTCATATCATTGGAAAATTCAAATATTTTTCTCCCTCCGTCCAGAATAATTATTCTCATTTTTTATTATTATTTGAAAATTTAAGAGGTAAAGAATTTGGTTTGGTGATAAAGACTAAAATAAAAAGTTTGATATCATTTGAATTTTGACCATATAATTCTAAAAAGGAATATTTATTTTGAGGACAAATTCATTTTCAAATGTATTATTTATCAAGAATAATGGAAGTATTTAGCCAATTTGCATGAAATTAGACTCTATATTTAGGAACAAAGACTCTATATTTCATTACGTGATTAAATTGACTCGGTACGAATGCTTTAATTACTAAGGAAACAAGATGCTTTGTTACCTGAATTATGTGGAAAATTCAAATTATATATTTAATTGTGACGTTAGACCATCAAAACCCATATACTTTTTCACTTTTAACCATCAAATTACTATTTCTCTTCACATTGCCATCAGTAACTCACTGATTATTCATTACTCTGGCAAATAAGAAATGTGCAATAGGAGGGATTTATAAGTTTATTTTGATTAATTGAAAAGTTAATTTAGTTCATTTGCATATTCTATTGATAAGACTGATGCTTGAAATACGAATCTAAACTTTTACTTGATCGACCACAAAACGATCAATTTATTTTAAGGTATGATTTGTTGAATTGGTAGACTTAGACTATATATTTACCAATCCAATAATATTATAACTAGGGCATATTCGCTACGGATGATATCGGGGTATAACGTAAATAATATATCCTAATATCTTATTTGCTTCTAATAACAACGCACTTTATAACAAAAAGGCCCATCAAATTTTATACAAATATATGTAATTCTACATACCACCTCTGAGGTGTGATAAATAGTACGAGGATAAATTATTAAAAATATTAATTTATCATTGGACTTAATTTCCCTTATTTTAAATTATAAGATTATAATTTTAAAGACATTTTAGGAATTGCAATTTCATAATTAACATAAAAGCAAACAATGGATTATGTATATGAACGTTAAAATTATAATACATTGAGACAAACATAATATTGATATCATGTAATTGGTGAAAGATATCACAGTCAAACTTATCACGTCTTGTTGGAAAATTCCTAAAGTGATAGAAATAATCTATCTTAACTGTGTGTTTTGATTAAATTCCAAAACCTCTTATGATTACTCTGCTGATGTAACTAATGTTACTCACTTGTTCTGAAGTTAGATTTTTTTGTTACACGTTTTAGTAGAAGAACTAGTAGCTTGGACATACTCAATACTGAAGGAGTTCAAACAGTACTGAAGCAAGCTATATTGATATGAATATCAATACCAACGCAACTGATGGAAACTCAACTGATAGGAGTTCACGCCTTATCCTGACTGTCTAGCAAAAAAGAACCCTACTAAGATTATGCTTGGTTTGGTAATAATTGAACTGGAAAAATGAGTAATGTTTGCACTATTATTAGTCGCATGCATCGGTGTACGTGTGTTGGTTAGTGATACAGTGGCTAAGGTATCAGGCTTGAGTCACCGTCATGCGATCTTTATAATAGTTTAGTCGCTTGCATTGATCTTTTGAGTTTCTAGTTATTTGGGACCCTAAGTATATAAACTTTGAATTAAGTGAGTTTAAATGTTCTTTAGGTTTTAATCTAATTTTTAAAAAAAAAATTATTTTATAAATTTCAAACATTAATAAAAGTTTTAAAAATCATATGTATGCCTTAATTAATTGATTCAAGGAAGAGTTTGTGATGGCAGATTGATAGGCCTCCATCTCAAGCTATTTATTTAGGATTTGAATATTATTAATTATTAATTATTATTTTTATTTTTAGGATTTTATTTCCAATACTTTTCTATCATATGAATTATAATTGAATTACAAGGTTATTTAGGGACGCCGTTTAGTTATTCTCAACTTGAAGATAATTTTAAAGATGGAACATTATCAAATGATCTTTTTGGTCTCAAGTGGTACAAATGGAAATCGAAGCTATAATTGATTTAATTCTCGAGCATGAGATTGATTGAAAGCCTCAATTTGAACTGCTCGTTGAAGAGCCCAAAGGAATTCCGTTTCCCAAATTAGAAAATGGAGTTGGCATTCTCGAGCATCTGAAATTGATTTATGAAATTATTTAACACGATGCAAGAAATACAACTAATTGCGTCTCAAATTATATCAATCAAGAAATAAAAAAACTGTATATAAATACTAGTTTTTAAAAAATATTAAATATACTTTCTTAATTTGCATGAAAAATTAAAATGGACTATTTTGATGGACGATATTGTCAAGTCAAATTAATATCATTAAATGTATCTACCAATCTCTTTTTTCTATGTTAACTTGTTAAGTAAACTTATTATTCTTTATAAATAGCACGCCTCGACTTCTTACTCTAGTGGAAAAACTTTGGGGAAAAACTTAAAATACTCATTATGATAAGTTATCAATTATTTTTACCACACTATAAAATTTTCTACTATTTTTATTCAAATGTACTAAATTAATTTTATTGTCCCAATTAATAGACAACTTCTTACATGTTTTTTTTATTTTTCAGTGGAAACACACATGCCGACATAATCTTCCATTTTTCTATAACTAAATTATAAAAATTATTTCCCCTTTTCATCAACTTTTAAATTTAAATATGGTCGGTTAGTCATTTCGAACAATCACCCACACTCTCTTTCTCTCCCACACCACCGGCTAACTCCTCACTCTTTCTCTTCTCCAACAACTAACCCCTCTTTATTTCCCTTCCCCAATGGCTAATCCCTTTCTCTTTTTCTCAATTTACTCTCCGTTCTATGTTGACGTCGACGGAGCTCTGATTTACGATTTGTCTGCTCCCATAGACTTCTATCAAGTTATAATAGTTCAAAACCTCACTAGTCATCATCACACTATCAGTCGGCCAGACTATCTGGCATGAGCATTGCGACGGCTAGCCTGTGTCCAGTGGCTAATGTAACGATAACTAGTGAGGTTTTTAGTTAGTATAGCTCGATATAAGTCCATGGGACCAAATGAATCTTAAATCGGAGTTCGAGCGAAATAGAATGAGACAAAAATATGTCAAACAAATCATATAAATGTACTAGATATGAGTACACATTCACGTGAATTTTAATGCCACACAATTTATGTACATTACTTAATTAAATTAAAAAAAAAAAAAACTAGCCGCTTAAATTGAAAAAAAAAAAAACTAACCGCCTTGAATTCTCATGAACGACTAGTGATGGCTAGTGTCCTGAAGAAGAATTCAATGGCAGCTAGTTGTGTAAATCACAGTAAAATAAATTTTTATCTAAATATCAATTTTTATATTTTTCTGTTGAAATTATTATTTTAAAGTCAGTTCTACCTCAAATATTTTATACTTTGGAGTGAGTTATGTATTCCCTGCAGTCTTATTTTAAATTTTAAAAGTAATTAAGATTCGCACAGTCATTGACGGATTCTGCTTGATTCCCACAACCATTGATGCAATCTTACACACTGACGCATCCAGCTTCCAAAAATCAATGCTAATTGAAGGGTATTTGTGTCTTTTCAACTAAGAATAGGTAGTTTTGATAGTAATATTATGATTTTACATAAATTTAATATGCATTTTATGATTGTGGATATTTTTGTCTGTTAACATAAAAACTTTTGGATATATAGAGTTCATTTTGCATTTTACCCCTTCTACTTTGGGGTTTGTATCAATAACTTTCCACTACCTAGAGAAACTACAAATATCCCCTTTTCATATTGATGGCTTAGAAATATCATTTGGGCTAAATTGACCAAAGAAATCACGTCTCTCCTTTGCAAGTTCATGTTTGTTCTTTATACTCCTATATCCCTAAAAAGTATTTTTGGATATTTTCGATAGGAATTTTAATAAAAGTTATTGAGTATTTTATGAGTGGAATAAGAATCTTACATTATTATAGTGTTAAATTAATTAGTGGTGAACCATGAATGGTAAAATTGTAAATATGTGGTGTTGTTGAGGTTAATAAGTATGGAGAGTGGTGCATTGTTGGTGGTAAAATATACAAATAAATGACGTTATTGAGGATAATAAATGAGGAATATCTTGTGGATTAGTTTCCACAAATGAAAAGGAATAAATTTGTGGATGTACCAGAAAAGAAAACTAAAAACAAATTTTGAGAATAGATGAAGTACTATAATTTAGGAATAAGTACATATTTTTCCAAATTTTACCAATTACTTTTAAAAAAAAATCACTAATACTTTTAAAAAATATCAAACATTAAAAACAATTGTAATTGTGTCTTCCAAGACAAGAATTTGGCAACAAAACGATGAATCATCTCGTCAGTTCTCGTATGGATTTTACATGGATTTTTTTTCACCTTGCATCAAATCGAGTATAGTTTATGTTGCAAACTTTGATATTTTTTCAAAGTATCATCATTTACTGTCTATTTTTAAAAACTTGAACTTCTGAAAAAAGTTGTAATTCAACGATTGAAAGATGATTCACTTCTTCAAATTCTCGCGTGAATTTTAGGTCAATTTTTTTAACCTAAGATCTCGGTCTATAATTATAATTTTTTTCAAAGTTCGGGATTTAAAAAATAAATATAAATTGAAGATATTTTTTTTAAAAATTATCAAAGTTGGGAATATAAATTATACTTATTCTTATAATATAGTACGTAAATCACTTCTTAATTCATCGTAGTAGTTATAAAATTACAATATAGCAGATGTAATTGAAAATATGAAACCAGCAACTATGATTTGTCCTTTTCTTTTTAATTTCGACTGCATTGTACTATATAGTGAAAGTTAACTAGCCAAACACATAAAAACATTTGAAAATTTAAATCTCTAGAATTCAGCACAAGCGAATCTTTCCTGGATGTACAAATTTGAAATTCATTTGAAAAATAGAGAATGAACACACATATATACACACACAACGACACATTTGATATTCTACTCCCATGCATCCTCCTCATGATGAGGGTATGTGACAAATTATGGGGAATTGTCGGGTCTCCCGATCGATTGAAATTCTAATTAAGATGATCTCAATTGATCGGGATTCTGACGATTTTTCATGATTTGTCACATGTCCTCATTTTAAAGGAGGCTGCAACATCAAACTTACTCACACACAACAAACATAAAATCAATGAATGTAACAGAGTCAACAAACTCGAAAAGATAGTGGGTTATTTCTCATATAGTATTCTATGGGCGTATTTTTTTTTATGATTGATAGGGTATATGATTGAGTATTTTTATTTTTATCAATATGATTTCTCCAATACTATCTTTTCAATTGGATATGAACTAAGCTAAATTAGTTAAAATGATAGAAATTATCAAAAGCCTTGAGATATCCAAAGATTTCGATCCATCAAAATCAACAATAGATTAGCATATATTATTTATATCTATTTAGGTGGTGTTTACTTTGCATGATTAGGTTGGATAGATAAAATTAATCCAACCTAATCAAGTGTTTACTTTTAAGGATTAATATTTGAAGATATCCCAAAGCCCGGGATTATTTTAATCCTTTGAATTGTTCTTCACTAATTTTAATCCAACCAATATAGGTATGATTGAAATAATCCTCAAAATAAATAGAGAATTATTTATCCTAATTTTAATCCTTCACTAATCCTTTGTAGTAAACAAAGGATTGATAGATAAAAATTATCTTATCACACATTTAATTCATCCAATAGTCAATCATTCAAAATGCTAATCATGCAAAGTAAACACCACCTTAGACTAATTCTACAAAATAAACGTACTCTATCTATAAACACAACACGCAAAATCCGTAAATATAATAGAACCAACAAACTCGAAAAGACAATAGGTCATTAAGATTAAGGTTAAAATACAGCAAATGGGAAGCCTTAATGAGCAATGTTGAAGTTGTTGCGCGTCACATGAAATTGTGAAGATCTTCTATGTCGGAAAAAATGTTATATATGACTAATAAATTTTGTAAATTAAGAATCAAAAGGATCATCAGCTGCGGCAATACACCTAAGCGTTACAAGGAGAAGATTTGAGTCATAAAAATAAAATAAAATAAAATAGACTAGAAGAAAATAAAAGTTAAAAAAAATTAAGAAGAAGAAAAAGTCGGAATTGCGAGCCATGTTAGAAATATGAGCTTGTGAAAATAATTAACTATCCATTTCTATATTTTAATAAGCAGATATGTGTCATGGCATACAAACATAAATATAATTTTATAAAACATATGGCTTCTTTTTTTCCAACTTTAACATTTATATATATACATGGAGGAATGTAAACGAACATTTATCTGTTAATGATGAAAAAAATAGTAGTTGTGAAAGTAAATTGCAATAAAAATATCTCATGCAACAAGTTCGATTTATAAAAGTATTTCTAATATTTAAAAAAAAATCACATTTGATCACCGGTAAAATTATTCGCTAAATAATGTGCCAAGACATTTTCTTGATACAAGATTCCTTTGAAAGAGAGTATATAGAATATCATCTTCGACACATTTTATCCTATAAGATTCTTTATACAAAAAGTGCTTCACTTTTAAATTCCTCCATCTAGGGGTGAGCATTCGGATTTCGGTTCGGATTTTTGCCTAATTGAAACCGATCCGAAAATCCAAAATTTGAGAGGAAAACAATCCGATCTGAACCGAATAGCAGAAAATTCGAAATCCGAAATCCGAAAATTTTATAAAAATATCTTAACCGAACCGAACCGAAAAATTCGAATTTTATGAAAAATCCGAAAGTTCGAAACCAATTTTTTATTCTTATATATATTTATATTAGATTTAAAAATATTTGAATAAATTATTATTATTATATATAAATTATATATAATTCGGATTTTTTGATTTTTTCGGATTAAAAAAATTCAATCTGATCCGATCCGAAAATCCAAAATTTTAAAAAATATCAATCCGATCCGAACCGAAAATCCGAATAATCCGAACCGAATTTAAATTTCGGTTTGGTTTGGATCGGATATTCGGATTTCAGGTATTTTGCTCACCCCGGCTCCATCACTTGAATTATTTTTATTATTTATTGTGCTAAATTTTAAACTTTTTTTAAAAATTTATACATAAATTTTTAAAACATAATATTTAATAAATTCTATAATCGAAATTTTACTTTGACCATATCATAAGCTAAAATCCATACGAAAAATCCATCGTGGGATCACATTTTCCTGAATCTGTACATACATACAGCAGTAATATTACGTCAGTAGCCAATACAGGACAAAAAGCACTAGACCCAGTCAAAACGTTTTTAACCGCCGACTTTTTTTTACCAATTTACCCCACCGCCGCCGACGCCTCAAAACTAATACACCATTACGCCGCCGCAACCAGCGGCGATCAAAAAAGCGGCGCCGGAAGATTCAAGTCGAACAGAAACGGCTTCTTCTCGTTTCTAGTTCTCTTATCCTGCTCGCTAATCACCACCGCGCCGACCTCCTCCATCCTGTAACCCTTGTACTCCGATCGCGGCGGCGCCTTCACCTCGCCTGCGGAGCGGAAGAATCGCGGCGACCGCCAGAGCGAGGCGTTGGAGTTCGGCGGCGGCGGAGGAAGCGGAGACTCACCGCCATACACGAAGTTCATCTTGGCCTTGGCGCCGCGGAGGCTCCTGGCTGCCTCGTCGTAGGCCAGCGCCGCCTCCTCCGCCGTGTCGAAGGTGCCGAGCCACTTCCGCGTCTTCGTCCACGGATCGCGAATCTCCGCCGCGTACCTCCCCCACGGACGCTTCCTCACCCCGCGGAACTGCGGCCGCTGCTTTCCGTTGAGTGGGGGAGCGGCGGCGGCGCCGTCGTGGAGGTTTTTGACCACCATTTTTTTGAGTTGATTGTTCCGGAAGGGGGAGTATGGTTTCGGGTGTATTTATCGCTGCCTCGCTAACGCCGACAGGTTTCGTAGGGTGTGATTATTCCCTTCTTTCCGAAATTTAATTATCAAATTTGCGTCAAATAAATTTGATTCTTTTGAGTTGAAATTTATTTGATTTTGTTTGAGAGAAATTTGATTTTTGGTTAGATGGAATTAAATGCATGGCGTGTGGGGGAAGATTTGAGCAAATGGGAACACTCCGCTCCTTCATGGGATGCGGGTTTACTCATTCATGCTACTAAGTTGACGCCGTTAAATTAAAATTTGTTGATGTCAATTTGGATTTACTATAGACTCTATAGGCTATAGTCCGTAGACCATCAAGCAAATTGTCGGTTGTATTAGATTGAAATCCCACAATCTATCCATATATAAAAGACAAAGAGTGAGTGAATTGGTGCCTAAAAAAGGTTAACAAGTTAAAAAATTTGTCAATTGTAATTACCTCAGCTTCCAACATAATCCAATAAATTTTATATAATATTTATTTATAATCGTCAAAATGTGCAAAAGTTAAAAAGATTTGTCAGTTGTACCTTACCTTCCAGCATAATCCAACAAATTTTATATAATATTTATTTAGTGATAACTGTCAAAACGTGCAAAAGTAATGTGATGAGTATTGACAACTATTTTCTATCAAATCTAATTAATATTTTCCGTTTGATATATATATTTTTAAATTTATTTAGAAAATGTATAGTTGATTTGTAATTAGGCCTTCAAATGTAGGAGCTTTAGTTTAAAATTGCATTGATATATGTAGGGGTGAGCAAAATACCGAAAGTCACAAAATCCGAATTATATATAATTTATATAATAATAATATTTTATTTAAATATTTTAAAATCTAATATAAATATATATAAGAATTAACAAAATTGGTTTGATTTCGGATTTTTATATTACCCAATAGATTAGTGCATTGATATATGTTTTTGGTGGTCCACAATTTGGAGCCCAAATTTGAACTTAAAATTCGAACCCATATTGATTTTTTTTGAACTTTATGTCTTACAAGAGATGTGAAATTAACATTTATTCATTCGTGCACCCCACAATTTGGAGCCCAAATTTGCCCCTTCTCTCCTATTGCGAAGTGGCGGGCTATCGTTAACACATGCGGTGGCACCCCACCGCCGCCTTCCCCTCTTCACATCCGACGAGACTGCCACCGTGTCCACTACCTCCTCTATATATCTCCCTCTTACCATCTCACTCACTCTCTTTTTCCCTCTCGACAGATGACCAACGACAAAGCACCGCCTGCCGCCGCCTCGCTCCTATCTCTTTGCACAAGATTCATCAACGCCGCCGCCCATCGCCGTGACAATGACGACTTCGCACCTTCGTCTCCAATATCCAATGATTTTCATCAAACATAACTTCTAGGTATATTTAAGTTATAATAACTATATTAAAATTGGTATATTTAAGTTATAATAATAATATATTAATTAAAATTGATTATCTTCTACGTAAAATACTATATACCACCTGGATGTTCCTTAGAGTTAAGGAACCAATTCTCAATTCTATTTCTTTCTTTATCCATATTTTATCCTCATGGAACGGCATAATTGCCTATCAAGCACCAAACAAGAACATTAATCATCTTAGTCGTCGACACAACTATATCTTTTCGATATCAAAATACCATAGTCTATCGACACTTGGGTCATTGCATCCTCTAACATCTTAGACATATAACAACTTTACTAAGCTTCATAAGACCAAACAAGCGTATAAGTCTCATCTACGCACGTAAACCTTCTAATCTTGTTCAAATACATGCGAATTCTAACGAAATTTTGGCAGCGTAACGTTTATAAAACGCATCGCCCAATCAACACCAAAACAGTCAATATCATCCCAACCTCCACCAAATCATCAACATATGTCTCAATGATCATATAAGACTCAACAACAAGCTTTAATCATCTCATACTTAGCCAAAAGCTTAATGACCCCTTAAGACGTCACTTAAGGTCTAACGTCGAAAATTCCCGTGAGACGTCATCTAACACCAACGAACCTATATACATGCTCAATTTTAATTAAATATCATCATTTTACCAATAAAACATAAAGATCAAAGCTTTGGTTTTGAAAACAATTTTTCGCCGACAAACTAAAATTTTACCGTTTTTGAATACGTCGGCGGAAAAATCCGAATAAATCATTTTAGGATTTATTCATATCATAGAATTCAAATATGAAGTCAAAATGATCAAATAAAATCAAAATCCAACAATATAAGCCCTAGGGTTTTCGGCTATTTTGGGGTTTTTCGTATACTTTCGATTTCAAACGTTTTTCTTGTTCCAAACACGTTTATATCAATCCAATAACACATATATGAAGTAAATTCAATCATAATAACACCATAAATTTAAAATCAAGGCCTGCCCTTTTCGAAAATTTCATGAAATTATAAAACAATAACATAGGCTTTACAAATTCAACGTTAAACAATACGTAGACGTCGAATCTATCAATATATCCATAAATAATCAGCAAAACATAATCAATCCTAATTATTGCAATAGGACCGAAAATATGCTAAGAACATAGGAGCATGTTTGTAAAAATTTAAAACCGTAGAGGTGTTCTCGGTACGAGATTATACCTCTATTCGAAGACCGATCGAAAATTCAACGGCCGGATCTTCCTATTTTTGCCATGAAATTTTCAAAATTTGTTGTGTGTGTGAGTGTGTGTTACGTGAGTTTGGGGGCTGAAAATGGAGAATAAAATGTGTTCCCAAAGTGTAAAGTATATCTTATATTATGTAATAATTAATTAAATTTTGATTTTCTTAATATAAGTGATTATTCATCACTTATCTAGAACCTTTTCTTTTCCTTTCTTTTCTCATTTTCTTTAATAAGTAAATAATAGCTTTTGTTGTAGAAAATAATAATAAATATTGTAGAATAATACATAACGCTTTTATCGCAAGAAATCGACACTAATTATCCGATAAAACAACAGAAGAAGCTTAGTTTTAGGCGCCAATTGGACACCATTTGTCTTTTATATATAACTAGTATTATACCCGTGCGATGCACGGTACTAAAATTTGTAAAATTTTAGATTTTAGATACATAGGAAATGTAACTATAAATTCAAAGAGCAATATCTTAATAGACAAAGTAAAATACATAAAATAAAGTACAAATAATCTTATATTATAAGTTTTGAAAAACTTCCTAATACACAACATTGTCTAGACGTAAATCCTCATCATTATCTCTACAAATCAAAATTTTCAAACCTCGACGATTAGTAACCCTTGATACATCAACATAAAACTGGTCGTGAGTAAAAACATGATTTTTTTAAGTACAAACCTACTTGCGTTGCGAAAGAGATTGACATTAAATTTTATTTATGGTCATCGCATATGACACAACCAAAGGGAATTGTCGGTGCTAAAATTTGAAAGGCAATCTTGGATCCTAAGGTGTCATGGTATCGAACAATATGCCCAAAGCATCGTGTCCACTCAACAATCTTCCATCTAAAACATGACGATCTAACTTCGTAATAATCAACCTCGTTCCATTACATAAACCCATGGAATGATCTATATTTCTCAATAGCATAATTGGAGTGCCAACTTTTAAAAATAACTCATGATTAGGCGTAACAGAACACCTCAATCAATTTAAAAAATCGGGCATGTGAATTTCATCTAACAAACGACTACTCGAATCAAATTTATAAATACTATACGAACTAAAATACATCTGACCATTAGATGCATTCAAATTAATCATATATTGATTAATTGAATCGATTGCATCTAAAGTGGAAGCAAGTATAGCCCGATCTTGCAAGTATGAAGTAAGATCACCATTGTCATTATAAGATGGATAAATGTGCAAGTAAGATCACCATTGTCATTATAAGATGGATAAATGTGAGACACTATAGTCTGCAAATGATCACCAGAACTCTTCAGTACAATATCATTCGGAAGTTTAATGATAATCCATCTTTTACCACACCAACAGTTCCATCGCCAATACTCGCAGCCCAATTTTAAAATTCTTCCAATTCCTTAGCTTCGTCAATTGAAGAAGCTTGTTGAAGTCTCATATTTTTGGGTCAACCTCAACATAATATAATTTTTTCATATATAAGAAGAATTAATTGTAGCATTTACCACTTCTTGTCTAGTATCCATATGGATAACTGGAAATATCTGATTAAAATCACCACCAAACACTACAGTTTTTACTCCAAAAGACAAATCCAATCTACATTCACCAACTACTCGTATTATATCTCGAATAGTCTTATCTAAATCTTCGAAGCAATATTTGTGCATCATAGGAGCCTCATCCCAAATAATAAGCTTTGTCTTTACAATAAATTTTTCAAGTGAGCTTCTTTGTCAAATAGTACAAATTGAATCTTCATTAGATTAATTGAAATTCTGAACCGCGAATGTGCAGTTCTTCCACCAAGTAACAATAACGAAGCAATACCACTGGAAGCTACATTCAAAACAATCTCTCATTTACAACGAATCCTTGCTGACAATTACTTCCATACAAAAGTCTTTCATGTACCTCCATATCCATAGATAAAGAAATATTTACCAATATTGGATTCAATTGAAATCATTATACTATTGTACACATGTAACTGCTCGTGATTGAATTTTGATAATAACTCTGCATGTTCTTTTGCTAATTTTTCTCGATCATATAATAACTCCTCATCAATCAATTTGTTAAAACATGATTCGAAATAATCAGCATCTGGAAAAGACATTGTCTCAAACTCGTGTAAACTCGTGTCTAAATTAACCAACAACTTTTCAATCTCCACTAAAGCAAAATTTTGAATTTCCTCATCGCTTAACTTTAATCTAAAACATAGAAGATAAAATAATAATAAAAATATTTAAAAAACAAAATCAAACACATATAAGATATCTTAATAATTCATACTAAAATATACAAATAACTCGTAGTAAAACATATCTAGGTGTTTCATCAATGTTATTTGACGATAAAATACATCATCAGATAATACTTTCCAATAATTGTTCTAAACAACATATGGACGACGTATAGAATACGACAACAACAATGTAACAAATAAACTTCTCAAAGTTGGATCCATAGCCCAATGACTTGCTTCATTTAACCCATCAATATACTCTTTATCATCTTTCAATAATCCCAAAGCATAGTAAGCATCATGGAAGTTAGGATACAACACGCCATTTACAGTTTGAATGTCCTCAAAGCAAGTAGCAACTCAAACAATGTTGATAAGATATCCCAAATAATAAGATTCACCAAATCCTGGTGACACATAATAAATTCACCTAATATAATATCCTCTATTCCTTGAAACCATTTTCTCTTTAACCATTTCCATACAAATTTTGTAGGAAATTCTGGATATGTCAGATCTCTTACTTCAGGGTACTTCTTATTTGCATCAAACTAATCCAAGAACATACTTTCGTTAACCGTTTTTTTGTTCAACACAACACTCAAAGGATCTGATTCAGAGAAGAAAATTGTGTGCTAGCCAGGAAGATGAAAAATTAATCTCTCAACAGCAGGTTTTCTATATTGAATATCAAATCCAAATATTCTCCAAGCGGCTTCACACAGAGAAATATACCTGCAATCATAGTACATATCCACCTCATCTACTTTTTTATTCAAATCATCTTCTTTAGAAGAATTGTAGAATGAAGTTGCCACCTGATCATGACCATTATTAATATACTTAAATAAGTAGTTAATTGATCTCGACTGATTGCGCCACTCGACATTTAAATGTGCTCCATATTTCAATAGAAGATAGCGATTATGCGGCACAACAAATTTGTTATCCAGAGAAATGTCATTCTTCATAACGACTCATCCATTATCTCTTCTTCTATATACATGATACCCTTCCAAATCTAGCATAGTCTTGTCAACATACTTCTTAGGAAAGAATTTGCTACATCAACCATTAGACATGCAAGGAGAAGAACTTCTAAGAATTTGCAACATCAACCATTAGACTTGCATTATAGGATTTCCCTAACCTTTCTTCATACCAAAAATAGGCACCGCAAAAAGGAACATGTGTAATTTTGATCACCAATATCCCATTATTCTATAAACCACAAAAAATATATAATATGTGTAAACTTTGCAAGAATAACAAAAATATACAACATAAATTGAAATGAACTCAAATGCCATGACTAAATATTTACAAAGAAAACTCGTATATTAAATATAACAAAATTAAATAATCCAACAAAAAAATTAGTTAAAAAAAACTTTCAAAAGAATCTTATCTAGACATATATATATAACATAAAATAAATTAAAAATGGCCTTCAAGTCCATTTGGGTAGACTCATCCAAGATAACAACAGAACAATAACGTGACGACAAAGATCCAACAATAAGAGCATGATCAATATTCGATTAAATATAAATCATGCCCTCACATGCAGATTTTCCATGATTCAAAATAATATCATCACTATTCACTTCTCTATCAACCATTGAAGAAGACAAAATACACTTGCCACCTGTAAGTATAAAAATCAAAAATTAATTTTGGTGCAATATAAAGGAAAACTAACATTTACCAATATCAATTAAATCTAATATATCAAAAAACACGTACCACACACAATTTTACCTAATGCTTTTGAAAGTGTTGAATTCCAACTACCGTTGCAGCATACTTCAGATCCTCCACTATTAAATATTGACTGTCGACTAACGCTCGCAAACTTTGTAGACGTCAATTCTGATATAAGATATTTCGACATTACAAATGCAATTGTTAAAAACATTATAACTATTTATTAGAAAATACTTTTAGAAAAAATTACAAATCAAAACCACACTTTCTAATAACCAGCATTCATAGTATAATCATTAAGTAACACTTTCAAATTTTTATATATAAGTTAAAATAACAAATATGTATACTAATTTTTCTACATATAGAATTATTACTCATAATTTACGGTTTCCTCCATAAAATCATAATATATTTTTACTCATAACTTACCTTTTCCTCCATAATTATCCTAATATATTCTAATTTATTATATAATGAAATAAGTAATATGGTTCTAAATACATATTACAATTAATATGACTATTAATTTATTACAAATAAGTTATAAAATAAACATTATGTGAAATCAGTTGGATTGCAATTGAAGCCAACTACAGCTGGCAAAACCCTTAACATTTTGGGCGCCAATAGCTCACTCTTTAGCTTTTATATATACTAGTGTTGTACCTGTGCGATGCACAGTATAAATAATTATAGATTTTTTTTATATTTATAGAGCTAATTCATAAACTAATTATTAATATAAAGAATAATATCGAAAGACAAATGAAACAAATTGTACCAGTATTATATTAAAATATATTATATCATAAATTGATTAATCAACTATGATTTAATCGATCCAAACATTGTAGATTACTGGTATTGCTCCCTTTGTAAGGGTGAGTGGTCATATTATGAATCCAAATCCTCTCATCCCCCAACTATAAAAAAATTTAGGATTTAATCAAGTACACATATAAATAATTTTGTAATATAATTCAATCATGCTATTGAATAATCGACCAAGATGAATACTATATTTCGTCAACCATAATCATTATAAATAAAAGGGATAATGTGTGACATAATGCTAATATATAAAGTTAATTATAAATCATGGTCTTCCAATAATTTTATTATTTATTTTAGTAGTAAAAGAAACTTATAAAATTCTTGTGTCCGTAATAGATCTATACATTAAAAAAAAAATAAGGCATGTACTTTGTTGTTTATACAAATTGTTTTGTACACGTTTTGTAGTATACAAAACAATTTGTATAAACAACAAAGTATTATATTAAACTCACTAATTGGAATTCTATTGTGTGGATGAATATATCTAGATAAATATAGAAAAAAATTCTAATTATATTTTGAGAAAAAACATTTTATTCTTGAATAAGAAATAAAAAACATTTAGTTCGGTGGATATAGAAACAAAACTAAAATAAATATATAATATATTTTAAATATAAAATATATATCGACTAAATCTATATGCAATTTTGTAATATAACCACCAATTCAATATTATTAAACTCATAACATTGACTACACTAGACATAATAAATATAATTTCTTAAGATATCAAAAAAAGGAAAAAATAAAAATTAAATAAAATTACAATTATATTAAGTAACAACTAAACTTGTACAATCTCATTGCTAAAATTTCATCTTTGTACCCATTGGTGACACAATATAAATAATTTTATAGAATTTCTTGTATACAAAGTACAATGAAATATCCATATGATAAGTATAAATTCAAAAAGTGATATTAGGAAATAAATATTACAAAATTTATTAAAATTATACAAAATATAGTGATTCGTCCATCAATTGATTATAGAAACCAAAAATATTTTAAAATATAAAAATATTGTAAATATAAATTATGACAATGTCATAAGTATTTTATGCTTTTATTTCTTTCAACTAACGAATTTCCAAAAATTGTATAGTTCAAAAAGCTATACAATTTTCCCCATAAAATTTCATTAATCTATACAAACAACTAAATACAAAGTAAAATAATTCAAAAATTGAACAATTAAAAATGTATATAACATCTCTTTTATTTTCTATAACCTCAAAATAAGTCAAAATATAGCTATTTTGATATCAGACCAATGTCATTTTATTTACCAATCGAATCCATAACCAAATGATTCTCCAAATATACAATACATGTATATTTTCATTTTGTATGCATATAACCAAACCAATAAATACTATATTGCCCTATTAGACCAATGTCATTTTATTTAACAATCGAACCCATAACCAAATGATTCCCCAAATATACAATACATGTATATTTTCATTTTGTATGCATATAACCAAACCAATAAATAATATGTTGCCCTATCAGACCAAGGTCATTTTATTTAACAATCGAATCCATAACCAAATGATTCCCCAAATATACAATACATGTATATTTTTATTTTGTATGCATATAACCAAACCAATGTCATATTTTAAATGAATTATTAAAAAAATAATTTCAGATAAATTTAAAGTAATTACTAACATAAAACATAATATTTTATATTAATATAAATATTTAAATACACAATCTGAAATATAATCACAATTTTATATAATCAAGTGAAGCATAACTACACCTCACACTAAAAATCACAAATTATGTAGAATAATATAAAGGAGAATAATAACTAAAAAGGAAAAAAAGTAATTCCATAATATGTTAAAAAAATTGTATGAACTAAATGTACACAAATAATTAGCATTCTAATAACAAATAACAAAAAAACAACAATAACTATAATATCTATATTAAATCATATGAACTAAATGTACACACTAAATTTCAAGATAAGATAAGTTTAGTTGCTCCCGAATTTCAAAAAATATGAAATATGACAACTATTCTTGAAAATTATCAACATAATTCATTAAATAATAAAAGAAACAAACATAATTTCAACACACATATATATATATATATATATATATATATATATATATATATATATATATATATATATATAATACACAAAATAAAATTTGTATATAACTTAGAAAAGGATAAATTTAGTTGCTCTCCAATTTAAAATTAAGTATTAGTGCTAAAAGGTGCATATAACGACGCTATATAAATATGTAAATTATTTATATAAAAGTACAATAATTTTAGCATGTCTTATTTTTAAAGATTTATTTAATAAGTCTCATTTTCATAGTTTTTCTTAAAAAGACTCATTTTCATAGTTTGTTTCATTCAAATTCAAAATTTGAATAAATATATATTTTTATAATAATTTTTGATGATTGTGTCCAGTCAAAAATTACAATGGAATTTTTGTAGTGCACACTTATCATTTTGGGAGATAAAATTCATAGTTTCATTTTCGAACGTCTAGCTATAATAGATAAAAGAATAAATTTAAAAAAAATAAATGAATAACCCACAAAATATAATATTTTTGGGCCTAATTTAAATGAAATTAAATACTTGGAGTCCAAATGTTAAGCTCTAATGTTTTATATAATGTGTTAATACTGCAAATATACAACAGTAAAATCCAAGACATTCAGTAATTTAAAAAATAGATTAAAATAAATTGAAAATAGATTTATAGTAGTTATCTTCCTAAAGAAGATTCAGTTTAGGCGCCAATCCTCCACTCTTCGGCTTTTATATATATATAGATATAGACTATAACACTAGATTATTTACAATTGGCATTAAAATATTGATGATGAGGCTTTGTGTTAGTGTCTCTTTCAAATTCTGACAAACAAGACTTTTAGCGCCGCACACTATTTAATGCTCTTAGAAGGTTTAACAAAAATGCGCAGCTCTGCCATCCTGATAGTACTTTTTAGGTTAAATATGGAAAAATTGCAGCTGTTATTTATTTGTAATTTATATATTGTTGTTATTAAATTCTGCTTCCAATCGTCTTATATGTCAAAATCCACCATTTCAATCAACATATGGATTAAATAATGTTGAACAGTATTGTAATTATGAATATACCATTAAATATAGGTTTATATGTAAATATTTGATTTGTCATACTAATCTTTATTCATCAAACAATCTTAAATAAGTTTTCAACTTCTAAAATATACTTTTGTCACAATTGTTTAAATTTTTGCCAATTGTAATGTCCATAATTTTCCTGTATGGTGCAGAAAGGACTACTGAAATAGTGATATTGTGATGAGAGAATTAATAAAATATACAGTTTCATATATTAAAAATAATAACAAATCATTCATATAAAATAAAAATAATCATTGTTATCCTTATCCTTATTTTGAAGTAACTTATTTTGCTTACAATTCAAGACTTGAGTTGAATTTACCCTTGAATTAGTCTTTTTGTTTTTAATCCAAGATTAAACTTGATTTCACTCTTGCATTTTGGAATGAAAGGACATGAGTTGTGTTCCCCCAACTCTTGAATTTAGATATAAAATGGATAGTTTATGAGCAACAACTTTTGAAACGGTCGTGAATTTTATAGATTCGCAAGGATAAGAAAGTACTTTAATAAAAAAAATGATTTTTTTTTATCATAATGGGTACTTTTATCTTTGCAATATCAAAATGAATATTGTGATAGATTCACTATATTGTAATTCGCAAATTAATAAGTAGTATTGCCGATTTTAATTTGGTGTAGAGGTTGTAATTTTTTTTCACAACTGACTCTATTATTTGCTTACTCATTTCCATTTGTTACTTGAATTGGCAAAGGTGCCAAGATCCCTTTTTATTTTTTTTATTTATCTAAACTGGGATATGTTTCTGCTCTTGAAAGAGTTCTTAACAGTATCTCGAGATTGAAGTAATACGAGCAGATGCTTAAGAAAGTAAATACATTTAAAAAAAAAACTTGAAAATAATCCAACAACATATATATACTGACATGGACTATATTTCAAACTGCTATAGTTTTATGGGCTTGGGCCTCGGCAGCCCTACTCATTGACCTACTAGGCCAAGCAGGCTCTCCTGGCGGCCCATTTAGGAAGTGTCCAACTGTCCATGCTGTGATCTTCACATAAATAAATAAAAAGTCAGAAAATTCAAGTTCGATACAAGCAAAGTTGAATCTAACTAAAATGAGGGTTGGGCAAAATAATAACAAAAATGACCCTTTGTCGACAATTAAAAAGATATAATATATAATATTTAAAAAAATTATTAATCATAAAAATATTTATTCTGGTTTTTATATTTACAAATTCATTTACAATATTATTTATTTTTAGATTTTCTAACATATATTTTTTAATACACAAATTGTCAAACCATTCAATCCATCGACGATTTCAAATATATTTTCAACAACTTTAACTTTGAAAAATTCCTCTTAGACGATGCTACAACAACAAACATAGTCAACAAAATTTTATAAGCAATTGCAACATTTTGATAACAATCTACATGTTTCACAAATTCAAGAATTTCAATTATCGACATGATATCATATGGCAAAGTCCTTTCTTGAATTTTTAATTCCATAAATAAATCATATAATCAAACATCTGACGAATTACTCCCTCCGTCTCATTCAAGACGGCTAATTTCTTTTTAGCAGGTTATTTAGAAGAATGATATAAAGTGATTAAAGTGATAGGAAATAGGTAGGTTCCACAACTTTAGAAGAGATAATTATTTCCTAAACATTTTAGGTGAGACAGTCCAAAAAGGAATACAAGTCATTTTAGGTGGGACGGGGGAGTATCATGTTAAAAGTGGATTTAAGATTTAAGTAAATGATTTTAAAAATTTTGAATAAAAAAAAACAAATATATTTTCAAATGATTTAATTTGTTCAAATCTACATTTTAAAAAAGCAATTGTCATGTCTACAACAACTACAAAAATTCAATTCATGGAGTGATAATGAAACTTCATCACTTTCTCTCTCATCAAATTATTTTTTCTAAATACGACGTTTTGTTGGAAATACTGATTCCATATTCATGACAGATGCAATATTTTTTGCAATAGTCACACTTGTATCAAAACTATTAAAATCAAAGACATAAACATGAATTTGGGGACAAAATCTTATATTTTCATATACCGATCAAAACACCTATAAATACACAAAAGTCTTAACTAAACTAGGAAAACCAACCCAAGAAATCCTAACTAAACTAGGAAACCAATATCTTTCTCTACAACCTATGCATAAAACAAACCTAATTATAACAATCTCCTACAAGCTCGAGCATAAAACCTTGAGCTGATATGTATATGTGAGATCTGAAGGTTTTGAATTTCGATTGCTTTGAATTTCTCTAAAATCTATGCGTAAAACCTTGAGCTGATATGTATATGTGATCTCTAAAGGTTTACTGATAGCACGATGAATTTTCTTCTTCGAAATCGCTGTTTGATTGTTCTTAGCTTTAAGTTTTGATTGCTTTAGTATAAGATTTTGTAGTGTTTTGGTAACCTTCAGACGTTGGATTATGCGCATATATATAGGGAGATATTAGAATAGAGGGGAAAGACTGCTATTCAAATTCTTCTATTTTGTCTTTCAAAAACTTTCCCGTTGAATCCTTGTACGTTGCTGTCAGATGTCTGCATCATCATACACTGTAGCTATGCAACTCTGAAAATGTGGTATGGCGTGTTAGATTCTTTGCAGATACGGTACAACACGTGTCGAGTTAAACATTCAAGGAAAAAGAAACTTTGTGTTTCTTCGGTTAATGAGACTTTGTATTTTATCAGCTTTGACTTCAGGCATGGACCAATCTAGACTTCTTCGTCTTTTATCAGCAGTCTGGACTTTCATCTTTTATTAGCTTTGAACTCCTGAGTCATGTAGATATAGTCATCTTTGATCTTCTATCAACCAGCTTTGGCTATAAAAAGGCAACATTAGCTACTGGTACCCAGCTTTGACTTTTGCTCAGTCAGTCAGCTTGCCTGAAATGACACTTAGTCATTTCTTCGACTCATTCTTGTTCGCAGCGCTGAGTCTTCAATCTCCAGTCTTTCGATGTTAGTCTTCAGTCTTCGACTTCACTCATATATCAGTTGTTCATCAATGTCGCTTCCCATCAATCTTCAGACTCCAGTTGACCTTTCTTCAGTCTTCCGACTTCAGCATGTGATCCTTCAGTCATCTTCTCTTCAATTGCGTTGGATTAATACTTATCAAAAAGGCTTGACATTGTACTGCTTTGAACCCCATCAGTCTTGGACCTTTCCAAGTTGGTAGTTCTGTTGAAACCTGAAACATAAACTTTCAACTCGAAAATAAGTTAGCAGCATCCGTTACTTCAACAAGACATTCATCAGAGATTTTGGGATCTAATCAAAACACACAATTAAGATTAATACATTTCCGATACTTAGGAATTTTCCCAACACTTTTACTTATTACTTATGCGCTATTGTTATAACTCATACTATATATTTGTTAGTTGTATGTTGGATCTTAGATTTTTGTCGTTAAAATACCGATTAAGTTTGACTTTGTTTAAGAATGAATGTTTGGTATTGTTTGTCTCAATTTTTCTCTGATTGACCATGTAGTTAGAACTCCAATTCTTTGATGAAGCATGAACTATAATATGTTAAGAGTATTTTTCCTATATGGTTGAAGTCTTCATCCTAATGTAAGAATTTTGAGCCTTGTTAGACCCAAACAAGTCAATCAGGTATATGAAGGAGGTGAAATACATGTTATATTTTTTTTAATTAACAACAAAGTTTTTTTTATTTGAATTGTGAGATTTAGTTTAGCTGAGGGACAATCTTGACAAAGTCAATCTCAAGCTATTAGTAAAAATATTATCTATATTAAACCTCACTTTGATTGATCTAAGGTGGCAGTTGGTATGCAGGAATGAAATAGTGATTTCTACCTTCATTCTCAATCCTATGGCTGGTAAGATTTTTACGATAAGAATCACCATTCATTCCCAGGAACATGGGATTAATCATTCTTCCCCTACCTCATGGTATTAGTTATTCCCATGAACACGAGATTTGTCAAATTTATTTATTTTTTCTAACAAAATTATTCCTATTTATTTTTTATCTTATAAAATTAATAATAATAAAATAGTAATAGTTATGATAATAAATAAGTTGTAATTATTAACAATAAATTATAATATAATAATAGTGATAAAATTATAGTTATTAATAATATTAACATAATAAATTATAATTAATATAATAAATAGTTACATTAAAATAATAATAATAATATTATTAATATAATAAATAATCATAATAACAATAATAATAAAAATAGAAAATGATAACAATAATAATAATAATAATAATAATAATAATAATAATAATAATAATAATATTATTAATTGATTAATAATGATAAAATTATAATTATTAATAATATTAATATAATAAATAATTAATATAATAAATAGTTACATTAAAATAATAATAATATTATTAATATAACAAATAATAATAATAATAATAATAATAACAACAAGAATAATATAAAGAGTAAAATGATGATAATAATAATAATAATAAATATTATTTATCAATTTAATAATATTATTAAAATATTAACATAAAATAATAATACCAATAAATATTTTATTAAATTAACAGTATTAGTCTTAAGCAGTTAAGTTAATTAGTTAATAATAACAACAACAACAAAATAAATAAATAAATTAATTAATAATTAATATTATTATTTCAATAATAATAACATAAATTATAAAAATAATGGTTATTTCATTCATATTCATTTCTTGTACGTACCAGCCATAAGAATCACATATTTCATTCTATTACATTCCTATTATCATTCCATTCCAAAATCCATTCCATTCATATTATCATTCAATTCCTATCTAATTTCATTCATGCGTACCAACCATCATCTAAGAGTTTGACACTAACCTTGTCGGTATTATTAATCAACCATACTGACTCTCACTACTCAATCCAAAAATATTTCTAGTTAGTTAGAAAATATTTTATACATGTGCGTTCTCCCCATATACCTACTTGACTTGTAGTCTATGACAAAAAAGAATGAAAATATCAATGACACACTGTTGTTGTATAGCTTTTTTTGAAATATATGACAACGCATCAACGACAACGGACACAAATGCCCCTTGTTTATATGAGAACATAAATGCGGTCCCCGATAATAAACAACTCTAAGACAACGCATTTGTTCTACGACAACAGATTTTTATAAAAATCAATGTATGTGTTGTGTTGTAACCATTTTTTCTTATAGTGTTGTCATTCCTTCTCTTTTTTATTGATCTCATTCTTTACCGACTCATTTTCTTTGAGATGGTTGCCACATTATTTATCTACAAAATGAAAGAAAATATCTACGTACATATTATCCACTGTAATTCAGCATGAGCATAAGTACAATCCTATGATAAAATAATGTGGCAATCATCTTAAATATATGTTTGAGTTACTATTGATTACATGTTATCCATAATAATTTAGTATAAGCATAATCACAGTTGTGATATATTATGATCACGGATGTGATATATTATAACATTATATTTTACATCGAAATCACTAACAAAATGATCCATTCAAATATTCGAGCTCGAAGTTAGACTTAGGCTGATAAAATCTTTGATTGCGTTGGGCCTATCTCTTCATCAATTACAGTCTTCCACAATGCTCCCGGATCTTTTCTTGCATCACAAACATAGGCAAACTGAAAAAATAGTAAATGAAATCTTGTTACGTTAAAAAAAATAAAATTCAACTTTAATTCAAACGGATCTTCGATCTGCTTTTTAATTTCGGGATGATCTATCAAACTTTTAATTGCGCAAATATAGTATTTGTTACCTTTCCAAAAAGTACTTATTTTTTACGTAACTTAAATATAATGAAAAAAAATTGTAAAACAAATCGAATAAAATTTGAAAAAAAATGAATTTCATATATAATTCACGTAATTTTTTATAGTCAAAACAAATGTCATCTTGATTAAATCTAACTGCACCATAACATATGTATTTTTGAGGGGCACTATGACACATGTACTAAAAATAAATTGAAACTCCAAAAGCACTACAAAACTAAGATAAATCTAGTAATTATACTTAGCTAGTTTCCAATGAATAAACACTTTTTTTTTAAAATGAGGAGATGACATCTTTTAGTATGTTCATGACAAACTCATGAATGCTTCACTCACTTACTGAACAAATGAATTAGACGGGGCGAAGTATTTCCCGTTCTTCTTCCGCCGACGGTCATGGCCTCTTTGTGGAAGATGGATTTTTGTCTTCTTCCTTATTCCACAACAAAAAGGAAAATATTAATTTACAGTATCATCAATCACACAAAACAGTCGATTTGAACTCATGATTGTAAAATAAAAAAACAAACACGTCCAACATTGAAAAGATATCTATTGTTGTAAAATCTGAAACTACCCAAAGCAGAGAAAGTAAAAATTATCCCCTAGTGGGTTCATGTGGCCGAGAGGTCACATGTTCGAATCCCACCAAACGCCTCTATGGGTTTGAGCATGTCACACCTGGTTTTCCAAGTGTGGTTTACTGTCCTGTGTGGTTTGCAGGCTATTGCACAAGAACGTGGGGTTTACCCAGTGCGCACCTAAAGTATCGGCTGCGGGTTCCCCATGATACAAAAAAAAAAAAAGTAAAAATCACAAAATCATTTTAAGAGAGAATACCACGAATGACGAATCACGGAACCAAAATTTTAGTGCCTCTCTTTGTACACCAATTGATTAAATAAGAAGAATATCGTCCAACAGCGAAATGTCACAATAAATTTGCTAATTAATTTATCTTCCAATTTGAATGTGTCCACAATAAAAAGGCCATAATAAGATGTGCTCATTTCACTCCCAATTAGGTTTGCCAACCTAAATGCAAATCACGTTATTTGATTAACACTAACTTGTAATAATATAAATATATATAATTAAAAGTGTAATTAATGATGATAGGATACGGCCCAACTCCCAGACCCAAGCATCAGGCCCAATATAAATAAGCCTGACATTAAGCTCGGCCCAAACGAGTTTGGCCCAAGAAGACTCCTAAAGCCCAGAGTGCGTGAAGATTCGATCATATCTAAGAGAATCCTAATTAGAGAAGAGATAGGATTGAGATCCTATCTTAGAATAGATCTTGGATTCGAGATCTAGGTCATGATAATCGTGTATAAATAGAAGCTAGAATGAGACGGAAAGGATCATCAAAACTCTCTGTAATCGCTCCTCATATTATCAATATACGAATACTCTCTCTCCCCGTGGACGTAGATCTTATTCATAGATCGAACCACGTAAATCCTTGGTGTTCTTGCGTGCATTTATTTCCCTAACGAAATCTAGATCGATCACTGGCGCCGTCTGTGGGAAGCGAAATTTTATGTTTTCGATCAACCATTGTTCTGAGGAATCAATCACGATAATGTATACCAAGTCATGCATCCGAGTCGCCACCGCAACAACAAAGAACAACGACGGTCGGACACGCCGAGCTCAGCTCGGGAAAAACCCAGTCAGAGAACCAACTCCCGAGGGTCATGTCCAAAGCATCGACGAGCAAGGTAATCCTATCCTGCATGAAGCAGAATACCAAAGCGAAGGAGATCGCAACAGTAATAAAGGAGAACCTCCAGCTCCGCAGATGAACCTTGACGACGCCGTCAAGGGGTTTCTTGAGAAAAATAAGGAGAGCTTTCTCCAATACCTCAGCGAAGCACAAGGTCGGCTGCATCCCGAAGAAAGAAACGCCGAAGCCTCGTCTAAACACGAGGCATCGCAACGAGGTGGATCCCCCAGCATCCAAGTCATGGGCGCTCATACCTCTGCACGAGTTGGGGCCCAAACCAACCGCGCAAAGGACGAACAACGCGGGAAAGGACGTCGTGACCCCCGCAAGGTCGGTCCTGGTCATCAAAACGAGTTCGGTCGATGAACTCCGCCCACTCCCGGAGGCGGCTTCGGCAGTGCACGGAGGATAGTCACCCGTTCTCAAACGAAATACTCGACACTCCGCTTCCAGATAAATATCGGGTATCGAGCATTGCCCCCTATGACGGACTAAGGGACCCACAGAACTTCCTCTCGCAATTCCAGTATAACATGATCAACCAACGCCTCGACACAATTCACATGTGCAAACTCTTCCCGGAGTTACTAGTCGACAACGCCCGTCGGTGGTTCGACAGTCTACCTCCCGGAAGCATTGGTTCCTATCGCGACCTGATGGCGGCCTTCCATTGAAGGTTCTTCCAGAAGGCTGAGTCAAAAACGTTGTCGGCACACCTCCTCACCGTGAGGCAAGGCCGAGACGAGTCCGTTAACGACTTCATGACCAGGTTCAACAAGGAATGCCTGAAAGTCGAAGACGTGAATGACCTCCTCATCATCTCGGCCTTCATGCATCTTGGCCGGGCCTTAACAAAGAGATCGGCACGAACCCGAAAGTGTGGTGCATAGTCGCGTTTGCCAAAGAGCGAGGCGTGATAGAAAGAAGCCTAAAATGCGGAACCTCTCGATAAAGGAAGGAAAGCGAGGATGGGAGGCCGAAGCCAGGCCGACATAGTGCCTGGAAAGAATCCGTCGCCCAATAGAGTCGACCACGTAACACCCGGAGCGGCCTCGATATACTCATTTGACGAAGCGAGGCGTAGATCTACGAACTCCACATGAATATGTTCGAAAAGCCTCGACCAATGACAGGGGGTCAAAACGCCGAACTAAGGACAAGTACTGCTCTTTCCATAAGGATTACGGACACGACACGGAGGAGTGCAGAGATCTCATGAGAGACATCGAGATGTTGGTACAGGACGGAGTCCTGAAAAAGTACAAAGGACATGGACGTCGAGCTGGCCAGTACGAAACCCCCCACCGAGGTCTTGGGTAGAAGAAGAAGCGAGAGAGAGGAAAATTGTGCCCCTCACAAGAAAATGAAACGTGACACTGACAATGAAGGAGACGACGAACCCCAATACAACGAGGTCATCTCCACCATCACGGGGCTCTCCCACGGGGTTACAAAGTCCTCCCACAAAGCAGAAGCCCGAAGTTCCCACACCTCCGAACCTGTCAACAATTAGTGCCCCACCAGGACGCGTTGGTGATCCAGGCAGTGGTCGCAAACAAATTGGTGAAGCGCATATACATCGACAGTGGTGCATCGGTGAGCATCCTCTTTAAGGAATGCTTTGACAAGTTAGGAGTAGAGGAGGCGCTATGCGCAGCGCCGCTACTACTCCAAGGTCTTTTGAAATGGTTTCGTGCGGAAGAGAGCGCCTGCAAGATGGAGTAATCGACCTCCCGTCACGATGGGAAGGGCACCAACGAGCTCTACTAAAGTGGTTCTGCCGTGGTCAATGCCTACTGCATACAACATCATACTTGAGGCGAGATCAAGCAACGCAGTGAGTGGGTGTGCTCAACCTACCACCGACAATGAAAATCCTACAAAAGGAGGGTAGCCGTGACGGATGGCAAGGAAGCCATAGGTAGTAAGTGGATATCTGAGAGGAAGAGATTACGATGGAAGGTTTGACTTTTAAAGCGGAGACCACGGCCAGCTTGAACTAGAGGTTTGAGGCTAAGGAATGCATGCAGTCGCCGAGAGGTGATCGGTTTCAAATGAAAGACAGTGGGGGACTTACATGGCGGTCCAAAGACCGCTAAGTATAGCAACTAAAGAAACCCGAGGAGTTGGGCTTGATTGAAAAGGAAAGGCGTCGAAGCCCCAGTTAGATCATACGGTGTGTAGAAGACTAAACTCGGTCGGTGAGATGAGTTCTTCTTTCGCCGTCGTGAAGAACCGAGACTCGGAGGTCGCATTGTATGAAGACGAGCCATTCAAGGTCGTAAAGTTGGTTCTCTGGTAATAATCTTGAGAGTATGGGGTACCTCAATTAAGGAAGCAGATCATCCAACTCTAAGGGATTATTCGTGCGTTTTAATAATTGTGGTTGTCGTTCATCGTGGCTCGTTCATTGTTTTGTTGGTTTTGTTTTACACCACGGAAAATCCGTGGTTAGATTGATTTTATTATGTAAATCTTAGAGATGTGTTCGCTGGTCGCCCATTGACATGGTGGGGTCTCACCACTATCATCACCCACCGTCTCAACATTGACCCGAGTGTGAAACCGGTTCGGTAAAAGCAGCGGTTTTTACAAACCGAGCGGAATCAAGTTATCCATGACGAGGTGAACCAATTATTAAAAGCTCGCATCTTGTTCAAGTCAGTATCCGACACGGATAGACAACCCGGTGATGGTAAAGAAAGGAGGAGGGATGGCGAATGTGCATCGATTACACCGATCTCAATAAACATTGCCTAAAGATCGTACCCCTTCCCAATATCGACAAAAGGTTGGCGCTACGGTCGAGTACGAAGTCTTGACTACGGACCTATCTGAGGATATCACGGTCTTGATGGACGACGAAGACGCGGCCAAACGGTCTTCATTACTGAGACTTGAGTCTTCGCATATAAGAAGATGTCATTCGGACTAAGAATGCGAGAGCCACCTATCAAAGAATGGTGGACAAAATATTTCGACCCTACATAGGGCGGAATGTGAAGTGTACGTGAGCGACATCGTCGTCAAAAGCAGGAGGAATCGCAGGTGTTGCCGACCTCAAGATTGTCCTCGGCTTACTTAGAAAAGTCAACCTAAAATTAAACCCCCAGAAATGCACGCTCGCAGTTCGGTCCGGAAAATTTCTGGGGTGTTGGGTTTCACAAGAAGGGTTAAAAGCCAATCCGTCCAAGGTTCAAACCATTGTGGAGATGGAGATGCCAAAGACAATTCACGACGTACATAAGTTGACAGGCTGCATAGCCGCACTCAGTCGTTTTCTTTCGAAAGCCGCAGATAAGCAGCTCCCCTTCTTCAAAATACTCAAAAAGGCTCCGGAGTTCTCCTGGAATGATATACACAAGTCCGCCTTTGAAGATCTCAAGAACTACCTCGCCAAACTCCCCACTCTATCCGTCCCGAAAGAAGGAAAGGTCCTTTCCCTATACCTCGCCACCTCGCACGAAACCATAAGTGCAGTCTTGGTACGAGAGGAAGGACGTCAGCTCTCCGTGTATTTCATCAGCCGAGCATTAAAAGGACCAGAAACAAGGTACCAACCTTTGGAGAAGCTTGCCCTGGCATTAGTAAATGCTGCAAGGAGATTACGTCCATACTTCCATGCACATCCCATACAAGTTCTCACTAATCACCCACTTCGGCAAGTATTGACAAAACTAAAAGCCTCAGGGAGAATTGCGAAGTGGGCAATTGAATTGGGCGAACACGATATATTTTTTTGTCCACGTCAAGCCATCAAGGGTCAGGCCTTAGCAGACTTCCTTGTCGAGGCTAACTTTGCCGAGAAACCGAAGCTCACCGAGTCCGTATCAGATGATGCCGAAGCCGAACCAATAGATAAAACACCGGAGGATTGCTGGCAAGTCTACGTTGACGGGGCTTCGGGGAAAACATGTAGCGGAGCAGGTATCCTAATCCTAGGATCAGATGGCCAAGAGATCACCTACGCACTTTGGTTCGCATTCAAAAATACGAACAACGAAGCGGAATACGAGGCCTTAATTGCGGGACTTCGCCTAGCTCAAAGCCTTCAGGTACGAGCCGTGCAAGTTCACAGTGACTCTCAAGTCATAGTGAGTCACATGTTGGGGAAATATGAGGCAAAAGGCAACAGGATGAAGAAATACCTTAAAAAAGCCAAAAGCCTACAACAAGCTTTCTCACACTTCCGTTAGTTCGTATCCCAAGGGAGAAAAATAGCCGAGCTGACGTCTTAAGCAAACTAGCATCGTCGTCGACAAACTCGCTAGTAGAGGAAGTCCGAAACAGGAGCATAAACGATGACGATACCGGAGCCGAGGTCAGCATAGTCTCTGATGAAGAACCCAATTGGATGACTCTCATTCGAGAGTACCTGGAGAAAGGAGAACTACCCCATGATAAGCTCGAGGCCAAGAAAATCTTGAGCAAATCTCTGCGATATACACTTGAGCAGAGAATTCTCTATAGAAAATCATACCTCCAGCCTCTCCTAAGGTGCCTAGGTCCGAATCGGCTGATTACGTACTACGAGAAATACATGAAGGATCGTGTGGAAGTCACATCGGACCCCGCGCCCTATCAAAGAAAGTCATGCGATGGGGATACTATTGGCCAACAATGTTCCAAGACTCAATCGATCTCGTGAAGAAATGTCCGAAGTGCCAAATTCATGGAAACATGCCGAGGCTACCTCAAACCGACCTCGCCAGCATGCAAAGCCCTTGGCCGTTTATGCAATGGGGGATCGATATCGTAGGTCCTTTCTGCAAAGCTCCAGGGCAGTTTCAATTCCTGATTGTCGCGATCGACTACTTCACGAAGTGGGTGGAAGCCGAACCCTTGGTGAAAATCACGAGCAAAAATGCCCTCAACTTCGTCTGGAAGAGCATCGTGTGCCGCTTCGGCATCCCTCATATCCTTATTTCAGATAATGGGACACAGTTCACGGATAAAGTATTCAAAGAATGTTGTCAAGAGCTTCGGATCCAGCAGAAATTCACCTCGGTGGCTCATCCTCAAGCAAATGGTCAAACCGAAGTCACCAACAGGACAATCGTGAAAGGACTCAAGACTCGCCTCGATCGAGTAAAAGGTAATTGGGTGGAAAATTTACCACAAGTCCTATGGTCGTACCGTACTACACCTCGGACATCGAATGGAGAAACACCCATAGTTTAGCATACGGAACCGAAGCAGTGATCCCTGCAGAGATCGGTATGTCGAGCCCCCGTACTATTCACTTCTCATTTGAAGCAAATGAGGAAAATCTACGACAGATCTAGATGCGCTCGAAGAAAAGAGACCTCGCTACATCATCGAAGCTCGGTATAAGCAACAAGTAGCTCGATATTATAACCGGTAGCATCAAATCCGACAATTCCAGTAGGCGACCTCTTACTTGAAATAATGAAGTCGATAAAGCCATAAAGCTCGATGGCGGAAGCCACATGGGAAGGGCCTTACCAGTCACGAAGTCCTCGGAAAAGGTCATACAAGCTCGCTCATATATCCGGGCAGCAAATACCCGATCGTGGCACATCATTCATCGAAGAAATACTTTGCATAAGTGTCAAAAGTTGAGTCTGTTCGGTTGTGTCATTTAGTCATTTAATTGCGTCCTTGAGTCTTGTTATTACGTCGGTCTTTATCAATAAAATCTTTTTCTTGCATGTTTTATTTGTCACTTATGCATACTATCTCTTCTCCATTATACAATACCCTCCAAGGAGGACAAAATACCCTCGACGGAGGACAGACTACCTTTGTTTAATACGAGGATGAACTCAAACGCGCGTGAGGGGACCACCCCTAGCGATAAAACTTGCCAAATAAGGAACCTATACCTCCGTTTATTTCGGGGAAGAGGGGACCACCCCTAGCGATAAAACTTGCCAAAACAGGAACTTATACCTCCGTTCATTTCGGGGAAGAGGGGACCACCCCTAGCAATACTTCTTGCCAAAAAGGAACCCCTACCTTCGTTTATTTCGAGGATGAATACCTTCGTACGAGGACGAACTACCTTCGTTTATTTCGAGGATGAATACCTTCGTACGAGGACGAAATACCTTCGTTTATTTCGAGGACGAACTACCTTCGTGTAATATAAGGACGACCTACCTTCTTATTGGTTACGGTAATAAAAAGACAGTGTTCTTGGAAAGTCATCACGAAGTAAAGAAGAATTATTTTTATTTCAAAGTACACAATTTACACATTACGAGGACGAAGAGGGCCCAGGTGGCCGGGAAAAGCTGAGCCAATCCCTAGAAAAATCGGGATTCAATAGTTCGTCTATACTAATCCTACATCTACCTCGTCCTCGATCTATGCTGAGAGCCCTGCCAGCCCGAACTCTAGGTCCCGCAAGACGACCTCGGCCTCTCGATGACACCCGACCTCGGCTCCTCGAGGACCCACCTCTCTCTTGGGCAATAAAACGTCTCTCTTGAGCTCGCCACTCCGAAGAAAAAGGCCCCGAGGCAATAGCAGAAGTCCTGGTAGACGAAAAAGTCCTGGCAGAAGAAGAAGCCCCGGCAGAAGAAGAAGCCTCGGCAGCCGGTCGAAGTAGCTCCTCAAGCTGTGGTTGGCGAGCTATGACGGTCTTGTATAGACCTTCCATTTTTTTTAGTTCGGCAAACTGCTCCTGAAATTGCCAGGAGTTCCGACCATACTCACGCCTGTACCTCGCACAACGAGCAGCGGTCTCAACAACTTTAGCTTCGACCTCGGAGATAGTCATCCCACCACTTCGGCGAATGACCTCCTCATACTCGGAGTGCTCCTCAGCTACTGATTTAGCCTTCTCTTTGGCGATCTCGAACCTCTCCTCCAACTCCAAGAGGCGAGCTTGAAGTTTGTCACGGCTCTCCTGGGCAACCCTAAGCTTGATGTCAGCCTCCTCCTGCACATGGCCTATTTGGTCCTTCATATGGAGGAGTTCAGCCTCTTTCGATTCAAGAGCCCGTGTCAAGGCTTCGATTTGATTCAACCAAGGGGAAGCATCAGGCATTTCAGGGGAAGACTAAATAAAAAGATAAATTTCTTCACGTAAACAAGTGATTTTATTATGCCTTCAGGCAGAAACAAAAGTGTACATGTACATTCAAAAAAAAAAGAAAAAGAGGATCAACTGACCCCTCCAGAAGCTTCGCCCTCGGGCTTGGCTAGCTCGGCCGCCTCCTGGACTTGGGAAGCGTCGACCTCCTCCTCTCTGACTTCGGCTTCTTTGGCCACCCCCTGGACCCGAGCCGCTTGACCTCCTCCCCGAGTTTGAGAAGCTTGACTCCGGGGACTCCCGAGCCTCGACGCCTCCGAAGCCTTAGCTGCCGCCTCCCCCGATCCCTTAGTAAGGTCGGCCATCAAGGCTTCGATCATGGGATCATGGTCCACCAGGCAAGCACGGACAGACTCCGCAGTCAGCAAAACCGAAGAAGAAGTCGCTCTGCGGCAGACGGCAAGTCCTTGGACCATGGGCAGGACCTCGGAATAAGCTCAGCAAGGCATCGATCTCTGTCACCTCACACCCATATTTGGACTTATCCAACTCGGGTAATCCTCGGCAACTTCGTCGATGGCATCCGAAACTGCGCGCTTATTCAGCACCCCGGCCACGCCAACGGCCACCCCGGAGAAGCCCCCGGACAGGAACAACCTCTCCGCAAAGACACGGAGCATCTCCCCTTGCGAGTTCGCCATCTCAGCCTCCCGACGACAAGCCCCCTCCACCTCGGCCCTCAGTCGACCGACTTCAACCTCCGCCACGGCCGCGCCGCCTCGCCGCCTCGGCTACCTTCGCCACCACGACCGCCGCCTCCTCCGGACCGCATCCCGGAGCCTGGACTCGGCCTCGGATACCTCACGAACGAGAAGAGTCTTTTCTCCTCCATCTCCCGGGCGTGGCGAGCCACTCCGTCAGGCGGGCACGACGCTTTTCAAGTGCCGTCACAAGGACCTGTAATACCAGCGAATTAGATGCCCAATTACGGTATTTAAAACCCGTAAATTAGAAATTACCGAGATGATTCAATCCATAAGATATCGAATAATGATTTCGATTATTTACTGAAGGAATGAATTCTATTTTATATTCACGGAGAATTGTGAATTAAGAAATAAAAGTATATGAAGTATATCGACAGTATTATTTTAACGTCGATCACGTATCGATAGTTAAAATTCATGATATTTTCTAAGCAATTAAGCTTAGAATTAAATTCCATTATTAATGGAATAATGTAATAAAGTAATGACGACCATTTCGAGATGAGTCGATAATGAACGTTTTGCAACGTTTTCAAACGTTAACGTTTTGAGATGAAACGAAAAGCGTTTTAATCGATCAAGAAATTATAGGAATTAATTTCCTATGATTAGTATATGTAATTACAGTATGATTTAGCATTAAATCAATGCTAGATCATCAAGATTCGATAGTTACCAATTTTTCAAACGTTCGAAAACCCTAATTTTCGAACTCGATTTTTATCGCATAAAATGAGGCCATTAATTTATCCTATGAAATGATTTGTCATCTAAACTATATGTTATGACATATATGTCTATTAATGACATGAGAAATAAAATTGGACCTATTAAATGTGTAATAGCCGAAAACCCTTGAAGGTGTAACAAAGTGTATTGTTGATTTTTCCTATTGCATGTATCTACTATATGACAATGTGATTAATTATAACCTAACTAAGCAATTAAAATCAGATATATATGTGTGTGCATCGTGTATGTGAGTGTGTGTGAAGAGGTGTGCATGTGTGTTGTCCATATGCATGAACCATGGGTGACAAATGTCACCCATAAACAACCACCCCACCCCTACACCATTTTCAGTCGTCCCTCCCTCTCCAAACTGAAGAAACTCAGCCCCAAATGTGAGATTTGCAGTCATCTTCCTTCCACACCACTCTTTCTCGCCTCTCTCATCTCACTATCACTCGGCAATGCGAAGACATGGCCAAGGACCAGAGCTCGACCCAAGCCACAAGCTTCGTTGCATCCCCCTCGACCTCTGGCTAAAGTCATTCCTAAGGTAGACATCCATACATCTCAATTCGTGTACCATGGCCAAATCATACATGCATGAGTAGCAAAACACTTATATTGTGTGTTTATATGATTGCATGTTGTTGATCTGGACGAACAGTGACTTTATAAAATTTATAGACTAAGTTACAGTGATCCGATGATTGTGAATTTTAATATGTTGAACTTATATGTGTCTAATATGCCTCTGTAAAATTTCAAGGCCATCCAACATGATTTGCTATTTTAATCGTATTTTTCGAAAGCATCGCGCAAATCTGTGAAATCGCCGTGTTCATCACCCATAATCCGTGGCTTTCGTTTTAAGTTTGGATAATGATAAAACTCTGAAATTTGGCAGAAACATAATTCAGCATGTCTAGAATATGTATGTAAATTTTCAGAATTTTCTAAAACGTTTTACTATTTATTCCAGATTTTACAAGTTAACTGCACAAAACTGTCACGGGAGTGATAGCTTGTGGTAAAACATTTTTATCTCCCAATCTATTGTGAATCATTGAGTGAGGCTTTTTCTGGTTAAAACTAGACTTAAGTGGCTTTTCAATATGATTGAATTCATTTCCAGATTCCTTATAATGAACTCACGGTGAATTTTTAAAGTTGACGCATTTCAGTAAGCCTTTTTGGACAAACTGCCTTAGAAAATTTCTATGTTAATAGGCTGTTCGAGTATGACTTTACGTGAGGTGTTCAAGCCATTTGTAGTCCGATTTGGACTTGGGTTTCTTCATAAGAAATGTTCCCCACCATGTCTAGTTATGATCTGGAAAGTTTGATCCCAAACCAAGTTTTATAGGTATACCTTTCATCGACCCAAAGTCATCTACTGGAAACTGTCCATTTCAACTAGTCAACTTTGGACTTATGTATTCTCGATGAGTTAGATATTTTCCAGTATGGTCTTCATGACATATGTAGTACTTGTTACAAGGTTTCTAAATTGGTAGCCTGCAGCCATTTTGGTATTGTGAGTCAAAAGTTACGAGTCTCATAAAACCCCTCGTCGTTAAGCTAAAACTGGAAATTCTGAAAAAATTTCTAAGTATAGAAGTCAGTTTGAGTTGCCCACTTTGAGACCCTATATCTTCAGAACCACGACTCTTTTGGATTTAATTCCTTCTTAGAACTTGTAGTACATGTTTATAGGTTTCAGAATGTATCTTTGTGCGACCATACGTATTCTGAATCGAGAGTTATGGGTCGTCAAAGTACGTCACTTGAGTTGTTTCAAGCTGTTTTTTCTGAAATTAAAACACTTGAAATTTGACTAAGTGTTGGAAACCCCTATGTGAAGTATGCCTTATGTGACTAACATGCTATTAATCGATGCATTCATTATGTTATGTCGCAAGGTACGATAGAGCATTATAAGATGTACGAATTATGATAGATCATCATGATACGATATTTTCACGAAAGCATACCTTAACGTGAAATATTTGACTAGAGTGCTACCACATGGTCAATTGAGTGTATATCATACCATGATATACACTAAAGTAGAAATATGGGTTCTAAGACCCAATGGATTTTCCACTCCAAAACCTCAAGGTCAAGAATAGATAGGCTAAAGCTAGGACTTACAACCAAGAAATGGGATTAAGGCAATCTACATCCGGTGGGCTTTACTCTACTCAAAAATAAAATGCTTTTGAAATATTTATTTACGATGCTTATTTCAACTGTTGATAAAATGTTTACATGATTACCTGCCAAAAATGTTTATGTTTTGTGTATGTATCCTATCCATGAGATGTTATGAGATGTTATGAAATGTTATGAAAGTTGTTGGGTCACTCCCAACTTATGAATGAAATCGATATCGGATCCTATGCCGGAAGGACAATACCTGGCTAGGATTAACGTGTACACCTAAGGTGACTGTGTGCTGTAAGGACAATTCACGGCGGTCACGCGTCGTAGAGGAGGCCTCCTTCACGACGCTCGACTATGATGTTATGATGAATGATGATAAGGGATATGGATCATACACACCAAGAAAATGCACGGCAAAGCGACGATTTTATGAATCGATAAAATGCTTTAGTAAGCACAAGGCATTTCAACTAAAACCTTGTGTCTTACCATGATGTGGCGATGTAATCTAAAATGATAAAATGTTTTGGCATGAGTCCACCGAGTGCATTCTTGTACTCACCGCATGTTTGTTTTAAATGTGCAGTTGAGCGAGATGATGGATGGGGCGGTGTTGAGCAATAGGAATGTTGTCACCGAAACGTTTATACCTTGATAGTACATCGTCACATGTACATATCACATGCTTTCATTGCTAGAACTTAAATTATGTAATATAGTCCAAGAACATAAATGACATATGTATTACGTTTATTGTTAAAAAGAGTCTCCTTGTATTTTTATCCCTGTTTAGAGTTATAGTCCCTGCTAATCCGTACTTAGGATTGTGGGGCTGTGACAGAGTGGTATCAGAGCGGTTCGCTCTTGAACCCAAAATCTTCTTTAAGGTTAAGTCTAGATTGAGTCATTAGACTTCTAGAGATCAGCTGACAATGCTCAACACTCCATCACATCAAGCTCAACCGAAATGAGGTAAATGACTCTTTTCCCAAAGTTTTGAAAATTAGCCTGGCCGGACGAATGTTTATGAAATGATTTTTTTTAAATAAAATGAAAAGTTTGAAGTGAAGGATGATTGAAATGATCTTTGAAAAGAAATGAAAGCTATGAGAACGGTTGAAAATAAATGATATGACAAATGACTTGTGAAGAAAGTTATGAAAAGAAGGAAGATATAAGAAAGATGATGACAATGCTATGAGAAAGTTTTGCACGATATGCCAAAGATGAAATGTTTGAATTTCGGAATTTAATAAGGGTTCATTATTATGAACAAAGTTATGATTTTCACGCTTTAAAATGATTGAGATTGGACATTGAATTGTCAATATGTTATGTTGAATTCTTTAAATTCAACGAAATACGTCATGTATAAATGAGCTACGAGGAATATTCAAGTTTTACTTCAATCTCAAAGTTGATTATGATGATGAGCATGCTAGTTCAATGTAACGTAGACTTTATAAGACGATGATCCCTTTTACGAAAGAACATAGAAGCAAGAACTCCTTCAATTACAAGAACAAGAGTAACGATGGATTTGAGAATTTCATTCCATCTTGAGTGAAGAAAAGCAAAGGATTTATACGAAATTGTTCGACCTCGACATGTACGACCTCGGCTCGACATCGACATGTGCGATCGTCGACTTCAAATCGGAATTTGTAATATCGACTTTGACATGTCGACTAGGTAACCTGTTCGACCCGGTGTCGGCAATATTCTGTACTACCTCGGCATCGGTAACGGCATGCACGATCTTGGTGTCGGCATTGCTTATGACCTCGCGCGAAAGCGTGTAAATTTCTCCGCACTGCGCAGTGATTTTGTTTTGACTGCTCGGTCGTGTGAACTCCGATTTACGCACGGTTTTCGCTCACGTGCTCCTAATGAACTGTACTTCATTTCTTATGAAGGACCAAATTTCGGATTCCTACTCCAGAATTCATGAGAATCAGTTGAAGTTAGTTTTACGATTTGAAAAGAGTAAGATTACATAAGATGATACTGAATCCTAGAATGTTACTAAGAAAGTAAGATCTTCAAGAATACAAGTAGAACCTTGACATACATGAGAACTTTGTTGATGACCTATTACGGGTATATAAGCTTTCAAATTATATCCATTACCCAATTTCTGTCATTGAATTTAACTCTATGACCTAGTTCCAATTGAGAAAGCATTCGAGTTTCTCACTTCTTCCCAAGAAAACTTCCAACTCAAAATTTACAAAGTGTCCTTTTGAACCCAAAGCCTTATGTGACTGAGAATATAATTGTGACGGGTCTGGCCAGCCCATATGACCAAAGAAATCTCAGTAGTCGTCATTCTGGTCTTCGGACCCTAAAGCCCCATTTCTTCAAATTCAAAGAGCTTATCGATTTAAACATTGAAAGATGTTATCTTGATGGGTGAGACAAGACTCTCGTAAGTAGTCGTGATTATCTCTTCTCGACTCTTGAAACCATCAAGTAAGATGAAAGTTGACTTACCTTGTCACCTAAGAGCGAATTAGTAAAGCGATAAATGTCGGGCATGAAATAGGTTGACTTATCTCAGTCACCTAAAAGTTTCAGATTAGTAAAGTGATAGACATCAAGAAATTATGATGTAAAGAAAATCTCGATGAGACGAGATATTCTTCCTATGGCACACATGATGTGATGACCCTTGATGGGCTTTGCAAAGAATGATAACAGCGAAGTTATACCATCATACAACTATTATGATAACGAAGTTAAGAATAAGATACTCTTTAGCATTAAATGCAAAGAGTAAAAGTAAAGAAAAGTATATGATATTTGTGGGATATGAATTTCCCTTATTATGTCATGACGAGAGCGATTACAACTTATCTTTAAGATAGTTGGATATCCTTGAAACCTCGCTAGTAGGTTAGACATGTTTAAAAGAATGAAGGTGCATGAAAGATATTCTTTTCAAAGAATATATATATATATAAAGAAGTAATAGCATCCCAGAAAATAAATCTTTCGCCTTATACCTCAATCAATGAGATTATGCTTGAGCATAATCGATTCCAAGTAATTGACACTCGGTTGGACGAATGATAATAAGATTTAGAGATCATAATCTTTGAGATGTGTTAATAGCTAGGATATCCCTAGCATGTAAATCAAGTATGGAGGAAATATCTCCAAAGTCAAGACATGGCAATGAGATGCTTGGACTTTAAGTTATGGTGTACAAAGGTACTACCCTACCAAACCATATGACAATGATAACGGTTCCAGTCCTGAAAGTGGGAACCGAAGTATAACGAAAGTAAGATTACTCTCAGATACCATGCTCAAGAAAATGGACAAAAGTCAAAAATAGCAGAAGAAATTATGAGCTATACAATTAGATAGTTCAGGATATGACATAAGTTTCAGAAATGTTATGACTTCGATAAGTAAGGTAATTCCCTTGAAGTAAGGAAATAGATTAAGAAATAGATTCATTATTTTGAAATGAATCTTAATACCCTAAGTTATAATGACACAAAACGCTTGTCTTGTGTAACTTAATAGTTAACAAGCAAGATAGTTTCTATAGATCTTGCAAAGGAAATACATCCAAGAGAACACAGGAAAAGATTCACATGGAATGATCTTAAGGTGGACCTAATTGTAAATCTTACCCCCATATTTTTGTGACGATCAATAAAGTGAGGTAGTAAGTATCTCTGACATGGAAATGAAGAAATCATTGAATGTCGAGAAAATGGTAAAGATATTTGACGTCAAGGTAAAAGTATAATACATCCCCAGTGGACAAAGGATTTTATCTTATGCGAAATTGCATGATGAATCAATAAAAGATTAAGAAGAAATGACGTATATCTAAAAGGGGATATTACAAATGATGGCACTAAATGCCAGTACAAGGATTTCTCTAGAAAGGAGTTTAAAGTAAGGACATATGAGAAATATATTCCTAAGATCGATAAAGTGAAAATAAATCATTCATACCGGATTAGGAATGAATGATAGTGATAGAAACACGACGATCTCTAAGATGAGACTTAGTTATGGAAATATATCAATATCAAAGGATAAGTTGATGTAAACCTAACCATGAATGCTATTAGTAAAAGCATAACGATACTAATACCGAGAAGTATTGGGTGAATGAGGCAACAGAAGACCATAGCAAGGGAACATAATGTCCCAATGGAAAGGACAATGACATGTGAAATAGACACTTACTTGAATAAACGGGAACACCGTAGACCAAAGCCTATACCTTGCATCGAAAACAGAACAAACAGAACCAAAAGGCGAATATGTATGAGGAAAAATTTCTAATAGCCATAAGATTTTGTTCAATTTAGGTGCTTCGCTGACATCGCACAAGTATGCGTAGAAGTCGATAGAACCCAACTCGTGGTAAGCGAATCAAGAAATGAAAATCCCTTACCTATACGAGAATTTTGACCATCGCAAGTGTTACTTAAGTTCGAATTGAACCTAGAATCGCCTAAAGTTCTATCCAATGATTTGGATCATTATATCTATGTGGAACGTAGATATAATTTTAGAGACAAGAAGTTTTAAATATTATCATTCACGTGATTAGTGACCGGGGCCTAGCCTTTTCGTTAGAGGTTTCACATGACAGAATATCAGTACCCACTGTTCGCCTATGCGAATATCTTTAAGGCAATATACGACTGAAGATGTAAAATGTAAAATGGGTATTAAGATAAGAATCATGAGTCATCTACGGGCTATATATGTCTTAAAGTGTATGATTCTTTAAGAGATCCTTCTTGTTTAGAAATCCCCTCCATTGCTTAAATTAAGTCGGATTTATCTAAAAATATCCGTTTACGGATGACAAGAAAAGAGAGTTTAACGGGTAAGAGTTAACCCCAATGCCTACAAGTTTATAACTCACACGAGCGTATCGGCTCTTTTATTATGAACTAGGCATGGATTCAGAATAGTTTTGAAGAAATATTTGCACCTCGGACTGGATGCTCGTAACTATAGAGTGTCAAATAAGGATGGTACCCAACGACGTATCTGTCAGTTGCCAACAGATCGGAGGAATTTTTACAAAAGAAGTATCAAAAGAATAATTTCTCCATGAGAAAAATTCCAAAGTCTGGACAGACTTACCAGGATTTGTCAACAAGTTTAAGCATACATATAATGCGTAGGGAACGACACCTACGAGTACTTGTCCTGAACCTCGGCAAGTTACACAGCACGGCATAAAGGAATGGTTGTACCATGATGTTCCAAACGCCGTCCCACGTCCTGTGCCATCAATGGTACTAGAAAGAGACGAGAAGAGCAAAAGGACAAGATCTTATCGCCCTCGCGGATTAAGAGAATTACCGCTACCAACCCAACCATACTTTCTGATAAAAGTAACACCAACTTCTAGTATTAAAGAAGAAACGAGGAACAGCTTGACCCTGGCTCTCTGAAAGAGAATGATCGTCAGAAGTATGAAAATAAAAACGTACTTGGAGAAAGACAAGTTTCCAGGAGAGTACGACTCTGACAAAGGTCACTCAGAGACCTAGAATCTTAGGATCCTATAAGACTTATATGTAAATAATGGTTTATGATGAAAATGATGTGATTATAATATGTAAAATAAACGTAGTTTGGAAGAGTTTATGAATATGGTGAAGAAGTGTCAAAGTTTTGAGTGTAAAAAGAGCTAGACGCCTTGTAATCGGTCATTTCGGTGAGACCGACCCTCGTAAGTAATGTATGAAAAGTCCTCACTGAGGCATTATGATGTAATATTATATGGTCATAAAGAATGGTATCCAAAATACGGAAATGAATTGTTCTGAATAAGATATGGTTACTATGAGATAATAGTTACGTCATTCGGACTAACCAATGCACCACTACGTTTATGAACCTCAAAATCGAGTGTTTCACAAATACCTAGATAATTTTATCTCAATCCTCATAGATGATGTTCTTTTCTATTCAAAGGACGAGAAAGAACATAAAGAAAATCGAAGGTGTCTTACGACTTTTAAGAGCAGGCAAAATTTTGCCAATCTGATTTGTAAATTTCGCTTAAAAGAGAAATATTCCTCGTGCACATAGTATCTTTAAAAGAGAACAATGTAGATCCGACAAAGGACAAAACAAATAAAGATAAAAACGCCAATGACCTAAAATAAGATCATGAATTTTATAGATTAATTGACTTACATTAGAGATCCATTAAGAACTCTCTAAGGTAACAAGACCAATAAGATAGTTACCCCAAAATAGAGTCACAATTCTCACGGATTAATAAAAGTAAGGCTATGTATTAATATGAGATAAATAATAACTTATGTGTCATGATGACTTAGGCCACATGAACGCAATTTCCCAACTCATGACTTGAAATAGTGATGTAATCGATTTAAGAAAAGGATCGTCGAGAGACAAAGGATGGAGGAAAAGTTAGAAAAGATCCAGAAAGGGTAAGTGGTGGAGGATTTAAGAACTTCTGGAGGCGCCGACAACGCCTTATTGTCTCGAAGGAAGAATATGCGTTCAGACGACGCAAAACTTCAAAATGAAATAATGAGTGAGGCTCACGATACACCCTACACCGCTCACCCAGATAGTACTAAGATGTACCAAGACCTGAAAGAAAATTTTTGGTGGGAAGGCATGAAACGAGATATAGCTTCTTTCGTAGAACACTGTCTTGTTTGCCAGCAGATGAAAGCGTTACACCAACGTCCATACGGAAAGTTACAGCCGTTGGAAATACCCGAGTGGAAATGGGATGAAATAACGATGGACTTCGTTACGAACTTACCCAAATCAAAAGAGGGAACACCGCTATATTGGTAATTGTTGATAGACTCACCAAGAGTGCTCACTTCCTACCAATCCAAAGTACTTATGGATCTGACAAGTTAGCCCAGTTGTATGTAAAGGAGATTATACGACTTCACGGAGTGCCAAAATCTATTACCTCTGATAGTGACAGTAGTATAAATACCCAAGTCGCGAGGACATCACTCCTATAACAATAAGTTAAGAACCCTTCACAATTCACAAAAGTTGAAGTTATTCGTCGAGCAAAGAAACTTGGATACAGGATAGAAAAGGTGGCTCGAATCAGTAAAAGATTATAATTGTGATAAATAATCACCTAAGGAAGGTTAATGTAGAATCTAATGCCTAAGTTATAAAATCCAGTCTAAATTATGGTATGTCCTTATAGAAAAGGAAAACTCATCAGAAAGGTTAAGAAAACGAGAACAGAAATAGTCGGGAAATCAAGGACGAACGTAAGTGGTACCCTCATAACTAAGGTGAAATATGACTAAAAAGAGAAAATGAAGATGGGAATAGAATACAAATTAAAATAAGGAATGAAGAGCTAAAGGATATTTTAAGGAGCGCTAGACAGTGTTATATTGTCTAAGAGAGATATATACATATATTTCCAAGCAATAATAAGCTTAGAAATGAAATCGTGAATAAAGTTCATGATCCTTCTCATACCGCCCAACCAGGCATTATTAAGTGACATTGTGAATTATGAGAAAGGTTAGATAGGAAGGAATGAGATAAGATATAACCACATTGTCGAGCAGTGTCTCGGTTATCAACAAGTAAAGGCATTGTATCAAAGGCCTTATAAGAGAGTATAATCTCTAGAACTACGCGAATGGAAATAGAATGATATAGAAATAGATCTTGTGACAGATTTTACCAAAGTCATAAAGAAGTTGCACTACTATATGGCTAGTAGTGGATTAACTCGCCAATTATGTTTTGTCTCTGCCTATTCAGATGACTCATAGATCCGATAAGTTAGCTCAGTCGTACATAAAGGAAATCTTATATTTACAAGGAGTACTAGAACCTATCGCTTCAGATAGAGACTTCAAGAGTACCCTAGATTTTAACTAACTCCCAAAGGAGTTAGACACTAGATGAACCTTAACATAGATGTCCACTCACAGCGTAAAGACAATCAAAAGGACAAGTATGAATGTTTAAGGATACGATAGAACAAGTGATAAACCAAGGTATCGGTGGGAACTTATTGTACCACTTGTTAAGTTTATGTACCGACCATAGCTACCAAACAACGATTAATGTAGCCTTATGAGGCGACATGAAAAGAAGTATTGACCACCACTTTATTGTAACAAAGTAGGTGAGAAAAGGTATAAAGTCCTGACGTTGTAAATGAAACGATTAAGATATCTGCCAACGAGGCAAAGAATAAGAAAAGCTCAGGACAGACAAAAGTCTTACGCTGATGCGCGTAAATTTGAACTGCATTTTTAAATGCGGAATCAAAATCTCTTAAGATTTCCCCGTCTAAAGAGATTATAAGAATTCTGATACAAAGAATGATTAGATCACGTTTTATAGGACCTTACGAGCTCCTAGCAATGATAGGCCTAGTAGCTTATAGCTTAGTACTTCCACCACATTTGGGGAAAGTACGAAATGTTTTTCCACGTGTCGCAGCTTAATTGAAATACGAAATGACCCAATTCACGTAAACCAACATGATGATGTGACCTTTGACTCGGATGGGTTATGATAAAAATCTACGACTAATTTGATAAATGCGATTCAACGATTAAAGAAGCAAGTTTGGTCTTATAATGAAAGTCGATGGAAGAACCATGGACGAAAGAAAAGCACATAGAAAGTTATGATGTTATGATGTTAAGATACCCATACTTTATGAGGTAAACAAATTTCGGGACGAAATTTCTTTTAAGGGGGGTAGGATGTAATACCCCGCAGAATTAGATGCCCAATTACGGTATTTAAAACCCGTAAATTAGAAATTCGCTGAGATGATTCAATCCATAAGATATCGAATAATGATTTCGATTATTTACGAAGGAATGAATTCTATTTTATATTCACGAGAATTGTGAATTAAGAAATAAAAGTATATGAAGTATATCGACAGTATTATTTTAACGTCGATCACGTATCGATAGTTAAAATTCATGATATTTTCTAAGCAATTAAGCTTAGAATTAAATTCCATTATTAATGGAATAATGTAATAAAGTAATGACGACCATTTCGAGATGAGTCGATAATGAACGTTTTGCAACGTTTTCAAACGTTAACGTTTTGAGATGAAACGAAAAGCGTTTTAATCGATCAAGAAATTATAGGAATTAATTTCCTATGATTAGTATATGTAATTACAGTATGATTTAGCATTAAATCAATGCTAGATCATCAAGATTCGATAGTTACCAATTTTTCAAACGTTCGAAAACCCTAATTTTCGAACTCGATTTTTATCGCATAAAATGAGGCCATTAATTTATCCTATGAAATGATTTGTCATCTAAACTATATGTTATGACATATATGTCTATTAATGACATGAGAAATAAAATTGGACCTATTAAATGTGTAATAGCCGAAAACCCTTGAAGGTGTAACAAAGTGTATTGTTGATTTTTCCTATTGCATGTATCTACTATATGACAATGTGATTAATTATAACCTAACTAAGCAATTAAAATCAGATATATATGTGTGTGCATCGTGTATGTGAGTGTGTGTGAAGAGGTGTGCATGTGTGTTGTCCATATGCATGAACCATGGGTGACAAATGTCACCCATAAACAACCACCCCACCCCTACACCATTTTCAGTCGTCCCCTCCCCTCTCCAAACTGAAGAAACTCAGCCCCCAAATGTGAGATTTGCAGTCATCTTCCTTCCCACACCACTCTTTCTCGCCTCTCTCATCTCACTATCACTCGGCAATGCGAAGACATGGCCAAGGACCAGAGCTCGACCCAAGCCACAAGCTTCGTTGCATCCCCCTCGACCTCTGGCTAAAGTCATTCCTAAGGTAGACATCCATACATCTCAATTCGTGTACCATGGCCAAATCATACATGCATGAGTAGCAAAACACTTATATTGTGTGTTTATATGATTGCATGTTGTTGATCTGGACGAACAGTGACTTTATAAAATTTATAGACTAAGTTACAGTGATCCGATGATTGTGAATTTTTAATATGTTGAACTTATATGTGTCTAATATGCCTCTGTAAAATTTCAAGGCCATCCAACATGATTTGCTATTTTAATCGTATTTTTCGAAAGCATCGCGCAAATCTGTGAAATCGCCGTGTTCATCACCCATAATCCGTGGCTTTCGTTTTAAGTTTGGATAATGATAAAACTCTGAAATTTGGCAGAAACATAATTCAGCATGTCTAGAAGATGTATGTAAATTTTCAGAATTTTCTAAAAGTTTTACTATTTATTCCAGATTTTACAAGTTAACTGCACAAAACTGTCACGGGAGTGATAGCTTGTGGTAAAACATTTTTATCTCCCAATCTATTGTGAATCATTGAGTGAGGCTTTTTCTGGATAAAACTAGACTTAAGTGGCTTTTCAATATGATTGAATTCATTTCCAGATTCCTTATAATGAACTCACGGTGAATTTTTAAAGTTGACGCATTTCAGTAAGCCTTTTTGGACAAACTGCCTTAGAAAATTTCTATGTTAATAGGCTGTTCGAGTATGACTTTTACGTGAGGTGTTCAAGCCATTTGTAGTCCGATTTGGACTTGGGTTTCTTCATAAGAAATGTTCCCCACCATGTCTAGTTATGATCTGGAAAGTTTGATCCCAAACCAAGTTTTATAGGTATACCTTTCATCGACCCAAAGTCATCTACTGGAAACTGTCCATTTCCAACTAGTCAACTTTGGACTTATGTATTTCTCGATGAGTTAGATATTTTCCAGTATGGTCTTCATGACATATGTAGTACTTGTTACAAGGTTTCTAAATTGGTAGCCTGCAGCCATTTTGGTATTGTGAGTCAAAAGTTACGAGTCTCGCAAAACCCCTCGTCGTTAAGCTAAAACTGGAAATTCTGAAAAAATTTCTAAGTATAGAAGTCAGTTTGAGTTGCCCACTTTGAGACCCTATATCTTCAGAACCACGACTCTTTTGGATTTAATTCCTTCTTAGAACTTGTAGTACATGTTTATAGGTTTCAGAATGTATCTTTGTGCGACCATACGTATTCTGAATCGAGAGTTATGGGTCGTCAAAGTACGTCACTTGGGTTGTTTCAAACTGTTTTGCTGAAATTAAAACACTTGAAATTTGACTAAGTGTTGGAAACCCCTATGTGAAGTATGCCTTATGTGACTAACATGCTATTAATCGATGCATTCATTATGTTATGTCGCAAGGTACGATAGAGCATTATAAGATGTACAATTATGATAGATCATCATGATACGATATTTTCACGAAAGCATACCTTAACGTGAAATATTTGACTAGAGTGCTACCACATGGTCAATTGAGTGTATATCATACCATGATATACACTAAAGTAGAAATATGGGTTCTAAGACCCAATGGATTTTTCCACTCCAAAACCTCAAGGTCAAGAATAGATAGGCTAAAGCTAGGACTTACAGTCCAAGAAATGGGATTAAGGCAATCTACAGTCCAGGTGGGCTTTACTCTACTCAAAAATAAAATGCTTTTGAAATATTTATTTACGATGCTTATTTCAACTGTTGATAAAATGTTTACATGATTACCTGCCAAAAATGTTTATGTTTTGTGTATGTATCCTATCCATGAGATGTTATGAGATGTTATGAAATGTTATGAAAGTTGTTGGGTCACTCCCAACTTATGAATGAAATCGATATCGGATCCTATGCCGGAAGGACAATACCTGGCTAGGATTAACGTGTACACCTAAGGTGACTGTGTGCTGTAAGGACAATTCACGGCCGGTCACGGCGTCGTAGAGGGAGGCCTCCTTCACGACGTTCGACTATGATGTTATGATGAATGATGATAAGGGATATGGATCATACACACCAAGAAAAATGCCTGGCCAGGCGACGATTTTTATGAACTGATAAAATGCTTTAGTAAGCACAAGGCATTTCAACTAAAACCCTTGTGTCTTACCATGATGTGGCAGTGTAATCTAAAAATGATAAAATGTTTTTGGCATGAGTCCACTGAGTGCATTCTTGTACTCAGCCCTGCATGTTTGTTTTTAAATGTGCAGGTTGAGCAGATGATGGATGGAGCAGTGTTGAGCAATAGGAATGTTGTCACTGAAACGTTTATACCTTGATAGTACATCGTCACATGTACATATCACATGCTTTCCGCTGCTAGAACTTAAATTATGTAATATAGTCCAAGAACATAAATGACATATGTATTACGTTTATTGTTAAAAAAAGAGTCTCCTTGTATTTTTATCCCTGTTTAGAGTTATAGTCCCTGCTAATCCGTACTTAGGATTGTGGGGCTGTGACAAGGACGGACGCTTTGGCCAGCTCGGCCGACACGGCCTCGACCCGTGCAATGACCAACCAAGTCGAAGACACAATAAGTACATTACCTTATAATGTATGCAAATGACATCGCTACCTCGGGAAAGTACGAGGTGCGGGTTGAAGCAAGCGATCTCGATCTCGGATCATCGACAGCAGAGGACTCGGGATCGCACGCCTTAACCTCTTGAAGCGTTTGAGAGGCACGGGCGTAGGAGACTTCGGGACATCTCCACTCCTCTCAGAGGAATCCTCGGCGATGTCCTTCAATGCCAAGGTGGGGATCTCGGAACCGGAGCTCGATCCCTTCCTCTTCTTCTTGTCTCCGAGCAAGTTCACTACAAGGAAGTCAACAACAAATCAGAACATCAACACAAAAAAAAAGGAGATGACAATATGACGAAGCATTGGAGTAAGGCCTCACCCCTCGCCGGCTCTACCATGGTAGCAGGGTCATAAGGGCTCAGCCCGACGGCAGCGAGCTCGGCCTCGGAGAAGGTTTCGTCAACGAGGCAGACCTTATCCAAAGCCTCCTCAAAGCCACCGAGGCTAACATCAGAGGCCGCATCCGCCAACTTCTCCGTATTCCAGGTGAACTCAAGAGACTTATCGAACCGACAGAAGAAGAACTTCTTACGCGGTTCGAGATTTTCGACTTTGTTTTACTTTGAAGCCACGACGGTGATAAGTAATACCACCCCGAGCTAGCTTTAAATTGAAAGAACCTGAGGACGAGCCCCAGGGTAAAAGGAAAATTATGCCGATGGCAATACACACCAAAACCCATTAAATACCGAAAAGAATTGGGCATTATTTGGCGAGGTATGCCAAACATATGCCGGAGTTCGACATACAGGAGGAAAAGGAATCGAAGACTACCCTAAAGTCGTCCTCGTAAACCGTCACAAAACCATCAGGAGGCACACAGCCCTATCCTCCAGGACGGGGAGCAACAAATTCAAAAGACTTGAATGAAAATCCGAAGCAAAATCGCTATAGCAGAGGCATTCAAAATCGAAGAAATGGAAGAGACTTTACCAAGATCCCTAAAGGACGAGAATCTACTCTCACGCACGAAGAGGGAGAAATCAAAGGTATAAACTTCTAAATCCACGAATAATTCAATGACGACGACGACACAACACGACCTTCATGGCCGTGAGAATCTCGAGAATAAGAATGAGATGAAGAAGCCATAAAACTTCGGTTTTTGGTATTAAGATCGAAGAGGATACGATGAACTCGGGCGAGGAACAACAATGACTATGAACTACGTGTTTTCGTGAAAGCAAAACACTTTTTGAAGTTTGAAAGTTGGTAACGGATAAAGTGATACGAGAAAAGGCGATCGGGGAAGTTATGCCAATATACACTTTATCGGGAATCCAACCGTTGTACGCATTAAATGCATATGACAGACCCCATGTTCGACATCGACAAGACATCCCGTGTTCGACCTCATCCTGACGTTCCGCATTCAACCACGACATCATGCATCAACCTCGAAACTTCGGCATAACACCTCGTCAGGTGAAGCCAACCCAAGGACTTCGGCATAGCGCCTCGACAGGTGAAGCCAGTCCAAAGACTTCAGCATAACGCCTCGTCGGTGATGTCGAGCACAAAGAGTTCGACATAACGCTGGGAAGGTGAACCCAGTAACATGACGGTAACACCTCGGCACGCGAAACCAAGCAACAAATGACCTCGTGACGCCTACAGTGAAACCGGCGACATCTGAAGTCAAGATAGAAGGCGGCAACAAGATCGATCGCTCGCCCAACGTCATAGATAAATCTCGGTGAATTACAACTCCCAAACCCATCACGACCTCGCACTGCGTCTTTTTGTTGGGGGAGGGATGTGATAGGATACGGCCCAACTCCGGGCCCAAGCATCAGGCCCAATATAAATAAGCCTAACATTAAGCTCGGCCCAAACGAGTTCGGCCCAAGAAGACTCCTAAAGCCAGTAGGAAAGCAGAAGATTCGGCCATATCTAAGAGAATCCTAATTGGAGAAGAGATAGGATTGAGATCCTATCTTAGAATAGATCTTGGATTCGAGATGTAGGTCATGATAATCATGTATAAATAGAAGCTATAATGAGACGGAAATGATCATCAAAACTCTCTGTAATCGCTCCTCATATTATCAATATACGAATACTCTCTCTCCCCGTGGACGTAGATCTTATTCATAGATCGAACCACGTAAATCCTTGGTGTTCTTGCGTGCATTTATTTCCCTAACGAAATCTAGATCGATCAAATGATGAAAAAAATTAATTAATAATATATTTAATTAAGTATTTAATATAATATCTACTAAATTTAACTTCCAAAAATGGAAAGACGAAAAAACAAAATTGAAAGTTACTATTAATGGCAAACCAGTGTCGTTATTTTAGCTATGATGATGGTTGAACATGACTATGTATTAATGATCAATTATCACACAATTATCGAGAGGTAATTTTAGCTAATGCTAATACTATCTATTTATATATAAAAATTATATCATACAAACATGAATTTCAAGGCATAATTCTTGGAGGTAATTGTCTAATGCTAATATCTAAATCTATACATGTTATATATGTATTGATTAGGGATTGAGTTAATATCAGTTGTTATTATATAGGTTATAAAATAATATATTTTCATAAACAAAAAGGCTATAATTATATGTGCTCATTTCTCTCCCAATTTGGTTTACCAATCTAAATGCACAAATCACGTTAATAGCATAAATTACGTTAATTGATTGTAACAAATTTCTAACAAAATGAATAATATCATTAAAGATAAACAAATTGATTAACAATATTAATGTTTATCCAAAAACAGAATGGTAAAAAAGAAGGAAAACCGAACTTTCTATTTTCGGCAATCCGGTGTTGTTATTATATATTATATAGAATAGAATATACACTACAAAACAACAGGCGAATAGCGACGGAAAATTCCGTCACTAATCATGTCGGATCCGTCGTTAGTTTGGATCGTGACGGAATAAAGGGTCATTGAAACACGGTAGGTAATCTTTTAACGACGGTTCGTCCGTCGCTAATTATTAGCGACGGATTAGCGGCGGAAGTTTCGATCGCTAATCGACAACCTCCGAACGGTCGTCGATTTACAATCCGTCGTTAATACGACTCTAAGTCGTCGTTAATATCGACGGATTAACGACGGAATAGCGTCGTAGTTAAAATTACCGTCGCAAATCTGTCGTTAATTGGACGACAATCCGTCGCTGATCCGTCGTTATATAGCGACGGACATAGTTCGTCGTTAAAATTATGATTTTTAATTTCACGTAACCAATCCGTCGTTGAAAGCGTCTCGGTCGTCGCTAAATCGTAAATCCGTCGTTGAAGCGTCTCGATCCGTCGCTAAATGTTCAAAGCGTATAGAGATTGATTTTTATTTGGACGGTAGTTTACAACAAACAACAAACCTGTTTTCAAACAAACACAATCCAAACAATCCAATTCTAAATGATAAACATTATCATTCTAAATCGAGCGACACAATTAAAACAAAACAATTTCACGTCATAATATCAAACAAACCAAATAATTCTAAATCATACGATAAGTTTACAAACAAAATGTTTTGTTTCTTCATAAATTCATAATACAACCCAAATATGACGATGGTGGGGGAAGCGGGCTGGCCATGAAGCGCTCAAGGCCTCTTCGAGCGCATGGCGAGGCACGAATCGTGGGTTGCGTCGTCTCTCGCTCTCGGCTCGACTTGCAATCGGCCTCGATTGCTCGTGCTCGACTTGTCGACCTCGTATGCCTCGCGTTCTTCTTCTTTGCCCGACTATCAATCGGCCTCGTATTGCTCGCTCGACTTCAATCGGCCTCCATCTCCAATAGTTGTTGATGATAAGCTATCGTAGAGTCATTGCTCGGATGAACTCCTTTCGTGCAGCCTTTTGCAATCGAAATAAGGATAAAATGAAAATTTTGACATTATTTTACTATAAAATCAAGAATGGGTCTAGTCTCTGCGAGACATCGATCGAAGTCCATCCTTTTGTTTATCGTTTTCTCTAGATTCTTGACTACACTCGTATGCAACTCAAAGCTCTTCCGTTATTGAATGACAACACTCAAACCATCTTCCTCGTATTGATTACGTACGAGTTGTCGTGTTCCTTCAATTTTGCTAAGATAAGCATATAATGTGGATCATCCACTCCTCTTTGGAAATAGAAATTGTAATGATAGTCTTCATTATTGTATCTTAGCTTTTCATTCGACTTCGTCCTCTTACGCTCATCACATATTCTTAGCATATGACACGTGTCTTTGCTTGTCCATCTTGTGAACAAGCGACATTCTTTTGATATTACGATTCATCGCGGGATAATGATTGTGATTATGAAGACATCAAACTCGTCCTTACCGCTTGAACAAGAAGTAAGGATGCTCGACCGCTTGAAAAGAAGTGAGGATGCTCTTAATGCTGCTCATAATCACAATCATTATCTGCGATAAATCGGATAATATAAAAAAATGTTGTGACAACGGCATGGACAAGGAGTACACGTGTCATCCGCAAGAATATGTGATGAGCGTAAGAGGACCAAGTCGAATGAAAAGCTAAGATATAATAATGAAGACTATCATTACAATTTCTATTTCGATGAGGAGGAGGATGATCCTCATTATATGCTTATCTTAGCAAAATTGAAGGAATATGACAACTCGCATGTAATGAATACGGGAAGATGGTTTGAGTTGTCATTCAATACTGAAGGAGCTTTGAGTTCGCATACGTGAGTGTAGTCGAGAATCTAGAGAAAAACGCGAAACAAAAGGATGGACCTTCGATCGATGCCTCGTCAGATAGACCCATTCTTGATTTTATAGTAAAATAATGTCAAAATTTTCATTTTATCCTTATTTTGATTACTATTGATTTTTCTACGCAACAATTAGAAATGAAATGATCAAGATCAAGATCATGACATTTTATCAAATACCACATATGCCTAATTATATACTTAATAACTCAAAACATCTTAATTCACAATTCAAACACCACATATACCTTTTACTTATACCCAATCTTCCACTAAGAGAACTTCATGTGATACAATTTTTCCTCATTTTCATGGGTTATAAATAAAAGTGGGTGCATTTTGATTTACAAATTATAGCAACAAGCAAACTCATACAATTTTGAAACTTATAAAACATCTTATTCATATAACAATTCTAACAAAATTTCGTGAGTAAGTTTTATAAAATTAATCGCCATTTGATTCCCAATTCAATCAAACTCATTCAAATTTCACCAAATCATCACCATATGCCTAATTATACACTTAACAACTCAAAACATCTCACGAAATGATGAATTTATCATCTCAATTCACATCCAAGCTTATCAATTTCACAAGCCCAAATTACAAGACTAACATTCAATGTATCATTTCACTATCAATTCGGTAAACTCAATTCAATTTTCACTATCAATTCGATGCATCATATATAATATTTTCACTATCAATTCAATACATCATATACAATATTTTCAATAAAATCAACAAATATATAACAAAAAAAATGAGATATAAATAAAAACCCAAACAAACCAACTCGACGGACGACGGCGGGGGGCGGGCGGCCAGGCATGTACAGAGGCGGGGGGAGGTGAGGAGGCAGTGGTGGTGAGGGTGGTGAAATGGTGGGGGTGGGGGCGGGGCTAGGGGCTGGTGGGGTCGGGGGTGGGGGCGGCAGCGACAGAGAGGCGGGGGTGGGGTGTAAAGGTGTGGTAGGGTGAGCAAAATATCCGAAAACCGAATAACGAACGAACCAAACCGAAAAATCAAATTTGGTTCGGTTAATTCGGTTATTCGGTTAATCGTTTAAACCAATTAAAATTGATAGTTCGGTTTTGATCGGTTCGAAATTTTTAACCGAATAACCGAAAACCGAATATATATATATATAATATAATATTATTTATTTATTTAGAATTATAATTTAATATATCAATATCCTTAATCCTATTAATTTTGCTCTCTCCCTATTATATCAATATATAATATTTGTAAAATATAATACTATTTATTTATTTATTATATAATATTATCAATTATTATTATTTTGCAAAATATTTTGCATATATATAACATATAAAAATTAATTTTTATATATAATATCAATAAATAATATTATTTATATATTCATTTGAAAAAATATTTTTTGCTAAACATAAACCATTATACATATATATATATATATATATATATTCATTTAAAAAATATTTTTTTGCTAAAAGTTGGTTTAACAAAATAACGAAATATATTTCGGTTATTTGGTTCGACATCGAATTAAATTCGGTTCGGTTCGGTTATTTTTTCAAAATTTGGTTAATTGGTTCGGTTATTTTTTCGTAGAAATCGACCGAATAATAGAATCTCACCCCTAAATTTGTGGTGGGGTGGGGTTGATTGGGGTGGGTGTCACATGAGGCTAGGGTATGCACGAGGGGGTGGGGTGGGGGTGTGTGGTGGGGTGGGGTTGGTTGGGGTGGGTGTCGCATGAGGGCTAGGGGCGGGCCTGGGCGGGCGGAGCGGGAGATCGGGCGTGTGGTTTGCACGCTGTGGCCAGCGAGGTTGGGTTGGGGAGGGAGGGAGGGTTTAGGGATCGATATGAAGTGGGGAAGAAATCCCGTCATTATAAAACTTTTAGCGGCGGATTAGCGACGGAATAGTCCGTCGTTATATTTAAAATCTTGTAACGACGGATTAACGGCGGAATGAATTCGTCGTTAACTTAGAGACTATTTTACTGACGGACATTCCGTCGCTATTATTATTGGGAATAAATAAAATCGAATTAAAATTAACGACGGATTGTATCCGTCGTTAAAATAAATTAAAAAATTTAGAAATAATCCGATTTTTAACGACGGTTTAGCGACGGAATTGGTTAATTCAATTAAAAATAACAAAAATTAATTTTAACGGCGGACACTATCCGTCGTTAAATTTAACGACGAATAGAGACGGAAATGTCGTCGTTAAAACTTGTATGAGAATTCCCGCCATGATACGTCGTTGATAAAAAAAATTCCGCCAATCCGTCGCTGATTCACGACCCGCATTTTATCCGTCGCTGATCGGCTGTATTTTTGTATTGATAGATAGATATAGATTCCGTGTGAAGAGCTATCCCGACTATCTATTAAGACAATATCTATGAATTAGATTGATTTTTAATCAATAGAGTAAGAATGTTTACACCAGAACTATATATAAACCCCAAAAGAATAATGATAATATAAACGAATAGTAATCATGGAAGTGATTAACATGTTATTCCTCTATATATAGAGAGAGCATATTTCGTTGATATTTCAAAACAATTGGTGATTTAGTATAATTAATAAGCTGCCATATGATACGTCATTAAGTTTCAAGCGTTAGGAAACTAGCCGATTAGCTTCCTTTCTTACGTGAGTTACCTAAGTTAAAGATTATAAAGAGACTATTGTGACGATTCATATTATTGTGGGTGCGTTGTCGTTTATTTAATTCGTTTTCTAATGGATGCATATATTGGTATTATTTCAATTGTATATCGATTGTGCTTGGTAAAAATATCAATTTAATTTTGATAATGAATTTTGAGTGATTTCAATTGGAACGTAGTCTATAAAGTCGGTCTTTATTGCTAGTTGGACTCATACATTTTGCTTGTGGTAATCCTAGAGTATAGTTTCACCTTAGTCTTGTCAATTCCAAATATCGTTATTTTGTTTAACAAAAAATAAAATTTTCATGCCATAATGAGTGAACAATAACAAAGACATCTGAAATACTATAGAACGCAAACTAGTTAAGAACAATGAAGTCTAATTTTCAGTTGTATTAATTCAAGCTTGTATACAACTATGTTGTATGTGTTTTTTTAAGATATAGTGGAAACAATGCTTGGTAAGAAAATAAGTTATTGTGTAGAAGAATTTTCAAAAAAAATAATAAAATTATTTGAAGAACTTAGTTTACGTGTTTATCTATTGTTTATAATACTTTAAACACGTTCATCTTCAACTCATTTTCTGTTGATACTTCTCCAATCAAAACTTGTCCAATTTCCACAATTACGGATTCAATACACTCCCTCATCAAGGTAGCATTGTATCCAACCTTAAAGTTTGGATTTTCTATCAAGCATTTTTGCAGAACATCGAAGAACTACGACACCGTCCATGAAAACTCATATCATGACCACTTTATCTTTCGAACATAATATCTATCTAACCGATAATCTTCTCGGCCAAAATAAGCATGCTCTACCAAGCTTATGAAATTCCCTACAAAATGCAACTCATCCCATCCAAATCCATTAATCCTAGCTCAAGCTTTGTCCAATTCAACCGAACAAAAAAACACACCTCATGCCCTCAAACCAACAAACTTTGCTAAGCCTCTTAATCCACGCCCTATCCATCAAGCGCACACCACCGTAGATTAAAATCAATCTTACGGCAGATATTCAAAATTTCTCCATGACTTGTATCCGCGTCAATCAGCCTTCAACCAATCACATTTCGTCTTCACGAAATGAAATCCAACCCTCACTATTTAAATCCACCCAATTTTACTGCGTAAAACCACACACACATAAATTTCGATCTAGATTCCTCATTTCCTCAATTTCCTTAAATCCCCAAACCCTAATTTCTGCAGCGAATTCTCCATGGCGACCACCGAAGAGCCGATTCTCTCGAGCGAGCCAGCGATGGAACCGACTGCCGCCGCAGACGCGGGAGGAGACAGCCCCGGAGGAGAATCCTCCGGGGAAAACCACCAGCTTGAAGAAGGTTTCTGCTCCGAAAGAGGCGAAGAAGAAGAAGGTTCCTGCTCCGAAAAAGCGCAGCTCCTCCACTCACCCTCCTTACTTTGAGGTATTTAATCATTTCCGTTTGAATATTCTGGTTTTGATGCAATTTGATTTTATTATCGTTGGATTGGATCTGAATTTGGTTTGTTTTGTGTGAATGCAGATGATTAAAGATGCAATCGTCACGCTCAAGGAGAGGACAGGATCGAGCCAGTATGCGATTACGAAGTTCATCGAGGACAAGCAGAAGAATCTGCCGTCGAATTTCAGGAAGGTTTTGCTCGTTCAGTTGAAGAAGCTCGTCGCAAGCGAGAAGCTTGCCAAAGTGAAAAACTCGTTCAAATTGCCTTCAACGCGGCCTCCCAAGCCGGCTCCGGCTGCTGCCACGCCCGCTAAAAAGAAGCCGACGACTACAGCGAAGCCGAAGGCCAAAGCTGCCGCCGCAAAGGACAAGAAGGTGTCTGTTGTGAAACCCAAGCCAAAGCCTAAAACTGTCGCAGCGAAGCCGAAGGCGGCCGTGAAGGCCAAGCCTGCTGCGAAGCCGAAGGCGGCAGCTCCTGCAAAAGCAAAGGCCGCACCGAAGAGGAAGGCGGCAGAGACTGCGAAGAAACCGCCGGCTAAGGCGACGAGGACGTCAACGAGGACAAATCCAGGGCGGAAGACGGCGGCAGTCGACGCGATAAAGGAGGTTGCGGTCGCGAAGAAGGCGACGCCGGTGAAGAAGGCTCCGGCTAAGAGCGTGAAGCCGAAGACCGTCAAGTCTCCTGCGAAGAAAGCCGCCGCTGGGAAGAAGGGGAAAAAGTGATCAGGTGGTTGTTTGGAATTTAGGTTTGCTGGTAGAGATAGTATTGTACATTCATTATCCGTTAACCAATATAGATGCTTTAGCGTCCATAAGGGTATAATATAAGTGTTATTTTTCCTTTTAATGTGTTTTTAGGTTTTGGATTTCACCTTGAGTTTACGAAATCAAATCACTAAAGCTTCTCCTTTATCAAAATCTTGCCACTTTTGCATTTGTTTATTTAATCTTAGGGATGAAGGTTTTGGAGGGGTAAATCCGTTTGAGTGCAAGGCGCGTTTGTTGGCAAATGCATTTGAGTTTAAAGGTCATCACTTGGACTTGTTCTGCTAACACGTTTGTGGATTTATCTTTTCTAGAATTAAATCTGTGTTTATAAATATATATTGCATCAATATGCTAGTCGATTTTGCAAGAACTTTGTCAGTATTTATGAGGAGCATGGACAACATTGGGCACGAGAGCCCCGTGTTTCTTGAGTAAGTTCTCTATGAACATGTTTCCATTTATTGTTTACTGCATAAATATATGCTGTCGATTCTTTTCTGAACATCCATCTTAGTTGAGCGATGCCTGCCGATTAGTCTTGTTAATGCTTGTGATACTAATCTTTGGATACCCTTCTTAATAAATGATATTTAGATGTGTGCAACTTAAAGCATGATTGACATTCGGCAGTTTTCATATAAACTTAAATATGTTTGTGGTGGTCAATTTATGTGTTAGTTTAATCTATGTTCCGTACCTTTTCAGTGATCTATGAGACTATTCCTCATGGGAACTAAAGAACATTTAGCTTCTTTAAAATGTATGATGTACTTTTGAAATTTTGCTATTCGCTTTGGATCTTCATCTTCTTAAGACTAAATGAAAAAGTTTCTGAATTCAATGGTTTTCAGCCCTTCTTTTATGTTCTCCTTTCTTGTGATTTCTCAGGAATTGGTAATGGCATAATCATTTAGTGTTATGTAAATGTGGATTGTGGAGAATCAAGTAGGCAGAATCTGGATTGTTATATTCTTTGTGGTATGAAATTTCTATTGTTGAGACGATAATATGTTGAGGTGTTAAGTTGTTGTCATTCATATGCTGAACTTTGTTCCTTCACTAGCAAGAGTAATAATTGCAACCAGATGGAAATGGCATAGCTGATTTAGTAACTCATGGGCTGTGAGAGGCATGGCTGATTTAGTAGCTTTTCCATTTCTCTCATTCAAATTATATGTTCATGTTTTAACTTGGTTATTTTCTAGATTGTGTTGCTTTCTACAGATCCCAATCCTAAAAATCTGCCATAGCTAAAATATGATTATGTGCATGTCATTGCTCATCCATTGGCATGAGTGGTAAGAGATCTTATTGAATGAATATATATGATGTATATAAATATTGTTGTGATCTGATTTCCATTTTCTACTCTTTTTTTTCCTGGGAAATAAGATTTATTTTTTCCTGTATTTGTAACTTTTGCTTTTCTAACTTGTCATCCAGCTATTTACTGCTGTTGGCTCAAAATTCTAACATGAGAACTCAACTGGATTGTGAGTTGAAGCGGTGTTCCTTCATGCGGAATGAACTGTATAATATATTTTTCCACGTTTCTTGTCTTTAGTTGTAGTGTTTGGCACTTTTACTACATGATGCATTTATTTTTTGTTTTGGTAGACGAAGGAAATGGAACTAGTCTAAGAAACTAAATCTTGAGCCAAAAAAAGCTCCAAATCTGCTGGAGTTTCATCCAAAAAGACTGCTCTTGCACGAGTTCCATAGCTCAACTTGGCTAGAACATCTGCATTATGATTTGTATTTCTAGATATATGTAGAAGAGAGATTTCACAAGGCTTCCTCATCAAGTTTTTCCCTTGTATTATCAGATCCCTTAAAAGGTTTCCATCCAATTGGTCATTGTCCATCCATTCAAGAACTGTGAGTGAGTTTGTTTCCACCATTATTCGTGGGATGCGTATCTCCCAAGCTATTTCCAGCCCATGTATTAAAGCTTTGAGCTCAGTTTAATCGACAGTAGGACTGTCAATTAAGCCATTAAAACACCAATGCCACCTGCCTTTTTCATCACGTAAGAGTCCTCCTATCGCCCCTTGATTCTGTGAGCTTCAATTTGTTGCTCACTTTCAATTTCTAGATCCAACTCCATTTTTTCATGTCTGCAGTCTGAGCATAGTAACTTTGAAGAGCCTTATATGCAGTTTGACTACTGAACTTCCCATCCGAAGCCTCACTCCAAATTAACACATCATCTTCTGGTTTGAGGTGAATAGGGCAACTCAGAATTTTTTGGTACATATCAGTCGGCAGTTGGGTATTTATAGTTTCAAGAGCCTAGCCAAGCCCTCTATCCTCAGGATGTATGTACTCAACTTTTCCACTGATACTACCATCCCCAAGCCAATTATCTTCCCAGAACAAGATCGAAGTCCCATTCCCAATCTTCTAGCGAATAAAGGTTTTATCAGTCCCAAGCATTTGGTTACTCCTTTTCAAGCTGGACTATCACCGGTTTAGATCTATAATTCAAGAATCTGGAATATTAAGATGCACTTATTTCATGCTTGACAAATGAGGAAAATCGTATTTAATTTCAGTAATACATATGTTTCTCAAGTTGAAGTTCATCTTGATAACTGGTTTTAACATGCACTACATTTAATGTAATTTCATGAATAAACTTTTACTAGTTCAAATGATTCAATTTTTACTGTTTCTTTCAATCAAAGGTTACAGTTCCATTGATTGCGATTTGATAATGGATATTTGAGCTAGAGCCAATGCAACTGTCACATTTGGATATCAACTTACACTTGCTGCTCAAAATAAAGGATGGGTGTTATACCAAACATGACATCTCAATAGCCCTTTTGAAAGGTGAAATGGCTAAGAAGATAGTATGATTTATTCAAGGAGCTAAAGATAGGGTTGAAGGAGGCACTGTATTGGCTCAATCAAAGCTCAAGACTTTGGGATGACCAATTGATTCATACTTTGCTCAACATGGATTAAAATGGAGCAAAAGTGGGTTACCTTGTATGTGAAAGCATAAGCGGTCGAAACCTGCATTCTTGTTGATGATTTTGTTTGTGGTTATCATGAGAAGATTATACATTATTTTCAAAAAGATATATGAAGAGATAAACGAGTGACATGGGATTGTCACATCCTTTTTTGGGCATGAAAATTTATCAAGAATGGAGTGTTTATTTGTGCAAAGAAGTATGCCAAAAACATTTTGAAGAATGACACGGATGATTGTTACACGTTATTCCAATGGTGGTAAAATAATAGATTGAAGAAAAAGACTATGATGGCTAAATTTTTTTGATGCTACTTTATGTCAGAGTCTGGCTGAGATTACTTGTTATACCTTTTTTCAACAAGACTGGACATAATGTTTGGTTCAAACATGTAGTCAAGATTCATGAGTAGTTAGGTTCAAGTTCACCTCAGTGCGATGAAAAGAGTGTAAATGATTGAAGATTGGTAAAAGGATTTTGCGCTTTAAAAATTCCTGTGGACAACTGACTCTCTATGATCCTTCATAGCCCAGTCTCAAAAGCAAGATTTATTTTTTGAGTTGGAATAATGATAAATATTTAAATTTCTTCTTGTTGGAAATTCCTGAAATTATTTTTATTCACAAGGTATTGAAGTGTTATCTTTATGCTGCATCATTTCCGTAGTTTGCTTACTCAAACATAAAATAGCTATACTATCAATGTTAAATTACTTATGTAAAGCAATCAAAATTCCATAGAACATATAGGTATAGTATATTAACCTCTAATATAATAATATTCTATTAATGTAGATTATATCAAAAAAATATTATCATGTAAGAAGAGATATATTACAGCTATCTTATACGTGTTGGTTTATGTCTCTTCAATAGGTCCAAAAAGTTGAAGTTTACGAAATCCTACCTCCAAACAAAATGTTTTGATGATAAACAAGCGACTTCTGTAATCTTAAATCCTAAAAATACTTTTCAAAAGATAGAGACATTGTATCAGCATTGCCCAACACAACAACAACAATAATAGTAAATAAAGTGGGTGATAATAATAAAAATTGTGAAGAAAGATTTGAGAGAATATAAAGATTACCTAAACGAGGGCAAGAGGAATGGAAATGGTAGTGTGAAAATCTCAATTACGATCTGTAAAAATGTAGAGTAATATACATGCGAGCTGAGCTGTATCTTCAATTGCGTCTTTAGTGCGTGACTTGTCTGCACGTTGGGCAATACCACTTTCCCTTAAATCTAGTCTCAGGAGTAAGCCCAACACAAGCATAATGAAACCATTCACCTCCTTGGCACTGCCATAAAAAAGGATACTTAATAACACTCTTTAAATGACGAGAACTGATCAAACAAAGGGGCAATGGACCTACGTTTTCATTGTCGCATGCAATCATATCACCAAAAGATACCTGCGAACTTGGTAATTTGGTATAGAATTAAACTCAACAACATTCATAGTAGAAATTGACAATTAGTAATGAGTATAAAAAATGACCTGATGGCAGACACAGTAAGTAGGTTCATTTGGATCAATGGGTTGATCAAGTTCGAAGGGTGAAGCAAAGTCTTTCTTAAGGCTTCCAGGAGGAGGCATAAGCTCAAAATCTCTATCACGCTCCCTATCCCAATCTCTCTCCTTGTAATCAAGCCTCTTCGATTGAGGTGTTCCATATAGTGGTTTCGTTTTCACCTTCGAACTAAAGGTAATGGAGGAAGCACAGCTGGCTCATGTGGTGCTATTTTCCTTCTGCAAAACTCAAATATGTTATGCAAAGGACATAAGCCATCATTTTCAATAATCACATCAATGCCAAAGCTAAACCATTTCCACGTAGCTAAAGCTAGCCATCAAGTAAGATTTATTTTATAGGTGTTGCTAGTTTTATAACTCGCAACACAATCTAAATGAGAAAACTCAAAGATGAGTAGCCACACCTTGTTTGAGATCTTCAGCAAAGTTATTCAAATCCTCATCAAGACGTTTTATGTGACTATCAATCTGAAGGAAGGTTGCAAAGAAGGAAAATTACCAGCTCCAACTATAAGGATAAGGACAATGATGTGGATATCATGTTAATCAACCAACAAGTGTCAGTTCTTCTCAGAAACATGAAACATATCTCAATATGAAAACTAATCTACAAACTCAACTACTCCAATAACACTCTTATTAAAAAAATCTCTACCATCAATGATTCAATAACAAGGAAATCTTACAAAGTTCCAACACAGAAGCATTGATGTCATCGACTTACAAGGTCATGAGCTTGCCGGGCCAGTAGAACCTTCTCAGTGCAGAGGCTAAGGGCATTGTCCTGGTTTGCATCAATTTCTTTTCGAAGCTTTTCAGACACCTCCTCATCCTCATTTTTCCTAGAGAATGAACCCCCTTGGGATGCCAAACCCAAGCAATACTTTGTCTGCTGCCTTGTCTGGTTAATCATGGCTGTATGCAAACAATTACACATAGCACAGACGAATTTTTTAAAACTTCTGCACTAAACATAACACAAAATAACTTAAAGAACCCTTGCATTTGTAAGAAAAGAATGAAGATAGCATAACAGAACCTTGTGAACGATCATCCAGTTCTCGAATGGTGTTGAGAAGCCTTTGAAGCTCTGCCGGCAGTGTGCTAGAATCTTTTGTTGCACACAAAAAATGACACAGTTATAACCGTTTCTTTTCATTACAATTTTGGATATATATGCCTGTATGACAAGTGGAGGTAAAAACATCTCACACTCCAAATAGTCGTCCACAAAAACTCCAGTTCTCGCAATCGCCATCCTTCTGCTTGCTCAATCAAATGAATCTTTCTAGGGTTCTAAACTACTTAGGAGAGCACTGAAAACGCACGAGGAAGCAGATATATCAGTTACCTAGATTTCAAGTTCGGATTTTACCCTAACAAAAACAAATTGGTGTCTTTCAGTAAATACCAAGATTAATTTATTTGATCAATTAAGCCAGTAGTACAAAAATAACTCTTAGATGGTGATGAATTCGCTAATCGCCAAATATACCATATTATTTCTCATCATACTACCGCAAAGAGAGAAAATTTCGCTAATCGCCAAATATAACATATTATTTCTCATCATAATACCGCAAATAGAGAAAATTCGGCTTTCCAATTTGCTATGTTATTACCCAAACCTTTACGATGTAAGCGTTTAAACAGTGGGAGAACGATAGTGAGATAATTTTACCTTCGTAGCAGCAGATGGAGGATTGATGGTTTCTTGGCGTAGCTCGATTTTCGAATTAGGTTTAAGAGAAATTGAATTTGGGCGCTAATCGGGAAATTCAGTACTGAGGAATCCTTTCCGCGTTGCAGTCCAAACTCATAAATCCAGAGTTAAAATTTGAGTATAATTTAAATAAAAAGGAGTAATTATTTTAAAATACACAAATTAGGAATAAATTTTGATTTTGCGGTCTACCTTTAAATATAAATAAAACTATTTTAAACTCTAAACTATTTTGACACTATGTATAATATTCTAAACTATTGAAAATGTTTTTTTTTTATATTCTTGAATTATCGATTTTATACCAATCGTGCCCCCGTCTATTTTTGACTTCCAAAAGTTGACCTGGATTGCCAAATTGCCATAGTAAATTTAACATTTTTTTTAGACTTACATGATACAAACGACATCGTTTGTTCCTTACAAATTTAAAAAAAAAACATGTAAGACTCAAATGACGTCACTTATGCTATTATATATATAGGAGTTGATCGAATGAAATAGCATCTTTTTTGACTGCTGCAACAATACGTAAGGCGTTGAAGATGATCCATAAAGCGTATAAAGTTATGCATATGAAAACTTTCTAAAATTATTTTGTTGTGCAACAATTTTAGAAAGTTTTCGTTGTCTAACTTTATCTTGTTTTGTGCATCATCTTCAACGTATTATGCATGGTTCAAGTCTCAAAAAGATAAGTTCTCTTGGATCCAACTATATATATATATATATATATATATATATATATATATATAATAAATATTAAATATACAATGATAATTTGGTGAGTCACGTCAACTTTTCAAAGCAAAAAATGGACATGAGCACAATTAGAGATGACAAATGGACAGACCGTGTCGAGTCCATTGGACTTTTCAAAAAATCGTATTGAGCCGAAAATCCATCGGTCCAAAAAATGGAAGCTCAACCAAGCCGGAATAATATTTTTAGTATAAATTTTTCGAATCGAGCGGTCCGACTGAGCCGCTTGGCTTTGGCTTGTTATTGATGGGCCCGACCCGAAATTCAATCGGGCCTAATTTTTTGAGTCCAACCTTGCTGAAAATCGAGTCGGCTCGGGCCCGTTTTGCCACCTCTAGATATCTAATTGATACAAAATCGATTAGTTTAAAATTTAAAAAGATTATGATATAATTAATAGTGCCAAAAATAATATAGGGTTGAACTTGATATTTACCCTTAAAATATTGTCTCAAAATTCAGGAACTTAACTAATTTTCACATATTTCAAATCGATGTGAAAAAATCTATAAAATCATAATGACATCATTAATTTTTTTAAATAAATTATTTTATCCTCTCCACCTCATCACTCTCTCTTTCCACTTCATCGCTCTCTCATCTTCCTCTTTTATGTGTTTGCTTGTAACAAAAATGCCAAAACATAAACATCAAATAATATACTTATGCATTACTCGCATAATTACAATTTAAAACAGCGTAGTTAGGCATGGCAGGTTTTGTCGGAGTAGTGAAATGGGTTGTATGTGAATTGAGGCAGACTCCCTTAAATTAAACTAAGTTATGATGCCCTGTTCTTGCTGTGTTGGTTGTTTTTCCTGAAGATGGTGATATTCGTCTATGGATGAGGAATTTGGAGATGAGGATATGAGAATAGACGATGCATGTCACTTAATTATTGGTGAAAAGTATAATGGACAATCTTGAATAGAGTTACAAGAAAATGTAGGCTAATAAGAGCTTAGGAACTTTGTTGATTGTTGTGCTCTCCTAGGTCTACTTCACTCCCTTTCTACACGTGCCAAATTCACTAGGTCTTTTTTCCAGTGTATTTATAGGATTCAGAGCTTAGCTCAAACTCAAGTCTAATAAGTAAAAATGGAGCAAATAACTGTAAATATATTAAACTAATCGAATTGAACTCGTGTTGTGTTCAATTAGAGCTTGTTCAAACACGACTAAATGCATAATCAAATGAGCTCCAATAAAATCTTTAAAAGTTCGACTATAATTTTGAACGACTGCACGTCCAGATCAATTCAGCTCGTTCAAAGCCCTTTATAGTAGTTGCTAATGTGTTATAAAAATTACTGTGACGAAATTGGTTATTTATTTCCTTTTGAAATATCCCAAAAATATAGTTCTCTCTTAAAATTGGAATTGTATTAAATATTATTTTACTAAAATAACTTTATGAAAATGATGTGCAGAGTATAAATAAAAGCAAAATCTAAATTATATTTCCCAATGAAAATTAAATGTATTTTCTTATTCTGTATGAAAATTGAAGGACAAATTTCACGGGACAGAGGAAGTAAGATTTATGAAAAGATAATGACAGTATGTGAAAAGAAGATTACTTTGACAAAACAATAACGGATATCAAATAATTTTTTCGTGCAATTACAAGACATCATTCTTTAATACAACCTAAGCATTGGCAAACCACTAAATATACTTAAACAAATTCATCTGCAACTAATTAGCAAGCCTAATCCCATCTAAGATAAAAGACAAACAAACATGCCAAAATAAAATGCTGAGATTTTTCCTACCAGAGAGCACAGTTTTGTACAGGGAAAAATGACATAATTCTGAAATGGCCAATCTATATAGGCGCTGCACAGGTGGTTCTAAAATGTCCAGTCTGGTAGCAACGGCTACAATGCACCACGCCGACTGAGAGCGCTCTCCTGTGGCGCCGTCTCTTCCTAGATTGCGCAGGTGGCCGCAGAGACTTGGAGGGTTCACAACCACTTCCTCACCGCAAACTTCGCCTTGTTGGTCTCCAGACATCTCATGCCAGAGTGTTCTATCGGGAATCGGGTGTATTGTCTGAGAGTACGCCTTGCGGAAGCTAGCCACCGTGAAACAGCTCTCGCTGAAGCGGTGCACGTTCTGCCTGCGAGAGGAGGGCTGCAACAGCGTGAGAGCACGGAAGGCCGTACACCTCCACCCTCGACAGGAGCAGCATCTGCTCCGTACATCCACGATGTTGGTTCCTTGATGGGATATGACTTCGAACTGAGCCTCGTTTGCACGGAGAACTTGATAGCTCCGTGCACAGTCGAGAGCATCAGAGACCTGCCTTTCAGCGGAAGGGACCAGTGTCGATGACCACTGCATGCTGGCTTCACGACGCTCATTGAACCAAGTCATTAGCTGCCTGCGGATGCACTCCATCATCTGAACTATTGGCAGGCGGAAGCTTGAGGATCCAAGAATTCAGTGATTCGATGATGTTGGCCGTCAGGTTGCCTAAGCGTGAGCCTTGAAATCTGAATTCGCCCATAAGTGAGGTGGAACTTTCGCACCCAAAAGCAGCATCTTGAGATATCTCTTCCATCTCGAGGATTTTGGAGTCAAATTCCACGACTGTGAGAGCATTTGCAGCTTCCCAGAGAAGTTCGCTGAGAAGGCTGTCGTTGAACTCCTTCCGAAAGCTCTCACTGAGATGAAGCATGCAGAAGCCATGGAAAGCAGTTGGGAAGTTCAATTCCACAGCATCCACAATGCACTTCTGCCGATCAGACAGGACTGTAAGCCTCGGCATGTTCTCTGTGTTGGTGTCAAGAAGTTTGTGCAGCTCGGAAAGGAACCACAGCCAAGATTCATCGTTCTCTTCGTCAACAACACCAAATGCCAAGGGGAAGAGTCCCCCATCTCCATCAAAACTTGTAGCGAAAAGCAGGGTTCCAAGGTATTTGTTCTTTAGAACAGTCCTATCGAGTCCAATAAGCGGCCGACAAGCATTAAGAAATCCATATATCGATGCTTGATATGAAATAAATAGGCGCTGGAAACTATTATCTATTGGGTTGACACAAACTGACGCCATACTCCCTGGATTGATCCGTCTTATCTGGTTGCAATATTGTGGCAAAAGGCGATAATCATCTTCAAACGAACCACGAAGAGAAGCCATGAACCTCTCCTTCCCTCTCCATGCTTGCTTGTACGACAAAGTTATACCATGAGCACGATGAATGTCCTCCAATATTTCTTTTGGCTTGTAATGTGGGTTCTCCTAAGTCGCTCTTCCACAGAATTAGCAACCCACTCAACAGGCGCTTGCTGATGACCAAGATGAGCTATCCCACCACAATTATGCTCGAATAGATTGTTCTGATAGTGAAGGTAGGAACACCGGGAGCTTAGCAGCATGGACTCGCCATGGGCATCCCTCACTAGCACATTTGGCAGTGAAAGCGACTCTTGTCGGACTTGACAGTTTGAATCTCAAAATGGAGGGCAATTGCCATGTCCCTCAATGCCCTGCGACAACTCTTCACATCAGGAAACTCTTGCCCCACAATAAATTCATGTGTAGGTAAAGGAGCCACAGTCCGAGACTGAACAATAGGAGAAGTGGTCAGAACTTGAGGCTGCACAATGGAATGAAGAGGAGAAGATTCGATAACCAATTCAGTGTTCTGATGCATAACCTCAAAGTTTTCATCAACCTCACAGTTCTCCAACACAGCCAATTCATTGTCCTCAGAGAAATGCAATTCATCAACACTTGATGCAACAGTCAGTCTTCTATCATGGTTGTCTGCACCACCCTCGTCCTGACTAAGTCCCGTTTCTCTACTTTCGCCATTTAAGACTTTCTGATCAAGCGGATCATACTTATTCTCATACTCGCTACCTTCACCATACTCATGATCATATTCTCCATCTTGCCCATGTGAAAGTGCCATATCTTGGTTGATCACAGGAGCCAAAAATAACTGTGACCAATATCCTCCTGTCCCATACCTATATTACCATCATCTACTGGCCTTAAGTCAAGATTATGTTCATGGTTCTCTGCCAACGATCCTAAGGAGGACTCTGCTCAGTCGCCAAGTTATGACCACGCCCAACACCAAGTGTAAGTCCTGAACTGTTGGCATATCCCCTCATTGTCCAATTACAACATCCTGATTCACCATTGGTTATAACACTAAGCTAGGAGCCTGGCAGAGCACTTATTCTTCAAAGCCTTCCTCAACTTTTTACGTATCTGGTGCTAAAAAACTAAATATAATTAACAACTGAGAGCAATTATGAAATACCCAAAATTTCATCATAACAGTAGCTCATCCTCCAATGGTAAAAACGATATATTTTCTCCATTTGGCACAGGTTTTGGGTTTAAACGAATAAAGCACAAAGACATAAACTTTACATAAATATTTACATAAGCAATAGGCAAACAAGAACGATAATACGTTCACTAAACACACACAGTGACAGTATTAAGTTTCATTTCGCACATGCTATAAAACGAATAAATCACCCACATTATCTAAACAATTGGCAAATAAGAATAAAAAATCAAAAAAGTTATCAAATTCACATGAAAATCCTGCATAATCCAAAGGAAAAACAACTAAAACAACTTCCATAGGGCCCGACTCCCAGTAATCAAACAGAACTCATTGAAAGGAGCACTAAAAAAGAATAAAGTAATAAAAAGATTAGCAAAATTCATTATTTAAGTAAAAAACGCAACAAACGAATTTAGTGACCAACAAAAACCCTGAAATTAAACCACTTTAAAATCAAAACATCCTCGAGCGAATCGAAACCAGAAATTAACCGCTAAAGCAAAAACAGTAACAGAAACTAAACCGAACGCATCGCCGAGCGCAAAGTCTGGATTTAGTCACGATATTACATAGGGATCTAACTTGCACACACAACACGCAGTAAAACAACAACAAATAATGGCGCGGGAATATAGATTTTGTTACATCTACGGAGAGAGAAAAGAGGAGGGAGAGAATTGAAAATACCTGAAAAACTGGAGGGCAAAGGGAGCTGCGAAAAATTTAGAGGGGCAGCGGCAGAGGCGAAGGGGATTCGGGGATGTGGAAAAGGGGAAGGGTTAGAGAGAGGGTATTTAGGTCAACCTTGTTCCTTTACGCCTCTACTAATTTTTATACTACCGGGATTGCCCTTTGTTGCCATGGGAGGGTAATTTTGGTATTGCACCTCATAGGGAAATTGGGATTCAATTTAAAACCCCCAAATTAGGTGTCCAAATTTAAGCCCCAATGAGATGTTAAATAGTTGTTATTAGAGTCGTCAAAATGAGCTCGGTTCAAAAGCCGCTCAGGTTACTCGAGGTCTAAACTTAAAATTAAAGACCAAAAAAATTCGGTAAAAAGCTCGTCAGAAAAAAGCTGAGGTTCTGACTAAAAAGTTCATCCGATATACTATTATGTATGTATATATATATATATATATATATATTTATAATATTATTTAATATACATATCTATAATTTTTTAATAATATTAATTATATTTTATATAATTATTTATTTTTATAATTAAAAATATTAATTTTATATATTTAAAATTAGAAAAATGATCTAACTGCCCGCTTATGGTGGTTTGAACTTCATATTTTAGGCGTCCATTAAAATTTAAGAGCCTACTAGCTTGAGGTGGGACCGGACCGGCCCATTCTTTGCCAACTATAGTTGTTATGTAGGAAATCCAAAAAATTGGACCATCATAAACTCAAGTTATGATAATATCCAAAGTTATTTAGAAGGTTAGTGGAGATATTATCAAAATATTTAGAAAATTAAAGATTTCTAGTACTAGTAAGTATAAGATGCATAAACAAATTCTGAAAAATCAATTTGATATGTTGTTATATCTCAATTGTAGGAGTTAAGATGAATTATAGTTTTTTGATAAGTGACATGTTGAATTATATTTTCTTTTATAAGTGAAATGTTATCTGTGGTAATTCAACCACCAATACCGGGTACATATATAGCATACTTTTTTTCTAAAGAAAATGAAAATAAAAATGATATATTATTAAAAGCACGAGTAAGGATAAATAGGAAAACCAATCACAAACTCGGATGAGAATACATGAGGGATATGATAATTCGTAGCAACATGTCGATCTTCGAGAGTAATGCCCATAAAGCCAATGTTTTGAAAGTCGGACCATAATAAGTTAGTTTAACCGTGAATAGGTTAGTTCAACGGTTTGATTTTATATAATTTTCAAATAACTCAAAAATCACATTGCACTGGTAACAATCGATCAAAAGCTGGAAAAAATGGTGAGCCGACGAACCAACTCGATTGTTCATAATTTCAATTAATAAAACAGTCAATTGAGTAAAATGTGTCAATAGGATTATAACCAATTTGAAACTTTTAATCTTATTTCTTAATTAATCAATTAAATTATTAATATTATTATTATTATTATTATTATTATTATTATTATTATTTGTAATTAATATTTGAAGTTATTATTAAACTAATTTGTTGTACAATTTACATTTATGTAAGTGATGATTATAATGTAAATAAAAGATACTGTAGGAATTAATCGAGATTTGTGATTACTCTTTATTATAATCATGGGTGTTTGGGAGCGTCATATTATTCTTGTCTTAGTAATAAGTTAATGGAATATTATGCATCTGGTGACTTACGATCGTGGGCAAATGAGATGTTTAGATCTCAATGCCTAATGGATTTGTGTTGTAGTTGCACGAGGTCTTATGAGTTTGAGAAGAATCTATTGTCTATAGAGCAACTGGATACTAGAAGTTATGTTGTTGCTTTTGGCTGCAACAACTAGAAGATTACTAGAGGAGCAATTGTAGTAGCTCGAGGTAAAAAGGAAGATACGTTGTACACAAAAGATTGCATTGCTATTGCATGATGAAAGTGTGATGTGGATTTTTGGCATTGTCGTATTGATCTTGTGAGTGAGAAGGGAACAAGAGAGTTTTGGTCCAAGGAAGAATTATTAGATTTCAGGATAGTTAATGTTAATCATGTGTTTTCGAGAAATATAAAAGAGTGAGTTTTTGAATGGTAGCAGAATCCTTAAGCAACAGGAATCGGGTGTCCAAGATTGTCACAATGCACACAGTCAAGGTATTGAGTTAGATATTTCTGAATCGTATATGAGCAAATGAGTTCAAAATCAACACGTCATTGTTGAAGAACCGGATAGACCACTAGCACCGAAGCAAGTTAGAGAGCAAACGAGGTATATGGAGGGTATGAGCAATTGAAAACTTAAAATGGATGAGATGTATTACTTGATATTCATGTTTACTAAAATTGTGACCTTAGAGAAATTGAAGCTATAGATAGCTTGAGTTAGCTTTGAAATTTGAAGATGAAGGCTTAGCACTGGTACGTAAATACAAAAAATAGGTTAAGAATTTATAATTACATATGAAATCAGCCTACAAATGGAAATTGACGGGTAATAGAATCTTATAAAATTATAATAAGAGACTGAAGATTATTGGATTATGGAGTCTTATAGAAATAGAATTCATGAATTTTGGAAAAGTTATAGTCAGAATAGGTTATGCCTATTGGGGTTTTTTATTTCTTACAAATAATCCATCATCATTATTATAGTGTGTAAAATATCATCTTCAAAATTCTCTAATGAAAAATTATTAATTTGTCAGTTCCCCAACTTAATCTCGTGGAGACGAAGTTGTTCTAATTGTTTCGTAATTTATTTCGTAACATCGATCAAGTGTTCAAAGACGCCATTAGATAATTCAGCATTAGCTTTATTGTTTTTATATCTATACTACTATAAAAGCCAAAGAGTGAGCAATTGGCGCTAAAACTATGAAGCTTCCTAAAAAAGATAACCATTATTAATATATTTTATTATAACTTTAATCATTTTTGAATTGGTACTACCAAAATCTCCATCCAATTGTCCTGCGAATATCACTTGGGAATTTGAAATATATACTGGATTATCAATTGGGTTGTATTAAAATTTGAGATTTGGGCTCCAAATCAAGTTTGAATTCAAATTTCTATTGATGTTGGAGCCATTTACCCTAAATTCAGCCTATAAATACATGTATACGTGGCATTGTTTTCAGAATCATTTCTACTCATCTCTTTTACTCATATTGATTTAAATTATTGCACTTCTAACCTTTAATTTCTTCAACTTCCGAAACAGTTGCAACTAGAATGACGTATGGTTAGCTTTTGGTATAATCGTGTTGGTTAGCCTCAAACTTTCTGTAATATATGTGTGTTGGGCGAAAATGAATGCCGGATAAATGTAGATTGTGGTTTGTTGAATATTTTGAGGCGTACATGTTAGAGACGAAGGGATGTCGAGAGACTAAGAATTGTCGTGGTGGCATGTTGTAGGGTTAGAAGCACTGGATGGAAATTGAGCCGGTGCTGCAAAGATTCAATGGGTTGGAGTAGAAATGAACTGTGAACTATTCTGGAATAGTTCCGCTGTGAACCGAGGCGTAGAAAATGCTAATTTATGTGTGTGTGTTGGCAGTGGTAGAGTGGTTAATCTGCGAAGTCAAAGGTCTCGGTTCGAGTCCACCGTGATGCAGCCTTTAAAATTTCTGTATTAATTGACCAAAAAATAAAAATAAAAATGCTAATTTATATTGTAGAATGGATTAATTAAATGCTTTCTGATTTTGGGAGGGACTAAAACCTGTTGGATCGGGTTTGGGGATTGGTAGTAATAGTATTGATTTATGCGATATGGGCTGTTATTGGGCCGATGGGGTATGTCTTATTTGTTGGACTATGAAAATTTCTATGTTTTTCTTTATCTTTTTATTTATATATGTTTAACAATAGATAATTTTATTACTTTGAAGTTTTGAATTGTAAATAAAATAATCTGCTAGATATATCCCATGTAAACTTCAATGATTATTTTATTTCAATGTATATTCGAACACTTTCTTTTTGCTTCTATATTGTGTACTAGATAACTATAATAATAAAAGAAAAATTGTAACACTTTTAGGATTGAAAAAGGTTGTAGCTTCATTTTGGACGGATTCGTTGGAAAATCTAAATATTGTTCAACAATATTATTTAGATAAAATATTCTGACCAACATTTTTTCGTGTAATAATTTTTAGATGAGTTGGTTTAAATATAGATTAGTATAGAGTTTCAAGATAATGTATTACAGGAAATGTGGTATTTTTTATAATTGTGTTTATAAGTCAATATTTGTAGCACAATATGATTCGATTAATCTACTCTTGGAATTGGATGAAGGATAATATTTTGATAATACAATGCTTGCATAAATGTGTGTTTAAAATAAGAAGCGATGAAATTAAATGATGCCATTTTTAAATATTAAATACAAGGACTAATCCCATTATTAAGCAATCTTGTATGGATTTTATAATGTAATAGAATTTTTAAGTTTAGATTTAGAATTTGCTACACTAACATAAATTAAATGATTATTTGAGTTATTTAATTGTTATTTTGAATTGTTATGTGTATTTTCTATTTATATAAGAGAGTTTTTTTAATGTGATTAATATACTTAAGATAAATAATTGACATGTAGATTCTTACTTTGAAAAACATGTATTAAGTCATGGCCAACTCAATGTTGTTGTACTAAGGCTTAGTAGTCACTGAGATTTGGAAAAAATAAAATAAAATTGTGGTGTGATGATGTAGATTGTACCTCTACTCAAAATGTCGTTTATAAAGAAGTTGTCTATAAAAGCTAAGAGTTTGTCTGTATAAGAATTCCCGCCAAAAGCTACATCGAATTGTCCTATAGATATTCTTTGAAGATAAATAAACTTATTTTTCATTGATTTTGTATTTTAGCCTTAGGATCGTTCTCTTTGATTGTAAATTTATCATAACAAAATGAGGGATACGAAAATATGAAAAAAATTGTCACATTTAGTGATCCCAAACTTTTTTGTCCCATGTTCTATAAGGTGGAAAATATGGAAAAATATTATCACATTAATATCCATGATAATATTATCATGAATTGAAGTGAAAATGAGGGAAAATGGTTGCCAATTTTTTTCATCGCTAGAAAAATTATCCATCCTATAAAACATGTGAATAGTGGAAAATGGTGAAAATATATGTTTCCACTATTTTCCAACAAAGAGAGGCACCATTAATACTAAATAAGTTTTTAGGTAAATGGATAGTTGCTGTCAGCTTTGATATTGAATACTCATTTTTATAGTCAAATTACATTTCATTTAACCTAGGGATTTTTTGTGTAATGCAATTTTTTTACTTTAGAATCACATAGGTTATCTATTTATTGTAGTGAGGCTTTGGCTTCAAGTTATGGAGTCAAAATTATGATTCGCATTATAGACACCTAGCCATTTATGGTTTCTCCAACATCTCTCAATTTTTGCACCGCATCTACTATACTTCTCAACATCCAGATTGATTACTACGAGGCTTGGCCTACGTGTTTAAATTTTTATTGTATTTTTTGAAAAGAATTATTTATGGCGTAACACTGTAGATTGTACATATGCTCAAAATGTTGTGTATAAGGAAGTTTTCTAATTTTATGATCTAATGTTTTTAATGTACTCCATTTGTCTCATTTAAAATGTCTTATTTCTTTTGGGCACGAGTATTTACGAGAATGATATAAAATAGTTAAAGGGATAAAAATTGGGTATGACTCACATTTTTGAAGTGCTAATTATTTCTTACAATAGAATGAGATATTTATAATTGGATACAAAAAAAAATGAGATATTTTAAATGGGACGAGGAAGTAACTTTTTTATGCAATTTGTCTCTTGATATAACTCTTTAGGTGATCATATTTGAATTAAATATATGCAAAGATAATTTTTTTACATATTCATGTATTGCGAATACTATACGATTTATATCTATATACGTATATAAAAGCTAAGAGTAAGTCTGCACAAGAATTCCAGCTAAAAAAGCTACACATAATCGTCCTATGAATATTCTTTGAAGTTAATTAAACTAATTTTACAGTGGTTTTTGTATTTTTAGTCTTACGGTTGTGCTCTCTTTGGTTGTAAATTTATCATAAAAAAATGAGAGACAAAAAAGATGAGAAAATTTTATCACATTTTAGGGTCTTCATTTTTATATCACATATTCTCTAAGATGATAAATATGAGAAAATATTATCACATCAATTTCTATGATAATATATGACGTGAAAAAATGAAAAAAATGTGGCTTGAAATTTTTTCCATCATGTCAGAAAAAAATTATCCATCCTATAAAACCCGTGAGAATAGTGGAAAGATGGTGAAAATATTTATTTTTCACATTTTCCATCAAAGAGAATGTACCATTACTACATAAGTTTTTAGGTTAATGGATAACTGATGTCAGTTCAAGTCTTCTTCATATTGATTCATCGTTAAAGCCAAATTATATTTCATTTAACCCATGCAATTTTTTTACTTCAGAATCAGATATGTTATCTACCTATTATAGTGAGGTTTGGGCTCCAAGTTTTGGAGCCAAAATTATAATTTTTTCTAAAATTTTAAGGTTTGTGTTGCCTATATATAAACTCCTCCAAAATCTCCTATTTTTTGCATCTCATCTACTATATATACTTCTCCAATATCCATATTGGTTATTACAAGGTTTGACCTATGTGTTTGAAAAGAATATTTTTTGGTGTACATAATGTCGAACATAAAGTTTTAATACCTCGATTTTCGTTCACACCATCGTATTCACTATTATCATTTAAGTTCCAACATCAGTAATTTTTCGTTCACACCATCGTATTCACATGCAATGACTATTAATAAAAGTCAAGATCAATCTCTTACATGTGTTAGTTTTACTTAAAATGATATGTTTTGATTGTAGCCAACTTTATGATGTTGTAGCAAGGGTCACTATTTGTTGAGGTTTTGAAAATTCTAATTTATGGGGTTTGTGATGGAGAGTCGGAGACTATCTCTCTACTGAGAATGTTGGGTATAAAGAGATTTTTCACAATGTTTGATGTAATTGATTATAAAATTTTATATATATTTGTCTTCTCACTTTTTTTTTTTACTTTTGATTATGTTGATGTGTTGATTATATGCACATTAAAATTTTTACACATTTTCTAACCTCACGGGTGCAATACTAGTTACTAATTAAAGTGTGATTGAAGCACGGGGGCGTTCAGATCCAGCGCACCAGTTGGGAGCTGAGTGTCATATGAAAAACGAGCGCTACGAAACATGGTACAGATTCATGAACCCATCATCTCCTACTTTGAATCCTGCAACCCTCTCTAATCTGCACGAATACGAGATATTTACCTCTCCGCAATTTGGCGCTTTCTTGGATTTTTTACACCAAGAAAAGGACTCTTATCCAATTCCACTATCTCTCTCTCTCTCTCACACACGCGCGCGCGCACAGCGTGAGCGTGTCTATATACAAGGTATCAGTTTTGGGGTTTTGACATTCATTTCCTCTTGTATCTAATTTCTTGTTCTTTTTTTTGATAGAGATAGTTTTGGTCGAGGACCCAGAATTTCATAATTACTAGGTTTTCTTGGGATTTTTTTTTTTTTTGGGGGTAAACTTTATTCTTTGAAAAAGTTAACCCTTTTTCTCCCCTAGTTTTTGGATTACTTCGGATGTGGGGTTTCCTAAAAAGTAGTTATTGCTTTAGCCTAGGGCTAACACGCTCATTATTCATTACGTGTAAGATTTCAGGTTGTTGGCCGAATTACTTAGTGTTTGTCTGAGAATCTTGTAGGTGAGGTTTTATATCCTATCAATTTTGTGGTTTGTGTAGCTTGATATCTGATTTAGCCGACAGAATTGGGTTTTGAGCTGTTGTTTTGTGTTGAACTATTTGGTGGATTCAGCCTTCTAGAGTTGAGTTTTGTGTCATTTAAGATGGGGAGTAAGTTTTGGTTGAGTGATGAGGATAAGGCTATGGTGGAAAGCGTAGTGGGCAATGAAGCAGCCAGTATCTCGCTTGGTCGGCCTCGAACAATGTGCTGTCGGAGTTTTCTCCGTCCTGTGGGGATCTAGGGGTGCAGCAAGCTCTATTTAAGATTGTTGAGGGATCAGATTGGACGTATGCGATATATTGGCATGTCTCCAAATCTAAGTCAGGCAAGTCCGCTTTGATATGGGGTGACGGGCATTGTAGGGAGTCAAAGGAAGGTGAGGGTGAGGATAGGAATGGCCCCAAGAATGAGAAATCAGTGGATGGAGATCGTAGGAGATGGGTGCTATACAAGATTCATGCTTGTTTTGGGGGTTCTGAGGATGATAACGTCGCTGCTAAGTTGGACAAAGTTTCGGATGTGGAGATGTTCTATCTCACATCGATGTATCTTGCATTCCCCTTTGAAAAGCCATCCATTCCTTCCCAGTCTTTCAATTCTGGTAGGTGTATTTGGGTTTCTGACGTGAAGAGCTGTTTGGAACGTTATGAGTCGAGGTCATATTTGGCGAAGTTGGCTCGATTGGAGACAGTGGTGTTTGTTCCAACAAAGTCCGGGGTGGTGGAGATTGGCTCGAGGAGGTCGATCCCTGAGGATAGGAGTGTTATTCAATCAGCTAAATCTGTTGTTGTGAAACCGAGTTTAGCACAGGTGAAGGCTGCTCCAAAAATTTTTGGTCAGGAGCTGAGTGTTGGGGTTCGAGATCAGGTCCGATTAGTATTAGCTTCTCTCCAAAGGTGGAAGATGATTCTGTCTATTCTTGGAATCATATGATTTGCAGACTCTAGGTGTAGGTGGTACTCAAATATATGGAAACTCATCGAATGGGCACAGAAGCGAGGATAGTGATGGGAAGCTATTGTCACAATCCATTATTTCCAACTTTGAGCAAGCTGGAGAGGATTCGTTTCTCATTGCTGATGAGCAGAAGCCTAGGAAACGGGGTAGGAAGCCAGCAAATGGGAGGGGAGAGCCATTGAATCACGTGGAAGCAGAAAGGCAGAGACGTGAGAAGCTCAATCAACGTTTTTATGCATTGAGAGCAGTAGTTCCGAATATCTCCAAGATGGACAAAGCGTCTCTGCTTGGTGATGCAATCGCCTATATTGCAGATCTTCAGACGAAGATAAGGATAATGGAGACAGAAAAGGGGATTTTGAACGGAAATGAGTATCACTGCACCATACAAGATATTGAGTTTCTAGAAAGGCACGAAGATGCAGTTGTGCGTGTAAGCTGCCCTCTGGACTCTCACCCCGTATCCGGGGTTGTAAAGGAGTTGAGAGAGCATCAAGCTTCAACACAAGAGTCCACCATTTCCTTAACCGAGCGTGGTGAAGTCGTCCACACATTCTCCATACACACTCAGGATGGTGCTGCTCAACAGTTGAAGGATAAGTTGGCCGTTGCTCTCTTAAATTGATTTTAAATGTAAATATTGTTATTTTAACTTGTGTATCATGAAGGGATATGTTCCTTATCAAGGCAAAATGTGGATGCCTGTAGAAATCAACTATTTGTAATCACGATCAGTTAATACATATCCATTATTTTCTCTAAATCAAGACTTTTGGCTTCACTTTTTCTTTCTCTCGTCTTCTCTTATGCATCGAGTTCTTCCTTGGAAGGCTTTGGAAATCTTATACATTTGTGTCTAGACATTTACATATAGTTAAAGTATGTGCAAGAATTGATTGTTGAATATATGCAGATAAATCAGTTAGATGTTATGCCCCATTATTGTGTTCTGGGAGTTTTATCTGGATAAGGCTGCCTATCCTTTGCTATTTCAGGCTTGGAAAACAGATGGTTTTGCCGTGTAAAGCTTAAAGATAGCAAGTACACCACTTGAGCAATTGAACGAGTTTGGAGTCTACATTAAGCACTTTGTCGTTCAACTTGGTTTCTTTAAGCTTAGAATAATTTCAATGGTTGATTCATTCTTTTCACTTGTGCAGACCTTTGCATAGCCATAATGTCGGTGAAGCCATCTAGCAACGGAGGTTGGTAGCAGAAGATGAGCTTCTGCCTGGAATGTTTTTCAAAGTAGCCATCAATCTGTTGTGAGTTGTATTCTATGAGGTTCGTTTCAGTACAATTACTTTCCGATGCTATCTGTTGTTTGGATGCAACACAGATACACTACTCAATCTCGAAGGTAAAAATTGAAATTTCTTTGGAGATGGCCTCATTGAACGAATTTGTGTTCGTGCATTTACAATTTCTACAGGATTAATTTACCTAGTTAACTATATAGTCATTGACAGCATATGTTAGATAATCCGAACCGAAAGCATGTGAGATATCTTACAAAATGAGTTCTTTCAACTCTTAAGGAAACATCTCCTGTTGATCAAAGCATTACATTTAAAAAATGTCCATTTATCATCTGTTATTATTTTATTTCCTATCATCTGTTACAACAGGCCAAATGCACACCTAAATCACCAACCTATTTGGAAAAGAATCAAACATAGGAAATAATTGGTTCTTAAACAAACAATAACTGCATATATCTCGTGAATTTGCAGCTTCTGTTTGCTGTTTGCGGTTGAGTTTATATCCTCTTAGCAGCCACACGAACTCGAAACTGTGCTCTGGATACGCGTTGCTAGCTGCAAGAGGAGGGGAGGAGGCGCTATCGACCTGCCAGCAAAGTTGCGCTGACCGATGCTGGCAGTGCACGGACTTCCGCCTGGGGTGGGGACCCACGAGCAGGGTCCCGGCTCGGTGGTGGAGCGATGCCATGCTGCAACGGCGGCAGCAGGAGGTCTTGGCCCCTCCTCAGCCATTGCTCTTCTTCTTCATCAAGAACTCGAGTGGCTTCGTATGGACTATGGTTTTATGGTGAGAAATGCTAGTACTACAGTAACCAAGATTGCTTTTTTAGACATCATCTTGTTTTTGAAAGCAGCAAATTTTTAAATATATTTGGGTTGAGATTAAATAATGTTGCAAGTAAAAATTGAATGGTGAGTTTACAGGTTTGAGGTGTGTAGGTATATATATTGCATGGGAGTAATGATAAAAAAATGTGTGACTTGACTTCAGTTTTGTTATATATTTTTTAGTTGAAATTGCGGGAGTTGACTATTGACTACGTGGAATAGGAAAAATATTTAAGGTATTTAACTGCTATACCATAGTCATGTTCTTGTATTAATCGACTTTTATTTTAAAAAATTCAAAACTTCACAATTCTCATTTCAAAACTACTTTTGAGTGATTTGAATGTATTAAAATTTGCTTAATTTTCTAATCGATATGAATTCTTCAACTTGAACTAATTATTTATATTCTCTCATTCAATTCAAGGGATTCAATAATCAAAGTAATATTTTTCTTATAATATTTGATTATTCAAGATACTGACTTGTTAAAGAAGCAAAAAATGTTTGTCAAGCATTTTGGTAAATACACGTTTAAATGTTGTTAAATGTTGAGATTTGCACAAAACGTGTAAATCAGGCAAGTAAAACGATGTTACTCTTGGCAAATTTGAGAATCACAACATACAAATTTGAGATTGACCAGCAGAGACGATCACCAAATTGTTGAATTTTATTCTTCCCATTATTATTATCACACGCATGATCGTAGATGAATCAATTCAGATCTTCTATTACATTTTATTTTGCATGTTCTATTATATTCGTGGATAATTGATACGTTATCTACACCTTAATATTAGATAATTTTAACAATTCTACCATCTATCTATGTACTCATGTATAGAAATTTTTATCTTATGTAACAAGTACTATCTTGGGTGTACATTTGATAAATTCTCATGTTTTATGCGATAATCGTAAATCGTAGATATGGATAAATCACACTTAAAAAAATTTAGTGTGATGAGTTAGACTCATAAAAACATTAGTGGAATTCGAGTATGTACTCATATAAATTCATTTTACTAGTGAGTCATTTCAAAAGAAGGAACAAGTATCAGGACTTTTGAAATTTCGACTGGCGTGTTATTCCACAAACTAGGTATTCACAAAGATGCTCACATATACATTCCTAATAAGTTTGGGTTGAAATTTGTGGATTTGAGTTGAATAAGTTGAAATGTCTGAAATTTGTCATGGGGCAAAGGCTTTATCGGCGCCCAAAACATGGATAGGTCGATTGCCACATCATCTATCATTAAAAATAAAATAAAAGATCATTTGGAGCAAACCGCCGATGGCCACCCTTGGAAGTTGGACCGCACCCAATCTTGGTGCTCGGGCCTCTAATTTTGTGATACTTGTTTCATAATTGGTTTATCGAATTTTATTTGAATATTGAAATAAATAATTAATATTTTTGTATATTATATTTTATCTAGAAAAATTGTTTTTTATATTTCTATTTTCTATAAACAGGCACCAATAGTATCATTATTTTTATACATATAATACAATTCTCTCATCTTCTTTATATATAACATCATTTGTTTGAAGTACTAGTGGTTTATTTCTAATTTCATATTTCAAATCTTGTAACTTTTGTTCTTGTTATATTTTCTATTTTTATTGGTTTGTAACTTATTGAATTTTTACATATTTTCTAATTTTAATTTATTTTTGTTATAATTAATTTTATTTTGATTAAAAATAATATAAATAATTATATATAATGATCTGGTTGGATAGTTAAAAGTGATCATTGATAAATCATCAAAAGTGAATGTGATTGGGTTGAGATCAATATTAGTAATATAAAAGAGAAAAATAACTTAAATATTAGAAAAATTGGATGATTAAATATTACAAATATAGCCTGATGTTACACTTTTGCATGTTTTTGGTATTCTTATCGGGACGAACTTCAAATATTTTATTGATGTTACACTTTTGCATGTTTTTGGTATTCTTTCTATACAAATAAAATTAACAAATATTGGAGTAATTTACAATTATAAATGAAACTTCTAAGTTTTACATTCTTATGCTTGGACTTTTTATTCATTGCTAATCTCTGTGTACTGTTGTTAAATCCATTGTACGGTTGGAATCACCCAACCCCCATGTCATCTTTTCCAAAAAAAAATTGGCTAATATATCATATTCCAAATTCAAAACGCAAAACATTTATCCTAACCTCAACTTTTTTTCTTTCTTCAATCATATCAACACACAACACACTTTCTTTAGCAATAAACACACAACATTTGATTATATACCGATTTGCAATTCGTTCAAGTAGCACATATTTTGTTTTGACAGAAGTCGGATAGCATGTGGAATTCTTCCTTCTTCGTTTCAAATTAGTACTTTGGACCAGCAATTCTTAAGCTGAATTTCAATAAAGAAGAATCGAAATACTTTCAATTTATTCAGTAAAAGCACTAAAACATAATTCAATGAGTCAAGTCAAACATTTCAACTCCCACGCTCTTCATTCTTGATTCTTGATTTAGCTGCCTTCTTCTATCACACAACCTAACAACACACGCACAAGTGCAGATACGACCAAACCATCGACATCGGGGAAAGCAAAATAAGGCATAAGTATGTAAACAACAAGGTCTAACCAACAAATATGTTGCTAAACACAGATGGACTTTGATTGATTTGTAAACCAGAAAGAAAACCCATGGCTGATCAATATTCACAAATGATCACATTTACATTTATTTCTATACATCTAAATGCTGCAACAAACAATCATAGTATGTATACAGTATGTATACATAATTATAGGCGCGTGGTATAACAGCATAGAGTCAGTATGCATACGAGCAGGGAGATACATCAAGAAATCCTAACCTACAAACGGATGGGGCACATTACTGTTGTTCTGAAATCTAACGACTGATGAAAAGGTGGCTTTACAATAACTGACCTCCATCTACTCTTCCGGGATGATATATCTGTATCAGTAGCGTCGATGACCTCTTATGCTGGCGTGCTCTTCGCCCATCTGTTGGCTCACTTGCATTCAAAAGGGTGAGCAAGTACAGCTCCTCGTCTAACGCAACAAACCCAACTGATGCATCATCAGGGACCTTCTTTGGCACACAAGTCTCCTTTGCCCAACGATTAGAGGTCTTAGCATACCTGCGAGGAAAGGATAATGTAACAATATCAGCAACTATTTTCTGTTTCACATCTCACCAAAACTGCAGATTAGCAAAACCAATAAGCTGAACCACATAGATAACGGGACACTATAAGACTAGAAAAGCAGAGCAATAACTGTGAAACAGACTACAGTGGCAGACCCGAACCCTCAAACCTCGACAAGCATCAGTCAAATATATGCAAAATAAGCAATGCTGCCTACTTAGACATGCTGCAATCAACAAGATTATCTCAAAATGCTAGAGACTAATAGTTCATGTTCTTAGATTCTTTCCTCGAACTACTCTAAACAACAAAAGTAGTACTACGTATCCACAACAACGATAAACTAGAATTACATAAATAAACATAACAAATTACTAGCAAATGACAATGCTCTATGCATGAGGAGTGTAGAGGTAAGACCAGATGATTTATATATTTTTCTTAAAGCTACTTTACACCACACTAGACAAGCTACATTCAGCAACATCATAGCAATTAACACTAAAATTCTTTCCACCCAAGTCTCAGGACCAATACTTGCACCATATATTCACAATAACAGAAAACAAAATCCATAATTGAACACAAGGAATCATGGTGAAGAAGTCTACAAATTTACCTGAATATTTCACCTCTATCAAGCATAAATACACCAGGAGAATCCCAGCCACCATCATCAGCCACAACAATTTTCCCCAGCCTCCGCCTCTCCCTTCCTCCCACATATCACCAAGCTCCTCCATTTCCCCATTCGTCAGCTCCATCACCACCGTATCCCTATAATACTCATCCACTGGAAAACCCCGACACCGTCCTCGACTCCCGTGCCCTCCATCACCCAAAACTCCCTGCCAATAAAGAATCCAGCACAGCCGGCTCGGAACCTAGGCAAACCATCCAACGCCACCCACTCGTCATTCCCTATATCATACATCTCTGCCGAGCTCATCCTACTCCCGGCCGCCCCGAACATGGTGTGCCGCGACCCGCCGCCGGCCACCAAAATCTTGCCGCGCTCCGGCACGGCGGCGCGCGAAACTGCCACGCGGCGTGATCATGGGGATAGAGACTCCCAGGAGAACGCGGCGAAATCGAAACGGAACGCAGAAGAAGACGGCGAGGGGCGATCGAGGGGAACGACCGGGTATCGAAAAGGACCCGCCGAGAACGTAGAGATGGGGCCCACCGCGACGGAGATGAAATTGAGAGGCCGTAGACGTGCGGGTTGCAGGGCATCAGCGGAAGCGGGCACCACGACATATTCTTCGGGTCGAATAGATACGGCGGCGAAATCGAAGGATCCTGTGGGAAGATACAGAGCAATTTCGGCGCGACGACATAATTCTGGCGGAGAGATTAGGGTTTTCGAGGAGAAGAAGCGCCTCCACGATTTGCAGGTGAGTTTGAGGCGAACGTGATGACAGTAAGGAACGAATGCGAGAATCAACGCTCCGACGTCGTTAGGGAGGCCGGGAATTAGGGTTAGGGTTTGAATCCCGAAGTCGTCGTACGATTGCGGCGGCGCCATTTCTGAATCAATTGATACGAACAAACTAATAATCGTCTGCGATCGTCCTCATCAAACGAGGAATTGCTGCTGCAGCTGACGAATTTCCACGCCCGATTGAAGAGAGGTGGGAAAGTGGTGTATGTACAAGACGTAAGAAAGAATGTACAAGCGGTGATGCAGAGTGCAAAAGATTCAACCTTTTGTAACGGTGCACTTCTAGAGTGTGAATTTATGGAAATGGAAATTGGAATGGCGGTTTCTTCATCGCCAATCTTTCAATATCGTTGACAAAAGGAAACGCCCTTTATGTGGTTGGCCAAGTGTACAGATGGACGACACGTGTCTATGGATTCTCTTTTCTGTTATGATTTTCAGTTACTCAGACAAGAGTGCGGTAATAGTTACATAATTTCGTAGTAGGGTTAATTTCATCAAATGTACTTGTATTAAATTGATTACTAAATTTTAATTTATTTCAAAATAATTACTAAATTTATATTTATATTATTTAAAGTTTTAATTCAAGGTTTTTAATAATGTTATTCCACAAAATATCACGTAAACTTCCCCATTTAAACTATCTCATTAAAATATTTGCTACATCATTTTCTATTCAAAATAAGGTAAACTTGTCGTTCATTGAGTCCGCGTCTTGCTAGGATTTCGACGAGTATTGGATCAAACAGCCAGATGGCTGAGTTCAAGGTCTCGTGCTCGCTTGTGCCTCTAGAAATCCGGCCTCACAGATTAATTCCGAGAGCAGCTGTTTGCGATCAAGCTCAGGCTGTGCATGCTTCGGAAGGTGCTGCCAATGAGCGAATAATGGGGATAAGAAGCAGTCGTTTCCGATGAATCAAATAGTGCTCTTGGAGTCCAATTGGTACACCACTACAGAAGAGATTTCAGGTGATCCTAGTTCGTGTAAGAATGGTAAAAAAATTTGGAAACAAAAATCGAAATGAAGACATAATTGAAGTAAATTAAGATGTAGAGAGCCAAGCAAATTAAGGCTACTTGGCTGTGGGTGCAACAACCATAAGCAAAACAATAGCTACACCCGGAGCCAAGTAGATGTCCTAACTTTATGTCTATTTATTGCTGAAGTTTATGATCATATAGTCTTTTTGCTCGATTTCAACCATCCACTTGGTAGAACTTGTCTTTTATGCATGTTTGGACATGTTGAATTTTTCTTGTATGCACTATGTAATTTGAGATTTTGTTGTATGACTATTGATCTACTAGAAAATGATGCTTTGTGAGATATGGGAAAGCTCTTGGAATGGATGATAAATTGCTGCCATGATATGTTTCGTTCATTTCCTAATTATTAACTACGATTTCTTAGTTCTTGCTAATATCTTCTCCTTAGCTCTTTGCACCTTAATTTACTTCGATTATGGCTTCATTTTGATTTTTGGTTTCCAATTTTTTATCTGTTCTTATATTTCTCTCGTGATGTGCACAGTGAACTGTTGCAGAGTGAGTTCTTTAACGAACCTAGAAATGAAATAGAAGAACGTGAAGCTGCCACAGACCTTCGAGAAATGATAGAGGAGCATGAGTTGTTCTTGGAATTTTCTCCGATACTACAACGGATGAAGCGAAGCCGCCGACAACTTGAGCGAAACAATATCACTTATATCCTCGAAATAGATGAAGTCACCAAGCAAGAAGCTGCCATATTGCTGGCAAATATTTTAATGAGTTAATTTAAATGAGGAAGTTTATGTGGTATTTTGCTTACCATGTGGAATAAAATTTATTAGGAAAAATTGAATTGAAACCTTAAATGATATAAAGTATAAGTTTAGTAATCATTTTGAAATATATTAAAGTTTAATAATCAATTTGATACAAATACCATAATCTAGTAACGTTTGATGCAATTAACCCTTACGATGTAATTAATGAAGTGGGCGATCTTACGTATAAGTAACGTGTCCTCAAATTTAATAAATATTTATACGATACATGCCCGTAAATAATTGGGTTATCTAAAAAAAAGGCAGAGTAAGTCCATATTATTGTTTAATAGTTTGCAAATACATTTTAAAAATCAGGCTACACACTTATATATATATATATATATATATATATATATATATTTTAATGAAACTCAAATATGTGACTTTTTGATTTTAGGAAATCCACTCAGTCATAAGTGTTGGAAATTATGGATGGTGAGTGGAAATTGCTAGTAATGAGATTCATGGCCTTTGGCCTTTCATTACCAAAGGAAAAAAAACCCGCCGACTCTTGATGTTAAGAGTTAATGGAATATTGATGTTTGTCATCAATTGTGACCTTAGAACATCCCTCTTGGAGTGCTATATATAGTGCATCATTCTAGAGTTAGAGGAGGAATCAAAACATTCTATTCTCTAGCAAAAGCAAAGCATTCTACTTGCATTCTTAGCTCATAGTTCTTAGTCTTGAGTTCGGTTCTCGTTTCCGTCCGGTTCGTCGGGGCTCGACTTGTTTGTGGTGCTACTACGATCGAGGCGAAAGTCGTTTACCTTTGAGGACGAGCCATGATCGTGAGCACTACAGGCGTTTTCGTCTTACTGAGCGAAGTTCAAACCGGGCGACTTATTGATAAATTCTTGTTATCTTGACATCTCATTTGTAATAGTTATTATTAATCATTTCATTGTAATTTTGCACGATATTGTAACCAATATTCAACTACAATCGCAAGGCGAGAAAATTCGCCCAACTCTCTGTTGAGTTACACGATCGTGCAAATTGAAGATGTCGACCAATCCGATGGCGCCGCCGCCACCACTCAATCCGTTGGAGCGATGGCGGTTCCACCATGGCTCTAGTCTTTGAACCCGCATTCCGTGGCTCAACAACCGCCAATTTTCACGGCGTTGACTTGCGGCTGGGCGCATAAGATGATGTTTTACATCACCACAATGGGGCTTGCTAGCTTCCTGCGTGAAGACGTCTTGCCTATTCCTTCCGAGGAAGAAGCGGACGTAGAAGTGCGTATGAAATCGACACTTGGTATCATTCCGACTATCGTGTTGGAATATGGTGTTAAATGGGCTTGATAATAGCTTTATTTAATGTATTCTTGATCGAGGATCGCCAAAGAGTTGTGGAAAGCACTTAACCAAAAGTATCGGTTGAGGAGGCTAGCACGAAGAAGTTCGTGGTTACCGAGCTCACCGAGTTCAAGATTGTGGATTCAAAACCGATCATGCCTCAAGTACACGAGTTTCAAGCTACGTTGCACGATGTTCACGCCGAAGGTATGCTCTGCTGAACAATATTCCATTGCAATTTTAATTGACAAATTGCGGAAGGATGGAAAGGGTTCGAGATCTTACCTTAAGCACAAGCGAAAGGAGATGACCATGAAAGCATGGTTGCTCGACTCAAGTTGAAGCTCAAGTTAAGGAGGCGAGAGTTGAAGGCTAAAAGTCCGATGGAGGCTAAGGCAAATCGGTGAGGGAGGACCTTCAGGAAGCACCTCTTCCAGATGAACAAAGGCGAGGGAAAAAGTAGGCTGCAAAACCAGTTTTCCGGGCGTGCTACAACCGTGATAAGCACGGGCACATGGCTAAAGACCGAAAGCCAAGAGAAAGACAAAGGCAAAGGCCGCGTCAACAATGTTGAGAAGGACTTGACACTTGGGACAAAGATGACTTTGTTGCCATGATAAGCGAGGTAAACCAAGTCACAAATCCTACCCCTACTTCTTGGTTTCTTGACACGGTGCTCTGTTCACATTTGTGTCCATCGAGACTTGTTCTACACCTACAAAGAGGTTGAAGACATGGTGTGAGCACGTGACCGAGGCAAGTGATCATACTTCAAGGTGCTTGGAGTTGGTAACGTTGTACTTCAACTTACCTACGGTGTGGAAATAACTCGAAGGATGTCTTTGCATCTCCTTCGATCCATAAGAATCTCATCTCTGGCGTCAAGTTGACTAGTGCCAAATTTGATATAGATTTTCGTGGAGAATATGTAATAGTTAGAAAGTTTGGAAAGACTCTCGGCAAGGGTTATGTCTCAGAAGATCTTTTCAAACTCGGTGTTAGAACTTGTAAGCCTTCTAAGGCGATTCAAAATTAATGAGAATGCTTCTACTTACCTTACTTGCTTGAGTGTTACGATTTATGGCATTGTAGACTTGGTCATGTTAATATTAATGCTATAAAGAAACTCGCTAACATGAACTTGTTAAAATAGATGTATCTAAAACACAAGATAAATGTGAAATCGTGTTGAAGCAAAATGACCAAGTTGCCTTTCAAATCCGTTGAAAGAAGCTCAAAACCTCTAGAATTAATTCACACGATGTTTGTGATTTAAAGTTTGTACAAACTAGAGGTGGTAAAAAGTATTTTATTACTTTTATTGACGATTGCACAAGATATTGTTATCTTTATTTATTAAGTAAAGATGAAGCAATTGATGCATTTGAAACTTCAAGAATGAAGTGAAAATCAACTTAATTGCAAAATTAAGGTTGTAAGAAGTGATCGAGGTGGAGAATATGTTGCTCCGTTCTTTGAATTATGCAACGAAAGTGGTATAATCCATCAAACGACTGCTCCTTATTCGCCTCAATCAAATGGTTTTCTTTGAGCAAGAATCGAACTCTTAAGGAGATGATGAATGCGTTATTAATAAGTTCGGATTACCCCGAATATGTGGGGAAGGCGTTCTACGACCAACTATATCTTGAACAAGATTCCTATCAAAGGGAAGGATGTAACTCTTATGAACTTTGGAAAGGAAGGAAACCTTCATATAAATACTTCAAAGTGTGGGGTGTTTAGCTAAGGTTGAAGTACCGTTGCCAAAACAAGTTACAATTGGACCTAAAGCGGTAAATTGTATTTTTATTGGTTATGCACTTAATAGTAGTGCTTATAGATTTGTTGTGCACAAATCGATATACGATGTTCATGTGGTAACAACAATTGAATCGAGGAATGCTATATTCTTTGAGAATATCTATCCTAATAAGGATAAGAATAGTTCGATTCAAGTAAAAGAATTGAGGAAGATTCTACCAATTCTCATCTTGTTGAAGAAGGTGAACCCTCAAGTTCTAAGCAAGTTTTTATGGCCTGCTAATAGAAAAGCGACCTAGGTCTACACGAAGATGTGCAACCTAGGCGTGGTAATCGTGTAAGAAAAGCTAAAATTTATGGACCGATTATGTCGTTTTATTGTTAAATGATGAACCGGTTACCGTAAAGAAGCTTTATCGAGCCCGGATGCGGATCTGTGGAGAAGCAATAGACATTGAGATAGAGTCTATTATGTTGAATCATACTTGGGTGTTAGTAGATCTTCCACTGGTTGTAAAGCTTTAGGATGCAAGTGGATCCTAAAGAAGAAATACAAGTCGATGGCACTATTATAAATATAAGGCCGGACTTGTAGTTCAAGGGTTTAGACAAAAGGCATGTATGACTTCTTGATACCTACTACTCGTGACTAAACATACTTCTATTAAACGCGCTATTCTTTGCTTTGCAAAATCTTGAGATTCATCAAATGGATGTAAAAGCAGACATTTACGTATGGAGAGTTAGAAGAAGAGATCTATATGAAACAGTAGGAAGGTTTTGTAGTACACAGGCAAGAGCACAAGGTATGCAAACTTCAAAAGTCTTTGTATGGACTTAAGCAAGCGCCCTATGCAATGGCATATGAAATTTGACAAAGTTATGTTGTCAAATGGTTTCAAAATCAACGAGGTGACGAGTGTGTCTATGTAAATAATTCGAATAACGATTTTGTTATTGTTTGTGTTTATGTAGATGACATGTTGATAATGGGAAGTAACTCTCGTGTGATTGGAGAAAGCAAAAGAATGCTAAGTAAGAACTTGACATGAAAGATATGGGTTTAGCGGATGTAATTCTTGGAATTAAAATTCTTAGAGCCAAATGGAATTGCTTTGACACGAGTCCCACTATCTTTGAGAAAGTGTTGAAGAAATTCAATGCAATGGATAAGCTATTTCAAGACTCCTTGGGACTCGAGTGTTCATTTGACTCCAAATAGGGTGAACCTATAAGTCAAGATGAATATGCTAAGATTATTGGGAGTTTGATGTATCTCACAAAGCTGTACCCGACCGATTTAGCTTGCTCGTGAACAAATTGAGTAGTTTCACGGCTAATCCAAGTAGAGAACATTGGAAAGCACTTGAGCGTATTGGGTTACTTAAAGTTTACCCGAATTATGCGATTCATTATTCTAGTGAGCCATTGTACTTGAAGGGTATAGTGATGTTAATTGGATATCTGCCTCAATGACTCGTTTTCCACAAGTGGATACGTATTCACTATTGGAGGTGGGGTGTATCTTGGAAGTCCAAGCAGTCTTGTATAGCAAGGTCTACCATGGAATCAATTCATAGCTTTAGATAAGGTGGTGAAGAAGCCGAATGACTTAGAAATTTCCTCGAGGATATTCCATGTGGCGAGTCTCGTGCCTTACGTGTTGATTCATTTGTGATAGTCAATCGCAATAGGTAGGGCACAAAATATATATTATAACGATGAAGTCTTGACATATTCGTCGACGACACAATACCGTGAGACATTTGATCACGAGTGGGGTTATCACTATTGATTATGTAAAATCGATAGATAAACTAGCGGATCCGTGACAAAAGCATTGTCGAGATCAAATGTTTAAGCTGTTAGAGGAATGGGTGTTAAATCCACATCTTAAGGATGATTATAGCGGAAACCAACCATGATGATTTGATTGTCCGAGAACATGGTTGAAAAGGACAACGAAGTTATAAAAATCCGTGTGATAAACACTCAAACATGCTATTCTCCGAGAACGGTGAGTGTTTGTAAGTCCGCAAGTGGTGAGGTTAAGTTTTAACTTTTAATGACTCTTGGATACCTCGAGGAGGTCAAGTATAGCGAGAATACTTGGTTGCAATAGTCACCTATGCAAGTGTGAAGTGGGGCCGCTTCAAGTGGTACACTTGTGAATCGAAAGGGTGTTCCAAGGCCATAATGGACACAAGCGTAGAACGGATAGAAATTGAGATGATATTGTGTCAATATTATTGTCTCGATATACACCATGGAGGACTAGTTCAGGTGAAATAACCACTATGCCGCCGGTATGCTCGATAATTTCGACTATGGAAGGTTCAAGGCCACAAGCTACCTTTCCAAATGCAATATCGTCTCTTGAGGACTGAACTTTGCGTTTTGCTTTATATGGCATTTCCACTCATGTGGGGGATTGTTGGAAATTATGGATGGTGAGTGGGAATTGCTAGTAATGAGATTCATGGCCTTTGGCCTTTCATTACCAAAGAAAAAAAACCGCCGACTCTTGATGTTAAGAGTTAATGGAATATTGATGTTTGTCATCAATTGTGACCTTAGAACATCCCTCTTGGAGTGCTATATATAGTGCATCATTCTAGAGTTAGAGGAGGAAGCAAAAACATTCTATTCTCTCTAGCAAAAGCAAAGCATTCTACTTGCATTCTTAGCTCATAGTTCTTAGTCTTGAGTTCGGTTCTCGTTTCCGTCCGGTTCGCGGGGCTCGACTTGTTTGTGGTGCTACTACGGTCGAGGCGAAAGTCGTTACCTTTGGGGACGAGCCGCCAATCGTGAGCACTACGAGGCGTTTCTCGTCTTGCGGCGAAGTTCAACTTGGGCGACTTATTGATAAATTCTTGTTATCTTGACATCTCATTTGTAATAGTTATTATTAATAATTTCATTGTAATTTTGCGATATTGTAACCAATATTCAACTACAATAAGATCATCGATGGACTATTGTGATATCTCTTTGTCACATGTTAATGGGTGTTATATTAAAATTTTAAATTTTAAATCTTAACAATAAAAAGTAAAAGCTCTTCAATCAACTATACATAAAGGTAAGTGAGTCTGTTTTCGTGTGTGTGTGTTGGCCTAGTAGTAGAGTGGTTAATGTCTGAGACCAAAGGTCTCGGGTTCGAATCCACCGTGACGCAGCCTTTAAAATTTTTGTATTAAATTGACAAAAAAAAAGTGAATCTGTTTTCCCACCAAGGGGTCCTAGCAAATATCCATCGAATTTTCGTTATAATTTTCATGTAATAACTAGCTAAATTGTCCGTGTTATTTTCGGCTAATAACCAACAAGCCCACTAAATACTAAATAGGAACAGCCCATTATCTACGAGATTTTTGATAGTTTGTACTCTTATGAAATTTATTTTGGTTACTGTTGCATATCACCTAAGCTATGTGCTGCCAAAAAAAAGCAGATTCGAATTGATTTGAAGTTATTAAGTCGATTATTAGTAATTTAATTTCAGATCATTTTTATTTACAAAAGCAAGACATATATTCAGATTATAGTATCATCAAATAACAAATTAACTTTAAAATTAAAATTTGGAGTTTTTAAAGAAAGCGAATATTTAAAAGAGAACTTTTTAAATGTTATAATCATGTTGCTTAAAATGTTAAATTTGTGCAAGTTTAGGAATGTACATGCGTAGATTGAGGAATACCTCTTTTTTAACTGCCTACATACTTTTAGTTGCTGCCAGACACTCTCTTGCATGTTTTGAAATGTGTAGATAAAATTTAAAAATTAAGTAACCAATTCATGTAAGTGAAAACTCCAAATAGATATTTCAACTTAGGTATTTGAGATTCAGTTAAATTGAGTAATTTCTAATTCCATTTTATTAACAATGTATACAAGGTAAGGGCTGACTTTGGAGAAAATGAGTCTGAACATGATAGAGGATTAGTACTCTGAAGATACTCCTAAAGCAGAGGCAATTCCAGAAATTCAAGAAGCAGCTGAGCTAAGAAGGAGGACTCTGAACTTCAGGGGAAGATTTCAAGATCTTCAGAGACTACTTTACAAGTCTTGGGAGGAACAGCCGATTCGAACCAAGAGGAAGACAGCTGAAGCTGAGGAAGTTGCAAAAGCAGGTGTAACAATCAGAGCACTGCGAAGCGACATCTTCCTCCACATGAAGTTGCTCTAACTCAGTCTTCGGCTTAGATCGAATCAACGAGGAAATTAAACATGTTGCATCACTCCACAAGACCGATCCTGACAATGATCAGAAGCGAGTAGAGGAGATCAAAAAAAGGAATTCTAATATGGGATACATATTACATTTAAGTCAAGCAGACTTCTGATCGAAGGAAGCTCGTCATACAGATCCCACATGACATAGCTCATGAGACTTCACGTGACAGAGTTCATGTGCCAGAATTCATGCAACATAGCTCGTGTGCCAAACCTCGCGTTACAGAACTCATGCGTCAGAAGAGACTTAACTTTGTTTATTCAAGATATAACTTTTTTCCCTAATAACTGAGAAAGACCCGGATGCCAAAGTTGTCCATGCCTTAGACTTTAAGTCAATAATCAAGGGATTCGACTCCAGCAATTATGTTTGTCTCAGACCAGAAGTGTTCCTAAGGCAGAACTAATTTTCTTATCACGCCTATAACCATCCTGTATTTGCAGGTACAACTGAGGACCACTTCACATGTCCTCTCATCAGTTTTTAAAGTTCAAATATTCTAACTAACTTGCAGGTATTACTGTGCACTTTACGTGTGTGCACCTAGGATTTTGTCCCCCATAAAAGGCAAATTTACCATTTCTTTAAGGTAATAACTCTAAAATGTCCTCTATGCATGTCCTTCTATAAATACCTCAAGAGTCAAGTTACATAAATGAGAGAGGCACTCTCTCGTTCACAGTAACGTAAGCGTGCTATTTGCTCTCTACTCTCATGCTCATACTTTTAAGATTATTCATTAACTAAAAATCTAACTTGAACGTTAGATTCTCTTCATGGAACTAATATTTTGTAGTATTCGCAACAACCAGACTTGTTGTATCGAACTCCTGACATTCCGAGAGCTTAATTAATAGCCTTAATTTTCAATGAATCTATTCGACTTGCCATATTTAAGGTAGACTTCTCTCTTTATTGTTAGATCTCCAATCTGAATCCAACAAATTCTTAAAATGTATCAATTGAGAAAGAAGACTCCAACCTAAACCTGGTAGTTCTGTTTAAATAGTTCATGTACCTATAATATGTTGGATTTGTATACTGAAAACATATTGGTTGTATACAATATTTTATGTTATCACTATTACAATCTCTTATCTGAATTGTTTACTTGATTGTATATGTTGTCTCATTATCTCATACAAAAGTTAGATCATATAGTGTGTACAAGATCACAAAAGTTTGTATGATTGATTGATCTAGTTGAGCTATAAAAGCGGATCTGGCGAGACAACTTGAGGATAATTGTTGATATAAGTTGCGGTACATATAAGAAATTACTTGACTTGGTTGTTTGTCTATGATGGTACGTCTTGACGTATTGATGGATAATAGTGAGATAAGTTCTTCTATCTGACCATCATGAAGAATCTAGATCTCGATGATTTTACGTTGATCTAAACATTGATAATGTTTCAAATAAGATAAGTTGTTGGTCATTACTTTGACTTGTTATGAGTGAGTGTTACATGAGATAACCCAATATTCTCTTCATCTTGGGTGGTGACAGTGCTTCTATGTCATGCTAATTTTCTGTATCGAGTAATCATATCCATTTAGGATGATGACGTCCCTTTTAAAGAGCTGAAAAAGTTTATCGTACTAAACCCCACAGGTTGAATTAACTCAAGTATGATAATAAGATTGAGTGGTACTACTTAAAGAATTAATTAAGATATTAATTATTTAAAGTAATCAGAGTGCTATAAATAATTAATGGACATGCGATATCTTAAATACATGGATTCGTAAGTTTAAGTACAAGGACGACTCAACTTTGATAATAAAATGGTAAGTCAACATTTATCTTTAGTTGCATGAATAAATATTTATGAATTAATTAATGTTCTGGACCGAACATAAGATAATTGATTCATTTTAGGTCCAACTTTATTCTTTTTATTTGATCCATAGACTAGTCCATCAAGGTTTTTTTACCATGAATTTTTCTCCCCCTATGTTCTGTTCAACTAGGACTAGGTTTTGTTGATCTTGTTAATAATTTAATATATCTCATAGTCTAGATAGAATTATTTGATATCTAAAGATCAAGAGATAATAATTCTATAAAGAAATTATCTTCAGGATAGAAGATAATTATTGTATTTATTAAATATGCTAGAATCCTAATCAAATTGGAATTTTAAAGAGACCACTATAAATACAGGGTAGGAGCTAGAAAGCCATCCCACTACTACTGAATTTCGAAAATTGCATAGGGAGAGAGAAAATTTGATGTTCTCTATAGATTGTTCTCATTCATCATTGGAGATCAGACAATTATGACACTTCCAAAAAATCAAAGCTGAAGTCAACCATTGATAACCTTTATCATAAATTCATAGGTAAACACGAAAAAATCCCTAAAATTATATATGATATACTAGATATATAATCAATATATGATGAATTAAATATCAAAGATAGATCATCGAAAACATAAAATTATATTTCCCTTTATAATCCTCCTATATCAATGAAATGAGCATTCAACCCTTCAAACAATAACACATTGCCTCATCTCCTATGTTTTATTGAGAGATATCCTAGATGTCTACTGGAGACCTAACATATTCTCTATCATGCAGTTGTTTCAGTTCTAATTCTTGTTGTTAATATCTTATCTCGTGAACTGTCTCAAGTCCTATATTTGTCTAGATTAGGTAATGGTATCATAAAAATGAAAAAAATATTGGGACATGTTTTTAATAGATAAGTTTTGATTAGATCCTCAAATCACCAATGATGATGAACAAAGCTTCTACGTAGTTTTTTTTTAGAATTAGAAAAGCTCAACTGTTAAGAAACTCCTAGAATTAGGTTGAAATCTTTTTGCAATTACATTTGGTCCAAGGGAACCAATCGCTGCAATCGCTATTCGCTACAACTGAAGTCATGAAGGCCAACAACCTAAAAAAGAAGAAGATTCAGGTGTCGTTGAAACGATGAGCCTGAACCTATTGAGCTACACTTAAGGAAAGTACATGTGCAAGGTGAAAGTACATGTGCAAGTGTAAACTGAAGAATGCAAATCACACTAAAGTAGCTTTCAGCGGCAGCAAAGATCCATCTGTTAGCATGATGTCGAGCCTAACAACAGACATAATTGGTAGACAACTATCAACTGACACTTAATCAATTAGAATTCAACCAACAACTTGTTGAAATCAACGTGAATATATATATTTATATTATAGGTGATCAAGATGTCAGGAAACTACTTTGATCAAAATTTTGAGTGATGTAACGTTTAATTTTGTGAAATTAAACGGCATAGGATCGATCTACGTTTCGACTAGATGATCTTAGTGTATTCACATTCTCAAATTCGATTTCCTGTGAGTAGGAAATAGTGGATCAAAGTTGGTCACTTAAATATGAAGTATGTGCTTAAGGGGATTAATTCATCATTATCCCACATTGATTAATGAACATTCATTAATTGTCTATATAAGTGGTTCATTGAATACTTAGTATAATTATGTGCACAAGTGATCTTTGAAACCCATGCGCGCATGCAGCGCCGCCACGCCACGCCCGCCCGCGTCCGAGCCCGGGTCTTTGGGCTTGTTTCGTGGGCCTGGTTCCGTATATTTTGGATCAACGTTTGATCGAGCCCAAAGATGGAGTTGGTCCGAGGCCCAACTTGTGTGGTCCAATCCGTTGAACCTGCTGTGCATTTGAAGAGCGTCGGATCGTCAATGAACACGAACGCATGCGTTATCCGGATTCGTTGTAACTGTCGGTAACGTTCCGACATGATGGCTCTGCGAAAAAACGTGGGTGTAACTCTCACCTTGTCTCCAGAAACCGCCGCGTAACCCCCTCTGCATTCAATGAGGGACATAATTTCGTAACACCCGACATCAATGCCGGTGTTGACTCGACATGCTTTCTCCATGAGGGGGCGATGCTATAAATAGGACATGTCTCCCCAGCATTAGCCACCCTCGCCAACTGCATTCCAAAATTCCAAACTCTCGTATACTTAGCTTGTATTCAAGTTTTGTCCTCGCCTCGTTCGATTCGGTAGACTCGTTGGTCTGTGGTGCCGCCCCGACGAGACGCTGTCGTTTATCTTTGGGACGATCGTCAAAATCGAGAGCACTATCGGGCGTATCTCGTCTTGCGGAAAGAGGCATTCTCGACTCGGCATTAGAATCGGTTATTGTATTTACTTACTTTCAAGTTCTTTTAGTTTGATCTCCTACATTTACTTTTTCGAGTTATGTCGCCCGACAAGGTTTGTATTGCATTGTACAATTTTCAACACAACTTACGAACTTGACCATCAAAGTGATCTCGACAGACTACAACTAGGCATAAGAAAAAACAAGGTTCCATTATGTACAAAAAATAGTGAGGTTGAACACTCTCTCCAATGGATAGTTCTCCCATCCTCACCATAAATATGAAAGACCTTGGTCACAAAGACGAAATTTAGAATCTCACAAGCTCTCAAACTTTACACACACACTCGACAATCTTCAGAATTCCAAGTGCTTACTCACAAAGGTTATACCCGTTTGTTCACTCTTCTGTATTTTATAATCTAAGTCACACTTCATATCCAAGCTTAGATCGAATGAGTCAGTCGTACATATGTCTCAACTGTAAAGGCTCGTTCTAGTTGGAACACAAACAACACCAAACTACTTTGTCGTACTAGTTGTGAGTTGCCTGTGAGATATACCGAAAGTCGTAGTAATAGAAGGAGAAGAAAGAGGATTGGGTGTGAAACTCTAGATCCAGGTTTCATAAGTATTGATCTCTGGAAAGTGATATTGCCATTATAAGCAAGTGAAATACATTGTTATGTGATTCTCAACCTATTCAATTAAGGTTAAATTAGTAGATGTAGGAGCTTGAGTTTGCTTTGAACCTAGTGACAGAGCTATAAATATTTTTCTAGGGGAGCCAAACAATCATAATCTGGACAAGTTACAAGTACAAATTTAAAAATAAAATTAGAAATAATTATAATAATTTTAATAATAGTTTAATATTATTTGAATTATATGACAACGTTAAAAAATATATTAAAAAACATTATCATCTCATAACGCTGATCATAAGAGCAAATCCAATGTATAACTCCATATTGATGTGGATTTTGAACCAAATGATCTATTTTTGCACTCATACCAAATTTGATGAAAGTGATTAGCTTTACATAAAATGTGCACGATTAAAATAAAATAAATTTAAAACTACATAACATTTAAAATTTTAATGTAGTAGAGTTGGCCTAAGGGGATACATATTTGACATAAAGTTGGATAAAGTATGGTAAATTTTATTTTTAGACTTTTCGAAAAAGAACTTGTGATAATAAAGATGTGACCAATACTTATATTTCTAAAATAATTCTCGTATAATCAAAATCGATTTATATTTTGATTTCTCTATCATCAACAATATTTTTAGGGGCTTAGTATGAGAATTCAAATAACTTGGATGTCTTACATTGATTCTTTGTTAGAATAAATTTATCATAATCTTTTTAAAATTGGATTGATCATATTAATTTACATATAAAGCTTTGTTAGCTGCATACATATATTATTTTAACATAAAATTAATTACAGAAAAAGAAAGAACACAAAAATAAAATAAAAGAAAGAACACAAAGTAAAGTGAAATAAATAAGATAAGAGAAGAAAATATAACTGAAAATATAAAAATATGCTAACGTTATGATTCAAACCCAAATCTCTTGAATGAGAAACAAGCATTTTGACCAACTATACTACAATAAACATTTTAATAGTTATAAATTACTTATAAACTAGTACTCTTTTTAAAAAGGTTGTAGGTTCCGTGGCCCCATGTCCATATGTAGCTCCATAAGTGCTTTGAACCACTATAAATACTGTGTTATTATCGTTTTATTTACAACTTTATATCTTCTGTCATAAGCTGCATAAGTTTTGAAAATGACCATTCAAGTATTTTGATAAAACTCATGTCATGTTTTCACCTACCTAAAGCAGCATTAATATTGATTGCACAAACATGAAACGTGTTTTCAAACTAAATAGCAACATATATTCGGATCAAACTAAGCGATTCAATATATTATTCCATCCGTCCATCATATTCGTTATTTGATTTTATTGACACGGGTTTTAATAAATTGTAGTGAATGTAAAGTGAGTGAAGATAATAAATGAATAGATTAATGTGTAATAGGATAAAAAAATGGACCATGAAGATAATAAATGAATATATTAATTAATGGATAGTAAGGAATAAAAATATGGGTTATATGTATTTTTATAAATAAGTAGGCGATTTATGGTAAAAAATATGAAGTTGATATTTTCAAAAAAGAAAATGAACATTTTTTATAGGCGGATAAAATATAATTAAATAAACATATTTAATGGACGGATGGAGTATCATTTACACAACAATGGGATAGGGGATACATATAAAAATAATAGTATATTAAATTAATTTCATATTATAATAAAATATTTACTTGATGAAGATTAATTAAGTAGAAAACATACAAAATAAACAAAAAATAATTTTTGGGGAACAATATCATCAACGACATAGATGCTCATGGCTAAAGCTTAAATATTTCTAATAATTTTTATAAGTTTTAGACAAAAAGTTGTACTTGTATACAGATTGATTATATAATAATAAAAAATAATTTATAATATTTAGGATATAATGAAAATATTTAACAATATCGTATGTGTGTGTATGACATAAACACAACAGATATGTTTTTTGTGTTCATGAGAACCCATAGAGCTATCTTTGGTGTGACTAAATAATTCATATTCTTGTAAAATAACTTGTAAAATAACACATAACGAAACTATACTTACAAAAATTAAATGTATATATTGTAAATATAAGAATGAAATGAACAATAGAAAATATATAATCAATATTTTAATTTTTTGGCATAACACAAAAAAATTCCCTCTAACTTCTGAGACTAAATGTTATAGATATTCTAAAATATTATTGAGTGGATATATATGTTTTCCTGGTGTGATACACAGAGAACATTATCATCTCTGACAATAATATATTAACATTAAATAATTTATATATTAATAAAACGTCCTTTGTCCCAAACATAGCCAACGATCTCCCTATGTACACTATATTTTAGAATAGTTATCATATCATATGTATTAAAAATCAATACTTAGGATGCCATGGCATTACATGAATTGACCAGGGTATTAAATGAATTTACAACTTAATGGTTGCTCAATTATTATTAATTTACAATTTCTACATTTGCTACTATTTTTAATCATAGGCATTTTAAAGTCCATTGAAATAGTTAAACATATTTGCAAAAATTAATAAAAAAAAGTTTAGATCAAATAATTTATTTTGGGTAAGCAACTTTTTTAGATAAGACCAAGAAACTACTTTAATAAGTATAATTGGAGACAATTAATATTTAAATTATCAATATAAACAAATTGATAATAGGAAACAAAATAAATTGAAACAAATAGATTTAAAAGCATTAGGATTCAAACATAAATGAAGACTAAACCAAAAATTAAAGCCAAGAAAAATATATTTAAATAAAGAGGTCCAGAAGCCTTACAGTACTGTAAGTGTAGCCCATACGGGCATACGTAAAATCAAAGCAACCCATGAGAATAAGTTTGAACGGTACAGAGAGATTCTCAGCTTTATACATAAAAGTGCTAATGAGTAATGACTATTATTGATGTGGCACTTTTGGGCGGGGAAATGATATTTTTTGTAATTATTGCCAACATTTTGCTTTTATGTATAGTATAGAAGGATAGATGACAATGATTTAGGGGGTAAAATGTTTTTTTAAAAAAAAACAAATTGAAGCACAACTGTTATTTTCAGTATATATGGATAAACTACATGTCCTTATATAAGTAGATTTTTATGCATTCTGAAAAGGCAAATTTTAAAATATCCATTTTCAATTTGTAAAGATAAAAGTACTATTTTCGTTCACTATATTTATTCATAGATTTTGATTTCATGAATTTTAATAATTTATAATGAGTATAAATAATAAATGAATATATTAATTAATAGTGAGAGTAAATGGTGGATCACGAAAATAATAAATAAATATATTATGAATAGTGAGAGTAAAAAGACGAACCATGAGTAATTTTGTTGTAAATAAATGGATAAGTTTAGAGTAAAAATTATGGAATTGATGTTTCTAAAAAAGAAAATAAATGTTTTTTGTGGATACATAAAAATGAAATTAAATGAACGTGTTTGATGGACATAATGAGTATTTTCTTTTTTCTAAAGGTCAAACATCACTTGAAATTTCAAATTATGCCCGCTTTATCAAAAATGTTTCAAACTATCATAAATATTTAGTTAAACCAATAATTATTAATATTGTATCAAAAATATCTTGGATCTATTTTCGGTTCTCGAAATCTTTAAATGGCTTGAAAGATGTCACATAGAATTACGTGATACTTTCACTAGATGATATAAAAAGTATGAAATTACGAAAGATCTAACAAGTCGTGTCAAGATTTTGGGAATTGAAAATAAATGTAAAATTAATAATTTAAATAAATAATTTTTCTAATTCAACATATTTCTGACAAAATAAAAAGTTAGAGATTTAAATTGATATTTACTTTTTTTTTTTTAAATATAAAGAAAGGATATAATTTATATAGAAATCATTATTGACACTACCAAAATCTCCCACTGTTACCAGTCAAAGCTAACGTTAAAAAAGAGGCAACGTTAAAGGCTTTGGATGGTGGGGAATGGGGATGAGCCACTGGTTTCTCTCTCTCTCCCCTCTTTTTGTCTGTTGGACAAGCGCATGTGATTTTGAAGGGAATCTAATCAATTTCCCAAGACATTTCACAAGAAACTTTGCAGTGCTGTGAAATAACAGTTTCAAACAAAACACTTCACCTCCCACTAAGTACCTTTATACATACCATCCATATCCACCTCTCTCTCTCTCTCTATTCTCACTAGGGTTTCTTCTAAACAAGCCGCTTTAGATATAAACTTTTAGGGCTTCTTCATCTTCTTTCTTCACAATTCTAATCTTTTCTTGCTTATTTCAGCTCATGGATCTCCTCAATATATTATGTTTATAGATCTGGAATATCTGTTTGAAGTTTTAGCCAGATGAGTGTTTCTTTTTGTGTGGCTGTGTTTCTTTGTTTTCCACGTTTTTCATCAAGATTTTTTGGGGTTGACTTTCTCTTCTTTCTGTTTTTTATTACGCGTTTGGGTTTTTTTGTTACATACATCTTGGTGCATCAAGAGAAAAAAAACTTTTTAATTCTGCCTACATTTGTTTCACTATTTTTGGATATTATGATTGAGATATTACTAAGAATTGATTTGAGGTATAGGGTGGAGCTCCTTGAAGTCCAATAGAGGATCCTGCTGGGAAAAACAAGCTGCTGATATATGGATACCTCAGCCCTATCCAAATAAAAGAAATACAAAATTAGAAGAAAATATATTGGATTGGTCTGTGGATTGCATATCTCAGGAGCTTCTGTTACCCATGTTTTGAGCCTTGTTTGGATTGAAGGGAGCTCTACATTTTGGCTCTTAATTAATTCACTCAGTTGTACTACTCTTGTACGGTTGAATTGTTGCTTTGTTGTCCTTAGATTCTCTTTAGAAATTGGGTTTTCTATTTTTGGTTGCAGGTGAAAGTCAAAATCTTTAATTGAGGCCTATTTTGCTCAACATTTTTGGTTGGTTTGTTTTTTTGTCTAGCAAGCGCAGATGGATTCAGCAGAGAAGGGTTCAAAGATTTCTGTTAGAGATTGCTGGATTTTGCCCTACTTGTTTACTTTTCCCTGTGTAGTAAATTTGCTTTAGATTTGTTGTTGGATCTTGCTTTCTTTTAGCCTCTTCCGTACTAGATCCCAGATGTTTTTTTGTAATAATATATGTCGACTTCGTTTTTATTTATATTACTTAATTGCAAGTGCATTTTTCTAACGGAGATTATTTTCTATTGGTAAAAACTTAAAAGGGTTTTATTTATATAATAATTAAGTATCCAATTAAATTTTAACTTCTAAATTTGTACATATCCAATTAAGTTGAGGTAAAATATGCAATAAATCGATCGGAAGTTACAGTTGTCTCTGTAGTAATTATCCATCAGCAAATATTACAAGACCCCATTTCTTATTTTGTGAAAGTTCTTATTTTTCATGGACTTGCTCTTTGATCTTTGCACACTGTTGTACTAGATCTTCAATAATTCGATGTATTAAAAAAAATTAATTGTCTCTAAATATTAAAACTTTAATATAATTTTGATTTGTTATATGAACTTTAAAACTTGAATGGTAATGTATAAATTTGTTATATTTTTAATTTTTTCCATAAAATTGAATTACCTCCAAACAGAACATGGTTAATTGTTGCAAATATACAAACATTGTTATACTTTTGGCTTGTCATATGAATTTTATAATTTAAAAAAAATACATGAACTATTGATATTTTTCATAAAATTGAATTGTCCAAAAATTGAATATGACATAGTAAAATTAGAAATGTATATGGCTATCAAAACAATGTCGTTCTGATTATATAAATTTTAAAAAAAAAAAATTGATTCCAACTCAAACTTACTGAAACCTCTCAATCTCTCTTTCTCGTATCTCTGACTTCTAAGCAGGCACCCTTTATGGTAGTCTATCATCTCCATATGCAACTTCTATGACATTTCTTGCGAGAACTCCAAGTTCTAATTCCCACATCAAAATCAATTTCTCCATAGTCGCGAGCTTCCTCCACTCTATCTAGAACTTGGACCCCTTGCTCCAAGACTCCAATATCTTCAGCTCAATCTCTGTAGCCGTAAGACTTTCCTTTATCGTCTCCCTCACTTTGTTGGATTTGTCAGAAAATATCGTCTCGCCTAATCTCCCACATCACACGCTCGTGTCCTACCCTGTCCTGCTCCCTTCAACCTCTCCAGGAACCCGATGGACAATCCCAAACGACGTCGTTTTGATTGCCACATCATTTTTTATTTTGTCATGTCATTCAATTTTATGGAAAAAAATCAGAAATATCGAAAGTTTATGTATTTTCGTTCAAATTTTAAAGTACGCGTGATAAATTAAAATTATGTCAAAGTTTGTGTATTTAGCGACAATTAACCATGTTTAATTTGAGGATAATTCAATTTTATGGGAAAAATAAAAAATTTGAAAATTTATATATTGTCATTCACATTTTAAAATCCATATAGCAAACTATAATTGTATCGAAGCTTATGTATTTAGGAGTAATTAATCCTATTCTCTATCCCACCTCTAGTCAATCAGCGCGGCGACCCCATTTTGGTGACTTCGTCCCTCCATTCACTTCTTCTTCCGCATGAGAATCCGGGGAAGAATCATTAAAAATGACCGTACACTACATTTGAATAAATTGATATAATGCTTCTTTTATGTTGTACTAAATGCACAATTTTTTTATCCCACTAGTTGCGGTCTGGTTCTCTTATTAATAAACGCTGGTGAGGGATCACACCGTTCAATTCAATCTCCAAATTCACCTCCCCCAGTATTTTAACACAAAAAAAGAAAAGGGCCAGTTTCCATCCTCGCGTACGAATTTAGTGATTATTTTGTATTATGCGGTAAATTCATACTAGTTTACCTTACTGTGTGCGCTTATACATGAATTTTTGTCAAAAGAAAATGCTATGTAGTTATATATTAAAGAGAGTTTCTGTATAATCTATAAATTTAAAATACTATTAGAAGCGCATGGTTTCTTGAAAATACTCCCATAAAGCATGCGTTCATTTGTTCTAATTATAGGTCTCGTTATTTGTTTCTTATTATTTTCATCATATTCATTTTTTTATTGGATTCTTCAATATTAGTGGTATAGTTACGATTTTTAATTAATAATCTCCATTTTTTATAATATGTGTTAGGTTTTTGGTTGTGTATTCTTTATAAGACTTTTCACTAAAAAATATTGCCTTAAAATTTGTAATTGCATATATATATATATATATTGGTTCAAATAAAACCAATATTGTGTACAAACCGTACACAATATTCAAAATTCTTTGTATATCATTTCGTAAATTATGCAGCCAAAAAAATCTTAATATCTCTATATCATTAATTCATACTAAAAATCTATAAGTTAATTTACAAAAACTTTTTCAGGGAAAAAAAAAGGCGCCACCGTTTGCATGGCACAGGTGCAACGCTAATTAACAATGAATACTAAGCTGTTGACGAAGATATAAACATCAAACAATGAAAGGCATATATAGTCATTCTGGATAATGTATAGTTTTTCTAAATTGCCACTTTAGGCTAATAAGATAAATATAATTCCGATGTACCCCACCATAAAGAAAGCTTAACTTATTGAAAAAGATGAGTTTTTAAAAAGAAAAATGATATGAGGTAAAAAAATCAACCCCATTCAGATTTCTCTCCCTTTGAATCTCTCTTTAATCCTAAGGCGAGTCTCTTTAAGTACATGAAGAGGGGGGAGAGATTACACCCGATTACAACATTTTCCCCTTTCTTGACCTGATATCTACACAATAATAAGTCAGTTGTAGTTTGATCAATGATTGAATGACCTTCAGTCGTATTGGTTTTAAGTGATAATCAAAATAAACTTGTCAATGAGCAGGTTTTATCCGAATCGATTCAAAATCACTCATAGTTCTTTATCGACCATAATGTGATTTACTTGTTTTTAATAGCAAAACACTTCTCAAATCAAGTAGGAAATTTCATCCATCTTCCTCCTCAACGTCTCCATTCACAAATCAAGACCGATAACTCAGCAACATAGCACAAAGTGTATCACAGTCGTTCTCTTATGCCCACATTTTTCTCTTTCAAAGCATGATGACCACCAGCTGTTCCTCTTATAAACTTTTCCACTATTATATTTTTCTTTATCTTTCTTTCACATTTTTCTAATTCCATTTTTTTTAAAGAGCTCACAAGCACGAATAACACACAAAATATAAAGTCCTCTATTCCTCAACCTCCAACAACCACCCAACACACGATTCCCTTATCCTCCCGTAACCCCCTATCCTCCAACAAAGAAATAAAGGCAATTAAACTTAAAGTGGATAACAAAGGTGAGTTTGCAAATGAAAAGAATGTTTGGGTTAAAGAGTGGCTAACAATTAGGGCTGTATACGAACCGAGCCGAGCCGAACATCGCCAAGCTCGAGCTCGCTCGTTTAAATTTTATTCGATAAATCTAGTTAAGTGGTGTCTGAGATTTATGTAAAGCAATAATGAACACCAGAACTTTACGTGGTTCGATCGTTAATGAGATCTACGTCACGGAGGAGTGTTTCTCAATACTTTCACTATAATACGGTGAGTGTAGTTACAAGCTCTTAGTATTCGATAAGTTGTCAACCCTTCATCGTCCATTTTCCTTCTATTTATACAACCCAGAGCACCGCAATCGGGCGTGCTCAACCTCTCCATTGGTCGTGACGTGACTCTTCCTCTGGCGTGCCTCCATTGGCCGGGAGGAGGACACTCGCCTGCGTGCGCCACGTGGAGGTGGCGCGACTTTGGTTCCGGGCGTGTCTCCATTGGCCGAGGTGGCGCCTTACTTTGGCTCTGGGCGTATCCTCCCGTTGGCCGGTGGCGGTTACGGGGCTAGGGTTTTGGGAGGCGATTAGGGCTCGCCTTGGGCTCAACCGCGTGGGCCCGCTACCAACTTTAGGCCCGGCTCGTTTGGGCTGTTAGTGGGCCTGTCGGTTGGGCCATATCCCATCATAGCCACGAATAGCCGAGGGACAGCGATCGAGGTGGAGTGAAAAAGCGTTGCGCCGAAGGTGAGGTGTGGTTCTGTGAAGTTGTTTGTTGAAGGTGTTGTCTTTTTGATGTGAGGTTTGTTGGCGATCTAGTGCGAGGCGAGTTGGGTGGTCATTGTCCGTCGCTTGGGAAAAGATGTGGTACCAGAAGAGTCGAAGTCCGACACGGATATCGCCCTCTGCGTAGGTTACGCCGAGGTCCGATCACGGAGTGGTGTTGCTCACGTGGTGGGTCTTGATGTCACACGAGAGACCGTCCTTTCGGGGATGTCGAGGTGCGACTGGCGGCACCGAATCTGGGGCTGGTTTGCCGAGATCCGATCTGGGTGGTGTTGCTCGTGGTGGGTGTCGATGTCCGACACGAGACCGACCTTTCGGGGATGTCGAGGTGCGCACAGGCGGCACCGAATCTGGGGCTGGTTTGCCGAGATCCGATCGGATGTAGACTTTCCGTAAGGCGGCCCGTTGATAGGACGTCGAGGTCGATCTGGATCCCTTGTTATTTGTGGGAAGGACGAGGTGCGACGGAGGCGCCGCCATCCGGAGGACGCGGGGTCCGTATGATGATTGCTAGGTCGATCGGCGGTCCGTCTTACGCTAGCGACGTCATCGCGCCAGCGGTAGTTGGGCCTTGAACAGGTGTGTGCGTGGACTCCACATCCAATCACGTGTAGTGCGTGTCGAAGTTGAAGCGGTAATTTTAGGCGCCTTTGTCCTATAAATAGGCCCAAGCGAGGCAATTGCTCACTTTCCTTCGACGCTTGATTGAGAGAAAAATTAGAAATTTTACGAGTTGATCCTAATCTCATTGAAGGAGCCATATACTCGCGTGAAAAGTAAGTATGTTTTCTTCATCTTCTTCGCCCGAAAGTTCCATTTCGCCGGGTTTGGCCGTGAGTTCCCGACGTAAAAGACTATATGTGCTATAATGGCTGGGTAGGTCCATAGGGTGAGTTCTGGGTTCCGCCGGTATCCTCGGTATGGGATGGGTGAGGGTGGGCGTGGCGGTCGGGCTTGACCTTTGGAGGAACTTTTGAAGTCGTGAGGAATACTGGGATCCGGAGGATGCGTGGTGGTGCTGCCGCAGTGTATGATAGGCGATGGCCCGTCAGGAGGGTTTATTACCGTTTATGTAGATAGCACGAGGCGGGTCTTAGGTATCCTCTCGCCCCTTTATCTTAGCCTTCAAGAGTATTTCGGATCCCGTTTGTCAATTGACCTCGAATTCCATTAGGTGGTTGGTGGGGCTAGGGCTCTCTTGTTATGGCATTGCCGATGAGTTCTCCTTCGAGGTCTTGATGCGGTTTTAGTGTCAGACCATAGGAGGGTGTACTATTTGTCTCCCGGCTGAAATTTAAAGTGTGATCCTCCAAAGTATCCCATTGGCGAATAGGTATTTCTTCTGCGGTGAGGCGATCGGTATGAGTGGGGTATCGATGCGGTGGCGGACCCGAAAATCAAGCCCTTGGGCCGTATGGAGGAGGTCTTTGTGCACTTGGTGAGATTTTATCCATAAGTTACAGGGACGACCAAGAAGGAAATTTGAGTGTTTCTGGTCGGAGCGTCGGGATCGAGTGCGACGAGGTGAGGCATCCCATCTTCTTAGTCCTTATATGTCCGATTTTCTTTGTGCTAATGTGTCTTTCTTACGTGATGCGGTGAAGTTGGTAGGCGGGCGGGCTCGCGATCGCCGAGCAAGCGAGCCGGCGAAGAAGAAGCTGAGGGGTTTGGACCTACCGGGGTCAGAAGAAGGTCGACAGTATGGGCCAACTAATGAGTGGGCCTCGGTGAGGTCCAGCCCAAGATCGAGTCTCGGCCTGGGCGCCTGAGTCTGGTGCCGCCGCCAAGCTTGGCCGCACCCTCCCGAGGTACAAAGGTTCTTTCATATTTAGATTTATGCGCTCTGCGATCTGTTATTAACTTGTCTTGCTTTCTTTTTGGTGGGAGCTCGGTGATGGGGGCCAGCAGCGTTCTTTGAGGAGGCTGCAGTCGCCGCCGGGCTTGCTACGAGAGCTCAGCCAGTATGGAGGCGGGAGCTTGCGGGCAGGCGGATCTTGAGACCGCCGTGGCCTGCTGGCGGGCGAGGCCGGGAGGGCTGCGCCGAGGCCGCCAAGAAGAGGCATTGGGCAGGAGGCCGCTTGGGGAGGTCGAAGAGGTTAAGGAGAGTTGGCCGGGCGAAGAAGGAGCTCGCGGACGAGAGGAGTCTGGTGGCCGACCGAGGGACCTTGTTGAGGGCTTTGCCGCAGCAGCTCATCGAGTCGGAGAGCTTGGCTTTATTGCCGATCTTGCCGCCGTCTTTGGCCGAAGGTGGTGTCGGATCACACAGGGAAGGCTGGCGGTCGCCATGCGACTTGATAAGGTCGAGCATGGGTGGACCGAGGTCGACCTCGAGGGGTGGACAAAGCTTACTCCCGGGTGATCTTGAGGTTGGCTCCTTCCGGTGTTGGAGGCTCGGCGTCAGCTCTACCTCCCGATCTGCTGAGGTCGTCGCTCGGTGCAAGGAGGGCGAAGATCGTGAGCTTGGGAGCTCCTTGCCGATGCCGAAACGGGCGGCGAGGAGGGAGGAGGAGGTGGAGCAGGCGGTGTTGGAGCTCCCGGTGGAGGTGGCCGGCCGCAGGAGCATCGAGGTCGGCGAGTCGGCCATAGGCACAGGTCGGTGGACTGATGTAATAGTTTGAACATGGGGTCGATGGGACCACAGGTCCTTGTAATAATTTCCCATTTTTTGAGTAATAAACGCATGACATTTTAAAATTTGTGTTGTCTTGTTTATTCTGATTACTCACACTGAATGACTCGGACTTGATCATGAATTGTTGACGAGTTAAAGAGGTCCGAGGCGCCTTGGTGAAGGACGAAGAGGTGCTCGGAGGCAGTGCTGGTGACCCAGTTTTAGTCACCATGGATGTCGGCTCGGCGTCGTGCCGACAGAAGAAGAAGTTGGACGAGGTGATCGGGAAGTGGCCCGCCTCCGCCGAGAACGAGGCCACGAAGTTGAGGATCGCAGACGGAGTCGGAGTCGGGCGGACTTATCTGCCGGCGCTATCGATGGCGTTGATCTGATGTGAGGCGACTGAACCGACTACGGAGAGGCTAGCTCGGGTGTCGGAGGAGCATGCGGAGTATGAGAAGGCAATCCCCGGCTGGTGGGACTACCATATCCAAGGCGACGACCGAGTCGAGCTTCTTGGCGAGAGGTATGGTCTTTGAGGATGAGGAGGGCCCAGCAGAAGTTCAAAGAGCGTGTCGACTCCATCGTGAAGTATATGGAGATGTATGAGATCGTCAAGTGAGCGACGCATGCCCGGCCCCTGCGAGGCCACGGCGGGCTCCGTGGCGATCATAGAAGAACCAGCGGAGGAGGCGGCTACTCCGATCATGCCGAAGTGCTCGGTTGATGGGTCGGTGAGGCGGATCATTCGAGGCGATCCTCGGGAGGCGGACGGCGACCGAGGACCTCAGGTCGGCGGGGAAGAGTGGCGGGTAGGGGGAGAGGTCGTACTCCCGGCCCGGTGTCCGGTCAGGGGGGCCGGGGTGTGACCTCGGGTGCATCCCCATTGCTCGGAATGCCCGTATTGGCGCCTGCGCCGCTTCGAAGTGTCGGGGTGGGTGAAGGTGACCACAGGTCGAAACTTCGTCGGGCTGCCCAGAGCCCGCACGAGCGCTTCGGGAGTAGGCCGTGGTGATTCCGGCCTTATCGATCGGGTTGAAGGCACGAATTCGTTCGAGCATACACCGTCGACTGGAGATTTTGTGCAAAATTGGTGCGACTTGGCGGTCTGGCGGCGTGAGACTCGGAAGCCCGAATGAGGTTGTGTATAGTGTAGGACTTTGTATGTAGATATAAATGTATTTAGACTCGTTTGAAGTGTATATTTCCTCGAGAGGTACAAACATAGCTTAGGACTTCGTTTTGGTCGTAAATGTATTTATATTGTGTCTGATGTATATTTTCCCAAATAAAGGGATATAAACGAGCTCGGAAACCGGTTGACTTGTATATGGCTTGGTACTCGGTTTATAATCGTTAATGCATTTAGACTTTGTACCGAGTGCATATCTTCCCAAATAAAGGGTATAAGTTGGCGAGATCGGTGCGGATGTCGCGTGCGTGTAGCGCCCAACTTAATGGGTAATTTGTATGCTTTGCATGTAGGCGTCCAACTTAATGGGTAATCATGACGCTTTGCATGTAGACGCCCAACTTAATGGGTAATCTGTATGCTTTGCATGTGAGCGTCCAACTTAATGGGTAATCTGTCATGCGTACCCTACTTGGTGGGATTTTCATCTTCGTAAGGCCCCTCGTGAAGGTTTAAATGTGGTGTATCCAAGCAGATGTTCACATATGTATGAGGCAGTGAAATATTCATTAGAAAAGCAGATGTTTTATTGAATATGTAATCAACATCGTACTTTGGCAAAACAATTAAGGGACTAACATGATGCGACCTTAAATCGAAGCTATGTAAAATACCTCCTTAAATGAATAATGTGCCAAGTTCGGGATAAGTGCACCCGATAGGTGAGCCGACTTGTAAGCCCTTTGCCGAGGTCCTCGTGAGCGGTATGGGCCTTCCATGTCGGATCCGATTGTTAAGCGCTCGGACTCTCGATTTCATTATTTCAGAGGGCGAGGTCGCCTACTTGGGCCGGAGGCTTTGACCCTTTGTTGTAGTACTGCGACACTGGGCCTCAGCTTGGCTTCGTTTATGAAGGCGAGCTCGCTTCTCCTCGAGGGCGTCAAGGTTGGCCCGCAGTCTTTCTCGTTCCTGCTCGGTCGAAGTGAAGAGTGCGCGGGCTTGGCCGATCTCGGCAGTATGACGGCCTCGGTACCGTGAACCCGGTGAAAGGGTTTCTCCGTGCGAGGTTCGAGGTGTTGTCTGTGGGACCAGAGGACTTGAGGGAGATTTTCACCCAATCGCTTTAGCTCGGTCCACCTCTTCTTCAATCCTTGTACGACGATCGTGCGGTTCGTCACCTCGGTGCGACCATTCGCTTGCGGGTGTGCGATCGAGGTGAAGCGTTGACCGATCTGAAGCTCTTCGCACCACTCCTTGAAGTTTTGTCGACGAATTGGGTGCGGTTGTCAGAGACCGAGAATATGCGGTATGCGGGCGGCGGACTATATTTTCCACACGAAGGTCGAATCCTCCCGCTCGTGAGGCTCGGCGGTGGCTCGGCCTCGACCCATTTTGTGAAGTAGTCTATGGCTACGACTAAGGCACCGGCGACCGGTGCTCGATCGAGCGGACCAACGATGTCGATCCCGCGCATGAAAGGCCACGGGCTCGCAGTCGCTCGGATCGGTTTGCGGTAGCTTTTGACCGTGGAGTGGGCGCACCGGACACTTTTGACGAGCTCGACCGAATCTTGAACAAGGGTGGGCGAGAATATCCGACCTCAGCGTCTTCTTTGAGAGCTCGCGAGCCGATGTGACTTCCATGAGACCTACTGTGGATCTCATTGAGCACGTAGTCGGCCTCTTCCGGCCCGAGGCACCTCGGGAGGGTCAAGATAAGACTTCGATAGAGCGCCTCGTGTATGAGGTACTACGGGATTTCGCCATCATTTTTTAGCTTGAGCCGATCTTAAGGTAGTGCGCCATGTTCGGTGTAGCACTTTATGGGAGACATCCGGTTCGGCTCCATCTCGGTGATGATGCCGATGTGAGACTCTATGCTTCGAATGAACCTCTCACGGGAGGACTTGTTGATAATGACTAACTTGCCGAGAACGTCATTTCGGCTTTTTCGCCCCGTGGGATCGATGAATCTTTGAGTACACGAATGAGGCAAGCATCTCCTTGCCTTCTCAGTCTTGCTTCATTCGGTCCTCCTTAACCGTGTCGCCTGGGACCGGTTTACCACAACAGGAATCCCAAAGATCTGGACATGGTCCACCCTCGATTCTTTGCAGGCGGAGTCACGAGATCGGCCTTCGTACTCCACCTCGTTATTGGTGGTTGGGAAGGTAAACCGGGGCGTGGGTCACTGCTTGATTGTCCGGGCCGAGGAGGAGAATGCTCGCTCATTGCCGTTTTGCATGAAGCTCCGGTCACGTACATCCGCCAGCGGTTATCGGGCGGTGCGGGGCGGAGTCCTCCGCGGTGGGGGCGGGTGTTGGGCGAACTTGCTTGGTAGAACCGACCTCGGTGGTGGCTTCCACAGGGAAGTCGTGAGCTGCCCTTTTATGGGCCTCGGGGAATACGAGATGTCGTGCTCGCCGAGCTCAGTGCCCACTTGGCTATGCGTCCGGATGACTCTGGCTTGGACAAGACTTGTCTCAAAGGTAGGTCAGTTAATACACCGACGAATGAGCACGAAAATAGGGTCGGGCGTCGCTTGGCGTTCACGGGCAAGTGCTACCTTTTGAGGTGGTGTACATCGTCTCGGTCCCGCGAGAGCTCGGTGATGAAGTAGATGGGGAGTTGTCGTCCCTCCTCGTCTCGTACCAGTACCGCACTGATGGCCTCGTCCGAGGCGGCCAAGTATAGAGAGAGGGATTCACCTTGCTTCGGGGCGGACAGGGTCGGCAGGTCGGCCAGGTACTCCTTCAGCTGTGCGAAGGCGACCCGATGTTCTTCCCGCCGGTGAAGTCCGGAGCTCTCCTCGGGATCTTGAAGAAGGAAGCGCTCGCGGCTCGAGGCAATCTCGAGGCGGTAGGCACCCGGTGAGTTTGTGGATCTCACGGATGGTCCTTGGCACCTACATGTCGAAACGCCTTCGTCTTGGTGGGATTGGCCTTGAGCCCTCTTGAAAACCCAAGATCCTAAGAACTTGCGGTCTTCACCATAAATGTACATTTCGGGGTTGAGCTTGGTGGCCGACACGAGGAGTTGGAGGATAGTCGAGGTCATCGGCGCAGCTCTCCGTTCTCGACTTTGACCACGATGTCATCGACGAGACCTCGACGATCTCCCGATGTGGTCTTTGAATGTTGCATCCACCATCTCCTGCGGTAAGTAGCCAGAAGCGTTCTTGAGCCGAAAGGCATCTTTCGATCGCAAAGACGAAGTCGGTGATGAATGCGGTCTTGGCGTCCTCCGGCTCATCGAGATTTGGTGGTACCCTTCTACAGATCTAGGAAGTGAACATCTCGTGGCCCACCAATGCCTCCACCTTCTTGTCGATGTCGGGAGGGGTAGCAATCTTTTAGGCGCTTGTTGAGGTCGGTATAATCGGCGCACATCGCGCCACCTCACGGCTTTCGGACCACGACTGGATTAGCCATCCAGGTCGGGTATTTGACCTCGAACAAGATCTTGGCCTTCAGAAGTTGAGTCACCTCGTCCCTTATGACCTGGCTGCGTTCTGCCGCGAATATCCTTTTCTTCTGCCGGACTGGCTTGGTAGCCGGGTCGATGTTGAGGCGGTGAGTTATGAGCTCGGGCGACACTCCGGTCATATCGAGCGGGGACCACGCAAACACGTCCCTATATTCCCTCAGAAGTTGTATGACACGCCGTCGGATGTCAGTTGGGCCACAGGTGCCGACACGGATGACCTTCGTGTTGGATTGTATCTTGGCGGTTTGGTTGAGCTTGTATACAATGTTTCTGTTACCACTATTACAATCTCCTATCCGGTTTGAATACTTGATTGCATATATCGTGTCCCCTTATCTCATATAAGTTAGATCATACGGTGTGTAGAAGATCACGTAAGTGCGTATGATTGATCAAGCTTAATGAGATATAAAAAGTTTCACTGGTGAGACAACAGGGCGAGTTGTCGGTTTAAGTTGCAGATATAGATAGAAGTGACTTGACTTGGTTGCTTGCCTATCTTTGATGCGTCTTTGGCGTATTGAAGGATCACGATGAGATGTGTTCTTCTTCGACCGTCGTGAAGAACCAAGATCTCGGTGACTTACGATGATCTAAACCTCGATAAGGTATTAGGTGAGTATGAGTTGCCGACCATCACTTTGACTTGTTATGAGTGAGGGTTATATGTTCTAACCAAGATTCTCGCATCTTGGGTGGTGGCGATCTTGTATGTCACGCTAGTTATCATGTCAGTCACCGTATCCGTTTAGGATGATGGCGCCCCTTAAGGAGCTCAAAGGTTTATTGTACTAAACCCCGCAGTTGAGTTAGCTCAAGTACAATAATAAGGTTGAGTAGTACTACTTAAGGAAATGAAGTTATTAATCGCTTTAAGCGATTGATTGCTATAAATGATTAATGGACGTTCGATATCTTAAATCTGGGATTCGTAATGTCTAAGTGCAAGCCCGACTCATCTTGGTAATAAAGGGTAAGTCAAGCATTCTTTCTCTAGTGGCATGATCGAATGTTTATAAATTAATTTATGTTACAGGTGAACATAAGATAATTAATTTATTTGAGGCCCATCTTTATTCCTTGCATTTGATCCTGGTGGCCCATCCAGCCCGTAACCTTGTGAAATCGGTAGCCCCTATAGCTCTCAAAGGAAAGATTTTATTCTCTTTATCCTGCAAGGATATTATTATATTTATGGTATATGCATAGATCCTTTCCATATAAGATTATGGTAATAATCCCAAGAGCATGGAAATAATCATGAGAGTATGGAAATAATCACGAGATTATGGTATTTTTCCATATATGATTATGGTAATTTCCATATAGGATTATGGTAATTTCCATATGGGATTAAGGTAGTGCATTATAAATATAAGGTATGAGATAAAGTCAGGTTAATGCTCATGACTAACCTATAATTTTCGGCCATCATCTTTTGATACTCTCGAAAATTGTGAGAGCTCGGGGATTTTCGGTGCATTCTCCATAGATCGTCCTCACTCGGCGTTGGAGATTGGGCAATCGGGATACGATCCGGAAGGTCAAAGCACGAGTCCGATCCGTTCGATCCATTCATCTCGTTCCATCGACCTCTTCGGATCAAAGGTAAACACGTGAAACCCCTACGTGTTGCGTTTAATTATATAGACGCATGCTAGGTTTATAATCAATGTATGGTGAATTAAATATCCAAGATAGATCCTCGGGCGAGGGTTAACATACGCTTTCCCTACACTTGAGGGATCGTCGTCGCATAGTTGAAGGCTCCGGTGAGGTCGTCCGGGCGTCGGCCTCAGGGTTACGTAATTGCTATGCACGGGCGAGGCCGCATCTTGGGTGGAGACTCATAGGCATTCTTTTGCTGCCGTTTGGTCATACGGATGCTAAGCACTCCAGGGGTGGAAATCTTGACGGTGGTGGTAGACCGAGCAGGCGGCCTGGTGGCGTATAGCGATCTCTCCCATGATGATGTTATGCGGAGAGGGGCCTGGACCGGGAAAATTTGATGGCCTTGGTGATCGACACGGAGCCCGTCCCACGTGTAGGAAGGGTAATGACGCCCTCGGGTTGGACCGCCTCTGGGTGAAGCTCCGTAGTTGGGACGGCGGGGAAGTACACGAATACCTCCGACCTCGAGCTTATCCAGCAGCTCGGAAGATGATCTTGACGGAGGCCCCGATGTCGACATAGACCCGATGGGCGTTCTTGTTGCCCACCACGGCTGTATGGTGATGGCGTCACAGTGCGGCATGATTTTGGTACCGGATCCTCCGAGAACACTATGTCTTCGCCGTCCCGAGTCGCTTGTTCTTTGGCTCTCGGTGGCCGACCTCCGAGCCGTTCTTTAACGACGACCTCGTCGCTCCGATGGGCGATCCGGTTATAACGTAGACACTGCTCCATAACATTGGGACCTTCGTCCTCGTCGTCTTCGGTCGGGTCGTCGTCGAGGTCGGTCCATGATTGTTGCCACCGTTATTCTTCCCCCTGCGCTTCCTGCTTCCCGACCCAGCCCGACCGAGGTATTTCTTGAGGGCTCCACCTTTGACGAGCTCGTTTATCTGCGAGCCCAGGTTTCTGCAATCCTCGGTATCATGACCATACCCTTGGTGATAGTCACAATACTCCTCTGTGGACCTCTTCTTGGATCCTCCTTTCATAGGAGGGGGCTTCGGGAAGAGCTCGGCGTGGAGCTCGAATATTTCCGCCCTTGATTTGAGCAGGGGAGGCGCTCTGCCGCCAGGGTTGGGCCGAGGTCCGAGCCTGGACTCCAGTGGCCCTCTTTTGATTCTGTCGAAGGCGCTTCGGCGATCAGCGCCTCGACTTCGGTCATCTGGCTTTTTTCTTTCGGACTTCTGCTCGTCCCAGATTTCCCTCTTCTTCCGATCCGACTCGTCTCCCTTGACGAAGTTGTCCACCAGGTTCCAAAGCTTACTCGCCGTCTTTGGTTTCTCCCTAGTAATTTCTTTGTTCGTGGCGGGTCGGATCCCATTTTGAGCAGCGTTGATGATGTAGAGTCGTTCTTGTCGTCGATTTTGGCGACTCTTTGATGAACCTCGAGGCTAAGTTCGACATCGTCTCGCCCCGCCTTGGCGGATTGTGGCAGTCGGAGGAAGGCTGCTGGGTGGCATCTTCGATAAGCGCCATTTGAAGGCGATCCATGAGGTCACAGGCGGTGTATCTTTGTTACGGCGGGCGGGTGAACCGGCGTCGTGCGTTGGAGATCGGCACCTCGGGAAGATTTTGCACATATGAAAATCTTCCATTCCTTGATTCGCCATGTTGGTAGTGTAGGCAAAAGGAAGTCGGAGGGTCTCCTAGGCCATCGTGGCGACTATATTGGGTGCCGTGCCGCGAGGCGGGCGTGTCTAGAATCTCCACGGAGAAAGGGAGATGATTCTCCGCACCGATCGAACCCCGGAGATCGTTGCCATCTCTTTCGGAGGGTGGGGATCGATAGCGGCGCCATCGTCCCTCCAGGGGAGTTCGACTCTACCTTTCTTCCTCTGCTTTGCTCGGCTCAGTCGGCATGACGAGGTGGAGGCGGCTCCCGCGAATGGCGAGGGGGCGACGGTGATGGCGGCTCGTCGCGTGGCGGCTCCGCGAATGGGGGCGGCTCGGCGCGATGGCGGCTCCGCACGTCGGGGTGTGATGCGCGTTCTCGGCTATCACGCCGAGGTGGCGTTGGCTGTTCGGAGGGCGACCTCGGGCGGCCGTGGTGTTAAGTCAAGGGGCCGCGAGGGCTCGCTCCTCTTGTCCTCCGTTGAGAAGCTTTGGAATTGGCAAGATTGGCGTTGAGGAACTCGGTCACAGCTCGGCCGAGGACCTCGTGGGACGAGTGAGCTGTTTGTTCGTCCTCGTTGAGGTCGGCATCTTCCCCACGTTAGGGAGGCGGTCACGAGGGTGTATGGAGCGTTTTCCATGTTGCCTCGTGAGTGTGAAGCGCTTGTGGCGTCTGCGATCTCCTTCCATGACGCCGAGTGACCACCGGTCGTTCTCAAGACGGTTGTTGCCAGCGTGGACGGCGGTTGTGCGTGTTCTTGCCATTAAGTTGTAGAGGGAAACGAAGCTTTCTTGTTCAGGGTTTCCCACAGACGGCGCCAATGATAAATCTAGTTAAGTGAGTGTGCGAGATTTATGTAAAGCAATAATGAACACCAAGGCTTTTACGTGGTTCGATCGTTAATGAGATCTACGTCCACGGAGGAGTGTTTCCTCAATACTTTCACTATAATACAGTGAGTGTAGTTACAAGCTCTTAGTATTCGATAAGTTGCCAACCCTTCTACTGTCCATTTTCCTTCTATTTATACAACCCCGAGCCTGCAACTGAAGGCGTGCTCAACCTCTCCATTGGTCGTGACGTGACTCTTCCTCTGGCGTGCCCTCCATTGGCCGGAGGAGGGACACTTCGCCTTGCGTGCGCCACGTGGAGGGTGGCGCCTGACTTTGGTTCTGGGGCGTGTCCTCCTTTGGCCGAGGGTGGCGCCTTACTTTGGCTTTGGGGCGTGTCCTCCATTGGCCGATGGTGGCGGTTCTGGGGGCTAGGGTTTTGGGAGCTAATTAGGGCTCGCCTTGGGCTCAATCGCGTGGGCCCGCTACCAATTTTAGGCCCAGCTCGTTTGGGCCTGTTAGTGGGCCTAATCGGTTGGGCCATATCCCATCATATTCGGCTCGAGTTCGAATTCGAGCTTTAAATTGAGCTCGAGCTCGGTTCGTTATAAAATTTTTGAGCTCGCAAGCTACTCGAATTCGGTTCGATAACTACTCATTTATGAGATATATTCGAACTCGAGCTCGAACTCTGCTCGTGTTCGACTTTGCTCGTTTTCGAGTTCGAACTCGAGCTCGAATTCGGTTTGATAATGTGTTATTCGAGATCGAACTCGAATTTGAGCTCAAGATACTGATATATATGCTTATTTGTTGCTAAATAATTATAATTAACATATATTTTATAATTTATTATTCATTTTAATTATTTAAATATGTATAAATAATATACTCCCTCCGTCCACAAAAAACGTGCATTTAATTCCTTTTCGGTCCGTCCACCAAAAATGTGCACTTTCTTTTTTTAGAAACACCAACTTTACATTTTTACCCTCAACTTATCCACTTATTTACAAAAAACACTAATGGCCCACCTTTTTACACTCATAATCCATTAATATATTCATTTATTATCCCAATGACACACCTTTTTATACATATTTACTTTACACTCATTACAGTTTTCTTAAAACCCGTGCCACCAAAATCGATGTACGTTTTTGGTGGACGGAGGGAGTATTATTTTATACGTTCGCGAACATGTTCGAATTAAGGTTCGCGAACATGTTCGAATAAGAGTTCGCAAACATGTTCGCGAACGGCTCGCTTGAGTTCGAACCAAACATGTTCGCGAGCTCACGAGCGAACATCTCTAAGCTCGAGTTCGCTCGATAAACTTATCGAGCTCGATTCGAGGCTCGAGTTCGGCTCGTTTACAAAACGATCGAATTTCGAACGAGTTTTTTTCGAGCCGAGCTCAGAGTAGCTCACGAACGATTTGGTTTGTTTACAGCCCTACTAACAATAGATGGTATGCTGTCATTTCCTAGTTCTTTGCATAATATTGCAATCTCCAAATAAAAGTCATGGCAAGTTCTAAAAGAGCACTGCACATATGACAATTCTCAATAATGAATTAAACCGCAAAGTATGCACAATTCAAGCTCAAATTATCACTTGTTTCATTCAGTTGGATTTATAACTGAAAGCAAGACGTGTTATGCTTGTATACAATGATCTCAGTTTCATTGTTTTACTCTCTTATCTGAATTGTTCATTTATCACATATGTATGTCTCATTTTCATTATAAAATAGATCTATGGTGTGTTGTAAATTACAAAAGATCATATAATTGAATTAATTTTATGAGATATAAACTTAAGTCACAGTCGAAACAACTTGAGAACGAATTGTTGGTTTAGGTTTCAGTATAAACAACGATGTAGCTTGTCTTCACTGCTTGTTTATACTGGTAGGTCTTTACATATTGACAAAACCATAGTGAGGTGAGTTATTCTTTCTAACCATTGTGATGAACCAAGATTTTAGTGACTTAGCATAACCTAAATCATAATGAGGATACAAGTGTTTATACATGTCTTTGAGCCACTCTGACTTACCATGGGTGAGAGTTAAGTGATAACTCAATATACTCTGTAGCTTAAGTGGTGACAATCCGTATATAAAATTTGGTAATCTGTATGAGGTTAGTGAATCCAAATTAAACTTATGACATTCCTTAAGGAATTCCAAATGTTTATCGTACTAAATTCTACAAGTTGATTAAGTTCAAATTTGATAACAAAATTGAATAATACTGTTTAAGGAATTAATAAACAATAACAAGCAATAATCCCTTCGAAATAATTTCCACCATTTTTCGGATTCAGATTCAAACTTCTTATTGAAGAAATTAAAGAGAACTTCCCAACTTTAAGATAATGTTTTCACAAAGTCTAGCTCCGTTTTTATTTCTAACGTGTAATAAAAAAAATGTTAGAAGTGTTTTAACAACCAATTGAGTTGCCAACCAAATCTAAAAGAGAGAAAAGAATCAACTTAATAAAATTGAATCTAATCTATTTAATTTTGAAATTGTAAATCGATCCAAATATAATTCAATTTTGAATAAGTGGGGTAATCGATATCATCGCACTCAAACTTGGTTTGTTTATTACCAAATTGAGTTTTGAATTTTACTTAATAGCTATTTCGATGTTCATGAATTTAATTAAGTCCAAATGAACTTTCTAAATTTAGATTTATATTTAAAATATTACTTACTTTCCTCTAAAAAAGAGTATTTAAAATAAAATATTCATTATTTTCTTATAATAAATAATGTTAGTTAGATCCTTCATTACCATTATTACTAGTTATAGTATAACAATATACATTGCACACAATTAATCACCTAACGAGCTAATAAACCAGAATCTATTAAGCTCAGCTTGAATCGTTTAACTTGAAGACTTCAGAAAACAAGTTCTAACAAATTTTAATCAAAATTTGAATACCTTATGAATAACTTATAGCTCTAATTTTGATAATTATAAGCCAACCCGACCCAAATTAAGTGTTTTGTAAAAGAAAATTATGTTAAAAAAGAGAATGGAATAAAATTGAAATCAAAATAAAAAGTTGACAAATAAATATAAATTGGACATATTTCAAATTTCCTGCTACTTGGTCGGTGACTCTCTCTAGAACTTATTTATGACGAAAGTTTCTCTCTCTTCCCCGCCAAAAAGCCTCTCCATCAACAGCATCCACAGAAGGATTCAACGGCTCCGAAAATGTCGGATTTTTGGAAGAGCAATGTCTCTCTTCTCCACCAACCCTTTCTCACTCCTACACTCACCTTTTCACCGATCAAAACCAAAAAAAAGGAAAAAAAAGAAAGAAAAACTCTCAGATCGCCGGAGATTTTGCTTATGTGTTCTTTGCTCCGTCTTAAGATTTCTGGAGTACCCACGGAGAGACCCGTTTTGATGGAAAATGTTAATTATTTCCGTGGATTTGTGGAAATTGGGATCAGGAATTGGGGTCATTGAATGGAAATGAGAGTTTTGTGTTGAACTTTTGGTTCCTGAAATAAGATGGTATGTTGTTCGTGCAGGAAATTGTGTAGATTCTGATTTGGGTATGCGTTTTTTATGTGTTTCAAACAAACAACTGCATGAAGATTATGAATATCTTTTGAAATCTTGGTCGAATCACGTTTTGTGATCTTGTATCTTCTCCATAGACTAGGTAATATCCATACTTAGAAGATTGATGTGTTTGATTTCATCAAAAGCTCCGGAAAATTCATTACATTCCCCAAAAACTAAAAGAAATGAAAGAAGAGTTCGTACAAAAATAGTGATATCGAAATATGAGTTCCGTCAAATACAATTTCAGTCCATAAAGATAGATACATTGTGGAAGCATGATGATGATTATGAGGCTAATACTTGTTTAATTTAAATTTGGCGTAGAATTTTAGAAATCACTATTAAGTGAAGTTTCTTGTAGTTGAACTCCTGTATTTCTGAATGCAAGAAATGAGTTGTGTCTAGATACTGCATTTCATAGATGTCTCTTGTATCCAACTTATGCACTTACTTTCAGCGGAAACTCAATAATTCTTGCAGGGCACCCCAGCAAAAATATATGAAGGTTCTCAAATTTGGGTTGAGGATCCGGAGGTTGTTTGGATTGATGGGCAAGTGGTAAAGATTAATGGGGACGAAGTTGAAGTTGAAACATCTGATGGAAGGACGGTAAATAGCTTTTGTTTTAGCTGAAGCTTTCCTCTTCTGTATTGAGATGGTGTTGTGTTATATATGCTTAAATGCTTTTAGAGAAGAACTATCTTTGAAAAATGCTTTAGTATATCATCATCATCATCTTATTTTTTGATTGATCTTCAAACTGTCAAAATGTTGGCTGTTATCGACACTTGACGTCTGTTTTATTCTTTCCATTGTTAAGGTTGCTGCTATCATATCCAAAACATACCGAAAGATGCGGAGGAACCTGCTGAAGGATTCGACGACATGACCAAACTGTCTTATATGCACGGCCGGAGTTCTGCATAATTTGAATTTAAGATACCAGATCAATAAGATTTATGTAAGATATATTTCTCTTCACTTCTAACTTTTATGTTCAATCCACATTCAATCTGGTAGGATTAACATATCCTTTTCATAATGTTTTGCAGACTTATAGTGAAATTCTTATTGCCGTTAACCCGTTTCAAAGACTTCCGACTTATACGATGTGAAGATGATGGAGCGATACAACGGGCACCATTTGGTGAACTGAGTCCACATGTATTTGCGATTGCAGATGCTGCCTTCAGGTGATATATAGTCTGCCACACTCTTGTTCTTGGTGGTTTTGTCAATGAAAATTAAATTCCATTTATGTCTGAGTCTTGTAAGATAAATTAGGGAAATGATGAATGAGGGAAAAGTAACTCAATACTGGTAAGCGGAGAAAGTGGAGCTGGTAAGACTGAAACTACTAAGATGCTTATGCAATATATTGCCTATTTGGGTGGCCATAAAGGTGGTGACGGGAGATCAGTAGAACAGCAAGTTCTTGAGGTAGGATTTTTTTTATAAGTTTCTGTTTTATCACTGATAATCTTATCATTTATGGTTTATTTTCTTGAAAAGGTTCTCTTGTAGAATATGTTATTATTGATAACTCTTTTGGATTAGGTGAGTAGCAAAGTTTGACTAGTTGAATTGGTAGATTGACACGAGATCTCTTTTGTAGATTGTGTGTTATGTTTATTGTTTCATTTGAAAGAGGTGTTTTCGAAATAAAGTGTATACTATTTGACAAGTAGGGTTTATAAGTTAAAATTGTGGTTCAGAAATAGTGTGAAATAGGCGTTTGTCTGATATTGTGACATGTGTGGGAAATGAAATCTGAAACAGCCTTTCTTATGTTCAAATACTTTTGATTATGTTATTGATGGTACAATTGAAGCCTGAAAACCAAATATGAAAATATTCAACGTCTTCTTTAAGATCCATGAATGTATATGGCATAAACTTTGTTCTATTGATATCAATTGAAAAATGACTTCATTCCACACGAATTTTTGGAAGGACAGAGATTGCATGTGGTTCTTCTATAGGTTAATTCCAATTAAGGCACAAACTTACATTTATTTAGTAAATTCAACCCGACCTTTGAAACATTGCAATAATGTCACCACCTTCCAGTTAGTTGCAAAATTAATAACCCAAAATTTTCTGATCACCGGAGAGTTGACGCACATGCCTGACCAAAGCTGGCATCAACATTGTGTGGCTGCATGACCTCAATATTTTTGGTTTGGTTAGTGTTTCACTCGGCATGTCAAATCCCCGGTGACCTGAACAAAATAGGAGGTGTTAATTTCTGCAACAAATATAAAGATAGTGACATTATTGTAATGTTTCAAAAGTCATGTTTAAAGTTACAGAATGAGTGAAAGGTCGTGCATTAATTGGCAATTAACCCTTCTATCTATAGTCTCGTTCATAAAAGTAGTCATGACTACGTAAATTAGACTAATAATATCGTACTGATCACTTTTTAAAAGAATATCTACTTGTACATTTACATCTATATACGGAAAGCTTATTTGGTGGTTCTCTTCAGTCAAATCCAGTCCTTGAAGCATTTGGAAATGCCAAGACTGTCAGAAATAACAATTCTAGGTGAGACCTTGCTTGGATCCTGCAGCCAAAGTTTTGAATTTGAATCTGAATAATAGCAGTCTGCATTCAAATTGCTGATTAACATCTGATGATGCAGCCGATTTGGTAAATTTGTTGAACTTCAGTTCGACAATCGTGCAAGAATATCAGGGGCAGCCATCAGGACATATCTTCTCGAGAGATCTCGTGTCTGCCAAATTTCAGACCCTGAGCATAATTACCACTGTTTTACCTTTGTGTGCAGCACCACAGGAGGTAATCTGCTTGCACACCATCTTCTGTATCCTCTTTTCAAAAGAAAACAAATTCGCAATCATCATATTTTGAGTATCTTTATCAGGAAATTAAGAAGTATAAGCTGGGACATCCACAGACATTTCACTACTTAAACCAATCTACTTGCTTTGAGCTAGATGATGTGGATGATGCTCATGATTATTTGGCAACAAGGAAGGCCATGGATGTTGTTGGAATCGGTCAAGAAGAGCAGGTATGATTGTAACAAATTAGGATCTCATTTGTCCCATATGCTCTCTTTCTACCATAGTTAATATTTTCGTATTCTACAGGATGCAATCTTCAGAATTGTTGCATCTATTCTCCATCTTGGTAATGTTAGATTCGCCAAGGGGGAAGAGATTGATTCATCGGTCCTCGAGGATGAGAAATCAAAGTTCCATCTTCAGACTGCAGCAGAGCTTCTAATGTATGAATGGGGAATTTATACTTGCGATACTCTTCTTTCTCATGAATTTAATAAGTTCTAAGAGTAATTTTTGATATTAGGTGCGATTCTAAAGCACTGGAAGATGCATTATTGAAGCGTGTGATGGTCACTCCAGAAGAAGTTATCAGAAGATGTCTTGATCCTGATGGTGCAATAGTTAGTAGGGATGGATTAGCTAAGACGATATATTCTCGCTTGTTTAACTGGTGTGGTACTCGTGCACTATGCTGCTATACTTTTGCATTTCTGAATATTGATCAACTATGTGTTTTCTGGTTTAGTTAATTTGACGTGGTCTGCTTATGTAGGTTGGTGGAAAAAATAAATTTATCAATCGGGCAAGACTCATCTTCGAAAAGTCTAATTGGAATCCTTGATATATATGGTTTTGAAAGTTTTAAAACTAATAGGTAAGATTTGATTGATTGTATGAAGAAAGTTATGTCAGAGAAACTCTTTATAGGCTCCCAAACTAACTAAAAGTTTATGGATGCAGTTTTGAACAGTTTTGCATTAATTTTACCAATGAAAAGTTACAGCAACATTTTAATCAGGTACTCAATTCAACATGTTTTTCTAGCAGTTGATAAATCTGCTCAGTACAATACTGAAATTTTGTTTATACTTTCTTCAGCATGTTTTTAAGATGGAGCAGGAGGAATACATCAAAGAAGAGATTGCCTGGAGCTACATAGACTTCGTGGATAACCAAGATGTTCTAGATCTTATCGAGAAGGTTGCTCTCTGTAATACTAAACCATTTTGCTCTAGGCTACATTATTTTGTTATCACATCATAGTTTGCACATAAACATAGACATGGTCTAGTGTGTGGAACTGCCCATGTAATCTGTCGATCATCCTCTTCCTTATATTTGTCTCGGGAATCTGCAGAAAAACAAATCTTCTTATAACTTCTTTTGATTGGATGCAGAAACCTGGAGGAATCGTTGCTCTTCTTGATGAGGCCTGGTACGGTAATGCATGTCTGCCTTTAGGTAGCTTGCAAATGGTATGTGCTTTAAACTTCTGTTGATTTGGGACTAATTTTATTTGTTCTGTTTACAGTATGTTCCCAAAGTCCACACATGAAACCTTTGCTGAAAAGCTTTATCAGACATTTAAAACCAACAAACGTTTCATCAAACCGAAATTGTCACGTACTGAATTTGCAATTGCTCATTATGCTGGAGAGGTAATCGGGGTCTACTTATTATTCTAGTTTGTAGTTTTGGGTTTTTCAACTCATTGAAAATTTTCATTCTACTTCTTCTCCAAGGTTCAATACCAATGTGATCAGTTTTTGGACAAAAACAAAGACTATGTCGTCCCTGAACATCAGGACCTGCTAACTGCTTCGAAATGCCCATTTGTAGTAGAACTTTTTCCTCCAATCCCTGAAGAGACAACCAAATCTTCAAACAAGTCTTCTAAATTTTCATCAATAGGTTCTCGCTTTAAGGTATGTGTCTTTTCTCTTTCTTTTCCATCATTACTGTTCTAAATCATTTGTCATAGCTTCTTCAAAGAAGGTTGAAGCTGATAGATTGGTTGATTGGTACAGCTACAACTCCAACAATTGATGGAGACACTGAATTCTACAGAACCACACTACATTAGATGTGTGAAGCCTAATACCGTTTTCAAGCCTTGTATTTTCGAAAATGCCAGTGTCATGCAGCAACTTCGTTGTGGTGTGAGTGCTCTTACTTGTAGTCATTCAATAACTTTCTATATGCTTCCCATACTTAGTACTACCTTTTGTCTACTGGCAGGGTGTATTAGAGGCAATTAGAATTAGTTTATCCGGTTATCCTACTCATAAGACATTTGATGAATTTTTCCAACGGTTTTCTGTTCTAATGCCAGAGTTGGAAGGAGAGTAAGTCATTTACTTGATATATCTATGATCTTATGTGACTACCCTGATGGAATTAACTCTTTTCTACCCATACGAGCAGCGCTGATGCAAAAGATGCATCCAGAATGATTTTAGAGAAGATGGGCTTTGAGGGAGCTCAGGTATTAATTTCTTCTTATGCTCCATATGGAGTTTTCCTTTGTCCGAGAACTAAAATATAGAGAAATTAAGAAGTGGTCATTTTCTCTCTTGATCTTTTTCTTAACCCTTCTTCCAGTCATATTTTATATGTGTTCAATTCATAATCACATTTATGTTTAAATTAGTGGAAGCTATTCTGGTTTTAAATCTTCTTCTGTAGCATCTTTGATGAAGGGATTTTCAGTAAACAGTTGGAACAAACAGCTGACAGAAACTATTTTGTTTGGAAAAGTTTCAATTTTCAACTTAGAAAAAAAGTCGATCTTGAGGCCTGAGTCATAGTAGATACAAATAGGAATCAGAATGCATAAATTCGTTCTAACAATTTCCAGATAAGGTCGTTTGTTCTTCTTGGAGTCTATTATTCTGGCATAAATTGTTTTAGTTCTAAGAAAGAAAACAGTTTGAGAATGTTCAATTAGCTGAAATTAATTTCTAGCCTCGCAGATTTATGGAAATCGGGTTCGTAAAAAGAAATTTCTTTTTGTTTTCTATCACGTACAATATAATCAATTGAGAAAAACCTTATGGTAAGTTGCCCTTCTATATGACTTTATTGTGGCTTTACCACTCTTTTCTGTTTGTAGCACACTCTTAATCAATTGTAGCACACTCTTAGTCATAATGCACCCTTACTCGTAATATGTAGTTTTTTGTTTGAAGAAGATTATTTTATTTACTTTATTATGGCTTTACCACTCTTTCTTTGTTTTTTAGCCAAAGTGCATTTAACAGACAGTGTTACTATTCCAATATCTCAATGCCACAATTTTCTTAGAGACTAGTATAAATGAGCGGGTTATAGAATGGACTAAAAGTGTGGGGAAAAAAGACCTTGTGTTAAATTCTTCTTCCTATTGTTGGTGCGAATCTTGCTCTTGCAATTCTTACCAATATTTGCAATGTTTGTCCAGCGTCACGTGCTTAATTTTTAATAGCAAAACTCTCTGTTATATACTTGCCTTTTCTTTTCCTTATGTTTTATGGGTTTCTTCTGTTTTATGAAGAACTCATGTGACGTGTGATTTTGTGATTGCAGATAGGGAAAACTAAACTCTTCCTTAGAGCTGGTCAGATGGCTACTTTAGATGCCCACAGAGCATTTAAACTAGGTGATGCAGCAAAGGTAATACAAAGAAAGACGAAAACTCATAGGGCCCGACAAAACTATTCTTCCACGGTCAAGGCAGCGATTGTACTGCAATCTATATGCAGAGGTTTGTTGCAACTTGTCCGATCTTCTAATCTATTCATGGGGGAACCTGTTTTATATCAGAATCTTTAACTAACTTAACTGAAAATAGATTCTCTCATATATGCTCATTGCAGCCTTGTTTTTAAGCAAGTTAATGTTCAGCTTATAACATTTTTCTCCTGTGGTACCAGGAATGCTTGCATACAACTTTACCAAGTTGTAAGAAAGGATGCGGCAGCTCTTAAAATCCAAACAGATTGGAGATGGCATAAATTCAATCAGAACTACAGTAGACTCAAGAGAGCAACTATTTCATTGCAAGCCATAATAAGAGCAATGGCTGCACGAAAGCAGTATGATTTTACAAAACAAAACAAAACAGCGACTGTTATACAGGTGATTTAAGTCGTATGCTTTCTCTGCAAAAGTCTGAGCAGATTGATGTTCTTCCTTGAATACTAGACCTTTTTTTTCAGTCTCGGTGGGCGGTCATAGAGCTTTTCATCGCCAGGCGAGCCATAAGGGCAACAGTTTTTATCCAAAGTGGATGGAGGAGAGTTGCAGCTACGAGAGATCTCAGGCAACTGAAAGTGGTAGGCCTCAGAATTCTTATATAGCTAGAGCTGTATTTTCTATGATTCTATGGATTGTGAGCCTAGCATTTTGCAGTGCTCGTGCCAGTTGTAGAATCATCATCTAATTATATAAGTTTAGGATGTTGATTTCATTTAGAAAATTTCGAATTTATTCCTACAGAATGTACGTGTGCGCTTATGTTATGCCTTGTGTTGGTTGATTATATTTTCTATATGTATCTGTCAATTGACTGCTTATGCTTATAGTGCAAAGGATTTATATTGTATATTCTATCATCTTCATCCAAACAGGAAAAGAAAATGATGAAAAATGAAATGATATTAATCTCTGATCTTGCAATTATCTGTACACTAGTGATAGTTCTGTCTACTATCTGTAGGCTTCAAGAGAAACAAGTGCACTTCAAGAAGCAAAGAGTAAGCTTGAAAAGTTAGTGGACGAACTGAGATCACAGTTACAGATGGAAAGACGTCTGCGGGTAAACATTACTTTCTTTAGCATATTTCTGTACTACAAAGTTTATGCTGTATCTGTGTGTGTGCGTGCGTGCACGTGTAGAGTCATAGTTATTTGCTGATAAATATTTTGCTTCTCACCTTTATAGATGACTTAAATGCTTTGACTAAGATTAAAAATTCTTGTGCCAGGTTAGCTTGGAGAAAAAGCTGGAACAGTCATTGGATGTTATGCAAAGCCAAGGCGATAAAACAAATAGTCTACTTGAAGGTGAAGCTGCAAGAGCTAGTCTACTTGAAGGTGAAGCTGCTCATATCGCAAGTGACGCTGCTCGCATTGCAATTGATGAAGCCTTCTCAATGATGAAGGAGAAAGGGGTTCCAGTAGAAGAAGATTTAGGAATGACTGAGGACACAACTTCTGAGGTGGAAAGATTGAAGGTAACAATAATCAGAATTTTATTATGCTCGACGTAAATGCTTTCTATTCTCAATTGATTCAGCACTCTTTATCATCTAATCTACAGGGATTGTTACAATCTGAAAAGAAAAGAGCTGATAATATGGAAAGACGGTATGCTGAAGCCTTGGAATCAGTTGAGGGAAAGCGGATGAAGTTGGAAGAAACCGAAAGAAGAGTTCACCAACTTCAGGAATCATTGAATAGGTACCATAACTCTTAAAAACCATTGTCTTTCATCATTCTTCTCCCAGAGACAAATTACCTCTTGATTTTCTCTTGATAAATGATTATTATGCCAGTTATACTCTAAAAACAAGCTATTATTTCTCGTGAATTTATGTTGATATAGACCTAGAAGCTCTGTATTTTCTAGTGCAAATGATTGGACAGACATTCCCATCACCACCATATAACGATGCTGAACTTCCATGTTAGAGATGTTTACAATAAATAAGGATGTCAAAATTGTTACTTCACTAAGGATCAAAATTAATATTACTTTTTTACTGAAATTTAATATTCTTAAGAATTCATATAAGTATATGGTTGATGGTTTTAAATTAGTGGCTATCCAATTAGAAAATTAACTCAGCATCATTTAACTAATATTAGATATGATCTAGTGTGCCTCAGGATGATATACAGCATCTCTGGTCAATTCTCAGAGCTACAAATGATATTGTGTTCATCCAACTCAAGTTCAGCTTTGGGGATTGTTTCTAAGGATGAAAGAGGTGATAGATCTTCCACCTCTTCTGAAACAACGTCTTCAGAGTCAGATTTCACATTCCCTGCCCTTCTTCAACTCCAGCAGACATTTCTTCTCCGCCAATTCTGGTGCACTTCAGCTCATTGTTCAGGATCTGACAGCAGCTGAGGTTTCAGGTCAGTCTAGTCCCTGAGAGGCCACAAACACTGAAGTTAGGACTTGATCCAGCAAATTTTATCTCTTGCCATACGACCGTATAGAAATTAAAATGTTTGTCCCAATTCTCAGTATCAATATTAGAGTCATTTTTTCATTTTATTCTTGTTCTCTCATTAGCCTTCTATGTAACACATTTGGTCCAAATCTTTATTCTCTTCTTTGTTTGAATAAAAATCACGGTAAGAAACTACATTATACTTTTCTTTCTCTTGATGGTTGCATTTTGCAGGAACTGAAAAGTGGAAAAATGACCGGGAGGGGGCATTCGATGACTTTTTCTGATGGAAGTTGTTCTGTCAATGTGTTGTGTCTATATCTTCCCTAGTTAGAAATTTGTTGGGCTAGATTTTAACAAGTTGATATGTCACAGCAATTAACACAGAACACCACCCACTTGTACTGACACATCACACATTATATAAAGAAAATGTTTAACATCAACATTTATAAGTTTCTTCTACATAACCAAGTGACACAAGACATGATAATGCAGGTTATAATAATTTACTGGCATACAGATTTCAAATCTAATTCAGCTTTGCATCAGTCATTAGTTTAGAATGATTATAACCTAACTGGAGATTTATGCAAATTTATTGAGTCAATAACAATTGACCCAATCAAGTTTGGCTTTCTGCAACATGGTGATAATATCTTTTCTGTGTATCAGTGATTTGCTTCTATACTTTAGGTTATTGATAATATCTTTCCCTCACTTTCAAGAAGTGTCCACCTCCATCGTGAGTACCAGTGGATGGATTGCATAAGCAGCAGCTTTTGAATGTACTAAGTCAAATTCCCATCATCCATTTTTTAACCTCTGTAAGATTCCATATATCCAATTTAGCAGTTTTGTCATCTCTCTCTCATCTCTGCTTAGGTTCCTTTCTTTTGAAGGTCCTGCTTGTTTTTCATTTCTTTCTTAAGACACCATAATCTTAGTGGACAATTTTAGTGAAAGCTGGAAATCTATGCATACAATAAGACCTAACTTTGTGAGTTCTAATATGATAATCTGTATTTACTACGGATTTGTGTCCATACCAGTTAATCTGCTTGAAGAACCAATTCGAGGTTCCATATAAGCATTTTAGCAGAGACAAGGAAACTGTACGAGACTGTAGTGTAAGCCTCTAATCAACTGATATAGGTCCTTGTTGGGCTTGATGACATTATGAATCTTTATCTCTTCTTTCTCTCCCTTAGAACACTGCAGGTATCTTGATCCAAGAAATGTAAAGATAGTTACGTATGCACAATCTCCACTTGTTCTTGTACAATTTCTACAAGGTAATACCACGCCCATCTATTTACTCAAGTGCTGAGAATTGATTAAAGCTAAGTCTCTTGTGATATATTATGTGCTTTAGTGTGAAACTGGCTTATTTCTTTTCCATGTTTGTATATGTCACATTGTCTTGCCTTATGCCAAGTTGTGGTTGGCTTCCTTATTGTTAAAATATGCTTTTTCTTTGCCCGTGCATTTGGACTTGCCCTTCATTTCTATCATTGTGGCTCAGCAGCATTAGGTTGTGTAACTGGAGAAACCTCTTCCTGTTTTTCTTAACTGCATAGTTTGTTTCAAGTTCAGAATTATATTGGATCATTATGTTTAACAATAAATATCTCCGATAGCTTTTAAGTCGAAAAGAAAAGGCATTACTCATATTCTCATTGGTGTAATACTCATCTTTAAGTAGGAACAATTGGATTTTTTTATTTTTTTGCTTTTCTATGTTCTGGCTTTATTGACTGTGCATGAGTATTCATAGCTTTTAACTGAACTAGTTTGTTTTGTTTTCACCCATTTGTTTGCTATTCTTTGATCTTTCTCTTTCAATTTTCCATTGTACTGCTGCCCGATGAACCTGAACTGGAGCATTAGTTATGATTATGCACGCCTATTAGAGTCCTGCCCAGGTGACCGTGTCTCATATGTTATAAACTTCAAATGATATTCTTGCATAAATGTGGAGAGTAAGCCACTCAGCTTTGCATTTGGCCAGCGGGTGGATCGAAAAACCTGATTCTGGGTCATGCCTCAGCCTCAAGTCTTCCTTTGTCTCGGTGCGATAATTTGACAACTCTAATCAGTACACATATCTATTTTGTTTGATGATATGTATATATAACACAGATTTTGATTTGGATATGTTTGATTGGTTGCTGCAAAGGAATTTGTAAACAGTCTTTGACCTTTTTACCTCTCTTGACGCCAAAGGCGATTCCAGTGTTTCTGTACTTTTAAACCAGGCTATTTGAATTGCATGCTTTTGTAGTCTAAGGTACCATAGAGTTCAATTTTTAGTTTATTTTATAAGATTTCTGAATTTCACTTTGTATTAATCCTAAATAAAACTTGATTTAAGAAGGGGCGAAATTGATTTAACAGCAAAGGACAAAATAAAAAAACCCTTAGAATCAATTTGCAAGTTTGAACAGTTTTACGAAGACGTCAACTTAGCCATTGATCCGTGTTAAATAAAACACCATAAATTTAGAAAGTTAACGTCAATAAGTTGATAACCCGACCCTCTCAAAGAAAAAGTTAATAACCAGACAATACACGCTAACATCGATTATATGACAACCTGACAAATGAAACATGAAATTTATATGAATTATTAAAGTAGTATATAAATTTTATGTATGTTGAGAATATAATTTATGGTTCTCTCTCTCTCTCTCTCTCTCTCTCTCTCTCTCTCTCTCTCTCACACACACACACACACACACACATATATAGAGTGAGGTTGAATAAGAATAATTTTAATGTGAGAATCCAAGAACCACGAAAATTTATTACAAATAAAATGAATTCATTATGAAAGTTAATGAATCGGTTGAAAGTTATTGAATCCAAAAATTAAGAATTTTCACCAATGGTTCGAATCCCATGAGAGGCGAAAATTTCATTTTTTTTGATTCACTAACTTTCTCAACGGATTCATCAACTTTACACCGAATTTATCATTTTTTGGTTCTGACGATAAAAATGGTTCTCACGTTAACCTTTCCCTACATATATGATTGTGTAACAATAAAAAACTATTTTTTCATAAAAACCTAAAAATGAATGCATTTATGTATAAAGTTAATACACTTTATATATAACGATAATGCATCATTGAGTTCGCAAAAATAATATTATTCATCAATATTTCATATTGATCACTTTATGTATAAAGTCGTTAACTTTTATGCGTAAAGTGCGATCGATATTTAAGTTTTTACGAAAAATAGATTTTATTTAATCTTATTTCCTAGATATATAAGGAATTGAATTATGTACATACAAACCTTATCCTACAAAATAAGAACAATTATTATCTATTTGATTTATTTATTTAATGGTCAAAATCCAAAGCATTGTTAGTCGTTTTTTAATTGTTAATATTATAATAAGTATGTTAAGGGTTTGTTATTTCGTTTTCTCAATTATATGGATTGATTAAATCACAAATTGAAATAGTTAACTTTCTTTCAGGTATCAAGCAGTCATGCATTTTTTTATCATTTATTTTCGTTCCATCTTTTGTGTGCCGCTAATCACCTTCCTGGTATCAAACAGTACATTGTGTTATGTTATATTTTATTCCAAGCTTAATAATGCAATTATTCATCTCCAATTTCTTCTATTAAAACACATATGCATATATTGTGTCATTGATTTGCACTAGCACATAATTGTGCAGCACAAGTATTTAAATTGCAATAATATACAGATGTGCATCACGTGTTTTACAATTGCAATGATACACAAGTGCACATATCTAATAATACACAGACTGTGCGTTGTCGGTGATGGTCATGGTGGTGGTTAGGGATGTTAATGAGTGAGTTTTATCCGGACCAATCCGGAACAGTTTAAAACCCATTAAATTTTAAAACAACGGTACTGGTTCTGATTCCGGTTTCGGTTCCATGATTTAGACTTGGACCGTTTAAATCCATAGTTTGATGGTCCGATCCGGTCCGGATCTGGTTCTGGTTCCAGAACTAGAACCAATACTTATTTATTGATTCTGGTACGAGTAAAATCCGTCTATTAACGAGCCTAAGTTTAAATAGGCTTGTCAATGAGCTAGTTTTATCCATATCGATTCAAAATCACTCATAACACATTAAATTATAAAGCAACGATTTTGATTCTAGTTCTGGTTCTTGTCCGGTTCGTGCGGATGCGGTTCCAGCACGGCGAGATCTGGACCGCTTAAGACCCATAGTTGATGGTCCTGGTCCGGTCCGGATCCAGTATCTAATGGGTCGGATTCAAAACCAGAACCATTGCTTATTTACTGATTTTGGTCCGGGTAAAATCCACCCATTGACATCGCCTGTGGTGGTGCAACTAGAGATGACAATCGGGTCGGGCGGGCACGGATAGTGCCGAACCACTTCCGTACCCGCGAAAATGATCCCCGCCCGCGACCCGTCCGAGACCCGCGACGGGTAGGAGATTTCCACCATACCCGCGGGTACCCGCGAGTTGGCGGATACCCGCGAACCCGTCACCCGACGGGTATCCGCCACCTGCCACCCGCGAAACCTTCACCCGCGGACCACCCACGATCCGCGAAACCAAGCATTTCAAAAAACACGAAAATATCACTAACAAATTCATAAATCATAAAGTTCAAATCCACAATTTCACATTCAAATCCACAAATCAATAACACAATGAAAATTCAAATCCACAAATCAACAACACTAAATGAAAGTTCAAATCCAAGGTAGGGTTCGTGGGTAATTCGTGGGTAATTCACGGGTATTTTTGCGTGTAGAATTCGCGGGTATATGGGTTTCGCGGGTACGAGTATTGTCAAACCATTTTCGTACCCGCGAAGTAAACGGATCATAGTTTTCAACCACGAACGTACCTGTGGGTACGAAATGCACACCAAACCCACGAATAATCGGGCGGATACCCGCGGGTCGATTGCCATCCCTAGGTGCAACGATTGTTTTTTTTTTGTGTGGTGTGGTGGTGGTGTTTCAATATAATTAGAGAGTATTTTTGGTAGTGGTGGTGTCGAATGAAAGAGAGGGGGAGAAAGAAGAGAGAAAAATGAAAGCACAAATTTAAGGATTGTTGAAGATTTGATCTTGTAGAGAGAAAATTAATTTTAGATTCATACTCTCGATTGTCATGTCATCAATCTATGCGATTGTTGAAGATTTAATCTTGATCGTGAATATGTGTGTTTTAAAATTATTATTTGTTCTTACATTCACACCGTAAGAAGTGTCCATAACCGCCTATATATATAGGGGTTGGATCCATTGAGAATTCATCTTTTTGAGAACTTGAGAACTATGCACAAATTTATAAAATTGATGAAAAAAATCTATAAAATTGTGCACAACAACAAAATAATTTTAGAAAGTTTTCATTATACACAAATTTATATCGTTTTTTGCATCATCTTTACACGTGTTATGCATAGTTCACGATAAAAGATATGGTTCTTATTTGATCCGCTTCATATATATATAGGAGTTGGTTATAGAGAACCATATCTTAGATAAGAACTAAGAACCAATAAACACCGTTAAATTAAATAAGATTGGACGACTCATAATTATTTAATGATAAAATAGTCAAATCCTAAATTTTCATTATTTGGATATTTCACATTCTATTATTCATTGTTCATATAATTCATGTTGGTGTTCATGTAATCGTAGTTCTTGTGCATGCTATCCATTCCAATTCATTGTTATGTTCATGTAATTCATGGTGTTGTGCATGTAATCGTAGTAATTATGTATATAAGAATAATTACGAAAATCAATATACAAAATCCCTTGATTATAGGGCTAAATGAGTTTCATTAAAATATGAGGATAATAAACTATTTATAATTAATCTTGACCGTTAGATTATAAAATGAATGAATAAAATTAGTTCTTAGTTCTCAAAAAGTTAGATTTCTCATTTGATCCACTCCATATATATATATATATATATATATATATATATATATATAGGGGATGGATCAAATGAAACCATATATATTTTAGGAACTAAGAACCAATCCCACCCTTGGTTTGTTATAATCTTATGGTTGAGAATACATATATATAATTATCGTTTATAGTTACAAAAAACCAAAAGGACAATTATGTAATTTAATCATTTGTTATTAACGTGTGATTTCCTTAAATCATGGGATTGCATATCTAGGGAATATTGCTTCCTTATATCAGTGATTCCATATCATTGTATAGTTATTATTACAGTTTTATTTCCTCAAATTTCTTGCGTTTCCAGACCAAGAATGGACGCAACAGGTTCCTCTCCTTCATCGTGATTATTTATGTTTATAACGCCAATAATTTTTTATTGTTCAAACTCGTGTGCAATTTCCGAAAAATGCTTATAATTTACATGATTACTAGCTTAATATGCATAAGACACGATTATTTATGCATATACTTCACGATTTTATATTTGAACATCTGCAATTTTATTCATAGTTTTAATTGTACAAATATGATAATTCTAAGGCGTTATCATGCTAGAAATCTATTATATTTTTTTAATATTTTAAATTTAAAGTGAATTAAACAGAGTTTGAAATCGATTATATTTAATTTTAGAATATACAGTTCTTTTAGGTTTAGGAATTGCAGTATGCATAACAACATTTATAGTATGCATAGTATTATATACCAGTTTATATATAGTGTATATTGTTAAAGGTCGTGTAAAATTATTATTCAATAATATACTTAAGTGATTTTATATATAACGTGCATAATACACTGTAAGCTATTCATACTTGAGCATTAGATAACATGATCATTAATTTGAAATCTTGAATTTTAAATTACCATATCACGCTGATCTATAATATTCAAAGTTTTAGTTGTATAAATATGTTATTTGTACGGCAATATCATTGTAGAAAATTATTATATTGTTACATTTTATGAAATTTAAATTGAATAAAACATAATCTGATATGTAATTTTTTTAAGTATTTATAATTTCAAGTTATTATTCATGAACATATGTATTATGCATAACTCAGTGGAGTATGAATAAAACAACACGTAGGCAAAATAGAATATGTATATATATTACGGTGTGTACATAAATCAATGTCCGGATATGATATAGTGTGCATATATTGGAAATCTTTTATTTTCACGTTTGTTATGTGGATTCATATTGAATAAATATATTTATTATGCCTAACCATTAAACAGATGGAAATGAATTCAACACATCTTCTGACTTTGTTGAGCATCAAGAGTTGGTTTTCCCTTTTTGTGATGAAGTACTCAAGCCCAAAACAAACATGTCGTTCTCTGGATTGGAAGAGGGAGTAAAATTTTATGATGCATATGTTGCAGCATGTGGTTTTGAGACTCGAAAAAGCTCAATCAAACGTTCCAGAGACAACAAGGTCATACTGTTTAGATCAGTTTTATGTAGACGAGAAGGTTCAAAGGAAAATTTGACGATCCCTGAGGATGGTGTTCTGTTAATGAGCGTAAAAGACTTAGTAGTAGAGTTCGATGTATGGCAAGAATTGTGTTTCGCTTTGAGGTCGGGGTTGGTTATAAAATCCACAAGTTTATCGAGGGTCACACACACCCGATGGTTCCAGATGCCTTTAGACACCTCATGAAGAGCAATAGGAAGGTTGATTATATGCATAAAATGTTTATCGAAAAGGGTGTGAAAGCTAACATTGGCACAAGCAAGAGTTTTCGCATATTCAAGGAGATTGTTGGCAATTATGAAGATGTTGGTTGTACTATTGTCGATTTCAAGAATTATAAGCGTGACTTACGGATGTCTATTGTTGGTGTTGATGCTCAAATGCTTTTGGATAACTTCAAATGGAAACGTGATAACTGTAATGGTTTTATGTTTTTTTATGACGTTGGTGACGCAAACAGACTCACACGTTTGTTGTGGGCTGACTCTACGTCCATCCAAAATTACAAGCTTTTTGGGGACGCTGTTTCGTTCGACGCAACCTATCGCATGAACAGGTTCGATTATTTTTTAAATGTGTGATTCGTATATGCTATAGTGTGCATATTTTTAAAGTCTTGTTATTGTAACGTATGTTATGTATACAAATTGATTATCCTGCCGTTCAATTAAAAAATAGTATGTTCATGAAATTATTGTTATTACCATTATTTATATATATAGTGTTCTATAGTGTGCATATTTTTAAAGTCCTGTTATTTTAACGTATTTTATGTACATACAAATTGAATAATTATGCATAACTGTAATCCTTGTTGTTCAATTAAAATATAGTATGTTCATGAAATAATTGTTATTACCATTATTTATATATATATCGTTATTTATGCAACACAATTTATGACATATTCACGAAGGTTCATAGAATATGGTATTTTGAATCATGTAAACCTTAATTTAATATAAAAGGAGAATAGCTTACACCGCAAATTTTTAAACTAAGTTTATTTTGTTATTCAATTTTTTGATATGTAACTACCATTATTTGTTGGACATGTATAAAAAGATATTTACACCCTTTACGAGAAGGGATAACTTTGGTAGGTGTGTTACTTTTGCGGCTGCAATAATTTCAAATGAGGATACTAAATCGTATTCATGGGTGTTGTCCAAATTTAAAGAGTGTATGGGTTCACAGCCTAATGTTATCACAACCGATCAAGATCTAGCATTGAAGATTGCTATTGCGAATGTATGGCCTGATTCTGCGCATAGATTATATATGTGGCATATTATGATGAAGGTTGTAGAAGTTGCCACCATCATTGAGAGATAGTACGAATTCAAATAAGATTTTGATGAGGTTGTTTGGTCGGATATGGATGAACCTACGTTTTCGGTAATTGGCAACATGTAATGGAGAAATATCAATTAATTACTCATAAGTGGTTCGGTGATATGTTCAATATAAGATCTTATTGGATACCGCATATTTAGTGACATTAGTATGAGCGGACTGTCGAACCACATCTTCATCCGAGAGTCGAATAGTTTCTTCGGGATGTTCTTGAACAGTGATTCCAACCTCGTAGACTTGTATCTTCACTTCAATAATTCCATGGATGCACAACGTAGTGGTTACAATCAAATGACATATGCTGATCAAACCCATTTTCCTGACATGAAGTGACCTTAATATTGAGCATCATCTTACTCTCTTTTACAAATAAGATTTTGTTGAGTTGCAAAGGACATTGTCGAAGGCGATGAGCGGTGTGTTATAAATGACATGTCTAGAATTGGGAACGAGAGGCATTTTAAGGTTGACGACAGATCGGATGGTGTGTCTAATGTTTCTCTTAATCTTACATCCGATGACTTAGCTTGTTCCTGCAAGTTGTTCGTGAGGAAAGGTTTAATTTGCAAGCACATGTTCTTCGTAATGAAATCCTTAAAGATGACTGTTATTCCTGAGAAGTATATGTTGAGGCGTTGGATGAAGACATATAGGTTTATGAGTATTCCACATGAAGTACAGAAAATTTCAAATGGTAATAATTTGTTGTTTATTGAATTTTGTAAAATCATTGGCGGTGAAGGTAATCTGCTATCGAGGATCGGTGTTAAATGATTTGAAAGCTTTAGGAGACAAATATTCGGGGATGGGATGCCGATGCACACTACCACCGTCGATGATAGATCAAGAGAAGATTTTTATGGTATGCTATTCCAAAAGAAGTTGATATATTGTCACCAATGATATCCAAGACTAAAGGTAGCGGCCATTTGTGGGCATCGCTGAAGTCTAACAGAGAACAAGCTGTGGAGAGATGTCAGAAAACAAAGCGAAGATGTCGCAATTGCAATGAGCTTGGTTACCATGATTCAAGGAATTGTCCAAAAATAGATGCAGATGACGAATGATTTTACATTTGAATGTTATATATTTTTTTTAAAAAATCATATTTTTGGTACGTTTTAAGCAGATTTTGAACAACTTCTCTATAGTCTCTGAATTAAATGTTTTCTACTTCATTTTAGTTGAATACTCATTTGTTTCGTGGTTGATATTTATATGCACATGATTTCTTATGCATATAGTATGTATACGAATAAGTAGTTTGTTTATGCGAATATCTTGGATAATGTTTTACTCGAGAGACTTTCATTGACTATTCAGTAAATGAAATATCTTTTGATAAATCATTGCAAATATGTAACCTAGCTTACAGATCCCGAATGAAACACTTGGTTGTGGATAAAGTAGTATAGAATCTATAAAATATTATGCATACACCAGTTATATCATGTGAATATGTTAGCATCAGTGTTTGAATATCCAAACTATATTTATGTTGAATGGCCGAGAAGTCGTGTTCATGGATGCACAATAGCTTATGGTTATGCATACGGACATATTACATATACAGATATTTGTGTGATTTGCTGGGATAATGATTTTATATCGAGACTCTCATTGACCATACAATAAATGAAATATATTTTTTAAAACATTACTCTTATGTAAATAAGCTCACATATACTGAAAAATACATTTGGTAGAAAGGCTAATCTAGTATGAATATACACCTGAGATCGTATGAACATTCTATACGATCATATACATATAATCTTGGATATTTATGTGAATATCCTGGATAAATAAGAACTAATCTATACCATCCATATTCACTAATCATTGCAATTATGTAACGAAGCTTACATATCCTGAATGATACATAATTCACTAGTAGTGGATAACATTCAAATGTAATCGATAAAATATTATGCATATACAATTGAAAAAGTCTTTACAACTGTAAAATCTATCAATACTAGCTCAAACTGTCTATAAAGTATGCAATAATTTAGTTGCTATCAGTTTTGACTGCAATTTAAAAAGATTAATGCTCAATCTGTCTATAATGTCACTTACAAAAAGTGTACTTATTGAATAAAATAACTAAACCAAATGACTATAGCATTTCCAATCTATTTGTTATATCAACCAATCAATAATAGCTCTGCATTGAAGCTGCAATCCATGGACATTTCCTGAAAGTAAGCAGGAGCCTCTTTAATGTAATATCCCGAAGAATTAAAGGCCTAATTACGATATTTAAAATTCGTAAATTAAGGTTTTCGAAGTAATACGTAAATTATTAAATTATCGAATAATGATTTCGATTATTTTGAGATAATGAATTCCTATATCACATTCACTAATGATTGTGAATTAAGGATTAATATTTGAACAATGTATTAATTTTCGAAAACCCTAATTTCGAAAATTAGGGTTTTTCACCTATGAATCTTTCTAATTATTTTCCTATGATATAATTTATCATCTAAGACATATATTATGATATATATCTATAAATAGCAAGAAAAATAAAATGTTGGACCCTTAGGACATGATAGTGACGTGAGTTTTAGTGTGTAGAGGTTAATGAATGATTTTTTTTCTATCATTTCAAGCATTTTATGAATCAAGTGGGATAATTACACACATACCAAGATTTTAAATGAAGGACCAAGTGGATGTCCTTGTGCAATGAAATAGCCGTGTAGTTTGATATAGTGAGGTAATAAGGAATTTTTTTTTACTCTTCTTTGACTTTATTGGCTTGCATTTAATGCTTAGAATCTTTATGTAGTACAAGATTTGAATTAATAAAAGCTCCTTCCCTTTTATTTGAAGAGTCTTAAGATAAATGATTCAAAAGCAACGAATAATTGTTTCATTCATTTACTTTGTGTAAGTGTAGTTACTATTGTATATGTCATCAAAATAAAAATCCTGCAATTTGTGTGAGAGAAGGCCGAGCGAGTGTAGAGCATGGTGTAATAGGTGTGTAGTCTTTATTCATTTCACGTTAGTACTTAAACAATTTGATAAAACAAAACATCACACTTTCTCTTCCCAAAATACATTCTGCCGTGAGCACTCCTTGAGAAAACTTTGAGAGTTCTTCCTTTCCATAGCCAAAAGCTTGCTGCTAAATCCTTTTCATCACAAATCAAAGCCGGTAAAGAGGTTAGAAATCAAACGAGCTTCGATTATACGTTAGAATTTTCAATATCCAATGGTTCGATCTTATTTTACAAGCATGCATTCTTGATGAGAAATTATGTTAACATGTTAAGATGTTTATTAATAATGTTTAGCATGATGAATATGAACTATATGAGTGATTTGAATCGAAGTTTAGCATGCTATGATTTACAGATCATTGTCGTAAATTCTTAGAATTTATTTGCTAATTGATTAATGTTATATGATAGTAGATGAGCTCAATGTGATTATTTGAGAAATTATAGGAATTATATGCTATTATTTAGTAAATACCGAAAATTATTAAAGTTTGTAGGATTTTTTTTTATTTTTATTTTTACAAAAGTGTTTGATATATTATTGCTAGAAACCGTGAACCATAGAGAATGATACATTGAAGTAGAAATTGAATATATTAATAAAAGTCAATACGTTGACTTAAGATTAAACGTATTAAATCGTTGAGTAAATACACTAATACGTATAAAAGCGTATTAATTTTATAAGAATATCTCAATTGTGAGAAAAAATTCATAATTGAAATCTTTTTATCAAGAAAACGTTAGTATACGTTGAACGTTTAACCTAAATGGTTAATATGAGATCGTAAGATCATATTACGTCTCAATGAAGACGTGAAATATTTAGTTAAGATACGCGTTGAAAGCGTGACCGGCGTACTAAAATAGTTTTTACGTAAAGGTTGGACGCGGACGTGACAAGTTGACAAGCGAGAACTCGATTAAGGCGATCTATAGTTGGTGGGCTTTACTCTACTCAAAAGGATCAAATGTTTTATTTACGATACTTTATTCGCAAGAAATTATGATGAACTGGTTTATTTAATTACCTGCCCAAAAATATTTATGTTTTATGTATGTATCCTATCCATATTCGAATTGTGAATGTTGTTGGGTAGCTCCCAACATATGAAATTGTTGAATTCGTATCCTTGTAAGTACCACAAGGATGATCGAGAATTGTATCTGTCTGGGAGTGGCAAGGATTTTGTGCACTATTTTGTGACTGTGTGCTGAAAGGGTGCTCGGCCGGTCACGGCGTTCGTGAGAGGAGGCCTCCTCTCCGACGCAAGGGAAATGGTTATGAGATATGTTGAGGGAATTATTGAGATATGTGGGATAGGATATGGATCATACATACAAGGAAAATATCTGGCCAGACGAATATTTATGGAAAATGATAGAAAATGTTTAGTAAACACGAGTATTTCAATTAAAACCTCGTGTGTTACGTGATGGGGCAGTATAATTTAAATTTGATAAATTGTTTTGGCAATGAGTCCACTGAGTGCATTCTTGTACTCAGCCCTGCATGTTTGTTTTTAAATGTGCAGGTTGATCTGAAGATGATGATGGGGAGGTGTTGAGCAGTTGGCGTGCTTTTTGTTATTAATATGTTTGTTAGCAACCTTGAATGCATATCGTCATATATGCATTCACATGCTTCTCCGCTGCGTTTTGAATGTTATGTTATGTCTTGAGATTGACAGTTTAACTCTTCCAGAACATTGAACCCTTTTTGGTTAAGAACTTGTAGCCTTTCTATATGTAAATTACGTGTGTCTATTTCATAAGGGTTGAACTTCGTAGTTCGCTTACTGTTTGTTCCATAATCCTTTGATTATTCTTTTTAAATGTTCTATAATTCTTGTTCCAAGTTCGGTCCTCGTTAATCCGTACTTAGGGTTGGGGGTGTTACAAGTAATATCGAGCGGTTCGCTCTTTGAACCCTAAACTTTCTTTCAAAAGTTGAGTCTAGATTGAGTCACTAGACTTCTAGAGATCGGTGACTATGCTCAACACTCCATCACATCAAGCTCAACCGGGATAAGGTAAATGATTCTTCTCAAGTTTGAAATCAAGAGTTAAAGTGAAAGTGTATTCTTCTCAAAAGTTTTGAAAAGGATTCCAGAGAATATGGGTATGTATTGCATATTCGAGGGAGCTCAAGGATTCCCACAATATGCGGTATGAGACCGCATATTTAAGGAAAACTTAAAGGATTTGATGTGTTCCACGTTAATGATTTTCTCGGTTTGAAAGCGGAAGTTTGAATTTATGTCATTGATTTGAAATCAATGGAAAATTTTTGATAAACAATATGAAATGGGAGAAAATGGGAAAGGTTGAGAATGGCAGTGATGTATGGTGAAAAAGGATGAAATGAGTTAGTATGTTCGGGAATGAACGTGAATGGGCATGGTTGATTGGTTGAATTTTTTTCCCCCAAAGAAATGCGTATGTTTAAAAGGAACTATGTTCGTCATTTTTTTTATGAAATTTTATGTTCAATTCTTATGATTGTTTATGATTAATGTTTATGTTGTCCCAAAAGGAACATAGACGAAATAAGAAGCATGTTCACGAAGTTACGAAAGAACATAGAAGCAGAATGTATGAATTTCATCCCATTTGAGAACGAAATCAAAATGGATTTGAATAACTTCATTCCATTATGGGATTAGAAGGTTAAAGCTAAAAAAAAAAACCAACCTCAAGTGTGCCGACCTCGAATGCCGAGCCTCGGAAAGCATGGCGACCTCGAGTAATGTCATGCGAAATAAAAGCTAAGGCATTGAGCTGGGTGGAGAGCTCAAAATAAAGCTAAGGCATTTGAGCTGGGCGGAGAGCTCAAAATAAATGCTAAGGCATTGAGCTGGGGAGAGCTCAAAATAAAAGCTAAGGCATTGAGCTGGGTGGAGAGCTTAAAATAAAAGCTAAGGCGTTTGAGCTGGGCTGGAGCTCAAAATAAAAGCTAAGGCATTGAGCTAGGCGAAGAGCTCAAAATAAAGCTAAGGCATTTGAGCTAGGCGGAGAGCTCAAAATAAAGCTAAGGCATTTGAGCTAGGCGGAGAGCTCAAAATAAAAATAAAGGCATTTGACCTCGTCACCGTCACCACCCCGCGTGAGCTCACCTCGTCACCACTCGGCAAGCTCACCTCATCATACTCGCGAGCTCACTCGTCACTCGTCGATTTCACCTTCGTCGACGTTGACTTCGTCAACTTTCACCTCGGCAATTCGAACTTACGTCGTTGTTGACTTCGTCGACTTTCGCCTCGGCGAGTTCCACTCGTCGGTTGACTGATCAAACTTTCACCTCGGCGAATTCCACTTCGTCGTTGAATTCGTCGCCTTCGACTTTCGGTGTTCATTCGAGTTCGTTAAATGGGTTCGATTCGTCGGTTTGATTCGTTAGCTTGATTAGGCACCCACCGTCAGCGTTGACTTCGTCGGCGTCACTTTCGATGACTTCCACCTCGTCAACCTCGACCTCGTCACGGTATCAAGTTCGCGTCACTGCACCTCACCTCGCACCTCGAAATTTCACCTCGGCCGAGCAAAGCGACTGTCGCGATGATTTTGTTTGGCCCGCCTCGTTCGTTTGAACTTCGAATTATGAACGGTTTTCGCCACGTCTCCTAACACCTGTAATTTTTTTTATGAAGGATCAAACCCCGATTCCTTCTCCTAAATATTAAGCTTCCCAATGGTGTAAAAGGAGCTACGAAGTGTTTGGTATCTGAAAACATTTCCTTATAATATTTATCTGTTTACCAGATGTGTTTGGATTGTCTATCTGTCGTATAGATTATCCGGTTTATCCTAGCTGCTTAACAAATGCGCTTAAGTTTATCTTATTTGTTTATCAGATAATGTTTAGTTTGACTTACGCTAGTTTTGTCTGTGGCGATGGAGGAGATCGTTATACAAATGAGGAGAAGGCTAGGACCAAATGCTACGCGAGGACGTGGTTCGTGCTTATCGTGAATATTGGATGTGTTTCGGCGATGACTTGGGGGAATTCTTGATGCAATACCTCAGACACTGGAGGGATGCTCGAGTATAAGGTGTGACGGATTTCGACGGTGTCAAGCGCTTATTGACCCTTTACCGCGATTGGGAGGATTACGCACGAGAGGTTTGGTGATTACATCTACCGTGCAGGCGGTGATTATGACCGAATGCGGATCTACCATGTTCGTTAGTCACTGAGTTACGTCTTCGGTGTCTATGGAGTAGCACCGAGAGGACCCTACCTCCCTCATAGGAGTACACATGCGTGATGAGTCGCCTGGTGGTCGCATACGAGAGGTTCCGAGACGAGTGGACCCGGTGATACCCAGGTTTATGGAGGATGAGGGCAGGCTCGCAGAGGTGGAGAGAGCATCTCGACCTAGGGCATTGGGGATGCCAGTGTTTCCTCCCCTGTCGATTGGACACCCCATGCGACCACCGCTCCCGATCTTTCCACCGATGATACCGCCGCCACCTCCGACAGAACCATATCGTCAGACAGCTAGGATGAGAGTGTCAGACGCACGTGACGACTTCATCCCGATACGCGACATCCATGCTATCGGGATGACGGGCTGGACCTCCGAGTGCGCAGACGGAGGACGACTCGGATGACGATTCAGATAATGATTCAGATGATGAGGAGGATCCGGAGGAGGATCCTGAAGAGGACGAGTGATGACTTTAGACTATGATTATGGATGTAAATTTGTGTAAATATTTGTGTATTGTATGTGTGTGGCGTGCTTAGTAAAGTAAGTTAGTGAAAAGACAAGCTTAGTATTTTGTAATATTATGTAAGCCAAGATGTACACGACTTCCTTTTGGTTGGTCGCTGTACATAACAACCTTTCTTAAGGCACAATTTTACGGTATATATATATATGACCACGAAATGGGCTTTTATGGCAAGAATGTGCATAACAAGGATGAATGGTTTTGATTAAAGTGTTCATGATAATATTATATGACGATTTTATATATGATTAAATTACGATCATGATATGCGATGTTAATTATATGTTTTATATAACTGAATGCCGCCTAGAAGAGATCCTGAGCAAGGAATGGGAATGGTAGGGAGAGGAAGAGGCAGAGGTAAGGGAAGGGGTAGAGTTCCCCAACCCGAAGCAAAAGAAGCAATACCGCAACCACCCCCACCTCCACCTGATCGTAGGGTAGAAGAACTTTTTCTTAGACTGAACCCTCCTACCTTTAATGGAAAGGGAAGCCCGGACGATGCAAAGCAGTGGATAAGGGCTATGGAAAGGATTTTGACTTCTCGATGTACATCGCAAGAAGCGTATCTTGTATAACCTTTCAACCGACAGACTCACCGACTTCGGTGGGAAGCCAGAAGGAAAATTTTAGCACCGGGACAGATGGACGAGTTTACATGGGAAGATTTCAAAGAAGAGATGTATGAAAAATACATTCCAAAGAGTTACAGGAAGAAGAAGGAAATTAAATTTTTCAATTTGAAACATGAGAAGATGTCTGTGACAGACTATGATCGCACCTTTTGCGATATGTCAAGATATGCTCCCGACCAAGTGAGCACGGATATAAAGATGTCGGAAAAATTTAGGTCCGGTCTGAGGACAGAGATAAGAATGTCTCTCGCCAATCATGGGATTTGACTTACTCAAGCTCTTGGGCGAGCTTTAGATATTGAAGCGGCTATGCGGAAGAAAACCATCACACACTCGGGCGCAAAATACCATGGACAAGGAAAGAGGAGATGGGAAGGAAGAATAATATGTGGGAAGATTTTGGAAACCAAAATAAGCGAAAGTGGCGAGGAAATATGGGGCCTCGGGGTAGGGAGGAAGAGGCGGTCTTTTCCTCCGGACGGAGGACCACAAGAGCGACAAGGGCTCTTCCTCGCCCAAAATGCCAAAGGTTTCACAAAGGAGTTTGCTTTTGGTAAATTGTTTTAAGTGTGGGGTAAAGGGCATTATGCAAATAATTGCCCGAGGATACGCCAGGAACAATGGGAAGGCCGAACCACCTGGCAATACCCAACCACTCGAGGCTATTCAATTTCAGCCCCAACCTCGAAAGCAACAACCCAAAGAACAACGGCGACGACAACCACAACAAAGAATAAAGAAGAACGTCGGCAACAACGCCACGAAACAACAGCAAAATCAGCAGAGGCAAGCACCCGCAAACAAAATTTGTGGTGAGCATATGCTCTACACGGAGGCGAATGAACAAAACCGAAACTGGCGGTATGGAAAAACTTCTCAACATACGGTATACTTTGTTCGACACGGTGCTTCAGATTCTTTATCGCAAGCATGCGTCGATATGTTGGAACTTAGAGCTGAAAAAGCAAATCAGGACATGAGAATCTCTTTACCCATAGGAGGGATTATGACTGTTACGCATATTTGCTCGAACCTAGAGTTGAACCTAGGATCACTTAGGGTTCTGGCGAATAACTTGAACATAATACCCATGGGTGATGTAGATATAATTTTAGGGATGGATTGGTTAGCTAAAAACCATTCCATGATTCTATGCAAATAGAGGAAAATTTCGTTCCATTTTCCTGGACAAGAAGCTACGCACTTCCATGGAATCAGCATGGGGAAGAAAATCCCGATTGTATCAGCGCTAAAGGCAAGAAGAATGATAAACAAGAAGGGATGTCGCGCGTTTCTTGTTTACCTGAATGGAGAAGATAAGACTGAAATGAAAGCTGAAGATGTGGAGATTGTTCGAGAATTCCTAGATGTTTTTCCTGAGAATCTACCAGGATTACCTCGATGAGCGGTTGAATTCACCATCGACCTGGAACCCGGATCGGCTCCAGTGTCAAAGGCACCTTATAGGATGGCTCGAAGGAACCGGAAGAATTGAAGATCCAAATCCAAGAACCGTTGGACCTAGGTTTTATCGGACCTAGCGTATCGCCTGGGGGGCTTTGCCTTATTTGTCAAAAGAAGGATGGTTCTCGAGGATGTGCATAGATTATCGGAACTAAATAAATGACGCTAAGAATAAATATCCTTTGCCAAGGATAGATGACCTGTTTGATCAATTACGAGGAGCAAGTGTATTTTCAAAGATCGACCTCAAGTCAGGTTATCATCAGCTCAAAGTACGGTCGGAAGACGTATCTAAAACTGCATTCCGAACGAGGTATGGCCACTATGAATTCATAGTTGTGCCGTTCGGATTGACAAATGCACCAGCCGTATTCATGGATCTCATGAATAGGGTGTTCCATCCAGATTGGATAAATTTGTTCGGTCTTTATAGATGATATTCTCATCTATTCAAGAATGGAAGACCATAAAGAACACTTAAGAACGGTATAGTAATCCCCGAGAGTTGAACGACTTTTGCTAAGTTTAGCAAATGCGAATTTTTCGTGAAGGAAGTAATGTTCCTTGGACACATTGTGTCGGCCAAGTGATTAAAGTGGATCCCGCCAAAGTAAGCAGACAAGAATGGAAATCACCAGGACCCGTAAGCGAAATCAAGTTTCACGGGACTAGTCGGTTATTATCGGAGATTCATTGAGGATCCTCCAAAATAGCAAGGCCAATAACACGGCTACTCGGAAGGAAATCAAGTTTAATTGGATCAAGAATGAGGTAATTTCTAAAAGCTTAAGGAAAAATTAACAAGTGCGCCAATCTTAGCGGTTCTAGAAGCGAGCATAAAGAATATGTAGTCTATACCGATGCTTCTAAGAATGGACTGGTGTGTGTTGATGCGGGAAGGAAAAGTGATAGCTTATGCATCCCGACAACTTAGACCACATGAACCGAACTATCCAACTCATGACCGGAACTAGCAAAAAAGTGGTTCATGTACGCGAAAATTTGAGTCACCATCTCTATGGAGTGAGATGTGAGATCTTTACAAATCATAAGAGTTTGAAATACTTTTTCAACAAAGAGATCTAAACATGAGGCAAAGAAGATGGCTTGAACTAGTAAAGGATTACGTGTGGTATTAACTATCACCCGGTAAAGCGAATGTAGTAGCCGATGCCTCGAGTCGTAAGAATCAAAACAAACTGGATGTCTCATACAAAAGAAGAAAACTCGTTGAGGAGTTTGAAAGAATGAAGATTGAATTGATTGAACAACCAGACGATCACGAGTTGTATTGCTACACTCACCTCGACGTCGACTTAAGAAAAAATCATAGAGGACAAAGGATGGAGGAAAGTTAGAAAGAACAAGAGTAAGTAAGTGGTCAAGGATCAAGAACTTTCGGGAAGCATCGACAATGCTTTATTGTTTGAAGGAAGATTGTGTATTCCGCATAACAACGATCTTCAAATGAAATCATGAGTGAAGCTCATGACACCTTATACAAACCCATCCAGAAGTACTAAAATGTACCAAGATTTGAAGGAAAAGTTCGGTGGGAAGGTATGAAGCGAGACGTAGCCTCTTTTGTAGAGCGTTGTCTTGTTTGTCAGCAGGTGAAAGCCTTGCACCAACGTCCCTACGGGAAATTACAGCCTTTGGGAATACCCGAATAGAAGTGGGAAGAGATAGCAATGGATTTTGTTACGGGGTTGCCAAAATCGAAAAGAGGGAACACTGCCATATGGGTGGTAGTTGATAGGCTCACAAAGTGTGCGCATTTTCTGCCAATTCAGATTACTCACGGGTCTGATAAGTTAGCCCAGTTGTACGTAAAAGAAATTGTACGTCTGCATGGAGTGCCAAAATCTATCACGTCTGATAGAGACTCCAAATTCACTTCTAGATTCTGGTTTAATTTGCAAAATGAATTGGGCACGAAACTGAATTTCAGCACAGCATTCCACCCACAGACCGATGGGCAATCGGAAAGGACGATTCAAACACATGAAGATATGCTGAGAACAGTAGTGTTGGATCGAGGTGCAAAGTGGGAAGATGTTTTACCCTCGTTGAGTTTGCTACAATAATAGTTATCGCGACGATCAATATGGCCCCACGAAGCCTTATATGGAAAGAAATGTCGATCACCGCTTTATTGGGATGAAGTGGGTGAGAGAAGAATTTTAGGCCCGACGCAGAAGTGAGATGATTGAGATCGTCGAAAAATTAGGCAAAGAATAAAAGAAGCTCAAAATAGACAAAAGTCTTACGATACGCGAGATCGAGCTACATTTCGAAGAAGGAGATAAAGTTTTTCTTAAAGTCTCTCCATCGAAAGGGATTATAAGGTTTGGAGTAAAGGGAAAGTTAAGACCTCGTTTTATAGGACCTTATGAGATCCTAGAGAAAGTAGGCTCAGTTGCCTATAGATTGGCTCTCCCGCCAAAATTGGGGAACGTACACAATGTTTTTCACGTATCCCAATTAAGAAAGTACGTGTATGATCCAAGCACGTGATCCATCAAGACGACGTGATCCTCAACCCAGATATGAGTTATGAAGAAGAACCCACGGCTATTCTAGACCGCAGTTCAAGAATTAAGGAACAAGTCCATTCCGCTAGTAAAAGTCTTTGTGGAGACATCATGGACAAGAGGAGGCCACGTGGGAGCTTGAGGAAGCTATGAAAGAAAGATACCCCGAACTATTCGAGGTATGTAAATTTCGGGACGAAATTTCTTTTAAGGGGGTAGAATGTAATATCCCGAAGAATTAAAGGCCTAATTACGATATTTAAAATTCGTAAATTAAGGTTTTCGAAGTAATACGTAAATTATTAAATTTATCGAATAATGATTTCGATTATTTTGAGATAATGAATTCCTATATCACATTCACTAATGATTGTGAATTAAGGATTAATATTTTAACAATGTATTAATTTTCGAAAATCCTAATTTCGAAAATTAGGGTTTTTCACCTATTAATCTTTCTAATTATTTTTCTATGATATAATTTATCATCTAAGACATATATTATGATATATATCTATAAATAGCAAGAAAATAAAATGTTGGACCCTTAGGACATGATAGTCGTGAGTTTTAGTGTGTAGAGGTTAATGAATGATTTTTTTTTCTATCATTTCAAGCATTTTATTAATCAAGTGGGATAATTACACACATACCAAGATTTTAAATGAAGGACCAGTGGATGTCCTTGTGCAATGAAATTGCCGTAGTTTGATATAGTGAGGTAATAAGGATTTTTTACTCTTCTTCGACTTTATTGGCTTGCATTTAATGCTTAGGATCTTTATGTCGATTTGTATCTTGAAAGCGCTTGGTTGAGCTTGTATACAATGTTTCCTCGTTACCACTATTACAATCTCCTATCCGATTTGAATACTTGATTGCATATATCTCGTGTCCCTTATCTCATATATAAGTTAGATCATACAAGGTGTGTGAAGATCACGTAAGTCCGTATGATTGGTCAAGCTTAATGAGATATAAAAGTTTCACACCGAGACGACATAAGGACGAGTTGTCGGTTTGAGCCGCAGATAGATAAGAAGTGACTGACTTAGTTGCTTGTCTATGCCGGTATGCGTCTCGACGTATTGAAGGATCACGATGAGATGAGTTCTTCTTTCGACCGTCGTGAAGAACCAAGATCTCGGTGACTTACGATGATCTAAACCTCGATAAGGTATTAGGTGAGTATGAGTTGTTGACCATCACTTTGACTTGTTATGAGCGAGGGTTATAGAGTTCTAACCCAAGATTCTCCGCATCTTGGGTGGTGGCGATCAGTATGTCACGCTAGTTATCTGACGAGTCACCGTATCCGCTTAGGATGATGACGCCCCTTAAGGAGCTCAAAAGGTTTATTGTACTAAACCCCGCAGTTGAGTTAGCTCAAGTACAATAATAAGGTTGAGTGGTACTACTTAAGAAATGAAGTTATTAATCGCTTTAAGCAATGATTGCTATAAATGATTAATGGACGTCGATATCTTAAATATGGGGATTCGTAATGTCTAAGTGCAAGCCCGACTCAACTTCGTAATAAAGGGTAAGTCAACATTCTTCTCTAGTGGCATGATCGAATGTTTATAAATTAATTTATGTTCAATTTGAACATAAGATAATTAATTTATTTGAGGCCCATCTTTATTCCTTGCATTTGATCCCTGGCTGGCCCATCCAGCCCATAGCTACAAGAAAATCGGTCCCTATGTGCTCTCAAAGGAAAGATTTTATTCTCTTTATCCCACAACGATATTATTATATTTATGGTATATGCATAGATCCTTTCCATATAAGATTATGGTAATAATCCCGAGTGTATGGAAATAATCCCGAGAGTATGGAAATAATCCTAAGATTATGGTAATATTCCATATAGATTATGGTAATATTCCATATAGGATTAAGGTAGTGCATTATAAATATAAGGTATGAGATAAAGTCAGTTAATGCTCACATATTGAAAAGAAGATTTTCGCCATCTCACATATGAGAGAGAATTTTCGAGAGCTTGGTGAGAGCATTGGGTGATTTTCCAAGCATTCTCCATAGATCGTCCTCACCGACGTTGGAGATTGGGCAACCGGATACACCCGAAGGTCAAAGCACGAGTCCGATCCGCTCGATCCGCTCATCTCGCTCCATCGACCTCTTCGATCCAAAGGTAAACACGTAAACCCCAACGTGTTGCGATTTAATTATATAGACGCATGCTAGGTTTATAATCAATGTATGGTGAATTAAACACCCAAGATGGATCCTCGGGCGAGGGTTAACATACGTTTTCCTACATTGGTATCGAGCACGGGATCGAATCTCGCTCGCTGGATTAATTCACGTTTGATTATTACGTGCGCTTTAATTAATTGTGGATCCGCTGCTCATCGTGGCTCGCTCATTGTTTTGTTGGTTTTGTTTTACACCACGAGAAAATCCGTGGTTAGATTAGATTTTATTATGTAAATCTTATCCGTAAAAGCAAGAACGAAGACGAAAGAACGAAGAACGAAACGACGGGAAAACAGTCTCTCGGCGGTGTTCGGGAGGTATCATGCGGCGAGCCTCGCGGTCGCGAGGGCGATCGCGAGGGGCTCGGCGGCGTGGCGGCGTTCACAAGACGAGATCCTCGGCGCCACGAAGCGATCGAGCGATCGAGCGATCGCGAGATACGGCCGCCAGCGTTAGCGAGCGAGCTAGCGGCGACAGGCGCGTTGCCGCGAAGCTACCCGCTGGCGGCGGCGAGACTTGGCGCGAAGTTTCGCCGCCGGGCGACGACGTCTCGGCAGACGCGTTCGGCGCCGGGCGGTGGCCACGCACGCGCTGTCGGGTCGCGGTCGCTTTAGCGATCGCGGTAGCCCCGGCGGACACGCGAGAAGCGGCGGACAAGAGGGCGGGCGCACGGCCGGGCTCGCCTCAGCGCTGCGGCCCAACACGACAATGGGCGATCCGCCCGCACCCGCTTCAGATTTTCCGCCCGCGCCCGCACGCGAGGCCCATTTGTTGAATCCGGTCCGCGCCCGAGCACGCGAGGCCTGCTTTCAAGTTTAATTGCACTTTGTAAATCTATGTAATAGATTAGATTTAAATGCAAAGGTTTCACGATTGGGCCGCGATGAACGTTTTATTTTATTTTTATCGTTCATATGCATGTCGTGGATGTTTAAATTGTGCATAGCATGCTATGTATGTTTATATTACGTTGACAAACCTTAAGTGTTTTACGAATTGGATGCGCATAGTAAGCATGCTAGGTTTATCGCGCTTATCAAGCATATTTTAGAATTTCGCGAGCATGTTTTACATGTTGAGTTCTATAGAAAAGCATGCTAGATTACGTGATCCGCATGGACAAACCTTTTGAATATAAAGACTAAGCAAGCAACCCGACAAATTAATTTTTCAAATTAAAATGTCAAGACCTCCACTTTTTGATCTCTAAACAAAGTGAGACGATCGTGAGTAAACGCCCACACGCGTGGCTTGCTTGCACTGCTTATCATAAGTTTGTTAGACGAGATTTCTAAATAAAACATTTTAAATCTATTGAGAAGTGGGAGTTTCATGTAAACGCCCACACGCGTGGCTTGCATGTGCGATTTTCATAAGTTCTCTAGAGATAGATATAAATGAGATAACAAAAGAATTTGAATTGGAAGCGGTATGGTCCGAGTGAGTATACCAATTCTAAGAATTCATTTTCTGTTTGTTAAAATTGTGGTCAATGCTTAGACATCACCTCAGTACAACTTCCCGCCAAGTCCCTTCTGCGATAGTGATGTGGTCAGTAAGGTCCAATCGTTAATTTCATTTGTCATAAGGATAAGTTGACATGGATTGAAATTAAACGACTAAAAGGTATATTTTAGTCCGGTCGGGGTTCATGTAAACGCCCACACGCGCGGGCTCGTATGTGGAATTCTCGGTCGATTGGAGGTTTCAATTAATATTGTTTTATCAAAAGGTTACAATATTATTGTTACGTAATTATTTGCGATCGTATGCTTATGTGTTTGCATTATCGCTTCGAGATATGTCTCTAACGCCGATTATCAATATGCTCGCACAAAACCGTTATCCGGTCCAAATTTCATCGAGTGGAAACGAAACATGGAATATGTTCTTATATCAAGAACACATGTTTGTTCTCACTACTCTAAACCCGATGCCCATCGACGATCGACTAATGAGCAGCGAGAGTCAAGCGGACTTTGGAATAAGTCAAACAATATGGCTAAATGCTATATGATGACTACGATGTCCAAAGGTTTGCACCGCAAAGATCGTCGATGGCGACGCGGCGATATTTGGTCAAGTCTCGAGAGTAAGTTTGGGCGATCGGATCGACGACCGCTTCCACACAATGAGAGAAATCTTGGCGTGTAAGATGGAAGAAGGAAGTTCGTCCATGAACATGTCTCCACGTGACTCATCTCATGGATAGTCTTGATGGGTTGGGAGGAGGTATTGACGGCGGCCAAGGTCGATATCATCCTCAATACACCGCCCAAGTCTTTTGAGAACTTTCGCGTGAATGCGATCACGAGCAAGACCGAGTTTACACTTAGTCGGTTGCTTAATGATCTCGCTATGCGGAAGGAGTTATGGGAAAAGGAGCACATGCTCTTGCTAGCACATCTAAGGGCCCAAAATTTTCATCGCAAAATGGAAATAGAAAAGGGTACCAAAGGTGGTAAAGGTAAGGAAATAGTGGGAGTAATGGGAGCAAGAACATGGTTGCCACCGGAGGCTTGAAGAAGCCAAAGGAGAAGGGCAAGTGCTTCAAGCGGTAAGATCGGGCATTGGAAGGCCAAGTGCCCTATGCTCAAGGCTCAAGGTACGCTGTTTGCTTTAGTAACGGAAACATGTTTAGCGACTTGTTCTACCCATTCTTGGGTAGTAGATACGGCGCAATCGATCATGTTTGTTACACCTGCAGGGTTCCCGCGACAAGGGAGTTGTTTGATGGCGAGATAACGATCTCCATGGGCAACGCAAGAAACTCAAGTCGTTGCGTTGGAGATGTTTTTTATGTTTGGGACAACAGCTTTAGTTTTGAAAGACGCTTTATATGTGCCGGATTTTCATGAACCTTATTTCTGCTTTCAAATTATTTACTCATGGATATTCTGTTATTTTTGATAGTGGTGTTTCTATCATAAGAAATGACGGTTATCTGTGTTGCACTTTATATAATTCGCTTTATACTATTTCGCAAAACATAATACCTATAACTATGTTGCATCTTCATCAAACCCTAAAAGAGAAAGTTTTCTTCATGAAGATGACTCTACTTTTCTCCGGCATCTTAGATTAGGTCACATCAATCTAAATAGGATCCAAAGACCGCGAAGAATGGAGCGTTGGGTAATCTCACGGTTACTCCGTTCCCATCTGCGAATCTCGTATAGAAGGTAAGATGTCGACCAGACCTTCAGCGCAAGGGTTATAGAGCCAAAGAAATGTTGAGTTAGTCCATTTCGACTTTGTGGACCGATGTCCACACAAGCTCGTGGAGGATACGAGTATTTTGTCACTTTCATTGACGACACTCAAGGTACGGATACGTATACCGCTTCACCGCAAGTCCGAATGCTTTGAGAAATTCAAAGAATTTAAGGCGGAAGTGGAGACGAAGCTAGGTAAAGTATCAAGTCATCGCTGCTCGATCGCGGTGACGAATACCTCAAGAACGTAGTTTATGGACTATCTAGTGAAGTGTGGGATTACATCCCAAGATTTCACCGGGCACACCACAAAGCAAATGGTGTGTCGAGCCAAGAAATAGGACTCTTTTGGAAATGGTTAGATCTATGATGAGTTATGCTACATTGCCTATTTCGCTCGGGATATGCCTTAGAGACGGCGCATACTTGCTAAATCTAGTACCGCCCAAGTCAATCGAAAAGACCCCTTCGAGTTGTGGTTTGGGCGCAAGTCAGTTTAAGCCACATAAGGATATGGGCCCAAAGACACGTCGAACAAGAAGGCGACAAGTTGGAGGCTAGATCCGACGCAAGGTGTTTTATGGCTATCTTAGAGGAACGAAGGTGGTTTATTCTATAGTCCTAAGGATCAAGGTCATTATTAGCACTAATGCTCGATTCTTAGAAGAGGACTACATGAAAAATCATAAGTCCAAAGTTGAAATCATTCTTCAAGAATTAGAAGATGATCGTATTCCACCACCGACAGGCGAAAGGTACGAGATGTCGAGTCTAGTGGGAGGATCGACACCGATACTTCAAGAAATTGAAGTGGGTCGAGTTCCACCGGAGATACCGACTGCATAAGTGGTACCCCACACGAAGTTGTGCAAGTTAGAGAACCACAAGTATCTGCACCCACCGCTGCTTATTGTGCTCGAGAACCTCGTCGTAGTGGGAGGGTTGTTCGTCAACCCGAGCGATTTATGTTCGTGGGTGAATCTTCGGATTTGGTCCCGCAGACGAACATGCAATAATCGACCCATGGACATACAAGGAGGCGATACAAGATATTGATGCAAGATCATGGCACACCGCTATGGACTTAGAAATGGAGTCCATAACGGCTATGGATGATATGAAAGACACTCTACCGATGGCAAGGAAGCCATAGGTAGTAAGTGGATATACAAGAGGAAGAGAGATTCGATGGAGAGGTTTCGCTTTTAAAGCCGTGCTTGTGGCAAAGGGTACACTCAGATTGAGGGCATCGATTTCGACGAGACCTTTCACCGTAGCAATGCTCAAGTCCATCGTAATTTTCTAGCCATAGCAGCCCACTGAACCCAGAGGTTTGGCAATGGATGTTAAAACCGCTTTTCTAAACGGTTACCTTAAGGAAGGTAGAGACATCTATATGCAAGAACCTGAAGGTTATGTGGTAAAGGGTGAAGAGCATCTAGTATGGAAGCTTAGAAGTCCATTTATGGACTTAAGCAGCCTCCCGATCATGGAACTTACGCTGACGAGGTAGTAAAGTCCTATGGATTTACCCAGTTGCCGAGCGAGAGTTGTGTGTATCGGTTAGATGTCAACGTGATGTGGTATTTCTTGCACTTTATGTAGATGACATCCTTCTAGTTGGCAACAACGTGAAGTCGTTATCGACGAAAGAGTTGGCTATCCGATCGGTTTCAAATGAAGACTTAGGAGATGCAGCGTACATTCTTGGGATCAAGGTTTACCGAGATCGCAAGAAGAAAATGTTGAGCTTATCTCAGCGCCTTACATTGATATTGTGATTACTGCTTTAGTATGCAAACCGCCAAGAAAGGATTGCTACCTTTCGCATATGGCGTGCCTTTATTCAAAACGCAATACCTATGACCGCAAAGGAGATAGAGGAATGAGACAAGTTCCTTACGCTCCGCCAGAGGAAGTCTCATGTACGCAATGCTATGCACGACCCGATATCGCTATGCGGTAGCATAGTAGCTAGATATCGCCTAACCTCGGACAAGCTCATTGACCGCAGAAAGCATATACCAAGCACCGAAAAGGACTCGAGATTATAGGCTGGTTTACCATGCAGATAGTCTAATGCCTTTGGGTTACTGCACTGGATTTCCAAGTCGACCGTGATGAGAAAAAGTCAACCTCGGGCTATGTGTTTACCTTGGGAGGTGGAGCCGATCTGGCGGAGTGAAAGCAAAGCGATGCATTGCGGACTCTACCATGGAAGCCGAATATGTAGCCGCTTCGGAGGCTTCTAAGGAGGTCAGATGGTTCAAGAACTACTCATGGATCTAGGGTGGTACCGGTTTGCCCAAGAGTATCATAGTTTCATCGTGATAACTCGTGCGATGCAAACCTCGAAGGAACCACGGACCCACAAGCGACAAAACACATAGAGAGAAAGTACCATGTCATACGAGAAATCGTTAGACGAGGTGACGTTGATTGAAAAGATTGATACAACGGAAAATCTAGCGGATCCATTCACGAAGAGCCTCGCCGCAAAAAGTCTACGATGAACACGTTAGAGGACTGGATTATGCTGATGGCACCCACTTAGAAAGGAAACTTTTGTATAAGTGGGAGAAGCAAAGTGATGGTTGTTTGTAATAGCTAGTAGAAAGACACATTGTATACTAAAAGTTTGCTTTAGTATAAGTGGGAGATTGTTGGATTTGTATCTTGAAAGCGGTTTGGTTGAGCTTGTATACAATGTTTCTCGTTACCACTATTACAATCTCCTATCCGATTTGAATACTTGATTGCATATATCGTGTCCCCTTATCTCATATATAAGTTAGATCATACAATTGTGTAGAAGATCACGTAAGTCCGTATGATTGGTCGAGCTTAATGAGATATAAAAAGTTTCACTGGTGAGACGACTTAAGGACGAGTTGTCGGTTTAGCCGCAGTATAGATAAGTGACTTGACTTAGTTGCTTGTCTATGCTGGCACGTCTCGACGTGTTGAAGGATCACGGTGAGATGAGTTCTTCTTTCGACCGTCGTGAAGAACCAAGATCTCGGTGACTTACGATGATCTAAACCTCGATAAGGTATTAGGTGAGTATGAGTTCGACCATCACTTTGACTTGTTATGAGTGAGGTTATATGTTCTAACCCAAGATTCTCCTCATCTGGGTGGTGGCAATGCTTGTATGTCACGCTAGTTATCTCAGACGAGTCACCGTATCCGTTTAGGATGATGACGTCCCTTAAGGAGCTCAAAGGTTTATTGTACTAAACCCCGCAGGTTGAGTTAGCTCAAGTACAATAATAAGGTTGAGTGGTACTACTTAAGAAATGAAGTTATTAATCGCTTTAAGCAATGATTGCTATAAATGATTAATGGACGCTCGATATCTTAAATACGGGATTCAGAATGTCTAAGTGCAAGCCCGACTCAACTTCGGTAATAAAGGGTAAGTCAACATTCTTTCTCTAGTGGCATGATCGAATGTTTATAAATTAATTTATGTTCGGGTGAACATAAGATAATTAATTTATTTGAGGCCCATCTTTATTCCTTGCATTTGATCCCTGGGCTGGCCCATCCAGGCCCATAGCTACAAGAAAATCGGTCCCCATGTGCTCTCAAAGGAAAGATTTTATTCTCTTTATCCCACAAGGATATTATTATATTTATGGTATATGCATGATCCTTTCCATATAAGATTATGGTAATAATCCTGAGTGTATGGAAATAATCCTGAGAGTATGGAAATAATCCTAAGATTATGGTAATATTCCATATAGGATTATGGTAATATTCCATATAGGATTATGGTAATATTCCATATAGGATTAAGGTAGTGCATTATAAATATAAGGTATGAGATAAAGTCTAGGTTAATGCTCACATATTGAAAAGAAGATTTTCGCCATCTCACATATTGGAGAGAGAATTTTCGAGAGCTTGGTGAGAGCATTGGGTGATTTTCGAAGCATTCTCCATAGATCGTCCTCACCGACGCTGGAGATTGGGCAACCGGATACATCCGGAAGGTCAAAGCACGAGTCCGATCCGTTCGATCCGCTCATCTCGCTCCATCGACCTCTTCAGATCCAAAGGTAAACACGTGTAAACCCCAACGTGTTGCGATTTAATTATATAGACGCATGCTAGGTTTATAATCAATGTATGGTGAATTAAACACCCAAGATGGATCCTCGGGGAGGTTAACATACATTTTCCCTACACTTTATGTAGTACAAGATTTGAATTAATAAAAGCTCATTCCTTTTTATTTGAAGAGTGCGTGAAAATGATTCAAAAGCAAAGAATAATTGTTTCATTCATTTACTTTGTGTAAGTGTAGTTACTATTGATATGTCATCAAAATAAAATCACGCAATTTGTGTGAGAGAAGGCCGAGAGAGTGTAGAGCATGGTGTAATAGGTGTGTAGTCTTTATTCATTTCACGTTAGTACTTAAACAATTTGATAAAACAAAACATCACACTTTCTCTTCCCAAAATACATTCTCGCCGTGAGCACTCCTTAAGAAAACTTTGAGAGTTCTTCCTTTCCATAGCCAAAAGCTTGTCGCTAAATCCTTTTCATCACAAATCAAAGCGGTAAAGAGGTTAGAAATCAAACGAGCTCGATTATACGTTAGAATTTTCAATATCCAATGGTTCGATCTTATTTTACAAGCATGCATTCTTGATGAGAAATTATGTTAACATGTTAAGATGTTTATTAATAATGTTTAGCATGATGAATATGAACTATATGAGTGATTTGAATCAAGTTTAGCATGCTATGATTTGAGATCATTGTCGTAAATTTAGAATTTATTTGCTAATGGATTAATGTTATATGATAGTAGAGGAGCTCAATGTGATAATTTGAGAAATTATAGGAATTATATGCTATTATTTAGTAAATACCGAAAATTATTAAAGTTTGTAGGATTTTTTTATTTTATTTTTACAAAAGTGTTTGATATATTATTGCTAGAAACCGTGAACCATAGAGAATGATACATTGAAGTAGAAATTGAATATATTAATAAAAGTCAAAACGTTGACTTAAGATTAAACGTATTAAATACGTTGAGTAAATACACTAATACGTATAAAACGTATTAATTTTATAAGAATATCTCAATTGTGAGAAAAGAATTCATAATTGAAATCTTTTTATCAAGAAAACGTTAGTATACGTTGAACGTTTAACCTAAATGGTTAATATGAGATCGTAAGATCATATTACGTCTCAATGAAGTACGTGAAATATTTAGTTAAGATACGCGTTGAAACGTGACCGACGTACTAAAATAGTTTTTACGTAAAGGTTGGACGCGGACGTGACAAGTTGACAAAGCAAGAACTCGATTAAGACGATCTATAGTCCAGGTGGGCTTTACTCTACTCAAAAGGATCAAATGTTTTATTTACGATACTTTATTAGCAAGAAATGATGATGAACTGGTTTATTTAATTACCTGCCCAAAAATGTTTATGTTTTATGTATGTATCCTATCCATATTCGAATTGTGAATGTTGTTGGGTAGCTCCCAATATATGAAATTGTTGAATTCGTATCTTTGTAAGTACCCACAAGGATGATCGAGAATTCGTATCCTGTGCCGGAGTGGCAAGGATTTTGTGCACTATTTTGTGACTGTGAGCTGAAAGGGTGCTCGGCCGGTCACGACGTTCGTGAGAGGAGGCCTCCTCTCCGACGCAAGGGAAATGGTTATGAGATATGTTGAGGGAATTATTGAGATATGTGGGATAGGATATGGATCATACATACAAGAAAAATGTCTGGCCAGACGAATATTTATGGAAAATGATAGAAAATGTTTAGTAGACACGAGTATTTCAATTAAAACCTCGTGTGTTACTGTGATGGGGCAGTGTAATTTAAATTTGATAAATTTTTTTGGCAATGAGTCCACTGAGTTCATTCTTGTACTCAGCCCTGCATGTTTGTTTTTAAATGTGCAGGTTGAGCTGAAGATGATGAGGGGAGGTGTTGAGCAGTTGGCGTGCTTTTTGTTATTAATATGTTTGTTAGCAACCTTGAATGCATATCGTCATATATGCATTCACATGCTTCTCCGCTGTGTTTTGAATGTTATGTTATGTCTTGAGATTGACAGTTAAACTCTTCCAGAACATTGAACCCTTTTTGGTTAAGAACTTGTAGCCTTTCTATATGTAAATTACTTGTGTCTATTTCATAAGGGTTGAACTTCGTAGTTCGCTTGCTGTTTGTTCCATAATCCTTTGATTATTCTTTTTTAAATGTTCTATAATTACTGTTCCAAGTTTCAGTCCTCGTTAATCCGTACTTAGGGTTAGAGAGCTGTTACATTTAATGATGTATTCCCGAACAATATTGAGTTGGCATTTGATTATTGACGCACAATACTTCACCCGCATACGCATCAATGATCTTGCAGCTGATGTGGACAATCCACACTTCCAAGTTGAAGACACATCCCCCATAAATGTCTCCAAATGTCTCATAAGATACACTCATGTATCTACAATATTACGTTTGTCAGCCTATTTCAATTTCACCAAATGCATTTTTGCTCTTGAAACAACATTGGCTTTGTTTACTTCATCACTATACGCAAGGAAATCTGACAGCATATGTCTCTGCACATTATTTTTTGTTTCAACACATAACATTAGTGATAGCACACAAAAACTTAAGAGCAACATGAATACAAAACAAATCTCTTACTATGTTATTGCACACTTCTTCATACTTAACCATGTCAGTATCTTCAACACAATCGACCGTGCTATCCAACACAAAGAACTTTTCTCTCTTTGTATCTACGCACAATGCGTAATACTTATTGTTATGATAAACTAGGTAGAAGAACTGCATTATATAATTACATTAGATATGCAATTCATATAAGGAAAAAAATATAAATATAATGGAATTACATTACCATGTCTATCTGACCCAATGTGTTTTTTTGGTACTCGATAAGCTCAGATGTCATTAAATCAAAAAACGAATCTCTACGACTATCGTATGATACGTTTATTGATGCAATGGACTCCAACTGTAAAATTACAACATCTATGTTAGTATTTCTATTGCTTAACACTGTTCATATGATAACAACTAATATGTCTCTATATACTTACATATGTATTGGTTGTAAAAAAAAACGAACAGTGATGCATCGAGCTGCATCGCCCATCTCATTAAGTATGTTGCCCATGCATTGATAACGAATATGTTTCTTGTTTTACCTTTCTTCAACGAGTACATGTCACACCTCCTCAGTTCTATGGATTCATATGTAAACATCACATCCTCACTATGCACAACAAAATATTATATGAATCACATACAAAGACACTTTATGCACATGTATATATTGCCAGTATATAAAAAATCATACTGTTTGTCATCATTTTTGTACATTGCATACAAACCAATTTCCTTCTCCGCTTTCGTTAGCTGTTTTGCCACACAAATCTTTCTTTGTATGTAAGGTGAACGAAATTTGATTGTTTCGCCAATGTCACCTTCTTTTGAGCTCTTATATTACTCGATCTTTCATCAACATGCTTCAAATAGAAAATAATAATCATAAAATAATATAGAATATATGCAAGTATAAACTAATATTTGCATATAGTAAATAATTTAAACATGACGCATAAGTATTATATAAAAAAACATTAAGTGAAGCATTATAACATACATTTGGTGCCATACTCCTCAACACAATTCGTTTGTTACCATCCCCCATGGATTTGTGTTTAACAACCTGATAAAAATACTTAATTAGAAATTAGTTACAACCATATCGAACTACTTTTTTCTACCCCTCCGAACATATGTTTTTTTTACCACCTTCAATTCCAAACTGTTTTCCTTTCCATGGTTTGTCACACCTGTTTTAAATACCTGCATTAAGATAATATTTTTCATCATGTAAAGATCATAATGCTACATGAACATTTATTATGTAAATAAATAATAATAACAGAAATCATTACTCATAAACGACAAAATCTTATTATACATATGCACATAGATTAAATATATATATGCATAGGTACGTTTACCACATTGCATAATATGCGTACGAACAATATCCCATTGGTGAATGCATAAGAGTTTATATACTGTATTAAACATAATTGATTTACTAAATATTATATAACTAACCTCATCCTCTTGGGTTACTGTGTGGATCCCTTCATTGTTGTTCCCTGGAACACTTTCATTAACTGCTGTCAAATCCTATATTTTATAGCCGAAATGTAATTAATATATTTTGCAATAACTATTCATGGTATGTTAGATCGAATCAAAATTCAAACATACGCATGACTGGCGAAAAAAAAGGAAAAACTCAATAGGTATAGTCATAACTGAACATATTGTTATTCGTACTTGAACCCGTATGCATAATGACTAAGGTTCATTATGCATAAAAATGTTATGCATATAACAGTATATTGTGTGAATGGAACTGGTAGCATCGTGTGAATATAAATGGTTATATCGTGTGAATATAACTGGTTATATCGTGTGAATACAACAGTTTAAAAAACAGGTCATGCATATACCAGTTATATTGTGTGAACACGTTTACTGCACTTATGTAGACACGATTTAGTGATTACTAGCGAAGCCATTTTTTATGGCCAATACATAATTACTTAGTCATACGGACAAAATGTAATGTATAAATAATTGATAACAGTATTATACATAATCATTACACAAAATATACACGATGATTATATACATTACTAATTGGTAACAGTACTAATTGGTAACAGAAAACATTATTGAATCGTCACAAAAGAACGATTTCGTATGCATATAAACTAAATATACCGATGATTATATACGTTTTACACAGTTAATAAAATGAGTACGAACAATATCCTATATGCGAATGCATAAGAGTTGATATAATGTATTAAATCTCTGTTGAATAAGGAACAATGATCATATATAATCATCAAATATTTAAAAACTTTTTACTTGTAAATGTTTTAATTGTAGAGGATGTTGATCTTGATCTTTTGCCAGGAATATCACGTTCAAGTATTGCCAACGCCACAGCTCTTGTGTCCAATCTCTTTGATTTTTCTGCTATTATAAAGAATATTAATGTTAATACAAGTAAAAATTTTCGGTAATTCAACAACGTTTAAATTATTACCTGTATCATTTCCTTCGCCAGGTTTGTTTACATAATCGTTTTTAGCTGATGGTGCATAATAAAAAAGTACTATTAATTATGACCGATTTATATAAAATAAGAAATTATATACTGACAAAATTATCAAGAACTTACACTTCATTCTAAGTTCAGAAGTTTGCCCTGATGTAGGAACTTTATCATTGGGCAATTTTGATTGTTTTTGATAGACACCTGATCATTAATTTTATTTAAATAACCAACAACAAGTTAATATTACATTCCTAAAACATTTCAATAAAAAATAGTTAATTTTTTTTTTGTAAACGACTTACGTAGAAGCCCGTATTGCGTCTGTCCAGCTGTTCCAGATTCCATACCTATATGCAATTCATATTAAAGACAATGCACATTAATATACAATATAATAGCATTCATTCACAATTATATAATATTACAGAGTCAATAAATAGATACATACTTTATGTTATCATTCTCCAGATTTTACATAATATATTCAAATAAATAAACACTAGTATTTTTCAGTTATTCGTTACTATATTTACATTATTAACATTGCATGAAACAATTTAAGATAAACATAATAGTGTATTTAGATGTGAATAATTTGTGTTAAAGTTTCAACAATATATAAATTGTTTCACAAACCAGTATATACAAATATACTATAATATTCACATCTGTGATGAAAACTATGCATATCGGTAATAATAATGAAAAAGATTGTGCATGAGAATTCGGATTCGTATGAATAAGGAACACTGTATTATGAATATGCAAATAAAACTATATAATAAGATAGTTAGTCATCAACAAATTGTGACTTATTCGTACATATGACATTCATTTTACATAATGTATGCCGATTGTACAAAAATAATTCAAAATTGGATTATAAACAAAAGGCTTGTGATGGGGGACCACGCCGAGCTATTCTAAAAATGATGGTGGTTCGCATGTTACCGTCAAAGAATTCGTGCACAATAAAAAAATAAAGACCGAAACACACAACACGATTCCCACACACATATTGTGCACATGATTGGAGAAGGGGGGACCACGATGAAATAGAATCTTAAATTCTACAAACCCTTCGATAAAACAAATGATTCGAAGATATAAAATTAACTTATTACATTCGTATACTTGTTTGTTCCAGAAGTAACACTCATAAAAACATAAAACATATATGCATATACACAAAATTCGTATGAACAGCTGACCTTGAAAAATTCAGAATTTTTTTTGCAAACTCGTCCGATGAATCACCTTATACGCTATAGAATGAAATCAATTTACAGAATATATGAATCGATGTATGCAGAAATGGGTTTGGAGGCGGTAAATTAGGGTTGGATTGGGGTAGGAGTAATTGCAGCGGTAAATACGGGTGATTCCAAACGACAACCACGAAAATTTACTATTTTGTCCCTAAACGTGTTTACAAATTATCTTTTAATTGTTTTCACTGATTTAATCTTATCTCTCAAATCTTTTATTAAGTTATGTTAACCGTTAGATTAGTGAATATGGATGGTATAGATTAGTTCTTATTTCTCTACAAAGAGGTGGTTCCCTCTATAACTATCCCCTATATATATATATATATATATATTGAGAAAGAGAGAGTTAGGTTCAAATGAGAATCATTTTTATCTTAAAAACTAAGAACCAAATGAATTCACTATGAAAGTTGATGAATCCGTTGGGAAAGTTACTGAATCCAAAAATTTAGAATTTTTCACTCGGTTCAAATCCCATGAGTAATGAAAATTCTATTTTTAATTCAAGAACTTTCCCAACGGATTCATCATTTTTATTCTCATGATAAAAATAATTTTACGTTAATCATCACCATATATATATATATATATATATATATATATATATATATATATATATATATAGAGAGATAGAGAGAGATTATCGTGTGGACACTTTTTATAGTGTAAACATGAGGACAAATATCAATCCTCGATAAATCAATATGCAAAGCTTCGATCCAAATACACAAAATATGACATAGATGTACAAGTACACAATTATATGCAGAATATATATATATATATATATATATATATATAATTTAGATGCACACTTAAAAATAACTATTATATTTTCAAATCTAATGAACATGATTTATTATTATTTATGTATATAAAGATTATATGTACATGAATCAATTCTTTTATATATATAAAAGTGAAATATGGTAAACCCTTCTCATTCTAGAAAATATGACTTAATAATAATTATAATAATCAAAGAGTATTATTTTATACGTAAAAATATGGTCTTAGATAAAGCGTTATTTTATACCTAAGAAAGCACATTCTATTTGGAAAATCAATATTGACTATCCATCAATCAAGATCCATAGATTAGATTGATTTCTAATTTTAGAATGAAAAGAGTTTCTATATGATCAATATATCTATAGTGATTTGCGAATATACGAACTATGCCAACGGATCTTACAAATTTTAAAACGCAACTGTTGTGCACCAACTTTATATATGTTGTGCATAATTCACAGATTCATAAAAAGAATATAATCTCATTTGATCCACACCCTAAATATTGAAGCATGAGTAGTTGGGCCGAGCCCAACTAGGAAGGACAAGGCAGGTTCAATTGTAGAGTGGATAAGAAGTAACTGAGATGAGAAGCAATAACTGATTTTATTAAATTACATTCAGAATACTAATTTTTATTGTTCGAGTAGAATTTTCGTATTCATCGAATCTACTCGAATTAGACCAAAATCTTATCACGCAAATAGTGAGTCATAGTCGTAAAGAGCACTGTTTATTGTCGTGTGCATTAATGGTACAAGTAAATTTATGTATGATTCAAGTTGTTAAGAGTGATGTCAACGGCCTAGTAAATGAAAAATGATGGGTGATTGCTGGTTTGGTGGTGAAGAAAAAAAAATACGAAAATAAGAAAAAAAATAAATTTGGTGGACAAACTGCCATTTTTCTTGGTTAAGCTGATGCACAAGGTTCTGTTTTCTTTTTTTTAATAGAACGTACATGTACTTCGTAACTAAAATGTCAAATTTAAAAATAGCTCAACTATAGCTAGACACTACATATTTGATGTATGATGAGCACAGCTCAATTTTTTATAGTGATAGATTTTTTATATTAGATATGGGTCTGAAATTTGGAACTGGTAAATCGGTTATTATCCAAATCGAACCGAATTAGTAGAGTTTGGTTAATCGAATAACCGATTCTACCAAATTCGGTTCGATTTCGGCTCGATATTTGGTCATGAACTTTCTAAAATATCGGTTATCGGTATATTCAATAACCGAACGATTATACCAATAATAACCGAAAATGATGTGTATATATATATGTGTGTATATATATATATATATTACATAATATTATTTTATTAAATTTCATTGTAGTTGAGTTGGTTATAGCGAATGCCTAAAGCTTTTATCTTCGAACAGATCTTCGAAATCGGTCTAAAGCGAAATTTTATTAAAAAAATTATTGCTAAAGAATTATAATAAATAAATTTAAACTGTATATAATTTAAGTTGGTTACGTACTTTAGTTTGTTAAGTCTCTACATTTCTCTCACAGAAGTCCCGTGTTCGAACCTCTCTTGGCACAAAAATCTGCGATTTTTTTTATTGAACCAGTTAACCGATCGGCTCGATAATTATTATAATAAATTTCATGTAGTTCGGTTTCGATTAACCGAACGAAACACTAATTACGTATATTCATTATTTATAAATTGCATTTATATATTTTATTTCCTATATAATAACACGTATTTCATGGTGTGAATTAAATTAGGGAAAAATAGAGGGTTTAGTTTTCTAAAAATGTTTTTCTACTTTTGGTCCCTTTAAGTTTACAAATTATATTTGGTTCATTATATTTTAATTTTGTCGCAGAATTAGTCTTATTTGGCCTCTATTTGCGTTAATTCGTTTAATTGAGGGATCTTGGGTTGAGAAAAAGTTACCAGTTTTGGGTTCCATTCTCAATTTTAAGCACTGAATCTACATACACTCATCCTATTAATCTTTTCCAAAAAGCCTTTGGTAAATGGATATCCTTATGCTTCTTTTCCCACTTCGGATCATTTCTCACCTTATATTTCCTCGATTCTCAGACTAATCAAGATCTCATAATTTATAATGTCACTTAAATAAGTCGGTCTTAGATTCTGAATTTTTTTTAATCAATAAAACCAAATGTGCAGTGGAATTCTAGAATACATTTTCCCTATATTGATAGTGTACTTATATAAAGTGTGAATATAATATTTGGGCGAGTTTTTTTTTTTTTTGTATCATGGGAACTCAATACTACCAACGACGCGCCAGTAAACCACACTTGAAAAATCGCGTATGATGACTCAAACCCATGAGACATTTGGTGGGGTTCGAATCATGACATTTCACCACAGATACCCACCTTAACCAATAGGCTATCCCTATCCCTATGGGACAATTTGGGAGGGTTTGACAATATAGAAGGTGGCTGCAGCTAACGATCCCCATTTTCGAAAATCTTGTAATTTTGTTTTGGTCGGTGCTTTGTGATGTGGTGGCGAATTAATGAATACAGACACAAAGAAATTCAAGTTGTTTTAGAGGACAAACTACCAATTTTCTTGGTTAAGCTGACGCAAGAAAAATCCCCAAACATAAATAGATTTCATTTTTCCACATTATTTATAAACAGAGATCTCCCAAACTTCTCATTGTGAGTAAAAGATGTTTAATTTCAAAATAAAGATAGGGGTGTAATCCAGATCATGATTGAAAAGACTTTGCACTCCATCAGTTAAGCCAACGACAACCATGTATACTATAAGCTTGTCATATATTATACTTTTGTACATTTGTTAATCTATTGCAAAATTCAACTCTACTATTCTTACATTCTTTTAGTGATAGTTAAGCAATCTATTACAAATTGATTTATTTTATATAAGAAAATTCTTTTATATTTCTTCGAAATTGTGATTTAAGTTATCCTTTGCATTTGGAATATCTTGAAATTTTAAACAAAATATGTCTGCTATCATATATAATAGATCTCAAAGCTTTACAATTAATGATGTACCATTACCAAATGTTAGAGAAATTAAGACAAGATCAATATAATATTCAAAGTTTAGTAACGTATAAATTTAGTTGTTAATATAATTTATGATATAAGCCTAAGAAATATAATTTATGATTTATAGGTTGTATGATATCTGAGTTTGAAAGTAAACGAGAACCCATAAATCTTATAGCATAACTTTCGAATGCTTATAAATATTTAAAAGGTGCGCCAATAATTGTTTTAAGACTTAACAAAATCTTCAACTTGAGTTTCGAAGTCTATAAAGTAATTGAACGTGTAAAATTCGTTCTTTATGCAATAGTCTATAAACCATTAATCTGACTTTAACGACATACTGTCATTGTTAGTTTCATCTTTAGTTTAGTGACAAAGATGGTATTCCATTATTAAATAACTTTTACGACCATTTCATCCGCATAGGCTGATATTAATTACTTCGTTCATTGATTGCTTTTAGCGATAAATTTTTAAGATTTAGGGACCAAAATTTTCATCACTAAAACACAAAATAAGTTTTGTTGTGAATAATAATCCTTACTCCATAAGTAAATCATACATTTTTTAAAGCAATAAAAGATATATGTAATATATATAAAGTAAGTCAAATAAAAATAAATTTTATCATATATGTTAAGTAGGAATTAAAGCTTACCTTACATTTGTGACACACACGAAGTTTCATTTGCGGTACACTCAATGGGTCACGAAGACAATTCCTACCCTCATGATTGAAAGTTTTGTTATATATTTATCATTTATTTGTGAGAAGTATGGATCAATAGTATTAATATGATATATAAATAAGGCAAAAACCAAAATAACCATTTTCATCTTTTTCTTTAATTTAAATATTTTTTATCCCCTTTTATTTAAAATCTTAATTGACTTAATCACGACGAACATACCGATTCAAATTACGAAAATTGGACAATCCGACCCATGGAATAAAGAGTTAGAATTATCTAAACCAGGATTGTTTCTCTTGATAAATATTAGGTGCATTTATAATAGGCTAAATAGTTAAATTTATTTCAGTCAATCATCAATTTTTTTTTTTCAATTATGTCATAACTATCGATTTTGACCAATCAATATCTAAATTATTCGAAAATATGCAAATATATCATCGGAAAAAAAATCAATTAGTAACTAAAAGTCAAGTGTGATTGTCGATAATCAGAGGTGGATTAGAAAAAAATGTTTGAAAATTATTGGATGTGATTTTTTGTGGTGGTGACGGAAGATTCTATTCAATTTTTAAGTATCGAATAATATTTACTAGTTTATACAATTTTCCATAATTTGAATATTAATTAGTTAAAGTCGATATTTTAATATAAAATTTAAAATAATAATTTTGAATATATTTAACTATTTAGAGCCTTTAGGATATATCGACTATTTAAATAACAAATTATAATATGAAAATAAAAGATTTCGTTGAATAAATGGATCGTTTTACACGAGGTAGCTCCAAGTCAATGCCACAATAACTTTACTCTTTATTGAGCTGAGAAATAAATAGCAAGATAAAAACACTGATTTCATGGCCAATTTATTTTGCAACCCGATTTCCAACCTCATTGAACTTACAAATCCAAAGCAAAATAATAACTTTTTCCTTCACTCATCTCCAAAGTCAACATTCATAACTCATCTTTTCCATTATAAAATTTTAGCAATATTTTTAATTTCGATTGATCAATTCTATATGTTACTCTTTTTTGGACAATATAATATGTGAATTGGGCAGTACCCCACTTCTTGAAAATACAAACGAAAGTGAAAGGTTTTGTGCGTGTATTCAAATCCATTGAACCATGCTCTTCATTATCATCTATTTATCACTAATCATCTTTAATTAAAGCCCATAGATATAATTTAAGAATACTTCACCTATACGTGTCATTATTCTATATTAATCTCATTTCCAGAAAGCATAAAATAGAAAATTTAGCAGCAGTTCCCAGGTGCGGCGTTCGGCGGAAAAAATTATTCTTTTGAACAACCTTTCAAACAAACTCGTTTATAGTATAAAATTTTGTAGAGACCATCATATGATCCAAAAGGGTGAGCACAAAAGTCCAAGAGATCGTTTGCTACAAATAATGTTATATCTTCTATAGATTATAGTATTCATGCATATATATATATATATATATATATATATATATATATATATATATATATATATTGGAGAGGGTTAATGTGAGAACTATTTTTATCGTGAGAACGTGAGAACCAAAAAATGATGAATTCACAAGTGAAAGTTGATGAATCCACTGAAAGTTATCGAATCCAAAAATAGAATTTTCACCCTCATGGGATTCGAACCCGGTGAAAAATTCAATTTTGAATTCATCATTTTTCAACGGATTCATCAACTTTCATAATAAATTCATTTGGTTCTTAGTTTTAGGATAAGAATGGTTCTTATTTGAACTAAACTCTATATATATATATATATATATATATATATATGAGATGGTTAACGTGAGAACCATTTTTATCGTAAGAACGGAGAACCAAAAATGATGAATTCGTAATGAAAATTGATAAATCCGTTGGAAAAAGTTACTAAATCCAAAAATAAAATTTTCGCCGCTCATGGATTCGAACCATGGGTGAAAATTCCAAATTTATGTATTCAATAATTTTCACAGTTGATGCATTAAATATCATAATGAATTCATTTTATTCACAACGATTTTTCGTAGTTCTTAATTTTCACGTTAAAATAGTTCTTATTTGAATTTCATATATATATATATATATATATATATATATATATATATATATATATATATATATATATAATGATTAGATTTTTATCATAGTTTTAGATATAATTTTTATCTTATATTAATAAATGAAATTTATGTATGTACATATTAATTTTTTTCTAATTTTAAAATAACCAAAAATATTATAAATATATCAAAATTAGGTTATGGAGCTTTCATTTGGCGCTAAGGATCTAAGAACTGTGCTATGTTATAGTTGAATCATAGGACTTCCGTTTGGAGCAATTAAGTACTTATATTATGTATTGTTGCACGAGTCAAATTGTGGGTAATCATCTGACAATAGATTATTAAGAGAATATAAAATCTAAGTTTCCAATTGAAATCAAATAAAAGTTGATCCAAATGCAAACAGTTCAATATAGGACCAAAAAAATGTTGCGGATGCAATTGAAAATCATGAAATTTCAAAAATATATTTATATATTATATCTATAAGATATTTACACATAACATTTTAAAAAAAAACCTACAAAATTCGAAAAAAGCAACACTTTTTAATAAGAAAATCTAGCTAATAGAAGGTTAAATGTACCGTATTAATTTTCTTGCTCTTACAGCATATGTTCGCAATTTTATGTTTATAATTTTTGTGACGAAGCCTCATGTGAGGAGGTTCTCTTATTAGAACACGGAGGGACCACATTCAATTAGAATAAGTAATTTTAATTTTGAATTAATAAATTCTAACTAGGTATGTATGGTCTTCCATCCATTTTCACATAAAACCACCTCTTTTGTTATATGAAAATTATAATATTAACACAATGCAAAATACTAGGAATCAAATAATCAAAAGATATTAATGAAAACCCTCTTTCAATTATAGATCACTCACAAGTCACAAGAATAATATTGGGACAAAACTAGAAAACCCACATTACTTATTTAAAATAAATGACAGATAGAAAGAAAAATACTCGTTAATTTTGTCTTGAATCCGAGTCATATAAAGCTCAAAAAACCATTAAAGAAATAAGCCCATATTGCATAAGCCATTAAGAAATGTCTCCTTCAAACCATACACACAGACCTTCCATGTCCCCTACCTCTCTCGTATATCTGCACCATTTTCTAGTCTGCTCGTGCGCTTCACTTTTCTTTAAAAGCCTCAGTGCAAAAGTAGCTATCTACATACAATCTTAATTATATTTCTTTTTCGCTCGCTGCGACAATATTAATTTGATCTCTTAATTTACAAATATCAATACTAATGGCGAGTGGGAGCGGATCTCCGTGCGGTGCATGCAAGTTCCTCCGGCGGAAATGCGCGGCGGACTGCGTGTTCGCGCCTTATTTCTGCTCGGAGCAGGGGCCGGCGCGGTTCGCCGCCATACACAAGGTGTTCGGCGCCAGCAACGTGTCGAAGCTGCTGCTGCACGTACCCGCCGCCGACCGCTGCGAGGCCGTCGTCACCATAGCTTACGAAGCTCAGGCCAGAATTAGAGATCCTGTCTATGGCTGCGTCGCTCACATTTTCGCCCTCCAACAACAGGTAATTGTCCTTCAAACACACCACTTCATTAATTACTTTTCTTCCCATTTCAAAGCCCCATTTTCCAAAGTATATGATGGAACTTAGTAAGACGGGACAATTGTAAATTTGATATAATTGTATCTGTAAATTTTAATTTGTAACAAATAGAACATTACCTTTTTCACGTATTCATCTTGCAAAGTAATGAGAAATATGTAAGATATTATAATTGCTACGTTTTAAAGTGTGTGTATTGCAAAATACGGCGAATTTGGTAACGTTTTCGACAATTGCTTATATTTATGATGAATTTATGATCTCATGAGCTAAAGCCCTAGCTTCATCTTCATTAAGAAGAAGGCCATTATTGATTTTCATACAATTTGGTTCTACTGTGTGGTTTAATTTCGACTATTAAGTAGTCAGGATTTACTCAGAGCGCCCTCTCAAGCAGTTAATTATATATGTTCGATTTTGCAGGTGGCATATCTGCAAGCGCAGGTGATGCAGGCGAAAGCTCAGCTAGCCCAAAACGTGATGGATCAGTCGTCGTCGAGAAATGCAGGCCAAAATCAATGGAATTGTGGTGCAGGAATGGGGTCATCGACTCCGTTACCAGTTCCGAATTACAGTAACTACTACTCCAACATCTCGCCACAGAGCTCGCTGGAGTCGATCGAGCAGCACGACGGCGGAATTCACGGGCACCTTCAAGAGATCCAAAGCAGAGAAGAGGGGGCGGCGTATCAGCACTACTACAGCAGCAGCAGCAAGAAGAGGCCGTCTCAGACTGATCTGAGCGAGCTCCAAGCGCTGGCTCTAAGAATGATGAAGAATGAAGACTGAAATAATTGATTAATTAGTTTTCGTCTTTTAGTGTGTGTGCGAGTGAGTTAACGTTGTTGGGGTGTCCGATCGATGTTGCTGACTGGGAAAAATGGTTGTCTTAGATTTGGGGTTGTATATAAAGGAAAGAGAGGACAATATATATATGAAGAGATAATTAATTACTGAAAAGAGTAGAGTTTATTCAGTCAGAATGTTGAGCAGAATCTTTTCCGATCCAAAGTCTGGTTCCCTCTGCAAAATGGGGATGTAAGGGATACCAATTGTAGTATAAAAACGTTGTGGTGTCAGAGGTATAATGGGTTAAGGTACGACGGGTCAAAGTCCCAACCAAGTACTATCATTATCAATGACATTACAAATATGTTGGATATGCATATGAACAATGTCGCAAATATTTTGATTCATCGTATTGTCTGACGCAAGTTTTTGTGAAATGCTTACTCCATTTTCGAATAAATGTCCCTAACTCGCATATCAACTAAGTGACCATATTTACTCTTTATTTAGCGTATGCAAATTGAAAAGTAAAAAACTTGTATAGATTATAAGAGCAAAATGAAAAGTTTGACACCATTTTTTATAGAACATAGAAATATAACTTTTTTACACGTGACATTTGTTCGTGGAAAGTGGAATAATTTTTTTTGCAAGTCCTTATTGTGCATACCTTTGAAAATTCAATCAATATAAGGAGTTCAATATGTTGTGAAAGTTGATTATTGATGAAAATTGTTTGAATTAAGTATATATATATATATATATATATATATATATAGAGAGAGAGAGAGAGTTTGGTTCAAATAAGAACCATTCTTATCCTAAAACTAAGAACCAAATGAATTAGTTATGAAAGTTGATGAATCCGTTGAGAAAGTTAATGAATTCAAAATTCGATTTTTCACCCGGTTCGAATCCCATGAGGCTAAAATTCTATTTTTGGATTCAAGAACTTTCCCAATGGATTCATCAACTTTCACCGTGAATTCATCATTTTTTGGTTCTCACGATAAAAATAGTTCTCACGTTAACCCTCCCATATATATATATATATATATATATATATAGAGTTTGGTTCAAATAAGAACCATTCTTATCCTAAAAACTAAGAACCAAATGAATTCATTATGAAAGTTGATGAATCCGTTGAGAAAGTTGATGAATTCAAAAATTTAGAATTTTTCACCCGGGTTCGAATCCCATGAGGGGCGAAAATTCTATTTTTTTGGATTCAGTAACTTTCCCAACGAATTCATCAACTTTCACTGTGAATTCATCATTTTTTGGTTCTCACGTTCTCACGATAAAAATGGTTCTCACGTTAGTAAAAGCAAAATGGTATATAGTTAAATTCATTCATATGCCCACTTCTTATTTTATATATATAAGTAGTGGAATACGAATGAATTTAACTATGTATTATTTTAACAGTGAATGAATATGTGTGTTTGGTTCAACTGATTAAACTTCATCTTTGATAGGTTTCGATATAATAACTAGACACGACACGATTACTCTAAAAATAATTAAGTCTTATAAAAAATAATGAAACTCAATGAGACTTAAAACGACTCAAAATGGTTAGATCATGCTAAATTTTTTCTTTGAACATCTAATTTTGTAATTGGACAAATGACACTAGATATATAATTGGTCAATGGGAGACTAATAATTCGTCATAAAATAATATAATTTCTAGAGATAATAAAATCACGATTTTAACTTTTGAAGCTAAGGTGATACTATATTTCAAACTTTCCAACTATATAATACTAGTTAATATCATCGCAACCTTAATAAATTTAGAAGACAGCCCACGATGAGCCCTGTTGAGATATTGAATTAGAAACATTGGAATGTGAGTTGAATTTGTTATTTTTTGTCCTTTATCGGACAAGTGTATATTATAGTGGCACGAACGGCTTCTTAAATTCTTTTTTTAGTAGATTAAATTTGCATTATTGAGATACGTTTGAATTCTTTCTTGTCTTTTTCATCTAATACTAATTAATTAATAAAAAACACATTTTTCATTTTGGTATTGAGGGGGCAGATGGTGGTGGGTGATGCTAGATGATAAAAGATCCTAAACCAATAATATATTGCGCATGTTTGCACAAATATATGTTTAGGTGTTCCGGAAAGATTTTTTTTTAAAGGTTAAAAAACGTAATGTATTTGGTGAAATTTCCTAAACATGTGTACTCTTTTATCAACTACAAAAAGAAATTTGCTTAAACATATTAATTTTTTTTATTATGTGTAAATAATCATCCAATATACACTAACATGTACAAAGATTTTTTAAGTATAATTTACATCTCTTATATAATTTGTAAATTATTGAACATAGTTCGAGTTTCACCTAATGTAGTGGCTGCAAATTAACCACATTTTCAAAAAAAAAAATTAAAGAGAAATTAAAAAATTAAAGAACATATTCACTATAGATATGCACACGCTCGATATTAGGATTAATTGCTATTGAGCAACCAAGAATATCCATATGTTTTAATTGCAAATCATGACATTGGTATTCATCGTCCTTGACTTTTTTACATAGGGATCGGCGAAAAAGTGAAGGCGATCATTTTATTGAAGCAAACACACGCTTGTAATTAAATCCTAGCTATAAGTGGGCTCATTGTCTAGGGTTTGTGGCCTAATTGTTAGTAGGTTTACCTAATTTTTTAATTATACAATTTTAATTTATTAGATTAGCACAACCTTTGTACTCAAATATAGAGACCAAATGTTCCCATAATCGAGTGCAGTTGCCTCATACTTAGAGAGTAATTAATTGGAGATTAGTTCATCAAATTGTTCAAGAATACCCATCTCAATAATCTGACTACCATTAATATAAATTGCATTGATAATCAATTAGTTGAGGGGTCACTTATGAAGGACATTAAATTTTTCAAGTTGCGTTCCTCGAGTTTCTAAGAATACAAGAAGACAAAAAGAAGCCGTTGCATTATATATATATATTGTTAGTATTATTATTTTTTAGGGAAAAAAATCTAATGATTGATCTCCAATTTCTTTCTAAGTAATTCAATTCTTCAACATGCCTAGGATGGATTCATGACATTTAGGTTCAATCTTTTCTAAGAGTAGTGCAACTTCAGATATTGCATTAATTATTGAATTTAATTGTTACATGTGTGAATGCGTGTGTGAAGATCTATATAAATATTTGGAGTTGTATTCTAGGAGTTTCAAGCATATCACTAAACATGATATATCGATCATATCACGAACGTCGTTTTTGGCACATGGTAATATCAATAAGCATTTCGTCAACCAAAAACATTAGTACATATATTTTTGGTACAATATTAATAGTTTGGGTATTTTATTGATATTTTTGAAAGTTCGAAGCATTTTTGGGACAAACCAAATAGTTTAGTATTTAATCCAATAACTATCCAGTGCAAATTGCATATTAAATCCTAAACTATTGGTTGTGTACCAAAAATATCCCGAATTATCGACAATTACAATCAAATGTCCAAACTATAATAAAACTAACAAAAATTTCTTGAAAAGTAAATTTACGGTATCGGAAAGCGACGTGGCTTGCCAGTGCCAACGAGAAACTTTAACTAAATTTATTAAAAAAATATAAAAAATTCACATATTTCTCATCCGATTCCAATTTCTCTTTTTCATTTTAGCCACAAGCTTCTTTGGCAAAAGCACACAAGGGTTGATTGTTGGGTCAAAACTGTCAACGGCGAACCAAAGAGCGTTTATCACTCTAAGTCTCTAACATCGTAGGATTTCCTCAGGGGCTTGAAGAATTGGCCCAAAGTTTCATTCTTGGATGTAGAGAATGACTTGGTACGACGCAACTCAGGGAAAGGGGATGAGGGCTTCAAGAGTTTTGGAGGTAGCGACGAAGGGGAAAATTGTTGGGTTTTGCGGTGGAGAAGAAGAAGAGGGATTTTATTTTCGTCGCTGCCACTTCGGAGGCAGAGGAAGGGCGGCGGGAGGATGAGGGGTTGTTGGGAGAAGAGTTGTCCAGGGTGGTGAGGCGCTCGTAGAGACGAAAGCAGGTGAACATCTCGGCGGGATGTCGGTCGCAAGTGAAGGAGGATCACGATGGTTGTGGATCGATAGAGGCGGCGTTGTTGGTCTGTGGAAGAAGTGGGATGATTCTAATTGTCATGTTCCCCGCCCCTCTCCTTGGTCTCCTATTCATATTAATACTTCAATGTGGCTCTGTGTGTGTGTGTCACCGATGAGCCGCGTCATTTTTCCGACGTCTGATCAAAATTTAATTTCAGGACATTTTTATTAGTTTTTGATAGTTTTGGTATTTGATTATAATTAGCCATAATTTAGGACATTTTTGGTATACAAGACCAATAATTTAGAATTTAAGTTATAATTTGCCCTTTTGACAATAATTCATCCAATTTAAGTGCTTGTAGAAGAACCACTTTAAGTGCTTAAAGTGTCGTGTTTCCAATTTTGCTACATTTTACTTTTCTTTTACTTTTATATCCTATTAATACAAAATAATCTAGTATAAAAGGAAAAAATTGAAACATGGAAAATCTATCATTTTATTTTCGAGATCCAACTCTATCATTATTTAGAAAAAGTGTAACGACGAACAAGACCTCGATCATAAAAATCCGTCGTTAATTTCAGTCGGAAAATCTGTAGTTGTCACAAAATATGACATATTTTATTAAAAATAATGAAGGATTTCTGTTTCGATAAATTTTTCTCATTACGGATGGATTTTGTCCGTCAAGAATCTATTGAATAAATATTTTTAGCTATAATTTTTATAATTAAAAATTAGTAATTTGTAAAAAAAATTAGATTTTCAATTTACACACACCCACTATGATTTCCTTGTAGGTACTGTAAATATATATTATCACTTTAATTATCAGTTCTTTTTCTTTCTTTTTGAATAAGTCAGCAACTGTGGCTACTAATTGAACATCAACTTTTGTTAAAACTTTCGGAGGTTCACGTACGAAGGGCGACATGAATCCTGTGTATTGAGTTTTTAAGAGGGTAAAATAGTAACTATCTTCAACACTAGATATATGTTCAACAAAATCATAATCCTACGTCGTAATTAGGGATGTCGATGGGTGGGTTTACGAATCGTAACCAATAAATAAGTAATGGTTACATTTTCGAACCGACCCATTAGACACTGGATCCGGACCGGACCCGAACCATCAACTATGGGTCTTAAGTGGTCCGGATCGAGTGTCTGGAACCAGAACCGGACCAGAACCGAACAAGAACCAGAACTTGAATCAAAATCGTTGCTTTATAATTTAATGAGTTATGAGTGATTTCGAATCGATATGGATAAAACTAGCTCATTGACAAGTCTATTTAAACTTAAGTTTGTCAATAGATGTGTTTTACTCGGACCAGAATAAAAAAATGAGTATTGGTTCTGATTCTGAAACCAGAATCAGATCCGGACCGGACCGGACCATCAAACTATGGTTCTAAACGGTCCGGGTCTAAAGCGGGTTTGGAACCGGAACCAAAACCAGAACCGTTGCTTTAAAATTTAATGGGTTTTGAACGGTTCCTAATCGGTCCGGGTAAAACCCACTCATTGACATCCCTAGTCGTAATGATTAATTTCTTTATCGTAAAGACTTTTCCCTATTCATAATTTCTTCGATCAGTTGATTGCTCGAGACTTTCAAGTTTCAACCAGGAACTTCTTTTAAATTATATACACACAACAAATAGAACTATGGACATAAGCTTTGCTAACAATTAATTAATAAGCACTTTTAATCAAGCTAGCTAGCGGCGTGTGGCCCCTTTCCAAAGTTCAAAACCCTTTTACAATTTGAAAAGACGTACAAAAATTAAATGATACTAAAGGCAAAAATACTTTTATGTATTTGGTTGAATGTTGATCAAGAATCCCACTCTTTAATTTAAAATGATTTCTTCAAACTATTTGTTGAACCTTGGTTGTGAATGACTAAGCTTCATTCAAATTCAAACTTGGAAAAGGAAAAGTTACACAGAATTGGTTAGAAAAGAGAAGACAAGCGAAGAATCTATCTTTTAGCATTAACAAATAGTTATAAAGGTGAAAATTTTAATAAAATATAAGACAATGCGTCTAAGATTACGTCTAAGGTTGAGAATTTTTTAATATAAAAAACATTTGTATTAAATAGTTTCTTGTCTTTGACAGGCTATTTTATTCCTTGATTAAATAACTATCGTTCCTTGTGTAAGGGAACAGATGTCCATTTTCTCCTTAATATTACTATAATATTATATTAAAGGGTTATTTGCATCTAAATTATTAAATTTTCATCAAATTCTGGTTTTGCATACAAACTCTAAAATCCGTGAGATAGTTACCGAACTTTTGATTTATTCTGATTTTGCACACAAATGTGATTCCGGCCAAAACTAATGCTAATATGGAACGTTGAAAAATCATTTTGACGAAATCACCAAATGATTTTTACGACACCGTTTTTATTAACCAAAACGATATCGTTTTGAACTGAAATCACACTCGTTCAGCGTTCTATGTCAATGTTAGTCTTGACTGGAATCTCACTCGTGTGCAAAATCAAAACAAATCTAAAACTCAACAATATCACGCAAATTTTAAATTTGGTATGCAAAATCAAAATTTGATGAAAGTTCAGTTATTTACAGACAAATAACCCTATATTAAAATACATGTTATGAATATGAATTCCTAGGCCTCATGTGTAAGAAGGTAGGGCCCAGGCCCACTTCTAATGGACACAAATTAAGGGGTAACGAAGAAAAAGACTTCAGCCCAAATAAGCCCAGTTCTCTGTTCAACCTTAACAGATAGACCTCCTAAGCTTCTCTTAATTAACAAATGATAATCCCCCAAAATCTTAACTTATTTATTTCAATTAAGTTACCTGCTCTCTCATAATAATTAAACTCTCTCTCTCTCTCTTTGAGTTTCATGTTGCCATCTCTGGCACTTGGTCATTTGATAATAACAGAGTTACTTAACATAAACTGTACTGTTCAATATTTCAAGCATTATGCTGAATTAATATATACCTATAATCTCCAAGTATCGAAGTTTATGGGTGATTACTGTGTTGTATATATGCATCACATATAAAACAATAAGAATAATTTGCATTATCAGGATGACTAGATAATGGAGTGTGTGAGTCAGTGGTGAGTCGGGCCCCAAAAACAGGAGGGGCAAAATATATAGCACAATTTTAATAATTTATATAAAATTATTTAATCAAATTAAATATTTTATAATAATTTTTACGATATCTTTGTATCTACCTTAAATATTCAACGATGATTTGTGAAGATCAAGAAGCTTGATGGAGAAGAGGAACACTAATAGTTGATATTGTATATGAAAACTTCTTTTGATCAGAAAGATGTGAAATATCAAAAGTAGATATTAATTCCATTTCAAAATATGGAATAGATTAGTAGATATCAATTACTAAATCTCATTTTTCTTGTACACTAATGAAACAAAAGTAAAAATAATGCTCCTTAATTATTCAATCTTGATTTTGTTTTGCCCCTACTTAAAAAAAATTTAGTTGGGCAAAAGTTGAGTATTTTTATAATTGAACACATAAACATGGATATATAAAGGATTCCAAAAAATATAAAGTGGGGCAATTAACCCACCTCTCTATAACGTGGCTCAGCCGCTGGTGTGAGTTTGTGATCGAAAAGTCATGCATGTCCAAATCCTAACAATACCTTAGGGTCCGATAGTCGCACACTTGCATTAAATTAGGCTACCCAACATACTGTACTCACTGACTTGGGTTCGGTTGGTTAACATTAATAGAATTTGAGTAAGACTACCCATCACACCCTAGCAGCCTCATTAAACTAAACAAAAAATTAAAGACACACACACACATGTACACACACCGAAGCACATATTGCACTTAAGCCTACTGAAAAATTAGCAGTTTTCAGCCTCGATAATATCATCAAGCAATGCTAATCAACTATATTAAATGATCTATTAATGTGAAGGCTATAACAAGAATGAAAATAATTTAATCTGCTCCAAGTGTATATATATGTGAAGAGCTAATTAAGGTATAAAATTTAAGATTACATGTTTCAGGGATTAATTATTTTGCGCACGCGCACACACACTAGAATGCATGATAACTTAAAGCTGATCATGTTGAAATTAACATAAACTTCAAACAAATTACATAAATGAGTAGGTAAAAGAAATTTGAGGGTTAATCAGCTAGTGAATAATCACAAGAATCGTATATTTTGAAAAGTGAATGATGTGATAACAAGGATTGTCACTAAAGAGAACATCTACTAATAGCTAGGGTTAACTAAAAGTTAGAGTAAAAATTTAGCAGGTTTATTAACTCAATTATTTCTAGGATTTAGGATCTGAAATAGCTAGCTATATATGATCAGTTTGAAAAAAAATCAAACAAAAACACAATCTAGGGTTAATTATATATATGCTGTTATTCTACTTAAATATATCCAGGTTACACATGGCCTAAAAAACCAATCATAGGATCAAGAAAATAGGTTTATTCTGACAGCAGAACATTCCTAGGGTTTCCAGACAAATCACGAACAACAAAATTGGTAGAGAATTAATTATTAAACCTAATTATTTCTGCTGAAGCACTAACTAAAATTTCAACAAGAAAGATGAAGGTGTCCAAAAGCAACTGACTGGAGCTCATCCCCAACATCTTGAAGTGGCCATTGCTGAGCTTCATATGAATCCATGCTTCCATAGGAGGGTTCTGCTCTCCCAAAATTGGGTTTTCGTGCTCTACAGAAGAGTTCAAGTCCATGCCCCACTGGAGTAGTAAGTCTTGTTTGCAATATCAAACTGGGGCATTGCCGTCTGATTTTGTAGTGATTGCCACCAGCTTTGGAGATCGTGCTGCGGTGAAGAATGGGTTTCGCCGTAGAATTTATGATCATTAGGGTTAGGGTTTGCAGAGCTGCTGGAGTTGTTGATGATGCATTGAGCTGCTTGTTGCTTAAGTGAAGCCAATTGGGCTTGCAAATTCACAACCTGCGAAAATCAAGAAAAAACGAAAATGAAAACAAAATTACAAGAAAAAAAGTTAGGGGTACAACTTAAAACCCTAACAAAATTGAAATAAAATTGGATAAAGAGAAAGAAATTGGACCTGCTGTTGGAGGGCAAAAATATGAGAAACACAACCATAAATGGGATCTTGAAGCCTAGCTTGGGCTTCATAGGAGATAGTAACAGCGGCCTCACTCCGGTCGCTCACCGGGAGGTGAGCAAGGAGTTTTGACACGTTGCTAGCTCCGAAGACCTTATGAATAGCTGCGAAATGAGCCGCACCTTGTTCGTGGCAGAAATAAGGTGAAAAAACACAACCCTTGACACATTTTCTTCTCAAGAATTTGCAGGCGCCACACGGGGAGCTGGATCCCGTCATGTTAAATTATACTCTCAGTTCCTTCTAGATCGAGCCTTTTGAGTGACTAATTTTCCAAGGGTTTTTTTTGTGTGTGTGTGTGTGTGATTGTTATACTATATGGTTTTAACCTTGGCTTGATCACACCATTGTTTATAAACAGCAGAGGGGCGTTGAGGATGACCATATTTTATCATGTTGTTTATTACAAGTGGTTCCCTTATTGGGCTACATAATTAATGAAATTTCAATTTTTATAACTTGTGAAAATATATTATCTTGAACACTTTGTCCTAATTCTCATACTCTAAATTAATTAGGATGTTATTTTGAGGTTTCTTAAAGGACAAAAGAGTTAACATAAACCAAACCCATTGTGTCTGGTATGTATTAATTATTTGATTTTGGCAGGGCTTGTCTTTCCATTGTCAGGAAATTTCTAATGCAAGAATAAATGTATTTATTTATGGGTACTTTTGGGGATTTTAAACTATACATTTTTTTGTCACATTTTAAAAATTTGTGAATTCATATTAAGTGCATATGGATGACATATATCATTAATAAATGTATTATGCCCTTGTGTGTGTGTTGGCTAGTGGTAGAGTGGTTAATCCGGGTCAAAGGTTTCGGGTTCGAGTCACCGTGACGTAACCTTTAAAATTTTGTATAAATTGACCAAAAAAAAATGTATTATGCCCATGCATGGATAATATATGAGTAGGAGATTAAACACACTTTCTGTATAGAGAATTCGATTTGCAATATAAATAAACAGTTGCGGTAATGGTAGTTGTTTGATTTTATCATATCACGCAATGGTTAGTGAATTGTGAAGTTTAGGTACAAAACAGTTCAAACATGTTAAATAATAATAATAATAATAATAATAATAATAATAATAATAATAATAATAATAATAATAATAATAATAATAATAATAATAATAATAATAAACAAGAGCAGAATTCAACAACGGAGTCGAAATCTATAGTCGGACTTTCGACCAACTGACGATGAAATCGGGTGATACTAAGGTTAACATGAATAGATTCATTTTATAGCAACAAGATAAATCATTTTAGACAGTTTATAAAATATTTCAATAATAACTTCGTTTTCAATGTATAGTAAAATAAATACGTCCAGAAGTATCATTGATCGAAAAAAAAATATATTGCGACTTGATGTTTTTCACGCTAGTAGAAACTTTAGATCTAGAGATCGAGTCACAACATTTTTCTTGCCTTTCGAAAATTATGGACATATCTATTTTTGTTGAAAATCAAAATATTGGGGGGTGAATATTGAACATTTATAACATGTCTACAATTAAAATTGAACAATAGCCGGTGAATTTGATTGCAATAACCCTAAATATACTCTTTTCAAGTATTCTAAATTTATTGACATATTTTAAAAATTGTTGAATACTCATTAAAATTCGTCGTACAATATGTTTGTTATATGTCATATAAATTGTTTATATAAGAATGAATAACTTGCATATCACCTGTATAAAATTTAAAGTCTACCTACATCATTATTGGTCTAATACTATTTTCAGCACCATCGAAGAAAGAAACATGAATTTCATTCATCCGGCCTCCTGTCCACTGGTCTGTACTACTTATGACACACACACACATTATAGATATAGGGGAGTTAACGTGAAAATAATTTTATCGTGAGAATCAAAAAATGATAAATTCGCTATGACAATTGATCAATCCGTCGAAAAAAGTTACTGAATTCAAAAAAATAAAATTTTGGTCCCTCATGGGATTCGAACCCGGGTGAAAAATATCGTATTTTTGGATTTAGTAACTTTTTCATTGGATGGATCAAGTTTCATACCGAATTTATTTTGTTCATAACAAAATTTTGTGGTTCTTACTTCTCACGTTAAAATAGTTCTTATTTGAACTATCTATATATATAGAGTTAGGTTCAAATCAAAGCCATTTTTATCCTAAAAACTAAGAACCAAATGAATTTAGTATGAAAGTTGATGAATCCGTTGAAAAAGTTAATGAATTTAAAAACTCAGAAATTTTCACCCAGGTTCGAATCCCATGAGGAGCGAAAATTCTATTTTTTTGGATTCAGTAATTTTCTCAACGGATTCATCAATTTTGACAGTGAATTCATCATTTTTTGGTTCTCATGTTCTTACAATAAAAGTGATTCTCACGTTAATCCTCAATTATATATATGAGTAGGTTCAAATAAAAATCTTAGTTAAAGTGAGAACGTGAGAATTATTTTCGGATATTAGATCGTGGAAATCTACGGTTATGCATTACTTTCTTGTATGATTACATTGTGCATCATCCGATTCAAATATTTTTGTTTAGTATAGTAATTTTATGGAGAATGTATTGTTCTCATGTTTGTATGATAATAAATATTTTATAATAACCAACTATATATATATATATATATATATATATATATATATATATATATATAGGATTGTGTTATAATAAAACCTATTTTTCGTAAGATTCTAAAACCAATGCACTTTACGTATAGAGTTAATGCATTTTATGTATAAAATTAATGCATCATTGAGTTCGATAAAAGACAATACTATTCATCAATGTTTCATATATAGTGCAAGAACTTTATACATAAAGTGCATTAACTTCGTAAATAAAGTGCATTGGTTCTTAGGTTTTTACAAAAAATAAGTTTTATGTGAACTCTTCCTATATATATATATATATATATATATATATATATATATATATATATATATATATAAGAATAAACTTTAACGTGAGAACTAAGAACCACGAAAATTGCTACTGAACAAATGAATTTATATATTATGAAAGTTAATGAATCTGCTGGGAAAGTTACTGAATCCAAAAATTTAAAATTTTCACCTAGGGTTCGAAACCTATGAGAAACAAAAATTTCATTTTTTTTGGATTCATTAACTTTCCTAACGAATTCATTAACTTTCACACCGAATTCATTATTTTTTTGTTCTCACGATAAAGATGATTCTCACGGTAACCCTATATATATATATATGTGGTGGTTCCGGTGAAAATGCTTATATGTGTAAGAAATAAAAATGTATCATAATCATAGATAAAGTCCAAATTTATGGTCCAGATTAAGTTGAAATTAAATGATCACTACAAAAATACAGTCGATCAGCGACGGATTCGTGACGGATAAAATGTGGGTCGTGAATCAGCGACGGATTAGCGACGGTCATAATGCGGGTCGTGAATCAGCGACGGATTGGCGACGGAATTTTTTTTGCGACGGATCAGCGACGGATCAGTGACGTATCATGGCGGGAAATTCTCGCGCGAAGTTTTAACGACGGCATTTTCGTCTCTATTCCGTCGTTAAATTTAACGACGGATAGTGTCCATCGTTAAAATTAATTTTTTTGGTTATTTTTTAATTGAATTAACCAATTCCGTCGCTAAACCGTCGTTAAAAAATCGGATTATTTCTAATTTTTTAATTTATTTTAACGACGGATACAATCCGTCGTTAATTTTAATTCTGATTTTATTTATTCCCAATAATAATAGCGACGGAATTTCCGTCGTAAAATAGTCTCTAATTTAACGACGGAATTCATTCCGTCGTTAATGTAAAATCTTTTTTATTTTTTTATATTCTGTACGTTAATTAACGACGGATACGTGTCCGTCGTTAAATTATTCCGTCGTTAAATCCATTATTCCGTCGTTAATCCGTCGTTACAGTATTTTAAATATAACGACGGACTATTCCGTCGCTAATCCGCCGCTAAAAAGTTTAATAACAGACGGGATTTCTTCCCCAATTTCATATCAGATCCTCAAACTCTCTCCTCCTCCCTCCTCCCCAACCCAACCTCGCCTGCACCGATCTCCGCCGCCTGTCTGCCCGCCCTAGCCTCGCTGCACCCACCCCAACCAACCCCACCCCACCCCGCCCCCACCCCACCCTGCTCGCCGCCTCCTCGCCGTCCGCCGCCGTCGTGTCGCCCACCCCGACCCCGCCCGTGCCCCAGCCCCGCCCACCCCACCCCTACCACGTACCCATGCCCCACCCCACCCCACCCCACCCCAACCCAGTGAGAGCCTGCCTGCATGCCATCCATGCCCGCTGCCCCGCCGTCCGCCCGCCTCCCGCCGCCTCGCGGCCGCCCCCGCCCGCCCCCGTCGTCCGTCTCCGGTTGGTTTGTTTGGGTTTTTTATTTATATTTCATTTTTTTATTTTGTTATATATTTGTTGATTTTATTGAAAATATTGTATATGATGCATTGAATTGATTAGTGAAAAATTATATGATATATTGAATTGATAGTGAAAATATTATATATGATGCATTGAATTGATAGTGAAAATTGAATTGAGTTTACGAATTGATAGTGAAAATGATACATTGAATGTTAGTCTTGTGATTTGGGCTTGTGAAATTGATAAGCTTGGATGTGAATTGGGATGATAAATTCATCGTTTCGTGAGATGTTTTGAGTTGTTAGGTGTATAATTAGGCATATGGTGATGATTTGGTGAAATTTGAATGAGTTTGATTGAATTGGGAATCAAATGGCGATTAATTTTATAAAACTTACTCACGAAATTTTGTTAGAATTGTTATATGAATAAGATGTTTTATAAGTTTCAAAATTGTATGAGTTTGCTTGTTGCTATAATTTGTAAAATCAAAATGCACCCACTTTTATTTATAACCCATGAAAATGAGGAAAAATTGTATCACATGAAGTTCTCTTAGTGGAAGATTGGGTATAAGTAAAAGGTATATGTGGTGTTTGAATTAGTGAATTAAGATGTTTTGAGTTATTAAGTGTATAATTAGGCATATGTGGTGTTTGATAAAATGTCATGATCTTGATCTTGATCATTTCATTTCTAATTGTTGCATAGAAAATCAAATAGCAATCAAAATAAGGATAAAATGAAAATTTTGACATTATTTTACTATAAAATCAAGAATGGGTCTAGTCTGCACGAGGCATCGTCTGAAGGTCCATCCTTTTGTTTCTCGTTTTTCTCTAGATTCTTGACTACACTCGTATGCGAACTCAAAGCTCCTTCGTATTGAATGGCGACACTCAAACCATCTTCCTCGTATTCAATTGCATGCGAGTTGTCATGTTCCTTCAATTTTGCTAAGATAAGCATATAATGAGGATCATCCTACTCCTCATCGAAATAGAAATTGTAATGATAGTCTTCATTATTATATCTTAGCTTTTCATTCGACTTGTCCTCTTCGCTCATCACATATTCTTGGCATATGGCACGTGTACTCCTTGTCCATCTTTGTTGTCAAGCGACATTTTTATATTATCGATTCATCGCAGGATAATGATTGTGATTATGAGCGACATTAAGAGCATCCTCACTTCTTTTCAAGCGGTGAGCATCCTTACTTCTTGTTCAGCGGTAAGGATGAGTTTGATCTTCGCATAATCACAATCATTATCCTGCGATGAATCGTAATATCAAAGAATGTCGCTTGTTCACGGCATGGACAAGCGACACGTGTCATATGCCAAGAATATGTGATGAGCGAAGAGGACGGTCGAATGAAAAGCTAAGATACGATAATGAAGACTATCATTACAATTTCGTTTTCGATGAGGAGGGATGATCCACATTATATGCTTATCTTAGAAAATTGAAGGAACATGACAACTCGTATGCAATGAATACGAGGAAGATGGTTTGAGTGTTGTCATTCAATACGAAGGAGCTTTGAGTTCGTACACGAGTGTAGTCAAGAATCTAGAGAAAAATGAGGAAACAAAAGGATGGACTTCAGATCGATGTCTCGCAAGAGACTAGACCCATTCTTGATTTTATAGTAAAATAATGTCAAAATTTTCATTTTATCCTTATTTTGATTGCAAAAGGCTGCACAGAAAGGAGTTCATCCGAGCAGTTGACTCTACGATAGCTTATCATCAACAGCTATTGGAGATGGAGGCCAGATTGCAAGCTGAGCGCGAGCAATACGAGGCCAGATTGATAGTCGGCGGCAGCAGCAGCGAGGCATACGAGGCGATTGCAAGGCGGCGCGAGCAATCACGAGGCCGATTGATAGGAGCGGCGGCAGCAACGCCGAGAATACGAGGTCGGTTGCAAGTCGGCGCGAGCAATCTGAGCCGATTGCAAGTTGGTGAGCGCGAGATGACGTTCAAGATGCATTCGGGCTCGATTCTTGGCGCTCAGCAAGAGGCCTCGGAGCGCTTCATGGCCAGCTCCCGTTTCCCCCCACCCTCGTGATATCAGCTCCCGTTTCCCCCCACCATCGTCATATTTGGGTTGTATTATGAATTTATGAAGAAACAAAAATATTTTGTTTGTAAACTTATCGTATGATTTAGAATTATTTGGTTTGTTTGATATTATGACGTGAAATTGTTTTGTTTTAATTGTGTCGCCTGATTTAGAATGATAATGTTTATCATTTAGAATTGGTTTGTTTGGATTGTGTTTGTTTGAAAACAGGTTTGTTGTTTGTTGTAAACGACCGTCCAAAATAAAAATTGAATCTTTATACAGTTTGTACATTTAGCGACGGACTGACGACGTTTCAACGACGGATTTACGATTTAGCGACGGACTGGAGACGTTTCAACGACGGATTGGGTACGTGAAATAAAAAAAATCATAATTTTAACGACGAACTGTTTCCGTCGCTATATAACGACAGATCAGCGACGGATTGTCGTCGAATTAACGACGGATTTGCGACGGTATTTTTAACTACGACGTCATTCGTCGTTAATCCGTCGATATTAACGACGACTTAGAGTCGTATTAACGACGGATTGTAAATAAGACGACCGTTCGGAGGTTGTCGATTAGCGACTGAAACTTCCGTCGCTAATAATTAGCGACGGACGTAAATCCGTCGTTAAAAGATTGCCTACCAGGTTTCCAGCGACCCTTTAGTCCGTCGCTAATCCTTCACTGATCCAAACTAACGACGGATCCGACATGATTAGCGACGGAATTTTCCGTCGCTATTCACTGCTTTTTTGTAGTGGATGATGTCAGTCATTATTTATTGTGATTTACGATTAAGACATAAAAATATTATTAAAAAGAAATACATCACCATCCCATAAATCTCGTCAACTTCCTTAATTATAGGGATTCATCCGTCTCTTTCAAATCTTCACAAAATATAACACATATTGAATAATTTTGTTGCACATATATATGAAAATATTACATTATTCATGGAATTAAAGGTCATACGTTTTCCCTTTTTTGTATCGAATGTGGAATATTGACTATTGCACGTATAAGATAATCCGTAGCATATTTATAACATATACTCCACTCAATTTATTGTTGCACAAACTAGATTTCAACAAATCCCTAAATCAAGGAACAAAATTACTAATATAAATTTTAATTAATCCAACGAATTAATTTAAGATTTAGCATATGTAGTTATGAATTGCGGCACAACGTAAATTAATATTATCAATTGATTATTCATATTTCTTACAAATAATTACATTTGTACATGATCCCAAAGTAATAGCTGCATGCTTCATATCCCAAAGTATATATGAGTTGGATCAAGTATGAATGAAATTATTTATAAAAAAATAAGAATGTAGCATTGAATGTATAAAGTTGTTGCATTAAATGTATAAATTTGTTGCACCAAATTCAACATATAAGGTGTAACACCGAATTTAAAGTTGTTGCACCAAATTTGGTACAATAAAATTTATATGTTCAATGCTGCATTATTATTTCTTACTTATATTTATATTTTTACGTAAATGTAATTATTTACGGGAAGAGTTCAAATAAAAACATATTTTTACGTAAAAACCTAAAAATCAATGCACTTTATGTATAAAGTTGATGCACTACGAAATATTGATGAATAGTGTTGTCTTTTACCAAAACTCAAGGGTGCATTAGTTTTATACATAAAGTGCATTAACTTTATATATGAAATGCATTGGTTTTAGGTTTTTACTGAAAAAATATGTTTTATTATAACTCAACCCTATATATATATATATATATATATATATATATATATATATATATATATATATATATATATATTAAGTGTCATATTTATGATTTTTTCTTATTTTCTAATAAATATCCTAGTTCATAATTTCAGAATAAATTAATATTTTTTCTCATTTTACCCATCTTTAATACATTTTATAATTGATAATTAATTGTGTCTATGCATGTCCAACGAGTTTAACTCAATTGGTTAAGAACTAATATGTTTGGAGTAAATTGTGTATATATATTTGTAATAGTAATTAATAAGATTAGAAATTTTTATTTTTTTATTTTTTTGGTCTATATAATTTGACAAATAAGAATACTAATATAAAAAGGAAAAAAATTATAAATAAAGAAATGCACAAAAGTTTATGAATTGTTGTTGTAGGACATAACATTAATTAAGGTTTTGGAGTTCCCACGAGCTTAGCTTAGTTGGTTAAGAGTTAATAGATTTGGGACAAAGATCAAAAATCGAGTCCTAGCAGACATGGTATAAGAGTTTCACCTCTTTAGGGTGACTACTTACGAACACTATGCAAAAGTCCTCATAGCTACGTAACAATTGAGTTATCATGATTTACTCTCTTATATTCTTATGAGATTAGGGTGTGATGACTCCCGTAGGAAGAGCTTCTCCTTTGGGACAAGGTTTTGGTAACACATCGATTGAGAAGTTTAGCATATTGCTATAGGTATCTGTTGATTTATCAACATTTGTAGTTCCAATGAGATTTATCACTTTTTCTTTTTATCAAGTACGAGAACCAATGCTCTCAATGATTCTGCAATTAATTACAAAATAATTGAGGCTCGTATCTCTTGACTCTACAAATTTAACTTACATCTTCGTTACTCCCAAGCAAAAGTCTTAACCAAAAAGGAAAATAGAAAGATATGAAGCATGCGGCGATTACTTTTTTAATTGCCTAAATATAACTACATTGTAAAACTTTGTAACGCAACCAACCCACTTGACAGATATCATAACATAATCAAAGATGCGAGAAGTTAATATTGCATACTAAAGTATTTAGCTACAAAAATTGGGTGTCGTTCGGTCTATATAATGATTTTAAAGTTACATTTATATTAGCTTCAGTATGATTTTACTGAATTTTAAAATCACTTGGTAGAATGAAGTTATTAATTTGAAATTATATTATCTTCTAAAGGCTAAAACCTTTCTATATAAAGGAATCATAAGTAGGTAAAATAAATGGTAATTATCGGATTAAATTTTAAATTATTTGAATTGTTTTAAAAACATCATGAACTTTCAATAATTTCAATAAAAGATCCGAATTATTGAAATTGTATTAAAAATGTCTTCCTTGATATTTTTCATTGATGGAATACTAACTGAGATTTTCACATGGCAAAAGTGATATCATGCTTTCAATAAATTAATGAATATTATTAAAAGTAAGTTTTATGTTGAGCATACCATAATGTTATTTTACGAGACTTAATAAATGACTATTGCCAAAAAAAAAGATGCTAAATTTCTAAGTAATAGTTTTATGATGACTTTTAAGGAGTATGACAAAAAAATTGTAGATACAACATACAACACAATACAACTAATGAGACGAGCTTACATTGTTCAATATTTATTTAAATTTCTTTGTTGTAGAAACAATACTCTAATTATAATTATAATTCCCATCAAAACCAATATTTTCTCTGATAAAATGAGTCATGGAGTACTTTCTTTACTAATATAAATGATGCTATCAAATATTCTCATGAATCCAAAACACTAATCTCATCTTTAGTTAAATTTTAAGAGGTATTATCGAGTTATAGACTTATGGGACTGATAAACCCCATTTTCCCTGATTTATAAGGTCATATTTGTTTAGTTTATAATTGATAAGTGATCTTTTGAGCTGTCATTTGATATGTGTATGTTTACTTTGAAAGATATTATGCCGTGTGTATTTCGTGTCGTTTTAGCACAGGTTTTGATGTCAAAAAGGTAGATCACGATAAAGGGGACTTTTAGCCCATGACGCATCGCAACTTATTGTCGCGACGAAGACCCGCGATCAAAACATGCGAGGAAGGGCGGAAAAGCCTCGCGACTGTCATTCGCGACCAGTGGTCGCGAGCCAAACTCGCGAGGAAGCATGGACAGTCGCTCGCGACCTTCTATCGTGACACTTGCTCGCGAGCTAGTCTCGCGAGCTAAGGCGGCTTAGGGCTCCATATAGCTACGCAGTTAGAACAGAGAGAGAGAGCAGCTTTTACTGGACGAACTTGGAGAGCCTGACACACTTTTCCAGAGAACTTTTTATACTTTTGCACGTTTATTTTTACAGAATAGAATATAGCTTTCAGTTTCCTTTGCTTTCAGTTTTCGTATTTTAGTTTTATTCGAGAGTTCAGAATATTTACGGATTCGAGTTGCTACATTGTTCATCGTGGAATCCTACGGTTTTATTTATTCAATTCAGTTCATGTTATTAATTCTTGCTTTAGTGTTTATGAGTAGCTAAATTTCATATTGATCCTAGGGTTTGTATGTCTAACTAGATTCCTGTGATTTATTTATTGATACTGTTTTGTCGTCTCATTCATGATTTATAGTTCTTGGCTTTAATTCTCATGTGTTGGTACTTGATCAATATTAATGTATGCTAGTTATGTGATTGATGTCCTGACGGAATTAATTACATAGTCGATATCTTGAATACATAATACAGATTTTACCTTGAGACCTGGCGGAGATAGGTGAACTGTAAGAGGTTATTCTTTGTGTGCTTTTGGTAATTAGCTTACTTCTCTTGAGACCTGACGGAGATAGAGTTTAGGCTAACCAACTACTATAGGTTGTCCTGACGGAAGACTGTAGTTACATTAGTGATTCTTCATATGAATGTGGATTAAATTGGTAAACAGATTAATAGGTTAATTGTGTGAATCTAGTTAGGTTAATTACATACCTAGGGTCAGTTTTTCATTCTTGAGTTTATTCCTATTTTATTTTGAGTCTAGTTTAATAATCATCTCTCTTGATTATGTTGTCTGGATAATAATAAAGATTATGTGTTAATTATTTGTTGTGTTTTCGATTATCAGTATCTGTGGATACGATATAATACTCGCTGTTTTTACTATCATTTATTTTGGTAGAAAATAAAGCGATCAGGGACTGTAATGGTTCTTCACAAAGCTTTGAATAAGTAGGCGAAAACCAACATGAACTACGTAAATAAGATATACCATATGCAATCGGATGCTCACCAATCAGTTGTAAAAAAAAACACCAAATGTGTTTATATTTACTATCTTTCCATCAAATTCATCATTCGATGGTCATCAAGTAATAACCAAAATTAAATAAAACACCAAATATGTTTATATTACAAAAGGATGGCTAAGCAGACCATAATGAACTTCTAAAAATGATTACGGTGAAAATGGCGTCGTTTTGCCGCGTGGCAATTCGATCATCAACATTATGTTAATAAAAATGTTAGTGCAAATATTTTAGATACAATGTTAATAGTTTTGAGTCTTTTATTGATATAATTGAAAATTCAATATATTTTTTTGAAACAAATCAAATAATTTAGGATTTTAACTAATAATTATCCTAAAATTAGAGCAATGAGAAAAATTATAGAGAACTTGCAATTTACATACAAACTAATTGTTGTGGATCATTTCAATTTTGTTTAAGAGGATAATCAGAGTAATGTATCATATAGAATATATCAAACATATGGTTATTAGTTTATAGTTCTTAAAAGATTGGAATTTTGAGTTCTAGTATTTTCTATCGAAACAACGATCGATTAAATGACATCCGTACATTTCGATAGACGTGGAAATTGAAAAAAGAGATGAAAAGCTCTGTTGATGTGATTTCAGTTGTCATTTTGCTGTCAATTATCTTAACTTTTAAGCAGCCCAATTACAAAGATAACTAGATAAAGCTAGCCTCACTTGACACCTAGCTAGCTATTTTGGTTAATTAGATGAAATTAATTGTGATCAATTAAAATTACGAATTTAAAATTTTAGTAATGTTTTTAAATTGAGCATGAACCCTTATCTTAGAAAATGTGTAGTATTCAATTTTATATATTCATCTCATTGATTATATAGTAGAGATTTTTTTTGGATTCTTTAAGTTGATTTTATTATATTAAGGATAAAATCATAATTCAATTTGTTATGTTGTGCATAAAAAAAACATATTGTTAAACAATAATATACAAACGGTTGACCATAAATATAAATATGTAGATGAGATTGATTGCTCTAGATTTTCTTGTCACTTTTAGATCATTTTCTTCTAGTTCGTAATCTGAAAGAAAGCAAAGGATTAAATAAAGCAAAAGATCAACAAGAAAAATATTTGAGTAAATTGGAAAAGAGAGAAAGAGATATATGCGAGAATGAAAGACTTGCAAGTTTATAAGTATGTAGGTTACTATTTAGTAGTATGCGTGTTTCAACTTTGTAGTATGCATGTTACTATTTGCAAATATGCAAATTTTTGCATTTCTGTTTTATAGTATGTATATTCATCTTCCACATAGGGCTTCAAACTAAACATCAAAATCCCCCCTCGTCCTGCTTCTCTAGTTCCACCACATATTTCTCCAATTATTATCGAATTTTGTCGTAAACCACCACTAATAGTCTACAGTAACCACTAAATATATAGTTAGGATTCAATAGCATCATGTATATATAATGAAACAGTTAAAAATGATAAAGTTAGATATATAGTGAAGCAGTTAAAAATGAAAAGTACGTGAATCACATTATAAAACCATTGAACAATTGGGAATTTTCATATTCGAATTTCAAATGATAAAAGCATAAAACCATCTCAATTTTCACAAAATTAACTAAAGTAACTGTTGCTGAAAAGTGAGAGGAGAGATAAGACCAAAGAAACCCCTAAAGAAAAGGTTGAAAGAAAGTTTATTAAAGAGAGGGCATATTCAATACACAACGAAACAAAAGATAGTGACACTTGAACACAACAACATGCAATGGAGAAAGCATATAACATGGAGATTTAAAGTTGGGAATTTTTATTTTTTCCTGTATTCTTAAGTTTGGGGAGGGCATAGTTTGTCGAGCAATAAAAGTAGAACAATATTATAAAAATAATAGAATGCTAATTAATTAACATTATAAATTACTTAACTTTGTAGGCCACCAACATGTAGACCTAGCTAGCTCAAATGTGTGATACTTATAGTGACCTGGTTTTGCATTTAGTACTAAATTGATTGGGGTTTTGCATTTAGTAATTGATTGATTGGTAAACAGCGTGCATATATATATGTTCTGTCTCAACTTCTTTTTTGTTCGATAAAATGTTATGTCGTAAGTATATAAAATATTAGAAATTATAGATCTTCTCCAACTTGTAAAATAATGATTATATTTGTCGCTTACATTCACGTTGTGTAACAAATTAGGATCCAAGTTAGTGCATGCAGCTATACAATATGCGAAGTGGCATAAAATTAGAGGTTGGGCGTCAATTTCTTATAAAATGCATATGTAACAAATAATAATAAGCTGCCACTTATAGATATTTAATAGTAGACGCACGACAATAACATAATCGACATAATGAGGTTAAGTTCTTATCCAATTACTTCGTCTATCAAATTTATAAATTATATAAAATGTTGATTAATTTTTTTTCTTTAACTTCAAAAAGAAAAATAGAATTAATAAATTAGACTTTGATTTATAAATTATAAACTCGATGATTATTGTCATAATTTTTTAGGTATAACGGAAATGGTATGCGACATATCAATCATTTATAAAGCATATATCACACACACACACACTCCATCCGTCCCCAATTGTTGAGTGTTTTGTGAGTGTGATAAGAGTCTCACATTAGTATAATATTAAATTAATTAGTGATGAGTCATGAGTGTATGTAAATAAATGATGTTAATGAGGGTAATACGTAGAGATAATGGTGGGTCATGAATGGTAAAAGCTGTAAATAAATAGTATATTTAAGGATAAAAAAATTAAAGAATAAATTTTGGGATGAAGAGAGTATAATATGGACAACTTCAAATTCTTTATAACATTAAATCAACTTAATATTCTCAAACATATATAAAACACATGTATCACGTCGAGAGTAAAGTTTGATATTTTAGCCTTAAACTCATTGTACATGTGTTACCTAATTCTCAGTCGAGTAAAAATTAAAATAGTCCAATATAAAGTGTTAATATATGTAAGTAGCCAAAAAAAATAGGAATAAGAGTTTTATAGCCTAGTTCATAAAACATAAGTTTTATAGTCATTTGGCTTAAAAGACCAAAATTAATATCACGGAAAATTTAAAAAACGGTCTCTCTCTCGCACTCACTCTCTCTCTCTCAAGACTCTCTCTCTCTCACGGACTCACTCACTCACTCACTCTCTCTCTCGCACTCACCGCACTCACTCTCTCTGCTCGCACTCACCGCACCCACGACTCGGCTGGGAAAACACACGATCCACGACTCACGACACACTCGCGACTCACGCAAAACAACAACATGGTGATACGGATACGGATCTGATCCACGGTACTCCCGGATGCGGCCGAGCAGCGGCGGCGAAGGAAAACTCTCCACGGCGGAAGAAGCCTCTACCGGGCCGTCGCCGCAAGCGCCGCAAACACGCCGTCGACCTTCCGCTCGGTCGACGAACTTCCGGCACCGATTTAGGAGCACCACGACCTCCGGTGAGTAATCGTGCATTTAAAATTGGTTTTACTATGTACACGATAGTTTTCATGTTTGACACGATAATTTTCATGTATGACACGATAGTGATGAAATTTCGATAGTTTGTGTGTTTAGAAACTTATAAATTAAAATCGATTGCTATGTTGTTGAAATTACATTAAAATTAGATTGGTTCGTAAAGACACGGTTCTCACGTGTCTTGAAGATCTGTACGGTAGCACGTGTCTCGACCAACCGTGCGGTTGTTACGTACTGCGGCGCCAACCGTGTCAGATCTTGAATACGCAGTTAGCACCGTGTCTTGAAGAAATGTGATTGCGGTTGGTCGAACACGGTGCTAACCGTGTGCGGTTCTTCGATACGGTGCTAACCGTGTCTTGAATCGATACAGTTAGCACGGTGTCTTGAAGAACCGTGCTGCGGTTAGCACCGTGTTCGACCAACCGTGCATCGTTCTTGAGATTGCGGTGCTAACCGTGTACTAAGATCTGTATACGGTTGGCCCGTGTAGAAACAACCGCACGGTTGGTCGGGACGCGTGCTACCGTGTCTGATCTTCGATACGGTAGAACCGTGTCTTGAACAACGATCGCGGTTGGTCGAACACGGTGCTAACGGTGCACGGTTCTTCGATACGCGGTGCTAACGTGTGATCGATTCGACACGCGGTTGGCAGGTATCTTGAAAACCGATGCTGCGGTTCGATGCACTGCACCGTGTCTGATTTGAATCGTGTATTACTGTTGTTAGAACTTCGTTTAGTGTATCTTGATTAATCTTGTGCATTTCTGACCTCGTTATAGGTGGTTACGACCACATATGCAAGGCTACGCGGACGATCAACCAATACATCCGAATTGATGTATTAGCCGAGGTGAGGACATGTCAAAAGCACGGATGTATCGGCGTATTTAGGCAGAGCTGCTTTGGGCATCTTCTTCATCTCGGGAGAGGAAAGCGCTAATAATGCATTGCACAATCGATGGCCCGACAGATTGTGGATCCTAGTTTTTGCGGAGTTGATTTGGTTTCACGTATGTGGAACCGATATCTGTTGGGATGATTGAGTTTGCCACGGTCTCGGGATTGCGCTTTGGGCGTCTTCCTTGATCGAACTTGAGGCACGAGATTCCCCGACCGGCATGTTCCATAGGTTGTTTGAGTCGGAGGACTACTATTTGAGCTCATGATCGATTCATCAAACAACGGTGGGTGATGATGCATGAGACTACTTGAAGGCGGCTTTCATATTAGTAGCTTACCTCGTCGTCCTTTGCGCGATAGGGAGCCATCGAGCCATGGGTTTGGGCGTTGGTGAGGATTTTGATATGTGGCGAGTTTTCCTTGGGGCTCCTATTCATTCCGGTCCTCTGTCACGGGATTGATGTCTTTGAAGAGGCACCCGGCGAGTGGCGACTTCGAGGAAGGCGTACCATTTCTATGGTCTGTTTGGGCCTACTGATTTGGTCGTATGAGGCCATCCCGACTTAGGACGCATGTGTGGATGCCGAGGCAGTGAGATCTGATTCGAGATGCTTGATGTGGACTACATGGAAGTCCCCACCCAATATCTTGGATTTTTGATGACGGTAATTTTAATCTCATGTTTAGTATTTCTTTGTATATTTATTAAATACATTATAATCAATAATGTGTATGTGTTTTTGTAGCGTTTATGTCATCGTGTCTTTGGAGCCGCTCGAGACCGAGTTGTCGAGGCATACTACTTGAGCCTATACGAGGCGATCCGATGGCTATTCGGTTTGTGCTACAGGCGGCATGCGAGGCGCGCATGACGAGCTCGCGCGGCCACAGCGGTGTCGTGCGTGAGAGAAGTGCCCGCGGTGGCGTGAGCATGTCCCGATCATGCGGCGAGTGGCGGCGGTGGGAAGATGAAGTGCGGAGATACATCTCGGGTTTTGAGCCGAGTCGACTGGCGCATCTCGATCACGATCGAGCGTCGTGAATGAGGAGGCGCGAGCGAGACCACGTGTCTGCGAACACGCCGAGTGTTCGACTAGGCGAGGCCTCCATTTCTGTGGCGCGAGGCGTCCGTCGTGCCATTGTGGGCGGCGATTGGAGAAGGGCCTCGTAGCTCGAGTGGCTCGGCGTGTGTTCGGCGATTGACGGAGTTCTTCGGCATAGATCTTGAGGCGTAGATCTCGTACCCTATATCTGCACATGGGAGCTACGCCGGCTATTGAGCATATCGATCGAGGCGCTCGGTCTCCCGGCATGAGGAGGGCCCACACTAGCCACCGGCGATCCGCTACACGGCGGGTCGATCGGAGGAGGTGCCCGCATTAGCCACCGACGATCCGCTTCACGGCGGTCGATCGGAGGAGGTGCCTCACATTAGCCACCGACGATGCGCTTCACGGCGGTCGATCCGGAGGAGGTGCCTCGCATTAGCCACCGATGATCCGCTTCACGGCGGTCGATCGGAGGAGGGCCCGGCACTAGCCACCGACGATCGGGTCGTCGAGAGTCAATCACGCCGGCCGGCGGAGATCGGCGGCTCGAGAGCGATCGTGCACGAGGTGATGGATCGTCGATGGTGGGGATGATCTTGCATCGGAGACCCACATGCGACTCCGTAGAGTATGGTACCCACGGCGCGACCAAGGGCCTTCGAGGTCTTTAGGCGCGGGGCGGATGTTTTATCGTGGCTAATTTGAATCGAGATGTCATGACTCAAAAGCTGTTCGATCATATCACCGACCAGTTACGAGTTCACAGGCGGTACTTTATTACAACATTTATTCAAATTTTGTTTATATATTTATAATTGATTAATGGTGTTCTTTTTATGTGTGTTAGATTATGGAGTTGTACACTTTGTATATACATTGGAAAATAATCAACCACATCATCACAGCAATGTATTATTGCCCTCGATCAATGAAGCTCGATGCGTTGTAGCACCGATTGGATTTTATGTAAGTTTGAAATGTCCTTATCCAGATGATCGACTAAATGTCCTTATGGAGTTTGAAATGTCCTTAAATTATTCGACTAAATTTATTCATTTATGCGACAAGCGCTTTTGCGTGAGTTCGCTGACTTCATCGAGATGATCCTATGGGCTTTAGGGTGGTATCAAACACCACATATCCACGATGGCAAGTACCCGATGACTTGTTAGCGATGGATGCGAGGAAGCGATGCGAGCATAGCGAGACCGTGGTTGTCTTGTCACGATAAATTTATTACCTCATTTCTATTTTTTCTATCAAATTGAATGTAAACTTTAAAATTATCAATGTTGCGAGATACTAGCCATACATGTAACGCCGGGCACCACGGGTCACGATTCGCATATCTCTTGTTGAGTGGACTCTTGAGGTGTACGATCATTGTCGTACAACCACGACTCGAGCGTTGAGGCGTTACGAGATGTTGCCCATTATTCGGCTTTTCCTCGATCGATGAGGGTAGCGGATTTTGGAACAACAATCCATTGAGGGCGCCACACAATCAGCATCGACATTGGCGGAGGTGCCCCATGATCGCGATTCAGCGAGAAAGACTCGGTGAGTTGCGGTGTCTTTGCATGCGTCTATATGTATCGCCTCATCACGGTATACCTCGGAGGTTACATCATAGTCGGCGTTACATACTGATTGACGTCTGACGATAGCTCGTAGGATATGGACATTGTCTCGTTTTGATTAGTTTCCTTGACTTTTTGTATTTATAACGGATATTGTAAATTTTTATACGTGTTAGTGATATTTTGTTTGTATTGGAGGTGTGACCTCTATGTATATGTTGTGGAGGTGTGACCTCTTTGTATATTGCTTGTTGTTGGTTATTGCTTGTTGTTGGCTATTTCTTTGAGTGCGGGTTGGCTTATCCATATTTTAGAGGTTATCTTTGCCCGTTTTTACATGTATATATAGTTTGTAAGTTTAATAGTTTTGTCAATTTGCAATTAACCGAATAGGGGTTGAATTGGATTGATTAACCGAATTTGCAATTAACGAATTTGTTGGATTAGGGGTTGCGGTCGCAGCTGCGATCGTGCACGGTACGCGAGGGTACAGGCGTGCGGTACACGCCGTGCGCGATCGTGCGTCGTGCACGCATCGGTGTCTGTCTGCGATCGTGCACGGCACGATCGTGCTGCACGCGGTGCGTGCGGCGACGCAGCACGATGCGCGCACGGCGTGTACCGCCCGTGCTGCGCCCGTGTGCGTGCCGCCCGTGTGCCGTGCGATCGTGCGCGCGTGTACCCCGTGCACTCCGGTGTACCCTCGTGCGCTCGTGTACCCTCGTGAATCCAATTGAACCAACTTAATCCAACAAAACCAACATAATCCAACTAAAACCAACAACAATCCAACCGAATCCCCTAATTCAACAAAACCAACATAATCCAACAAAACCAACATAATCGACTAAAACCAACAACAATCCAATGAATCCCCTAATTGACAAAACCAACATAATCGACTAAAACCAACAACAATCCATACGAATCCCCTAATTGACAAAACCAACATAATCGACAAAACCAACAACAATCAATGAATCCCTAATTCAACAAAAACCAACAATATTGACAAAATCGACATAATCCGACAAAACTAACAATATTCAACCAAATCCAACATAATTCAACAAAATCCAAAACAACGAATATCCGCATATAACAAATATCCTTACTCACGAGGCCGTTGAGGACACAAATTCCTTGTATGCTCTTCACTTGACAAATGCTACATTTTTTCCTACGTCGTGTCCTTTCCACATGTTTCATCACTAATGGCAATAAATGCGTGCATGGCGTTTGTTGTGGCCTTGACCACTACAGCGTGTGCATATTTGACGACGTGATCTTGAAGAACCCTCAACAACCGATTGCATCCTACTCGATCTAGGGCCTTGACTGACGTGTGATGATTGGAGGTCGAATAATGTAAGTCGATCTGATGCGGTACAATCCATGCAGGGATGTGATCTGATCCAATTCGATAAGAATAAGTCGCGCAAAAAGCAGATTGTCGATATCTTGAGCCACAAAGTCGGTGACTTGTAAACCGGCACGCCTAAAAAAGAAATTAATCACAAAATAAATTAACCACAACATATGAGTTGGACTTGGCGTTTAGATAAATACCGTACCTAATAGCGGCCTGGCGTGACAACGAGGGATCTCGTCCAAATCGAACTCACGACATTCACATGTCCCATTCGCAAATCAACCACGTATGATGTGTTTTCCTCTTGACTTTAAACATGTGTGTCGTCGTTGAGCGAACAACAGCGGCGCCCTTTTCGACGAGGCGTGTAGCTTGACGGCTACTTGATCGACTCATCGGACCTTGCTGCTGCACTAGCTCGTCAGTGCGTCAAACCATTTCTCCGTAATAGATCGAAAAGTCTCAAGCAACGAGCAAGCGGTGAGCGTCGAGCCCACAACAACCGACTATTGAAACTCTGCGCGTTCGAAGTCGTGAAACTATATCTTCGTGCGGGACACTTCAACCTAGACCACCTATGCTCGCCAATGGAAAGTAGATGATGGTGGGCGTCGGTTTCAGAACATCCGCGTGAGAAAAAATCTCGAAATCCTCGATCGATGGCATATGCGGTGACTTGATAGCTGTACAAACATGCGATCCAAATCTCGCCATATTCTTACGCAAATGGTAAAAGCACAACACGTATGCGGCGTTCGGATCTACGGACTCCACACTTTTCGATGCCCTTATGTTGATCGAGACACAACTAAGAGATCATCGGGATGACCAATGCACGAGCGGCCGAGATAAAACCAAGTCCATGACTCTTCATCCTCAATCGGACCTAACCCAATAGCAATCGGAAGATTCCTTCATTTCCATCCTTCGTAATAAATGACAAAACAAATTCCTTTGTTCTTTCCTTAAGATGAGTCCGTCTACAACGACGACCGGCCGTAGGTAATGCTTGAAAGCATACAAACAACGTCAAGAGCAAGAAACAAATATCGAAATTCGCCATCATGAGCCGTCTCAATATCATATAGTGTCCGGGGTTTGATTCTCTCAGCGGATGTAAATATGATGGAAGCAATTGATAGGACCGTTCGAAATCGCCATATGTCATCTCTATAGCGGCGTTTCTTGCTCGGAGAGCAAAGGCGTAATCCATCTCGATGCCAAATTGTCGATGCATCTCTCCAATCATCTCTTTCGGACGATTACCACACCTTCATCGACCAATTTCCGTGCAAAATACTTGCCAACAATCTTAGCGAGCACTGTCGTGGTGGGCGGATGCGATTCAAATCAAGTGACAAGTATGATTGTTGTTCAACTTAATTACTCTCCATATCGTTGCCCTACGGATGACTCGTAGCTTAAAAGGACAACCGTTGCCATGCTTGCAAACATACCCCAAGCGTGTTTTACTTGACCGATCGACCACGTACTCTACATGATTCTCCAAGTGGTACAATCCACGGCTATCGCCAAGTCATCTTTCGTCTTAAATATCGAATCAACGCATAATTGGTCGGTATGGGGTCCACAAGGTTCAACCCAATCTAATGGCAATGCACTGTCACAATCAAGTAATGGAATAACCCAGTTGCGTAACTCATGCGTTGTATCATCATCTACGGTTCGTGAAGTTGTAGCATGAGCCTCACCATCATCCTCTTTGTTAGGAAGTGAAGTTGCGTTGTCCGATAACCTTATCAAGATGTCCTGGTTGTCGAATCCAAGCACCAAATTCAGTAGCCAATGAATCAAATATATCTCTACGTCGGTTCGTGTCTTCCTCTTCATCTGAATACACCAGCTCGTCTTCCTCCTCATTCGAAGACAACGGCTCATCTTCGTGTATAGCTGAACCAGTACATCTTGCATTAGACTCGGGCAAGACTGTAGATCGTTGTGAACCATATAATACCGGTGTCTCTGTGTGTACCGTGGTTGCAGACTGCTTGCCCTTTTCAATCACATACACAACTGGATCATCCTTTTGTTCCACAATCAATCGGAACAAATCAGTGTCAGTTTTCAACGATACTTTTATTCTTCTTCCATCACTAGCGCTCGTCGTATAGAAAAGCATATAATCCGATCCACCATTGTTGCCTACTTGCTCATGAATCTCTCTTAGCAAATTAGCACGTGAAATCTGTTCTACAGCCATGTATACGAGAACCTCGTCGCCGCCTATATACTCATATACATTCTTGTCCCATTTGTAGGAAAGCGTATGTTAACCTCGCCCGAGGATCCATCTTGGGTGTTTAATTCACCATACATTGATTATAAACCTAGCATGCGTCTATATAATTAAATCGCAACACGTTGGGGTTTACGTGTTTACCTTTGGATGCGAAGAGGTCGATAGAGCGAGATGAGCGGATCGAGCGGATCGGACTCGTGCTTTGACCTTACGGGCTGTATCCGGTTGCCCAATCTCCAGCGTCGGTGAGGGCGATCTATGGAGAATGCTTGGAAAATCACCCAATGCTCTCTGACCAACACACTCGAAAATTCTCTCTCAATAATGAGATGGCGAAAATTTCTCTTTGATTTGTGAGCATTAGCACAGACATTATCTCATACCTTATATTTATAATGCACTACCTTAATCTATATGGAATATTACCATAATCCTATATGGAATATTACCATAATCCTATATGGAATATTACCATAATCTTAGGATTATTTCCATACTCTTAGGATTATTTCCATACTCTCGAGATTATTACCATAATCTTATATGGAAAGGATCTATGCATATACCATAAATATAATTATATCCATGTGGATAAAGAGAATAAAATCTTGCCAATTGGGAGCATGAGGGGCCGATTTTCCTTGGCTACGGGCCTTGATGGGCCGACCAGGATCAAATGCAAGGAATAAAGATGGGCCTCAAATAAATTAATTATCTTATGCTCATTGAACATAAATTAATTTATAAACATTCGATCATGCCACTAGAGAAAGAATGTTGACTTACCCTTTATTACCGAAGTTGAGTCGGGCTTGCACTTGAACATTCTGAATCCCGTATTTAAGATATCGACGTCCATTAATCATTTCTAGCAATCGACCGCTTAAGCGATTAATATCCTTATTTCCTTAAGTAGTACCACTCAACCTTATTATTGTACTTGAGCTAACTCAACTGCGGGGTTTAGTACAATAAACCTTTGAGCTCCTTAAGGGGCGTCATCATCCTTAACGGATCGGTGACTCGTCTGAGATAACTAGCGTGACATCTGAAGATCGCCATCACCCAAGACGCGGAGAATCTTGGGTTAGAACATATAACCCTCACTCATAACAAGTCAAAGTGATGGTCGAACTCATACTCACCTAATACCTTATCGAGGTTTAGATCATCGTAAGTCACCGAGATCTTGGTTCTTCACGACGGTCGAAAGAAGAACTCATCTCACTGTGATCCTTCAATACGTCGAGGCGTACCGGCATAGACAAGCAACTAAGTCAAGTCACTTCTTATCTATATCTGCGGCCTAAACCGACAACTCGTCCTTAAGTCGTCTCGGTGTGAAACTTTTATATCTCATTAAGCTTGACCAATCATACGGACTTACGTGATCTTCACACACTTGTATGATCTAACTTATATATGAGATAAGGGGACAGGATATATGCAATCAAGTATTCAAATCGGATAGGAGATTGTAATAGTGGTAACGAGGAAACATTGTATACAAGCTCAACCAAAGCGCTTTCGATTATACAAATCAACAATCTCCCACTTATACTAAAGCAAACTTTTAGTATACAATGTGTCTTTCTACTAGCTATTACAAACAACCATCACTTTGCTTCTCCCACTTATACAAAAGTTTCCTTTCTAAGTGGGTGCCATCAAGCGCAATCAAGTCCTCTAACGTGTTCATCGTAGACTTTTGCGGCGGGCTCTTCGTGAATGGATCGCTAGATTTTCCGTCGTATCAATCTTTTCAATCGAGACGTCACCTCGTCTAACGATTTCTCGTATGACATGGTACTTCTCTCTATGTGTTTGGTCGCCTTGTGGGTCCGTGGTTCCTTCGAGTTTGCCATCTGCACGAGTTATCACGAGAAACTATGATACTCTTGGGCAAACCGGTACCACATCTAGATCCGTGAGGTGGTTCTTGAACCATCTGCCTCTCTTAGAAGCCTCAGAGCGGCTACATATTCGGCTTCCATGGTAGAGTCCGCAATGCATCATTTGCTTTGCACTCCTTGGGATACGGCTCCACCTCCCAAGGTAAACACATAGCCGAGGTTGACTTTTTCTCATCACGGTCGACTTGGAAATCCAGTGCAGATAACCCAAAGGCATTAGACTATCGCATGGTAAATTGCTTTATAATCTCGAGTCCTTTTCGGTGCTTGGTATATGCTTCTTGCGATCAATGAGCTTGTCGAGGTTAGGCGATATCTAGCTACTATGCCTACCGCATAGCGAGATATCGGGTCTCGTGCATAGCATTGCGTACATGAGACTTCCTACGGCGAGCGTAAGGAACTTGTCTCATTCCTCTATCTCGCTGCGGTCATGGGTGGTGTGTCTTGAATAAAGGGCGCCATGTGCGAAAGGTAGCAATCCTTTCTTGGCGGTGCGCATACTAAAAGCAGTAATTACGGTATCAATGTAAGGCGCTGAGATAAGCTCAACATTTTCTTCTTGCGATCTCGGTAAACCTTGATCCCAAGATATCTGTTGCATCTGCTAAGTCTTTCATTTAAAGCGATCGGATAGCCAACTCTTTCGTCGATATGACTTCACGTTGTTGCCAACTAGAAGGATGTCATCTACATAAAGTGCGAAATACCACATCACCGTTGACATCTAACCGATACACACAACTCTCGCTAGCAGCTGCGTAAATCCATAGGACTTTACCACCTCGTCAAAGCGTAAGTTCCATGATCGGGAGGCTCGCTTAAGTCCATAAATGGACTCTTAAGCTTCCATACTAGATGCTCTTCACCCTTTACCACATAACCTTGAGTTCTTTGCATATAGATGTCTCTACCTTCCTCAAGGTAACCGTTTAAGCGATTTTAACATCTATTTGCCAAACCTCTGGGTTCAGTGGGTGCTATGGCTAGAAGAATTACGATGGACTTGAGCATTGCTACGGTGAAAAGGTCTCATGAAATCGATGCCCTCAATCTGAGTGTACCCTTCGCACAAGCACGGCTTTAAAGCGAAACCTCTCCATCGGAATCTCTCTTCCTCTTGTATATCCACTTACTACCTATGGCTTCCTTGCCATCCGGTAGAGGTGTCTTTCATATACATCCATAGCTGTTATGGACTCCATTTCTAAGTCCATAGCGGTGTGCCATGATCTTGCATCAATATCTTGTATCGCCTCCTTGTATGTCCATGGGTCGATTATTGCATGTTCGATACGCTAGGACTAAATCCGAAGATTCACCCACGAACATAAATCGCTCGGGTTGACGAACAACCTCCCACTACGACGAGGTTCTACGAGCACAATGGCGGCGGTAGGTGCGAGATACTTGTGGTTCTCTAACTTGCACAACTTTGTGTAGGTACCACTTATGCGGTCGGTATCTCGGTGGAACTCGACCACTTCAATTTCTTGAAGTATCGGTGTCGATCCTCCCACTAGACTCGACATCTCGCACCTTTGGCCTGTCGGTGGTGGAATACGATCATCTTCTAATTCTTGAAGAATGATTTCAACTTTGGACTTATGATTTTCATATAATCCTCTTCTAAGAATCGGGCATTAGTGCTAATAATGACCTTGATCCTTAGGACTATAGAATAAACCACCTTCGTTCCTCTAGGATAGCGATAAACGACCTTGCGTCGGATCTAGCCTCCAACTTGTCGGCCTTCTTGTTCAACCGTGTGTTTGGACTACCCCATATCTTTATGTGGCTTAAAGCGGGCTTCGCCCAAACCACAACTCGAAGGGGTCTTTTCGGTGACTTGGGCGGTACTAGATTTAGCAAGTATGCCGCGTCTCTCAGGCATATCCCGAGCGAAATAAGCGATGTAGCATAACTCGTCATAGATCTAACCATTTCCAAAAGAGTCCTATTTCTTCGCTCGACACACCATTTTGTGGTGTGCCGGTGAAATCTTGTTGGGATGTAATCCCACACTTCACTAGATAGTCCATAAACTCATTCTTGAGGTATTCGCCACCGCGATCGAGCGCGATGACTTGATACTTTACCTAGCCGTCTCCACTTCCGCCTTAAACTCTTTGAATTTCTCAAAGCATTGGACTGCGGTGAAGCGGTATACGTATCCGTACCTTGAGTGTCGTCGATGAAAGTGACAAAATACCGTACCCTCCACGAGCTTGTGTGGACATCGGTCCACACAGTCGAATGGACTAACTCGACATTTACGTGGCTCTATAACCCTTCGCTTTGAAGGGTGCAGTCGACATCTTACCTTCTATCTGAGATTCGCAGGTGGGAAAGGAGTAGCGTGAGATTACCCAACGCTCCATTCTTAGCCAGTCTTTGGATCCTATTTAGATTGATGTGACCTAATCTAAGATGCCAGAGAAAAGTAGAGTCATCTTGCGAAGAAAACTTTCTCTTTTTAGGGTTTGATGAAGATGCAACATAGTTATAGGTATTATGTTTTGCAGAAATAGTATAAAGCGAATTATATAAAGTGCCAACACAGATAACTTCGTCATTTCTTATGATAGAAACACCACTATCAAAAATAACGAGAATATCCATGAGTAAATAATTTGAAAGCGAAACAAGGTTCATGAAAATCCGGCACATATAAACGTCTTTCAAAACTAAACTGTTGTCCCAAAACATAAAAACATCTCCAAGCGCTTGACTTCGACTTTCGCGCGTTGCCCATGGAATCGTTATCTCGCCATCAAACAGCTCCCTTGTCGCGGGAACCCTGCAGGTGTAACAAACATGATCGATCGCGCCGTATCTACTACCCAAGAATGGGTAGAACAAGTCGCTAAACATGTTTCCGTTACTAAAGCAAGCAGCGTACCTTGAGCCTTGAGCATAGGGCACTTGGCCTTCCAATGCCAGTCTTACGCACTTGAAGCACTTGCCCTTCTCCTTTGGCTTCTTCAAGCCTCCGGTGCAACCATGTTCTTGCTCCCATTCTCCCACTATTTTCCTTGCCTTTACCACCTTTGGCACCCCTTTTCTATTTCCATTTTGCGATGAAAATTTTGGGCCCTTAGATGTGCTAGCAAGAGCATGTGCTCCTTTTCCCGTAACTCCTTCCATGAGAACGAGATCATTAAGCAAGTGACTAAGTGTAAACTCGGTCTTGCTCATGATCGCATTCACGAAAGTTCTCAAAAGACTTAAAGTGTATTGAGGATGATATCGACCTTGGCCGCCGTCAATACCCCTCTCAACCGATCAAGACTATCCATGAGATGAGTCGTGTGGGAGACATGTTCATGGACCGAACTTCCTTCTTCCATCTTACACGCATGATTTCTCTCATTGTGTGGAAGCGGATTGTCCGATCCGACCGCCCAAACTTACTCTCGAGACTTGACCAAATATCGATCGCGTCTACCATCGATCGATCTTTGCGGTGCAAGCCTTTGGACATCGTAGTCATCATATAGCATTTAGCCATATTGTTTGACTTATTCAAAGTCGCTTGACTCTCTCTGCTCATTAGTCGATCGTCGATAAGGGCATCGGGTTTAGGAGTAGTGAGAACAAACATGTGTTCTTGACGATAAGAACATATTCCATGTTTCGTTTCCACTCGATAAAATTTGGACGGATAACGGATTTTGTGCGAGCATATTGATAATCGGCGTAAGAGACATATCGAAGCGATAATGTAAAACACATAAGCATACGATCGCAAATAATTCGTAACAATAATATTGTAACCTTTTGATAAAACAATATTAATTGAAACCTCAATCGCCCAAGGAATCCTACATGCAAGCCGCGCGTGTGGGCGTTTACATGAACCCCTCGACCGGACTAAAATATACCTTTTAGTCGTTTAATTTCAATCCATGTCAACTTATCCTTATGACAAATGAAATTAATGATTGGACCTTACTAGACCACATCACTATCGCAAGAAGGACTTGGCGGAAGTTGTACTGAGGTGATGTCTAAGCATTGACCACAATTTTAACAAACAGAAGATGAATTCTTAGAATTGGTATACTCACTCGGACCATACCGCTTCCAATTCAAATTCTTTTGTTATCTCATTTTATATCTATCTCTAGAGAACTTATGAAAATCGCACATACGCAAGCCACGCGTGTGGGCGTTTACATGAAACTCCCACTTCTCAATAGATTTAAAATGTTTTATTTAGAAATCTCATCTAACAAACTTATGATAGCGGTGCAAGCAAGCACGCGCGTGTGCGTTTACTCACGATCGTCTCACTTTGTTTAGAGATCAAAAAGTGGAGGTCTTGACATTTTAATTTGAAAAATTAATTTGTCGGGTTGCTTGCTTAGTCTTTTTATTCAAAAGGTTTGTCCATGCAGATCACGTAATCTAGCATGCTTTTCTATAGAACTCGACATGTAAAACATGCTCATGAAATTCTAAAATATGCTTGATAAACGCGATAAACCTAGCATGCTTACTATGCGCATCCAATTCGTAAAACACTTAAAGGTTTGTCGGCGTAATATAAACATATATAGCATACTCTTGCACAATTTAAACATCCACGACATGCATATGAGCGATAAAATAAAATAAAGCGTTCATCGCGCCCAATCGTGAAACTGCACAATTAAATCTAATCTATTACATAGATTTACAAAGTGCAATTAAACTTGACGGGCCTCGCGTGCACGGGCGCGGACGGATTCAACAAATGGGCCTCGCGTGCGGGCGCGGATCGGAAAGTCGGAAAAACGGGTGCGGGCGGTGGCCCAAAGAGTCTTGGGCGCGCTGAGGGCAAAGCCATGCGCCATGACGCCGCGCGCCGCCCGCTGCTGCTTGCGCCGCCATGGCTGTCTCGCGGTCGCTAACGCGACCGCGACCCGTCGAGCTGCGCGCTTGTGACCACGCCCCAGCGCCGAGCGTCTGCCGAGAGACATCGTCGCCCGGCCATACCTCGCGACCGCGAGTGCGCTTTCATGGCGCGGGTTTCGCGCGCGAGCGCGCGCCCGTTGCCCGCTAGCTCGCCGCGGCGCGCGGCCTCGCGGGTAATCCTCGCGACCATGAGTTCGCTCGCTAAGCGCCCGGGATCCCAGCGAGAACGCGCGCCCGTCGCCCGCAGCCCTCGCGATCGCTCTAGCGACCGCGAGACTTCATGAAACCACCGCAAACACGGTAGAGAACCTGTTTTTCCGTCGTTTCGTTCTTCGTTCGTTCGTCTTCGTTCTTCTTTTACGGATAAGATTTACATAATAAAATCTAATCTAACCACGGATTTTCTCGTGGTGTAAAACAAAACCAACAAAAACAATAAGCGAGCCACGATGAGCAGCGGATCCACAATTAAATAAGCGCGCGTAATAATCAAGCGTGAATTAATCCAGCGAGCCAAGATTCGATCGAGCTCGATACCAATGTAAGGAAAGCGTATGTTAACCTCGCCCGAGGATCCATCTTGGGTGTTTAATTCACCATACATTGATTATAAACCTAGCATCGTCTATATAATTAAATCGCAACACGTTGGGGTTTACACGTGTTTACCTTTGGATACGAAGAGGTCGATAGAGCGAGATGAGCGGATCGAGCGGATCGGACTCGTGCTTTGACCTTCGGACTGTATCCGGTTGCCCAATCTCCAGCGTCGGTGAGGGCGATCTATGGAGAATGCTTGGAAAATCACCCAATGCTCTCACAACCAAACACTCGAAAATTCTCTCTCAATAATGAGATGGCGAAAATTCTCTCTTGATTTGTGAGCATTAGCTAGACATTATCTCATACCTTATATTTATAATGCACTACCTTAATCCTATATGGAATATTACCATAATCCTATATGGAATATTACCATAATCTATATGGAATATTACCATAATCTTAGGATTATTTCCATACTCTTAGGATTATTTCCATACTCTCAAGATTATTACCATAATCTTATATGGAAAGGATCTATGCATATACCATAAATATAATTATATCCATGTGGATAAAGAGAATAAAATCTTGCCAATTGGGAGCATGAGGCGCGATTTTCCTTGGCTACGGGCATGATGGGCCGACCGGGGATCAAATCTGAGGAATAAAGATGGGCCTCAAATAAATTAATTATCTTATGCTCGACCCGAACATAAATTAATTTATAAACATTCGATCATGCCACTAGAGAAAGAATGTTGACTTACCCTTTATTACCGAAGTTGAGTCGGGCTTGCACTTAGACATTCTGAATCCCGTATTTAAGATATCGAGCGTCCATTAATCATTTCTAGCAATCTGATCGCTAAGCGATTAATATCCTTATTTCCTTAAGTAGTACCACTCAACCTTATTATTGTACTTGAGCTAACTCGACTGCGGGGTTTAGTACAATAAACCTTTGAGCTCCTTAAGGGGCGTCATCATCCTTAGCGGATCGGTGACTCGTCTGAGATAACTAGCGTGACATACAAACCTTGCCATCACCCAAGATGCGGAGAATCTTGGGTTAGAACATATAACCTCACTCATAACAAATCAAAGTGATGGTGAGAACTCATACTCACCTAATACCTTATCGAGGTTTAGATCATCGTAAGTCACCGAGATCTTGGTTCTTCACGACGGTCGAAGAAGAACTCATCTCATTGTGATCATTCGATACGTCGAGGCGTCCCGGCATGAACAAGCAACTAAGTCAGTCACTTCTTATCTATCTGCGACTAAACCGACAACTCGTCCTTAAGTCGTCTCGTTTGTGAAACTTTTATATCTCATTAAGCTCGACCAATCATACGGACTTACGTGATCTTCTACACCTTGTATGATCTAACTTATATATGAGATAAGGGACACGATATATGCAATCAAGTATTCAAATCGGATAGGAGATTGTAATAGTGGTAACGAGGAAACATTGTATACAAGCTCAACCAAAGCGCTTTCGATATACAAATCAACACCAACTACCACCATGACGTATAATAAGGCGTTGCGAGACATCTGTTGCAAAATAAGATATAAAGATAATGATCGTATACATAGGATACAGGATAGATAGGATGCACGCCACGTGCGGTCGTCTGAGGATGCTGCGGCCATGCGCGACCGTGCAGGATGCTGTGACCATGCTGCGGTCGTGCGCGGTCGTCGTGCCGTGCGCGGTCGTGCATGGTGCGCACATCTGCGGACCATACACGGCTTATAAGCCGTGCGATCGTGCTTTGTGCTGCGACCGTGCCTTGATAATTTTGTGCGGTTTGAATTTTGTGCACCGTGTACGGTGCACGCTTATAAGCCGATCGTATACTGCGGTTCGATGTTAGCATCTCATATTTTAAATTTAACTTATTAAATGATCCTAAATATTAAATTAATCACTTTATTAACATAAAATCAACACAAATGACATATGTGATGCATAATACTTCTACAGTGTACTCGAGAACACATTTTGTTTTCTTGAAACATGAAATTTATCATTCGATAACATAAAAGTATTAAAAAAACATATTCTGTTGTAAATCATCAACCGTGTACAACCGTGTACTCAAGAACACGTAAAAAAAAATTCTATCTGATTTAATTACAATGCTCGATTTCCTTTGTTTGATTGAAAAACGCGGTAACAACTTCTTCTATTAATTATTTTCGACTCTTCCTCTCTTTGAAATTGTAATGTTACAAATGAATTGTTTGTGATTTGAATTCAATATCTACCGATTTTCAAATTAAATGTTTACCAACCTATTTTACAATTAATGTTTACCAACTTTAGTTTAACATTCAATTTTAGCGAAATTCATTTATTTTTCGTGAGAGAGAGAATTTCTGGAGAGAGAGAGAGAGGAGGAGAGAAAGTTGTGATTTTCACAGAGGAGAGAGAGAGGATAGAGAGAGTGGACCCAGGATATTTATGTCTTTTAAAAGCGAAATATTATAAAACTCATGTTTTATGAGTGTGGATATATAACTTATCCAACTATTTTTTGGTTATATATAAAGTTCTCCCATATAAGAACACATACGTATAGGATGGATCGACGACAAAATCAGCAAATATAGAAGTGCTAAAAAACAAGTCTAGTCTACAGAGTAGTATGTTCCGATTCGTGCATGTAGCCAGCCTCTCTCTCTATCTAGAAGAGATAATATTTATAGATTGGGATCCATAAAAAATAATTAATTACTTGGGGTAATAATGTTAGGATGAACGCTGAACTATTTTTCTTTTAAAAAGCAGCAGAGCAAATGGACATTTCTATTTAATATTCCTGGTTCACACTTTGAATACACCTTATGATTTTTATTAATCCCACTTTTTCGTATAATCTTATCCATTTGTTTATTCCCAAGAGGCACTTTTAATTGCACCTATCTTTTTCTGGGGATCTGTAATATAATTGCACCTATCTTTGCATATTTTACATCGTTACTGTTCGATCTTAATTTCGTAAGGGAAATAAATGCACAAGAACACCGAGGATTTACGTGGTTCGATCTATGAATAAGATCTACGTCCACGGGGAGAGAGAGAGTATTCGTGTATTGAATGTGTAAGAAGCGATTACAAAGAGTGTGAATCAAGTGATCGATCTGAGAGTAGATGATTGTAGATGATCCTCTCTTCTCTAATCTAGCCTCTATTTATACATATTCATGAAGTTGAGTTCGACTCTGACTCGATACCAAGTTGAGTTCGACTCGACTACGATTCAAGTTGAGTTCGACTCGACTCGATATCAAGTTGAGTTCGACTCGACTACGATTCAAGTTGAGTTCGACTCGACTACGATACCAAGTTGAGTTCGACTCGACTCGATTCCAAGTTGAGTTCGACTCGATTCCAAGTCTCTCTCATAAGGATTCTTTTAGATATGCATCCGAATCTTCTACGTCTCCAATTGCGATTAGAGTTGTAGTTTATCGAGGAGTCTTCTTGGGCGAACTCACATGGGCGAGCTTAATGTCGGGGCTCATTTATATTGGGCTTGATGCAGGGCCTAGTAGTTGGGCGTATCTATCATATCCTCCCAAAAGGCGTAGAAGATGAGGTCTTGATGGATGGGGATAGTGGTTCTGTCATTGCTTCACCGAAACTTGTGATCGGCGAAGTGAAGTGCGTCGGTCCGTCGAGTCAGACGTCGTGGCTTCACCTGCCAGGCGTTATGCAGTCATATGTCGGCAGCCGCCTTGCCGAGGCGTCTGCGAAATCATATGTCGCTTGGCCGCTGCCGGGGCATTATGCAGTCGTATGTCGCTTTATGTAAACGCCGCGCTGAGGCGTTCTGCAAGTCGTATGTAAACGCTTCACTCTGCCGAGGCGTTATGCAAGTCGTATGTAACAGCCGCCTGCCGAGGCGTTATGCCGATGGCGAATATGTAACCGTGCGAGGTCGGTAGCGGCGAGGCTCGGGATGCGGCGGCGAAAGGCCACGCCTCTGGGCGGCCGAGGTGGCAAGGCGAGGTCGGTGGCGGAGGGACGAGGCAGGCGGCCGAGGCGAGGCGGCGAGGCGGTGGCTGCGAAGGCGGCCGAGGTGGCGAGGCGAGGTGGAGGCGGCGAGGTCGGCGGCGGCGAGGTGGCGAAGGTCGAGGTCGAGGACGGCGAGGCAGTGTCGACCTGCGAGGCCGAGGTCGGCGGCGGCGGCGGTGGCGAAGGTCGAGGTCGAGGCAGGAGCCGAGGTGTCGACCTGCGAAGGCCGGTGGGGGGCGCGGGCCGAGGTCGGCTGCGGAAGGCGGAGGCGGAGGCGCGCGGCAAGTCGCCCACCAAGTCCGAGGCGAGGCGAGGCCGAGGTCGGGCGGTGAGCCGAGTCATGTCTTCTTGTTGTATATCTTCTTAGGCGTTTCTTTGAAGTCTTTGGGTTGGCTTCACGACGAGGCGTTAAGCGAGGTCTTCTTGGCTTCACCGACGGCGTTATGCCGAGGGTCTTGGGCTTCACCGACGGGCGTTATGCCGAGGTCTTGACGACTTCACGACGAGGCGTTAAGCGAGGTCTTGGCGACCGCTTCATGAGGCGTTATGTCGAGGTCTTGGTGACTTCACCTACCGAGGCGTTAAGTCGAGGTCTTCGACCGCTTCACCGACGAGGCGTTAAGCCGAGGTCTTGACCGCTTCACTGTCGGCGTTAAGTAGAGGTCTTGGCGGGCTTCACGACGAGGCGTTATGCGAGGTCTTGATCGACTTCGCCTACCGAGGCGTTAAATCGAGGTCTTCGACCGCTTCACCGACGGCGTTATGCAAGTCTTGATGACTTCACTGGCGGCGTTAAGTCGAGGTCTTATGACCGCTTCACCGACGGCGTTAAGCGAGGTCTTCGACCGCTTCACCGACGGCGTTACCTTGCCGAGGCGTTGTGCGGTTGTCGTCGCTTCACCTTCCGAGGCGTTGTGCCAAAGTTGTCGTCGCTTGGCCGCCTGCGAAGTCGAATATGTAATTTCGTGTCGAGGTCGGGGCGGTGAAGGCTCGGGATGCGGCGAAGAAGGCGGGGCTCGGCGGCGGCCGAAGGCGAGGTCGGTTAAGGCGAGTCGACTGCGGAAGGCGGAGGCGGAGGCGGCGGCGGCCGTGGTCGGCCGTTGGAGGACCGGCGGAGGCGGTCGGCGGCGCGGAGGCCGAGGTGAAGGCGAGGCGAGGTCGGCTGCGGAGGCCGGTGAAGGCGGTCATGTCGGGAGGAGAGAGGCGAAGGGCGGCGGTCGGCTGCGCGGAAGGCGAGGCGGTCGGCTGCGGAAGGCGGCGAGGTCGGCTGCGGAGGCCGAGGCGAAGGTAGCTCGTCCTCGTGTTAAGCGAAGGTGGTCGTCCTCGTGAGAGTATCCGTCTTGAACTAAGCGAAGGTATCCGTTCTCATCTGAAGGTGGTTAGGTCCTCGTGAGAGTATCCGTCTTCGATATAAGCGAAGGTATCCGTTCTCGTCTGAAGGTAGTTCGTCCTCGTGAAGTATCCGTCTTCGATATAAGCGAAGGTATCCGCTCGTCTGAAGGTGGTTAGTCCTCGTGAGAGTATCCGTCTCGATATAAGCGAAGGTATCCGTTCTCGTATGAAGGTAGTTAGGTCCTCGTAGAGAGTATCCGTCTTGAAATAAGCGAAGGTATCCGTTCTCGCACGGAAGGTAGTTAGTCCTCGTAGAAGTATCCGTCTTGAAATAAGCGAAGGTATCCGTTCTCGTCGAAGGTAGTTAGTCCTCGCAGAAGTATCCGTCTTGAAATAAGCGAAGGTATCCGTTCTCGCACGAAGGTATGGGTTCTGTTTTTGCCGAGGTCATCGGGAGGGTGGTCCCTTATTTCGTCTACATAGAGTACCGTCTTGAAATAAGCGAAGGTAATCTGTTCTAAATGCGAGGTATGGGTTCTGTTTTTCGAGGTCATCGGAGGGTGGTCCCTTATTTCGTCTACATAGAAATCCGTCTTGAAATAAGCGAAGGTGTCTGTTCTCGCACGTAGGTATGGGTTCTGTTTTTTGTCGAGGTCATCGGGAGGGTGGTCCCTTATTTCGTCTACATAGAGTCCGAGTCTTGAAATAAGCGAAAATGTCTGTTCTCGCACGTGGGTATGGGTTCTGTTTTTGCCGAGGTCATCGGGAGGGTAGTCCCCTACGCGTTTCAAGTTCATCTTCGTATTAAATGAAGGTGTCGACCTCCGTCGAGGGAATTCGTCCTCCTTAGAGGGTATAGGTCGTCCTCGAAGAGGGTATAGTTAGTCCTAGAAGAGGTATCGTTCATCCTCCGTAGATGGTATAGTATGATGGGAAGAGGTAGCATGCATAAATGACAAATGAAATATGCAAGCACCAGAGCAAATAAATCAAAAGATGAGATCGCCTACTTGGAATTGTCGGGATTTGACATCTTGGTTATAATACCGAGCTACTTGTTGCTTTCGTCTGAGCTTCTCTAATGTGGCGAGGTCTCTCTCTTTGGTTTCTCTGGGATTACTACCTCGGTTCCTCGATCATCGACTTCACGCTTTTTCTGTCCGCTTAAATGCGCTTGGCGAACCGCTCCGCTATGCGCCCAGCTCCGTGCGATGCGGAGCTCGTCGAGGTTCACTGCGGGCCGGAGGTTCTCCTCGTCGTTCTTCGCGATCTCCTTCACTATGGTATCTGCCTCCTGCAGGGCGGGGTGCCCGTGCTCGTCGAGGCTTTGGACATACCATTCGGGGGTTCCTTCTCTGATCGGGCTCTTCCCGAGCTGAGCTCGGCGTGCCCTATCGCCGTCAGCGTTGTCGTTGCCGGCGACGATTCTGGATGTATGACTTCTGGTGTACCTGGTCATGATTATTTTTCTGTAAACGGTGGTTGATCGAAGCACAAAATTTCGTTTCCCACAGACGGCGCCCGGTGTTCGATCTTAATTTCGTGAAATAAATGCGCAAGAACACGAGGATTTACGTGGTTCGATCTATGAATAAGATCTCGTCCCGGGAGAGAGAGAGTATTCGTGTATTGAATGTGTAAGCGATTACAAAGTGTGAATCAAGTGATCGATCGAGGTAGATGATTGTAGATGATCATCTCTTCTCTAATCTAGCCTCTATTTATACATATTCATGAAGTTGAGTTCGACTCGACTACGATACCAAGTTGAGTTCGACTCGACTCGATTCCAAGTTGAGTTCGACTCGACTGCGATATCAAGTTGAGTTCGACTCGACTCGATTCAAGTTGAGTTCGACTCGACTACGATACCAAGTTGAGTTCAACTCGACTACGATTCAAGTTGAGTTCGACTCGATTCCAAGTCTTCTCTCATAAGGATTCTTTTAGATATGCATCTGAATCTTCTACGTCTCCAATTGCGATTAGGTTGTAGTTGATCGAGGAGTCTTCTTGGGCGAACTCACATGGGCGAGCTTAATGTCGGGGCCCATTTATATTGAAACGATCTTGAGCACAGTAGTTGGGTCGTATCCTATCGATTACTATGTACCATGTTATTCTTTTGTCCTTACATATTGTACCACGGTGATTCCTATACTAATAATGGGCGTTTACTTCAAATTATCTATCCGATCGATGACATTATTGGTAGTGAGTTTGATTGTATCGACAGTCCCAACGAAATTATTTTGAATAATTGAAAGAGGAGATAATGAGAAATGGTAAAAAATATAATACTTTATATATATATATATATTAAGAACAGTGTTAAATGTCCCGATTCTGATATTTATTCTCAACTAAGAACCTACTTGTAATATGTAAATATAACAATATAGTTATAGAATCAATTTGGCAATAAAGAAATAAGCCACTTCTGTCTTTAGTAGGAATAAGCCAAATTATGAATAACTTGTCCCAAAGTATGGTACGTATATTTTTATTGTTTTTTGAAATTTTAAGAAGAAGAAATCCAGTTTGTGAATTAATCTACTCATAGTTGCAATATGACACGATTCAGAGGAGAAATATATTCTTTAGTTCAAATCGTCTTTTTTTTTTTGGAAAAGAACCCTCCCATATATATATATATATATATAGGGATTGGTTATGGTGGGAAAGCTCCTTAATGTACGAAAATAAGAATAGTAGCACATATTTCATATTTGTGTAGCACAATCAGAATTACTATATTGCACATATTAGTTTAGCACATATTTTACTCATTCGTAGCACATATGCTAAATATATTAGTTTAGCACATCTTTCATTCTTGATAGCACAAGAAGAGTTATAGTGTTGCACAATAATCCGTGTAGCACACAAAACACAAAAGCTAGCACATAGAAAATTAAATCTCAACCGTTGATATAGCAAATCAAAGGCCCAGATTCATTCATATTTCCTACCAAATTATTCATTCCTCACGATCATCTCATATATATATATATATATATATATATATATATATATATAGAGAGAGAGAGAGAGTTATATATATATATATATATAGAGGATAGATCATATAGACCCAAGCAGAGATAGTATGTAGACTCAATCTCATCCACTCATCTAATAGATCATATGGTTCAGATTTTTCGATTTTTAAGCTTAATTTCGCTAATTTTCACTTCATTAAGGGTAGATTAGTAATTTGATTTGTTATATGATTGCGAAAACAAACAATGCATTTAATTGAACAGGATAATGCATTGAAATGAACAAAAAATGCATGCAGTTGAAGAGAATAATGCATGTGATTAGAGCTCGCGCTCAGCGTGCGCGGGCGCGCCCGCGTGCTCGGGCGCACCCAACGTGCGTTCGTTCTCGCGCGAAAACACACTCCAGCGCTCGCTTGCTCCCACCCAGCGTCGGTTGGACGCGATGCATTTTTATGTTCAAGTAAATGCAGTGTTATGTTATTTCATATGTATTTTTTGTGTTTTGTTGTGGCTCTTCCAACCCAACGTCTCTACCCAACGCTGGCGTGCACCCAGCGCCCTTACCCAGCGTCGGAGCCCACCCAGCGCCCGCTTACTCGCACCCAGCGCCGGTTGGGCGCGATGCAGTTTTGTGTTCATTTAAATGCATTGTCATGTTATTCTGTATGCATTATCTGTGTTTTGTTGTGCATCAACCCAAACTTCGGTGCCGCGGAGACCCCAACGCTCGCAGACTCTCCTACCCAACGCCGGACGGGCACCCAGCGCCCGCTGGGTGAGTTCCATTTACCCCGGCGAAAAATGGGTTGCCCGTGTCAAATTTTGGTGCGTCACGTATTGAAATGTGTGGTCAGATTGAGTAATATATCTTGTCGGGGATAAGATCTACGAACCCCCTATATATATATATATTAAAAATATTGCAGAGCAGAAAGAAACAATTTAAAAATTGATTTAATCATTTCATTCAATGTTTACAAAACACTGTATCTGGATGGATTTATGTTTGTATTGCCCTAAATATACTTCCAAAAAAGTATTAATTAATTATATGTACAATTATTATATTGAAGCTGCAAACTTTTTTCCAGCAAACATTTAATTTCAGGTGCAATTGTGTTTCCTGTTGAAGCTTTTTAAGACCATATAACGATAACTTGATGTTAAAAATATAAGCACCAACCCGAGTGCATTAGTGCAATATAATGTATCTTATGGATTATAAGAAATCATTCAAGTAATAACTTGAAACTATTGCCTTTTTTAATTAACTGTATTACTTTTACAAAACAATATTTTTAAATTAATGAAAATGTGATTATGTACTTTTCCGAAATATTATTTGTTTTATATAAGTAATTTCAATTTATAAAACTGTATGACATAAATATGCTTCTATTTACCATGCTGTTAGAACTCCAATTGTTTATATTTGTAACCTCTTTATGTATAAAAGGAAATTCCTTGTCCTCCAGAGGTACAATAATAATAATATTTTTCGGTTCAAACAAATAAAAAAGATACTAATTAATTATATCGTGCTGGAGTATGATGCCGACATACAGCCATCCAGTGAGTAGAGATTAGTGGAGCAGACAATCAGTTTGCACGTGGGGTCCAACACACGTGTGAGGATGATTGCTCATGTCTACACTTCTCTATACTATTACTAGTACTATAGTTTGTTCTCGCTCCAACACACGTGTGAGCAGACAATCCAGTAGTTTAATGGATTTTCTTGTGGCCTTTTTCGTGTTTGTTTGTTACATTTAATTTTTTAAATTTAGTTTACTTATTGTAATTTATAGATATTGTATAACAATATAATTAAATTTATATCCAATGTTAATTTTTTATGTCTGATAATCATATTTAATTTTTGAAGCGTGGTTTGTAGGTACCGCATAAAAACATGAATTTATCCAACATTAGTTTTTTAAGTGTGATTTAACTATTATGTGTGGTTTGCCGCTATTGTACAAGAACGTAGAATTATCCAGTGATAGTTTTTTATATCTATCTATCACACCTAATTTTTCAAATGTGGTTTACTTGTCCTTTATGATTTGTAGGTATTGCGTACAAGAACGTAGGTTTATCCAGTGTTAATTTTTCATGTCTATCTGTCACACCTAATTTTTCAAATGTGATTTATCCATCTTATGTGATTTGCAGGTATTACACAAGAACGTGAGTTTATATACAGTGCTAGTTTCTCAAATGTTGTTTACTTGTGCTATTTTTGCATGTTTGTTTGTCACACATAATTTTCAAGTGTTGTTTACATGTTATTGCACAAAAATATGAGTTTATCCAATACTAGTTTTCAAGTGTGGCATGTGTGGTTTTGCATGTATCACACAAGAACGTTGGTTTATCGATCGATTGCTGGTTTTTCATGTCTGTCTGTTATATCTAGTTTTTCAAATGTGATTTTAGCTATCATGTGTGATTTGTAGGTATTGTACTCAAGAATATAGGTTCATCCAGTGGTAGTTTTTAATATTTGTCAGTCACACCTAGTTTTTCTAATGTTGTTTAACTGTCATGTGTGATTTGCAGGTCTTGCACAAGAATGTGAGTTTATATCGATCTTAATTTTTAATGTCTGTTTGTCATATCAAAATTTTCAAGTTTGGTTTACTTGTTATGTGTGGTTTGCAGGTATTGCACAAAAATATGAGTTTATCTAGTGCTAGTTTTTCAAATATGTTTACTTTTCATGTGTGGTTTACAGGTTTTGCACAAGAACGTGGATTTATCCGGTGCGTACCCTCTAACAACTTTGCATAAGACATAATTTGATTTTTAGGGGGTGATAATGAAAAAAGTTGATAGATAAGTCACCGTTACTGTCATTCGACAAAACCTACATGAGATTTTCACCTCATATATACGACTCCTCGTTCAATTCGTTTGAATTCATTGGATCTTTTTCCGCACTCGAGAATCTCATCCCTTCTTCCACTCTGCCCTGAAGAGTTACTAGGGCCAATTTATCACGTTTTCATGTTCCAATCGAACACTTTTCTTCTTTGATTATTCTAAAGAAGATGATTGTTTTATTTACCAAACATATACGGATGCAATCATGATCCTATAATAAGAACAAGAGATCTTTCTAGATCAATCCCCTTGCCCCTCATTTTTCAAGAATCAGAATTTTTCATGCTTGAAAATTTGTTCATGATTTGAATCTGGGTTCTTCTACTTCATTTCTATGTAATACTAATTTCTCTCTCTTTTTTTATATCATTTATCATTCCTTAAGTCCCATAGGTTTGATCATGTTGAATTTGATCATTGAATGAAATTTATGAAATAAATTTGATTGATTTTTCAATCAAAAGAAGATAGCATATCTATCTAATAGCCATGATATTAATTAAAATTCTAATACTTTTAACGTAAATAATATTTTATTTTGGATTACATATATATTTTGGGTGTGATATATAATCAAATATAAATGAATAATTGATGCGTCATTCATTTTCAAGTGCTTTGGTTTTTTCAAGCAGGCAAGATCTAATATCAAGGATCTATTTGTAGAATCTGTACCCATCCGCAATAAACTACTTTCACAATATAAATAATGAACCTTCAAGTACATATTTGAACAAATTTTTATTCATCAATTTGATTTTTTTCTAGAAAATGTTGCATTCAATAGAATTCTTAAATCTAGACGATTTCTTATTCATAGGCTATTATGGGGTCAAGACAAGCTGATATGGTGAAATTTGTAGGCACGTTGCTCTTAGGAAGCAGTGCTAGAGCATCTCGGTTCGAGTCCGAGTGACGGCATGTCATCTCCTCAAAAAATAAAATGGATCCTATAATGAATTCAATTTTAATGCTATAATTTTTCGATTACATTTTTATATTAAATCTCATATTTCACTATATTGATACACTTATTTACATGCATGCATATTCATATTGAGTTTGATATCATATGCAATATCACAAACATGAATTACATCAATGATAAAAAAAAAAAGAACTGTAACAAGAAATTACATGTATACTCTGAAAGCTTAATGAACTAGACATTAAGTTGGGCCTAATTAATTAATTGTAAGACATTGATTAATTAAACCTAAAGCCCACAAACTAGGTAGTGGGTGGTGTTGTTTTATAATGGTAGTTAATCTTTGAGATTAACATTAGACTAGAATACAGAAAACACTTTTGAAAAACGTCTTGCAAACTCGATAGGAGATTCTTGGCGTCTCGTTGATTTTGTATATCGAGGAATTGTTCTGCTACCGATTAAAGACACGTGGATACCATAGTTGTGGAAACGCCTCGAATGATTCCTTGGAAGCTTTACTACTACACAGGCGTAATAAACACGTAAGTCTTGATCTTCGTGTTCATAGGGCTCATCGCATGTTTAATTATAGACCTAGATACATTCTTGTTGTTTTATTCATTGCGCTTTAGATGTTGTCAAGAACGAATTCTAACGATGGTATCGGGCAGGGGCTCGATCTATAATTAATTCATGTTCTAATTTAATTGTGGATTTTGATATTTTGATTTTTGAAAATCTGATTCTATTTTTGAAAAATCGAAAACTGATTTTGGAAATCAAAATTTATTTTGTGTAATTGAAAAAAATTAAAATCTGAAAATTTTTCTTGAAAATCGTGAAATTTTTTTCACCATTCTTCCACCGTCGACTTGGAGTCGCCGACGGTCTTGTGGATTGGAAGTGTGTCGCGTTGGGCTCCGTCAGCAGCGTTGGTGCGTGCACGGCTGCGTCGCCTCCGTCGTGGCTCGGTGCGAGCGCGGCGCGGCGTGCACGGCTCGGCGGTGCACTGCGGCCAGTCTTGTTGTGTGAGATAATCTAGTTAGATTAATTTACCAATGTACATGGATTAGTTTTATTAATTTAGAATTAATAAATCTAATCACTATTTTGGACATTAATTTATTAATTAGATTAATAAATTTTGACTTTATTATTATTTTTGAAATAATAGTATAAAGTTTGATTTTATATTAATTTAGAATTAATATAATAGACTTATGTTCATAAAGTAAAGAATTGATCTATTAATTAGATTAATAAATCTTATTAGATTATTATTTTAGAAATAATAATGCTACATGAGTATTTATATTGATTTGGAATTAATATAAATGCATAAATCCACTTTTAATTAGAGAATTAAATTATTAATTAGATTAATGAATTTATTCGTTGAGCCCTATTTGTTGTTTTCTGTGATAAGCATGCTATTTGATTTTATGCTTATTTTTTAACTATAGTAGTTAGAGACCGCTTTTATTTTGGGTAGGCGGCGCCCAATACATGTAGTTCGTGTTACTATATTTGAGTAGGCGCCGTCCAATATATGTGGTCCGCATTTTATGACTGGATAGGCGGCACCCAGTAATTGTTTTGAATTTAATATTGGATATTAAATAAATAATTAGTATCACATGTTTTATCCCCACTAAATACAAGTATTGTTTTGAAACAAAACGTGTCGTCCATCATAATTGTTTGAGTCGATAACCTTTTCGACCAAGAGTTTTACACCCTCGTGTTTACTCCCAATCTCTGAGGCGAGGCTCACTCACGGATGTATGGTTAGCATCGTGTGATGGGGTTGACTTGCTTAATTATTTTGTATCGCCTCGTGATCAAGATAATTAGTGGACACATATTAATTGGATTAATAAACCAAGAATTGAGGACTTTTGTTGCATTCGGATTCAAAACCGACCAAGTGTCATTATTGTGTTCATCAGCCCTCGCAGAGGCTGCAATGGTGCAGACTTAATCGATGCAAAACTATCGCTGCAATTGGCTTTGAGGCCTATTGAGTGATATTATTTGTAGTCATCAGCCCTCGCAGAGGCTATAATAATATTGACTTGGATCTTGGACCACTAAGATTTATATTCGTTATAAATCCGTATTTTGCATTTTGGGGGTGCAATATATGTTAAAATTAGTGGGAGCTAATCAATACAATAAACCCTTGTTTGATTAGTGATACAATTGTGATCTGTTCTTTATTCTAATTTTGTTCTAATTTCTGTAAATTTTTCGTTCAGTTACGATGTCGACTAAGTTAGATAAATGTTTGTTGATAACTAATTTGTTGATTGGGTCAAACTATACGGATTGGCTACGTTGCCTGCGTTTGGTATTAAGGACGGATAAGATTGAGTATGTCTTGGACAAACCAATCAGTATCATCCCAGATAAGCTTTCTCTTGAGTATGCCTCGTTTGACTGGGTTGCTCATAAGAAGCACGTTGAGGATGCTATGTCGGCTCAGAGCATTATGTTGACTTCTATGAGTTTGGAACTCCAAAGCGACATGAATGCATGCTACCCTATGAAATGTTTGAGACTTGAAGAGTTTGTTTGCCTTAGAGGCACAAGCTTAGAGTATGAGATACTTGAGATCTCTAAGAGCACGCTTCATGAGAAGGGCAATGGAAGAGGCGCCTAAAATTTAAGGCACTGAGGTGCGATGGGTGGTAGCTCGGTGTGTTTGTCGTTGAGATAAATATGTCTATAAATAATTCATATTCTTGGGTATTAGATACCGTCGTGGCTCACATTTGTAATAATGTGGAGGGCTTTGTATTGCAGGAAGGTGAATCACAGGGGAGGTCGACCTACGCGTGGAAAATGGAGCAAGAGTTCTTGCCGAGCAGCGTGGGGACTTATAGATTAGATCTTCCTTCGGGCTATAGACTAGATTTACATGATTGTTATTTCGTTCCTACGATTTCAAAGAATATTATTTTCATTCCTATGTTAGACATTGAAGGGTTTTTCTTCCATTTTGGAAACGGTAGATGCTCGTTTTCTCTTAACGGAGTGTCTTATGGAAAAGCTTTTCTTTCGAATGGTTTATATGTGCTTGAATGTGAACGAGATATTCTCAATGTGCAAAACAAACGACCTAAGCTAAGTAATACGAATAATGCTACTTATCTTTGGCATTGTAGACTTGGTCATATCAATGAGAAAAGGATAGCAAGGTTGAGAAAATTAGATTATCTCACACCATTTGATTTCGAATCATATGGTGCTTGTGAATCATGTCTCAAAGGAAAAATGACTAAGAAACCATTTTCTGGGAAAGGGTTACGTGCCAAAGAATTGCTAGAGTTGATCCACTCAGATGTGTGTGGACCGTTTCCAACTCAAGCAAAAGGTGGATATTCGTACTTCATAACTTTCACTGATGATTTTTCAAGATATGGATATGTGTATTTGATGAAACACAAATCCGAGGCTCTTGATAAATTTAAAGAGTTTAGGTTAGAAGTCGAGAAACAACTTGGTAAAAGTATTAAGAGTCTTCGATCAAATCGAGGAGGGGAATACTTAAGCCGGAAATTTCTTGATTACTTGAAATCACATGGAATCCGGTCAGACTGGACTCCTCCGGGAACACCACAACTGAATGGTGTATCCGAGAGAAGAAATCGAACCTTATTAGACATGGTTCGATCCATGATGAGTTCGCAAGTCTCCGTTATTCCTTTGGGGTCATGCCTACTACTGTTGCTCGTATTTTGAATAGGGTTCCTTCTAAATCAATCGAGAAAACACCATATGAGATATGGTATGGGAAAGAGCAAATCTTAACTATTTGCGGACACAGGGTTGTCTGCTTTTGTTAAGAAAATCTTGGTGACAAGTTGGAATCCAAAGTGAAGTGTTATCTTGTGGGATATCCTAAGGAAACTAGAGGATATGAATTCTACTCACGGAGATCCTGAGGTGATCATTTCTAGGAATGTGACGTTTCTTGAAGACTCCTATGTTTCAAGGAACAAGGTCAATGAGGTAGATCTTGAAGAAATTCGAGAACCACAAAACAACACAGAGGAGGAAGATTGTTCAATGGTGTGAACAAGAATTCGGTGGGAGTATTTGACGATCTATTGGGAGGAAAATGACTCTTGAGGGTCACCTAGGTCACCTCACGACAATGAGACTCATCAAATACAAGATGACACTTGATTGTGCCATCGATGACACAATAGTTGTGCCACCTCCACCTCGAAATTCATGAGGAAGTTCTTGAGAATCTCCAAAATGTTGATGAAGTCGACACGGAGGAGCCTCCTACTCACGTTTAGAATGAACATCTTGAACCTGCGCAAACAACTCAACTCAATAGCCACGGAGGATTCGTCGTGCACCGAAAGATTGAATCTAATGGTTGAGAACCAAGATGATGAAGTCGAATCGGATGATGATGAACCTAAGACCTATAATGAGCGGTGTCTGTACCGATTCAAAGATTTGGCTAGAAGCCTTAATATCCGAAATGGACTCGATGTATTTCAATCTAGTCGGGAACTAGTTGATGACTTACCGGATGGGGTTTACCCCATAGGCTGCAAATATATCTTCAAAAGAGAGATGCGCAGATGGTGAATCAAACCTACAAGGCTAGGTTGGTGGTGAAGGTTATAGTCGGCGTGAAGGCATTGACTATGATGAGACCTTTCGCGATTGCCAAAATCAAGTCCATTAGGATCTTACTTGCAATAGCGCATACTACAATTTTGATATTTGGCAAATGGATGTCAAAACCGCGTTTCTCAATGGAGAACTAGAAGGTGATGTCTACATGACTCGACTGAAGGTTTTGTATCCAAAGAGAGGCGAATGCGGTATGTAGGCTAAAGAAGTCCATTTATGGACTTAAGCAAAGATCGATGAGTTGGAATATTTGTTTTGTGAGCTATCAAATTGTTTGATTTTGTCGAAGCAACGAGGACTCTTTGCGTTTATAGTAAGCGTGAGAATGGAAGCGTTGTCTACCTTGTAATATATGTCGATGACATTACGATTATGAGGCGACCGATCCATGATGCAATCCGTGAAAAGGCGGTTGTTTAAATCTTTATGATGAAGGATCTTGGTGAGGCCTCCTACATCCTTGGGGTCAAGATCTATCGGGATAGACCTAATAGATTGTTAGGGCTGTCACAATCCACTTACATTGACAAATTGCTACGGCGTTTCTCAATGAAAAATTCTAAGAAATGATTTCTTCCTATGAGACATGGCATCAAGTTGTCTAAGAAGGATTCTCCTTCTAATGACAAAGAAGTTGCTTGCATGAAAAGGATCTCATATGCTTACGCTATAGGATCGATCATGTATGCCATGATATGCACTAGGCGGATGTGGCCTATGCGCTTAATGACAATGATGATTCGGCAAAATCCGGTGAGGAACATTGGAAATCTGTTAAGACTATTCTTAAGTACCTTAGAAGGACTAAAGAATACTTCTTAGTCTATGGTGGGCGACCCGAGCTATCGGTGTTGGTACCGCGATGCTAGTTTCAAACGAAACAAACATATTTCAAGACGATATCATCGATTAGAGAAATAATAGAAATGAACAATGTAAAATTAGAAAGAGTACCCAGCGATATCTTAGTGACCCTTTTACCAAGTCTGTTGTGAGAGCTTGTGTGTTGAACATGTGGGATATTGACTTTGATTCGATGGGAGTTTAAAGTTTGTATGTTTTAGAAACTTCTTTGTTGAGACATACTTACTTTTGATCACAATCGAAGATAATGTTTTATCTATGGGTTTTGTACATTTAATGGAATAATTATTTTGATGTTTGTCGTTATTCTCTTATTTGTTCCCTTGAATTATCACTGTCATTTTTGTTGTGAGACATCAATGATATAGTATAATTCTAAAATAGCCATAACCAATGATCATCAAGAATGGGATATTGATGATATGTTATAGGTTAGCATGTGGTCTGCATCACATTCTTAGAGAATGTGTGGTTCTCACAACTACGAGATATTTGATATCCGTGATGGACACATGAATACTTTGGAGAGTATTGGTATACCCAACTATTAAATCGTTTGTTTGATGTCTACGATTTCTTAGTGTGTGGAGTATGTAATAGTCCTTAGACTTGAGGTCATTACACATTTTGTTTGTTGAGTGTTGTACTTTGACCAAGGCAATGCTTGCAAGTGGCGAGACACGGCTTGGATTGGGTGCATCGATACAAATGAAAATGGTAGTTGAGCCAAGAATGAGATTCATTCCTCGATTAGATTTTCGGTGAGCACTCATTTTCTCTATATTATTCGACCATAAAGTCATTGGCGATGTAAGAGATATATTCAATTAAAGTAATTGAATATGATCATATAGTCTTATAATAAAGATGAAAAAATGATTGAGCTATTGGGATGACACATAGCAAAATCCTAGGCTCAATCGAGTGTGTCATGAATGAAAGGATATTACATAAACTTCATGTAAAGGTTTGTTCTTGTTTTCCACGTAAGCGTCCGTCATATATCGAGTTCGCTCACAACGCTTGATCAAGAGTTTTGTGCGGACTTTGATTAGATCATAAATCGGTAATGGGGCCTATTGGGTCACACTATCAAATGTATTGTTAATCGGTTCAAGGATATATGCATGGTGCACGGTATGTTGTCTAATCTAGTCAGTGGGAGATTGAAAGCTTAATGGACTAGACATTAAGTTGGGCCTAATTAATTAATTGTAAGACATTGATTAATTAAACCTAAAGCCCACAAACTAGGTAGTGGGTGGTGTTGTTTTATAATGGTAGTTAATCTTTGAGATTAACGTTAGACTAGAATACAGAAAACACTTTTGAAAACGCATCGCAAACTGATAGGAGATTCTTGGCGTCTCGTTGATTTTGTATATCGAGGAATTGTTCTGCGCCGATTAAAGACACGTAGATACCATAGTTGTGGAAACGCCTCGAAGGATTCCTTGGAAGCTTTACTACTACGAGGCGTAATAAACACGTAAGTCTTCGATCTTCGTGTTCATGCGCTCATCGCGTGTTTAATTATAGATCTAGATCATTTTCGTTGCTTTATTCATTGCGCATTAGATGTTGTCAAGAACGAATTCTAACATACTCACTGTTAAATCAACCCACACCTACTGCGTACTTACATATATGGACTCATTTTTACAACAATTGAAGGTTCTGTGACATCTTGAAGAGTAGAATGAGCTGAATACATACCAAATTAATATTTTCATTTATCAAGCTAACCTCAATAATTCATTCCTAAAACTCGAAAGTGGTGATACTAAATAAAATAATGATAAAAGATCAGAATCATATAAACTACCGATTTATTTCTTGTAGAAGTTACTATGTACTAATCTCATAAAAGATAAATACATATACATAGATCTTGATTCGTGAAGATTCGGTATAAATTTTAGGAACATCACTTTCAAACCCAACACCAGAAATGAGGAAGAAAACGACACAACTTTGAATATATAATGAATGACAACATCAGGGAACTTCATTTTCAAAGAAAATAATAGTATTTCAACATTTTGTATTATATATTTGTAGTTATTATTGGAAAATGAACTAAATCAAAATGTAGTTTGAAAAGGAGGCAATCTTCATGTTAAACCTTAAAACAGGGACTGACGTAAATCTTGAGGGACACCAAGGTTGCCATCTAATAAAAGTAATGTCTTTGTTGGACGATTAAATATTTTATTTTTCTTGTTTAAAAATATTAGTCATCTAATCAATCATTATTTTCATTAGCTCAAAGTAATGTTGTTTTCAAACAATTTGCACGTCTTATCAATTTGCAAATTAAAATACATAAACTTTTGGGGTCAATAGAAAATGTACTCATAATAAACGCATTTACGAGACAAACCATATGAGATAAATGATAAGTAGAAAAAGACAACAGAAACAAACAAACAAAAGTCTACTTGAAAAATATAAGTGAATTCCGCTTCTTTTTAGTTAGGGGATTGATAATTGAGATTTGTAGAACAAAGACATTGGCTTAATTAATTCCATCTTATTAATATGCATATGATTTTGTAAATGTAATTACATACATAGCTAATGTAAAGTCAATGTAACGCAATATTTTTTTTTTTTATATCATGGGAACTACATGGTAGTTATCTTGGTGTCTTGTTTGGCAAGAACCCGTTCATGCTCTGATAGTGCAAACTACTATGAGACGGATAAACCACACTATTTGTAATGTAACACAATATTTGAAGGATCTAATGATCACACAAAAAGTTCAAGGGCCAAATTATAGAAAACTACGAGACATTAACGACTTATTGTTGGTTTATTCCTTGGTGAAATCATGTCGCCCCAAGTTTTTGGTTAATTTAATAGGGTCTTATACTTCGAGTTATATTAGGTTGATTCAATAGGCGCTAGTTTGATTTAGTTACGCTATATACACTATAATATATTTGAGCCCTAAACTGACTAACCATCCACAAATCTTGTTGGATCTAAATATAATGAATACAAAGTTTGATGACTTATTTACACTATATGAGAAATATTTAAAACTAGGGTATTGCACATAATGTAAACTTTAATAATTTAATAGACCAATTAAACCAACTTACATCATAACCAAATTACCCAAGAAAAAACACATCCATTAGAATATAATGGTAACATAACATAAACTTTGACGGTTCAACTGATCTATCAAACTTTAATGCATAATCCCCATAGAACAAATTCCTCAGTGAAACTAACTAGTAAATAACTTAATATAGTATTTATATAATTTATAATTAATACGATTATAACTATTTAATGGAATTGGTACAATCAGTTAACCATCGATTTTTAGATTTAAAATTCAAATTCAAAGTACCCTCGATTATATAAAATCGGGAGAAAAAAACTGAATCGATTGGTTCGATTAACATTTTTGATACGATTTATCGGTCGATCTAATTTTACAATATTTCCTTACCCCTTCCTAAATTGATTTCACAAGCCACTTATTTGTTTATGAATTCTTCGTTAGTTACTCATAAGTTTGTTCTTTGGTTGAATAGAGGAGTCATAAGGTTACCAAAGAAAAAGAGATAAAGTTTGATTTTCCTGTTGATTAACAGTATTTATTAAAGCTATTGATGATTCCAATGGAAAGCTCTAATCAATCATTTTATTGTATCAAATTACTTATATTGTATCTTTCTTCTTATTTTTTGTCTAGAGATGATATAATCAACAAAGTGAAGAGCTTGTAATTGAAATATTAATTCGCACCACCCACTCTCGAGATGATTCGATACCGTGTATGATAATGATATTTTGTAATTAAAATATTAATTCAGACAGACTTCGAAATGACATGGTGGCATATGATATGCCCAATACAATTTGTCTTTCGGGCAAAATTTGTGAACTCCAGAATTTAACTGATCCAGTTGGAATAAAGGGTTACTTAATTTTCACATGGATAATAATTATGTAAAGACAAAATATTATTACATGGCACCAAGGCATTCAAGAGGAATTTTTTTTATACAATCTTATAAAGCACATCAACAAAATATTAAATGAGTATATGTTAGTTTATATATCTACGAAATGTACTTTTTCTAATTTTTCTTGGATGCTACAAACCCTAGCAGTGATGTGACTGATAATAGCTATAATTACCTACCACGTCTATCATAATATAGACATTAGTGGCTTAGTGGCTTATCCATATATAATCACATCAATGCAGATTGGACGGAAAATGCATACCTGGAACTAATAAATTTATTCTATAGAGTTCCAAATTTATGTTTTTCAATTTATTTGGAACATTTTTAGGCCGTATAATCCATATTGAAGTTAAAATCGAATAAAACAAGATAAAAACATGAAGTAAATGCGTTAAGAATTTGGTTAACAATAGAAAAGATATATATATCCGAAAAGGTCCAATATATAATGCGTGACACTTTAATACCTAACATTTTAGACACAGACACAAACACATTCCAAACCAATTTTTCGTCCAATATCGATGCGTCAGATTATCATTTCTCTACCACACATAAACCTCAATTTGCCACCAACTATTATCGACACGACACATTTATTTTTCGAGGCCCAAAAAAGTGCTTAAGAACATTTTTGTGACTATCTACCAAAATGTAAATGTTGTATTTTAAGCATTGGTATATTTTTGAAAATGCACTTAAAACATTAGGATAATATCTAATATTTTTTCAAAATAAAATTTTAAAACTTGATGCAACAAAGTAAAAGTTCGAAAGCCCAACATGACAAAGAATAAAAGTTCAAGAGCTTATAAATGCTTTTGGCCCAACTGTTCATCAAATGACTACTAAACGGACACTAATTTAACTAGTTTTTCAAGAAAATGTGTTCAGCAACACTAATCCATATACTCGAGGTTTTTCCCATATTTCAATGTAAGGAAAATATTTCCATTAAATTCAACATAAATCATAAAACACTATTGAAAACAACTGTCTATTACACTACATTTGCTTACCATTCTTGCTACTAAAATAACACAACAGAACACAAAGTGTAACTACTCTAATTTAATTTGTCATTGGTAATATTGTAATGTACACTATGATAAAAGTTGCAAGTTTATTAACTGATCGTTCTATCATCCACAGAACTAGGCATACCTTTAATTGCATCCCTCAAAGCATAAAAATGACTATCACATTTATGGTCTGAAATTAGGTTGCTCGAAAGCAGTATCCTTTGAAAATGCTCACCCGGCTGTCTTCTCAACAAGGTGAAATACTCGATACGTCTGTCGTGGCTCTCAGCTTCCACATTCCTCTTCAAATAATAAACTGTACCTGGAACAAACAATTCCTCAGCTACTTTGCATGCAGGCTTCCCGAGTTTTGGTTGTTCCGGGCTCTTTCTGGGAGAACTGGGAGTTCGTGTAACCATTGGAATTTCTTCCTTCATGGGAATCTCTGTGAAATCGTAACAGTTGTTATTAACCCACCAACTCAGCAACATGAAGATGCGAACCAAATGATAGTGATGGAGCCATGTTGATGTTTTGGCATTTGGTTTAGCAAATGTTTTGATAAGGATTTGGGTGCCCTTTTTCAGCACCAACTTATTTACGCCAAAATTACATGCAAGAAATTGAAGCAGAAAAAGCAATTTTCATAGCCAAGGTGATCCGATGAGTAAGATGTGATAACTGGTAAAGTGACGATTAGCAAATTCCATGTAGGATTCCGAATCTGAAGGTTTACAAAATTATAATCGAAAACCATAAAAAGATGTGAAGATATATACCAGGATACTTTGTCTTCCCTCTGAACTTGGCATATTCAGCAAGTTTTCGAGCAACATCTTGTACCGAAGCTACAACTTGCTTTGCATTAGTCACCACATCTATAACGCCTCTCCAATCTTCTCTACTAAAAACACTTACCCTGCCAAAAAGCAAAGGTTACAGATCAATCAAAGCAAAAGGGATTGCTCAGTCGAAGGGAAAAACACGAGAAGATGTAAAAGCCAAGTGATCTTGTTGTAAACAAACATTTGAAGCTTTTATTAGAAAAGGACATGTGGGGGGAAGCAAAATCTTTGTTATACTGTTAGAACTTATAACTTTTTCTTCTAGATACTGCCACCCGAGAAAATATTCATGGTATGTTGCAGGATTCCCATGCACAAATTCATGTTTTTCCTCATCTCTGGGATTTAAGTCTGTGGCCAATATGAAAAGCTGGAGATTTGCTTACCAATCTGTTTCGACAATTTCATTCCTCAATCTTCTTAAAGAAGCAACGTTTAGTCTGGGGATTATATCATCCTGTATAAATAGAAGAAAATAAATTGTGGAAATTTCAGATTGCAGGAGATTAGAATTCACTCTAAACATGTAAACTGAGGTAAAACAGATGGAACTATAATACTAAATCAATAAGCATAATGATAGAACTCATAAAACCTGCATCACCACCGTGGTTACATAATCAGAGCAACTTTCGGCAAGTTCTTTGGAGACACAAGGAGGGGTGGCAAATGTGACTGCAGAAACTATATCAGGGCTGAACCCAAGCTCTTTAAAGGACTTCTTACGAAGCATTATTGCAAGCAAAGAAGCAGTAGCACCTCCGAGGGAATGACCAACAAGCCTCAATCTAAAACCCTGTTCATCAATTAGTCTCAAAACAATGGCTTGAAATTCTTGAAAGAACAACAGCAAGAAAGAGACGAAAAGAACATCATCACATCACCTTATGCTTCTCCAGGCATTTTCTAATGGCATCAATCTCATGATATAGAAACCAACGAGCAGCCTCAGCAGTGCCAAAGTGGGTTGAATAGCCTTCAAACGTGATCTCCTCATGGCCAGTGGTTATAATGTCGGTTACAAGGTCATAGACAGTGTGCGTTCCACGAATACCAAAAATGACAAGTTTCTTCCGCATATCAATTCCGATATAATATCCAGGTCTCAACACGCTAGAATTTTTTACAAACTTGACAACATTTTTTTCTCGGAGCATACTGTTCCTTGCTAAAGCAGCAGCACTGTCTCTATAAGCACCCTTTGCTAGTTCTATGTTGTATATGAGATCCTGAACCTAAATCACCAAAATAATTGCCAGATAATTCCATTCAATATATAAAAAGAGAATCTTGACTTAATTAAGTAAAATAATATCTACTCCTAAACTACAATTTAAAAGGAAAAGGTATAGGTAGTCACAATGGATTCTGAAGTGATAATTTCACCCTTCACATCCTCCACGGCATTTGTGGATGCTTGCTGAAGATAGATGAGATACAAACCAGCGGTAATATCGCTCAAACTCCATTCTTGAAGTCCAAGCTTACTCCGCTGTAAACTAGTAAATATCTCGGCAAGAGTTCTATCAGTAGGCGGCGGTTTGTTTTCAGTTCCTACTCCTGCAGAACAAACACAAGTTCCTCATCTTTTCCATCTTACAAAGATATCAAGAAATAAAAACACCCCTTGCATTGTCATTACCCCTCCAAGAAAATCAAACACAAAAATTAAAGCGTTCCATTTGCAAATTTAGGAAGGTTCAAGCTTTGGCCTTTGTCCTCTTCTCTAAACCCTTCTTGACCCCAACCACAAAATAGAGTTTATCAATCACTAATCCAAATTCTGAGTTACAGACTCGATTCACTTGATTTCATATTCAAATATGATGCTCACAAAACACTAAAAAGATCATACTAACAGAGCCACTAAAATCCAATAACAGTAAATATTTCTTTTTCACAGAACAACATTCAAACTCAGAGTCACTCGATTTCCATACTCAAATTAATGCGACACAAACCAATAAATGGTCACAATCAACCAACCTCACTATCATCCAATAAATGTAAACAAGACACGAAAATCGCAGAATGCAAGCTAAACCAAAACCATTCAATTCAATCTGCAAGAAAGATCCCGAGTTTGAACCATCAGTTGCACAGAATCTTCCAGAAATTGAATTTTGGAAAATAAAAACACCAAACCTGTCGGAACCGCCCACTTGTACAACTGCAAAGCGGGCTCGAGAGCTTTACGCCACGCAATTTCCGGACTCCATTTGTTGTTGTAACCGCTCAACTCATCGTCCGAAGAGCTGCTATTGCTCGCCGACGAGTCACAACTCGCCGGATTACTTTCCAATTTATTTTCCAACTCATCGAGGTCCGCTTTCGACCACTGGAAACGGTTCCAAACGTAAGCAGATTTTTTGTACAGGTCGTCCTTCTTCAACGACCGTATTCTCCACCTAAAATCTGAAAAACAGAAAATTAAGATGCAATTCAAATTTAACAATCGTGAATCAACGAAATTTGAGAGGAAGAGGACCTACTCAAGCTGGTGAAAAACTGTTTGAGAGGTGCTTTCGGCATTTTGCGGTCCGTTAATTGGCGAAATTTTGTGTTTTTGGAGCGAAATGGCTACGGAGTGGAGAGCGGTGAAGGATAAGGGCGTCCACCTAGAGGCGGTTTGTGCGCAGGTTAGTCGTTGCTTGCTTCGACCGCTCACAGTCCGGTAGTTTCGCTGTGGGACTGGTGACTGGAAATCTTTGGATTATTTGGGCAAACCTATTTCGGGCCTGTTGGTTGTTTGCGGTTATGATTATTGGGTTCGGCCCATGTAAAAAGCTAGCACAAGCCCACTCAATTCAAGTTATTTTCATACACGTAGATAAAAAAAAATTTAAATATTAATTGGTATATTAAATATGTAAATACTACATAAGGAATCAATAGTATTATGATGTGGCTAATGCTACTATTTGAATAGAGTGCAATATGCATACAAAATCGTCACCATGAATTTTTTCCATTTTAATTATTTCATTATCTAACATCTATTCATATTATACTATCTAAAAGCCCAACGAGAACTTTTCGACAATACCCACATTATACAGACCGAATCAAATCCTTAACGTGCATGATTGATGATAAATCTAATATATGTGGATATGTCGATTTACGTAAAGCGATAAAGAACACGAGCGCTTTTACGTGGTTCGATCGTTAATGAGATCTACGCCCACGGAGGTGATTCTCAATACTTTCACTATGATTTGATTACAGTGAAGGTAGCTAAAAGCTCTTAGTATTCAAGAAGTTGCTAACCCTTCTACCTTCAATCTAACTCTTATTTATACATATCGAGGCTCTAAGGCGAACCCGATCCCTTTATGTAGGGACTCTTAGCCTACGTATGTAGGGACTCTTAGCCTTACGTATGTAGGGACTCCTTTTGCCCATAGGGACTCTTAGCATTAGCGTCATAGGGACTCTTAGCCTTCACCGATTAGGGTTTGGAGGTTCTTGGGGTTTGGGATGGGCTTTTGGCATAACCGCGTGGTTGCTATTAAAGTCGAGCCCGGCTCGTTTGGGCTGTCGGTGGGCCCGAATGGTTGGGCCATATCCATCATAGCCCTCACGAATAGTCGAGTATAACTATGCCGAAGGTGAGGTGAAGAATGCGCGCGAGGAGGTAGGATGTTGCTTTCGGTGATGTTGTTCTCGAAAGTTTCTCGATCTCTTTGGTGTCGGATTTGATCGGTTCGCTGGATTCGAACCGAGGTGAGCGGTTTGGCGTTACGGGCATGCGCCGCTTGTTGGGGACCGAGTGGAGTCGCCTATCGTTTGACAAAGATGTCTTTGCGCAAAGGAAGTCAAGTCAGACCCAGATAGCGACCCTGTATAGGTTACACCGAGGTCCGATCCGGGCGGTGCCGCTCTTCCGGAGGATGCCGAGGTCCGACTTGAGTGGCGGATCCGGATAGAGATATCATCTTTGGATGATACCGAGGTCCGTCCCGAGTGACACCGCCTTCAGGGACGCCGGGGTGTGGTGCGAGGCGCCGACACGGAGGACGCCGAGGTCCGAGCTGGATGGAGATGTTCTTGTAGGGGCGATAACCATTGGCCGGACGCCGAGGTCCGACCTTAGTCGTCTGAAGTTGGATGGCGATATCCGTTAGGAGGATGCCGAAGTCCGAACTTAGTCGACCACCCTTCTGGAGGTCTAACGCCTATCTGAAAGATGCCGAGGTCCGACCTGAGTAGCATCGTCCTTGTGGAGGATGCCGAGGTGTGACCTGCGGGGCGCCGCCTTCTGGGGGATGCCGAGGCCCGAGTGATGATTGCTCGGTCAGACTGGCGGTCTGTCTTACCCTAGAGTACGTCATACGCGCCAGACGGTAGTTGAGCGTTCAAATCACGTGCGCGCGTCAACTCCACGTCAAATTGTGGATAGGCACGTGTGAAGTTGAAACGGCAGTTTTTAGGCGCCATTTATCCTATAAATAGGCCCAAATAAGGCAACTGTTCACTTTCTTCTTCCACACTTTGTTTCAGAGATAACACTTTCAGGGATTTTCCAGTTTTTCCAAACTTGTTGAGGAAGCCAGATATCTCGCTGAAAAGTAAGTATGTACTCTTCATCTTCTTCTTCGTCTTCTCGTTCTGAATGTTCTGGGTCCGCCTCGGGCTCTGGTCGTCCGTCTTCCTCCCCCTATAGTGCCACTGATATTAAGGATTATATGTGCTATAACCTTCTGGGTAGGTCGATAGGAATTAGTGCTAGGGTCCCGCCGGTATCATCAGTGTGGGATGGATACAGGGTGGGTTCAGCAAGGTCGAGTTTGACGACGGAGGATCTTTTTGGAATGTTGAAGGAATACCGAATCCGGAGGAGGCGTGGTGGTGCCCGCCGCGACGATGATAAGTATGGCCTCTCCGAGGCTTTATTACCGTATACGTGGATGCGCGAGGCGGGGCTTAGGTTTCCCCTGGCCCCAATTTTCCTTAGCATCCAGGAATATTTCCAGATCCCCATATGTCAACTGACCTCGAACTCCATTAGGTCGGTGGTGGGGCTAGGGCTCGCCTGCTATGGCATTGCCGAGGGGTTCTCCTTCGAGGTCTTGATGCGCTTTTTTAGTGTCAAGACCATAGGAGGAGTGTACTATCTGTCTCCTCGGTTGAAATTTAAGGTGGCGGCCCCCTCTAAGGTGTCCCATTGGCAGAATAGGTATTTCTTCTTGCGGGCTGATGGGCATCCGAGGTATGAGTGGGGCCTCGGCAAGATGATGGACGTGAAAGTCAAGCCCCTAGGCTACATGGAGAAAGAGCTCAACGACCTCGGTGAGATACTATCATTAATTTCACCGAGGATCACCAACAACGTCGGCCGGCGTTTATAGGTCGAGGCGTTGGGAGGCTGGGTCGATCGGAGTGAGGCATCCCATATATTGTTATTATTTATATATACCGCTCATATGTCCGACCTCGTTGTGTTGAACAAGAATTTACCTTTGTTGCAGTGAGGCTCGATCACGAGAAGAAGACCAAGGCATCGGCCTCGTCATCATCTCCGGGCCAGGCGCCACCAAAAAAGAAGGCGAGGACCGAGCCTGCTCCGCCGCCTGAGGTCGTGGACGACCTGACCCAGCTGGTGACTGTCCAGCAGCCGACCTCGAGTCCGGCCGTGGGGAGGGGGACTCGCACCCGTATCACGTTCGAGGTGCCGACCTCCGACTCTCCTATGTCCTTCCCCAAGGTATAAGCCTCGCCATATTCCTCAGTACTTTTGTGTTTATGTGGTGTTGTGGGGTATGCAGGATGTGGCGTCGATTGTGGGCAGCCGCACCATGGGCGGGTTCTTGGTGGAGAGTGCCTCACGGAGAGGAGGCGCCGCCGAGTGTCAGACCGGCCGCCGCGAGGCGAGGCGAGAGGCCGCGAGGGCCGCTATTAAAGAAGAGGACCGCCCTGCGTGTGGCCCGCGCGAGGTGGAGGTACCGCGGCGAGGCGGCCGAGGCGGAGAAGAAACTCGTCGAGACGACGAGTGCACTTGCTGGCGGGCAAGGACCGATGTCAAGGCCTTCGCCGCAAGCTCATCGAGTCCGAGACCTTCTCCTCCTTCATCTCCGATCCGCCGCGATACTCGTGCCTTAGTGATATCCTCCTACACGGAGGGTTGGGCGCCTCGATGCCTGACTTCGACAAGGTCAGGCATGGCTGGGTTGAGGTCGCACCCCGGGCGGTGCAGAAGGACTACGCCCGAGTAATTGCCGAGACGGCTCCCTTCCCCGTGGTAGAGGCTCTATCCTCCTCCGCCTCTCTTCTGACGGCTGAGGCCGTGGCCCAGTGCAAGGAGGATGAAGACCGTGCCGTGAACTCCTCGGCGAGGCGCGAGCCGAGGCGGTGAGGTGGGGCAGTGGAGGCCAAGGCGGGGAAGCGGCGGTCGCCGACCGACAAGGCGATCGTCGACTCGACAAGGCGGCCGAGGTCACGACCCTAATGTAATAGGTTAAATCGCTTTGGGATCATTAGGATCCCCGGCCTTTGTACTTTTTCCCCTTGTTATAAATAAAGGCACAATTTTCTGAACGTGTTGTGTTTGTCCTTTGTCCCTTTTTTTTTTTTTTTAGCATTCCGCTTCTCAATACCTGGGGCTTGATCATGATTTGTTGACCAAACTGAAAGAGGCCCGAGGTGCCTTAGCCGAGAAGAACGAGGAGGTGTTATTTTGGAGGATCCGATCGTCCGAGCTGACTCAGGTTCTGGCCAGTTTTGACGTCAGCTCGGCATCGCTTACCGAGCTGAGAGAGAAGTTGTATGAGGCCGATCGTGAGGTGGCTCGCCTCCTGGCTGAGAACGAGACTCTCAAGCTAAGGATTGCGCACTTGAAGTCCGGGAGGCGATCTATCCGCCAACGTGATTCGAGGCGCCTAATGCGATGTGCGGAGAAGCTCGAGTTGGCTCGGGAGAAGGCGGAGCAAATCTCGGGAGAAGACGCAGAGTATGAGAAGGTAATCCACCGATCTGGTGGAACTACCATATCAGAAGCTGACGATCGAGTTCAGAGCTTGCTGGCAGAGGGCATGGTGCTGAGGGATGAGGAGGGGCCTAACAACAAAAAGTTTAAAGACTGCCTCGACTCCATCATGAAAGACATGCGGATGTCGAGATCGTTCAGAACGACGATGTCCCACCCCGCGGCGAGTCCGCAGCGGGCTCCACTAGTCCAATAATAGAAGAGCGACGAGGAGGGCGGCACGCCCGATCATGCCAAGTGCTCGGTTGATGGGTCCACACGAGAGGAGGCGTCTAGGGGCGGTGGTCGGCGGTGAGGCGCCCAGGACCTCAGGTCGGCGTGGGAGGGCGGCAAGTCGGGGACGAGGTCGTGATCCTGGCCAGGCGTCGAGTTCACGAGGTCGAGTGCGACTTGGTGTAGCCTCGGTTCGAGGCGCCCCTTCGGGTCGGGACACACTGCTACGGTTCAAGTGCTTATGGAGCATGTCGCGGTGGTCTCGGGTCACCATTTCAGTTGGGGTGCCTCAGAACTGCACGAGCGCTTTGGAGTAGGCGCGGTGATTCGGCCTTATCGACCGGGTTGAAGGCACCGAGTTCGTTCTGCACGTACACCGCCGACCGAGATTTTGTTCGAATCGCGCAGCTTGAAGAAGACACAGCGGTGGAGCTCTAAGCCCGAATGAGTTTGTATATAGCTTAGACTTTGTATGTAGTCGTAAATGTATTTAGACTCGTTCGAAGTGTATATTTTCCCTTGAGAGGTACAAACATAGCTTAGACTTCGCTTTGGTCGTAAATGTATTTAGATCAGACATGTGAAGTGTATATCTTCCCAAATAAAGGGCATAATTTGACGAGATCCGATCTGGATGTCTTTGCATGTAGATACTTCAACTTAATGAGTTATCTCGTATGCCGCATGTAGACGCTCAATTTAATGAGTTGCTTGTATGCCTTGCACTTAGACGCGTTCAATTTAATGAGTAATCTGTGAGTGCGGCGCGCTTAGTGAGTACCCTACTTAGTGGGTTTTCATCTTCGTGAGGCGTCCCTTTTGAAGGTTTAAATGTGGTATATCCAAATAGATGTTCACATATGTATAAGGCGGGCGGTGAAATATTATTCCGGAAAAACAAACGTTTTATTGAGAGGTAAATAACATCGCACTTCGACAAAACAATAAGGGGACTAACATGATGCTGATCTGAAATCAAAGCTATGTAAAGTACCTCCTTAAATGAGTGATATGTCAGGTTCGGGGGATAAGTGCACCGGATAGGTGAGCTAGCTTGAAAGCCCCTTTGGCGAGGTCCTCGTGAACGCGGTATGGGCCTTCCCATGTCGGATCTAGCTTGTTAAGACGCTCAGCTCTACTGGCTTCATTATTTCGTAGGACGAGGTCGCCTACTTGGAGTCGGAGGCTTTGACCCTTTGTTGTAGTATCATGCGACTGGCCCTCAGATTTGGCTTCGTTTATGAAGGCGAGCTCGCGTTCTCCTCGAGAGCATCAAGGTTGGCACGCAGTCTTCCTCGTTCCCGTGTCCGGGTCAAGTGAAGAGTGCGTGGGCTTGTGCGCCGATCTCGGCCGGATGGACGGCCTCGGTCCCGTAGACCAAACCGAAAGGGGTTTCTCCGTGCGAAGTCCGAGGTGTGGCTCGTAGGACCAGAGGACTTGGGGAGATTTTCAGCCCAATCACCCTTAGCTCTGGTCTAGCCTCTTCTGCAATCCTTGTACAATCATGGGAATCTCCAAAGATCTGGATCTTGTCCACTTTCAATTCCTTAGCGAGGCGGAGTCCTGAGATTAGCGCCTTGTACTCCACCTCGTTGTTTGTGGTTGGGAAGGCGAACCGAAGTGCATAGGTCACCTCTTGTTTGTCTGGGCCGAGGAGGAGGATGCCGCCCGCCGCCTGTTTTGCATGAGGCTCCGTCCACGTACATCTGCCAGAATCATCAGGCGGATTAAGGATGGATTCTTCCACTGTGGGGACGGGAGTTGGAGTGACCTCGCTGGTAGAGCCGACCTCGATGAATTTGGCCTCCACCAGGAAGTCAGCGAGGGCTTGCCCTTTTATGGCTGGCCTTGGGGAGTATGAGATGTCGTGCTCGCCGAGCTCGAGTGCCCACTTGGCTATACGTCCGGATGACTCAGGTTTTGACAAGACTTGTCTCAGAGGTAAGTCAGTCAGTAACTGGATGGAATGGGCTTGAAAGTAAGGTCGGAGACGTCGCTTGCTCACCAGTGCCAATGCTACCTTTTCGAGGTCGGTATACCTTGTCTCGGTCCCTTGAGAGCTCGGCCGATGAAGTAGATGGGGAGTTGTCGTCCGACCTCATCCGGACCAATACCGCGCTGATTGCCTTGTCGGGCGGCCAGTACAGAGAGGAGCTCGCCTTCTTCTCGGGCGGTCAGGGGTGGGCGGTCGGCGAGATACTCTTTCACCGCCAAGGCGACTGGTGTTCCTCTTGCCAGCGAAGTTCTGAGCTCTCCTTAAGATCTTGAAGAAGGAAGTCGCTTTCTCGGCGGCCGAGATAAGAATCTCTGAGGCGGCTAGCACCCGGTGAGTTTGTGGATCTCGCGGATGGTCTTTGCACTGCATATCGAGCACCGCCTTCACCTTAGTGGGATTTGCCTTGAGACCTTCTTGAGAAACCCAGATCATGTGAATTTACCCGCCTTCACCATGAATGTACACTTGGAGGGTTGAGTTTGAGGTTAGCCGACACGAGGAGTTGGAGAATAGTTAGGGAGGTCGCCCGCGACTCTTCGCTTTTTGACTTTTGACTACTATGTCGCCGACGAGACCTCGACAATCTCCCTATGTGGTCTTTGAAAATTGCGCCCACCATCCTCCGGTAGGTAGCTCCGGCGTTCTTCAGCCGAAAGGCATCTTTCGTCAAAGATGTCAAGTCGGTGATGAACGCGGTCTTTGGGCGTCCTCGGGCTCATCAGATTTGGTGGTACCTTTGTCTGATCTAGGAAGTCAAGACTTCAGAGCCACGGTGCCTCCACCTTCTTATCAATATCGGGAGGGTAGCAATCTTCGGCGGTGTTTGTTGAGGTCGGTGTAGTCGACACACACGCGCCACCTCCTCCCCGGCTTTGGACCACGATGGATTAGCCATCCGTGTCGTACTTAACCTCGAACAAGATTTTGGCCTTACGGGTTGAGTCACCTCGTCTCTTATGACCGGGTGCGCTGCCGCAAACACCCTTTTCTTCTCGCCGAACGGCTTAGTAGCCGGATCGATGTTGAGACGATGAGTTATGAGCTCGGGCGGCACTCGGTCATGTCGAGTGGGGACCATGCGAAGACGCGTCCTGTATTCCCTCGAAGCTGCGTGACATCTTGCGAATGTCATTGGGCCTCGGATGCCGACCTTGACAACTTTGGAGGGGTCGTCGTCGTATAGTCAAGATTCTCGGTCAGTCGCCCGGGTGGGTGGCGATCCGGGATTCAGAATTGCTATGCTTGAGGCAGGGCTACATCCTCGGTTGAGACTCGTAGGCATTCTTTTGCTGCCATTTGGTCACCCTGGATGCTTAGCACCCCCACCGGGGTGGGTATCTTGATTGTGAGGTGGTACACCGAGCGAGATAGCCTTGTGGCGTATAGCCAATCTCTCCGCCTGTGATAATGTTGTATGGAGAGGAGCTCGTGCAGGAAGAATTGAATGGACTTTGTGACCGACACAGGGGCACGCCCTACGAACAGGAAGGGTAATGACGTCCTCGGGTTGTACCACCTCCTAATTGAAGCTCTGCAACTGGGAGGGAGCGGGATGTATTTGAATTCCTCCGACCTCAAGTTTATCCGCAGCTACGGAAGATAATATCGACGGAGGCACCGATGTCAATGTAGACCCGTGGGCGTTCTTGTTACCCACCACGGTTTGTATCGTGATGGCGTCTTGGTGGGGCATGATTTTGGGCACCGGGTCATCTTTGGAGAACACGATGTCCTCACCCGCCCGGAGTCGCTTGTTCTTTGGCCTCGAGGTGGCCTCCAGAGCTTCATTCTTTAACGATGACCTCGTCGCTTCTACCGGGAGCCCGGTAATGGCATGCACTGCCCATAGCGTTGGGACCTTCGTCCTCGCCATCTTCGGGTTGGGTCGCCGTCAAGGTCGGCCCGGATTGTTGCCACCGTTATTTTTCCCCCGCTTGCTCCCCGGCCCACCGGCCGAGGTATTTTTGAGGGCTTCTCCTCGACGAGCTCGTCAATGCGAGCCTGTGTTTCAGAATCCTCGGTATCGTGACCATACCCCGGTGATAGTCACAATACTCCTCTGTGGACCTCTTGGATCCTCCTTTCATAGGAGGGCTTTGGGAAGAGCTCGCGTGGAGCTCGAATATCTCCGCCCTTGATTTGAGCAGGGGAGGCGCTCTGCCGCTGTGGTTTGGTCGAGGTCCGAGCACGGATTCCAATGGCCTCTCTCGATTCTCGTCAAGGCGCTTGGCGATCGCACCGACTTGGTCATCCGCTTTTCTCTCCGCTTCGTCGTCCCAGATCTCCCTCTTCTTCCGATCCGACTCGTCTCCTTTGACGAAGTTGTCTACCAGGTTCCAAAGTTTACTTGCCATCTTTGGTTTCTCCCTGGTGATTTCTTTGTTCAATCTTGTGCGCCGGGTCGGATCCCGTTCTTGAACGCGTTGATGATGTAGAGATCGTTACTGTCATCAATTTTGAGTGACTCTTTGATGAACCTCGAGACGAAGTTCGACATCGTCTCATCCCGCCCTTGGCGGATTGTGAGCAGGTCGGAGGAAGACTGCTGAGGTGGCATCTTCTGATAGAAGCGCCATTTGAATCGATCCATGAGGTCCCAGGCGGTGTATACTGCTCAGTGAGCGAGGTGAACCACTTGGGCGTTGGAGATCGACACCTCGGGAAGATTTTGCACATGTGAAAATCCTCCATTCCTTAATTCTCCATATTGGTAGTGTGGCGAAAAGGAAGTCGGAGGGTCCCCAAGACCATCGTGGCGGCAATATTGGGTGCCCGCATCACCGCAAGGGCAAGGCGTGTCTAGAATCTCCACGGAGAAAGGAGATGATTCTTCCGCATCGGTCGAACCCCGGAGATCGCTTCCATCTCTCTGGAGGTGTGGGAGACCGATGACGGCCTCGTCATCTCCTCGAGGGAGTTCGGCTCGCCTTTCTCTCTGCTTTTGCTTGTCTCAGGCGGCATGCCGAGGGTGGAAGCGGCTTCGCGGCGACGAGGTGGTGAATGGTTGAGACCCCTTGGCGGGTGATTGACCGCGGCGGATTGGTGTACGCGTTCTCGCTATGTGTCGAGGCGTTGGCCGCCTCGGTGGGGTGAGTGACCTCGGGCGCCCAGATTCGCGATTCGGGCACTCGAGAGGTGCCGCTTCATTTGTCCTCTCCGTGGAGGAAGTTTTGGAATTCGACGAGATTGGCATTGAGGAATTCGGACACTGGCTCGGCGAGGGCTTCGTGAGACCGCGAACCGCTGCTCATTGGCGATGAGGTTAGCGTCTTCACCGTGAGGCGGCGATCCCGAGGGTGTATGGAAACGTTTTCCATGTGGCCCTCGGTGTGTGACCGCCAGGCATCCGCAATCTCCTTCCGTGGCGCCGAGTGACCACCGGTCGCCCCTCCAAGTTATTGCCAAGATCGACGGCGGTTGACGTGTCCTTGCCATTAATTTGTAGAAAGCGAAGCTTTTTGTTCGTAGCTTCCACAGACGGCGCCAATGATAAATCTAATATATGTGGATATGTCGATTTACGTAAGCGATAAAGAACACCAAGGCTTTTACGTGGTTCGATCGTTAATGAGATCTACGCCCACTTGAGGAGTGATTCCTCAATACTTTCACTATGATTTGATTACGGTGAAGGTAGCTAAAAGCTCTTAGTATTCAAGAAGTTGATAACCCTTCACCTTCGATCTAACTCCTATTTATACATATCCGAGGGCTCCTGGGCGGAACCGATCCTCCCATGTAGGGACTCTTATCCTTCCGTATGTAGGACTGCTCTTTGCCCATGGGACTCTTAGCCTTCGCGCCATATGGACTCTTAGTCTTGCACCGATTAGGGTTTGGACCGCTGGGGTTTGGGGATGGGCCTTTGGCATAAGCTGCGTGGTATTATTAAAGCAGGCCCACTCGTTTGGGCTGTCGGTGGGCCCGAGTGGTTGGGCCATATCCCATCAATTGACAAATGTTAACAAAGTTGTTAGTCAATAATCTATTTGCATCATTGTGAATAGTTGAGGGAGCCACTTGAGACCAAAAGAAGTTGTATTTAAATGGAACTTGGATGAATAGTTTAGGTGCATATTCACATCTCACCTAAGTGTGGATTGCAGTTTCATTTATTTGGATATATGGTCTAGTCTAGTTATTGCCGAATTATTTGGAATTTTTTGTAATATATTAGTTTGGAATTGATGATATGATATGTATCTTGTATCTCAGAAAAAAAAAATTGCTATTTGTTGTCACATGAGAGCAAAATGTGTTTAATGTACACTCAAACAACTTAGTTTACAAAACATCTGTTTTCATGGGTGATATGCCAAAAAACATGGAGTCTACCATGGACAAGCTTCGAGTTTTCAATGGGATCACCAAGAATGGAGGTAAGCCCTCGACAGTTTACATGGGGGGTTCGGCTGGTGACTTGCTGTGTCTATTGGAAGCGGATTTTGGGATCGTGATTGGCTTGAGTAGCAGCCTTGAGAGGCTCAAGAATCGTTTTGGCATAAGTTTCGTTCCATTGTTCTCAGTGCAGTGAGTGAGCGAGAGAGAGCTTCCAAGCGGGATTTTGAGTCGGATGCAAGATCCAACATTCTTTATACTGGTCTCTAATCGACGAGATACACGCCCGTTTTGGGGCGGCATACTGAGGAAAATAGTGCAATTCTTAGAGTAGCTAATGTTAGAAAAAGATTAATCTATTGAAGGCATGTGGTGATTTTTATTTGTTGTAGTAGATGGATTAATTAAGTGATAAGTTGTTGAAGTGAAATACAACCTTTTGTGTGTGTGTTGGCTAGTGGTAGAATGGTTAATGTCCGGGTCAAAGGTCTGGGTTCGAGTCCACCGTGATTGTGACCTTTAAAATTTTGTATTAATTGACCAAAAAAAAAAAAAATACTTCCTCTGATGTGTGCATGTGTTGGCCTAATGGTAAAGTGATTAATGCCCGAGTCCAAACTCTCGGGTTCGAGTCCACCGTGATGTGGCCTTTAAAATTTCTGTATTTAATTAACCAAAAAAATAATATATTTATTTTTGTGTACGTGTGTTGGCCTAGTGGTAGAGTGGTTAATATCCAAGGCCAAAGGTCTCGGGTTCGAGTCCACCGTGATGCGGTCTTTAAAATTTCTTTATTTAATTGACCAAAAAATATATATATTTATTTTTGTGTGCGTGTGTTGGCCTAGTGGTAGAGTGGTTAATCTCGAGGCCAAAGGTCTGAGTTCGAGTCACGATGTGCCGACCTTTAAAATTTCTGTATTTAATTGAACAAAAAAAAGAAATACTTCCTCTGTTTGCTATTAATATATGAGATTTTCTCTTTATCTTTGTGGTATAATGGTTAATGCTTTAAGTCAAAGATCTTGGGTTCGAGTCCACTATAACGCGGCTCTCTATGTTTTGTAACGCGGCTCTCTATGTTTTGTTGTATGCTTCACGTGGTTTTAAAATGCACAGATATTAGGATGCCAAAAACCATGTTTTGAAAAGATTAATGCAACAATACGAAGATCTAATGATGTATTTGCCTAAATTAATATAGTATATAGATAATTAGTCATTCGAAAGTTAAAATATTTACAAAAATATCCTTTTGTCGAATAAATCGCACCAAAATAATTTAAAACTCAATTTTTAATTAGTTTATTGACTTGGACTCTCTCTTGAAATATAGAATATATAGATTTTATCTTTTATTATATACTGCATCAATAATGAATGGGGAAATAATTTTGAATGATGTTATTCGGCCATAATATGGCCGACCATAATCAACTTTATTAAATGAAAAAAATTATTTATTTAATTTTTGATCTATTAAAAAATTGGTTTTACATTAAAACCATCTTATGGAATTACAATTTTGCACCTATCGAATGAAAATTTTAAATTTAAATTTAAATTTAAATTTAATATTTTTCAGAATATGTGAAAAAAGGGTGTGTGATCAGCCATAATGTTGCTGCATAGCTCTATTGAATAATTTTACTTATTGTTGTAATCTATTTCATTATAAATTTTACCATCTGAGATCCTCTATTTCACATTTTGGCATTTCATTCATGTTTTACTATCACGTTTTTTAGTTTTTTTTTCTTCAATTTCAGTTTCTAGTGCTCATTTTATAATTAATAATTAGAGTTCGCTATTCATAATTATTTTTCAACGTATAATTTGCAATATCTTTTAAGATTGATTATTTTATAATTAGGATATATAATTTTATAAACTTCAATTTTTAATAATGAGTATTAATTAAAGTATATAATTTTATAAACTTTAATTTTTAATAATGAATATTAATTAAAGTATATTATTGTATGATAATATTTTTTTACAATAAAGTTATGTGGCCACATTGTGGCTGGCCACAGGGGATACTTTAATAATTATCAATATAATTAATAACAAAATAATAATATTTAATTAAAGTGTTAATCATTTTTATATAAATATCTTTTTCCTACAGAATAGAAAAGTATTAAATTTATTAATTCAATAAGAATAAAATTGTAATTTCATAAGATAATTTTAATATAAAATTAATTTTTTAATAAATTAAATATTAAATAAACGGTTTTTTTAATTTGAGGATTCGAAGAGAATGTATATATATGACAGCTCCAACGCGATGTCACTGCACTACTAATATCTCTTCGATTTCAAGCCGTTACAAATAAAGGGTGAGCAAAATACCCTAAACCGAATAACCGAACCGAACCAAACCAAACCGAAAAATCAAATTTGGTTCGGTTAATCGGTTAAAACAAAATCAAAATTGTGTAATCTGGTTTTCGATCGGTTCGAAATTTTTTAACCGAAAACCTAATATATATATATATATATATATATATATATATATATATATATATATATAATATTATTTATTTATTTATTTAGAATTATAATTTTAATATATCACCTTTAATCCTATTCATTTCTCTCTCTCTTATTATATCAATATATAATTTATAAAATATAATATTATTTATTTATTATATAATACTATCAATTATTTTATTTTTTTGCAAAATATTTGTATATATATAACATATAGAAATTTATTATATATATATAAATATCAATATAATATTATTTATATATTCATTTGAAAAAATATTTTTTGCTAAAATAAACCATTTTTATATATACAATATCAATATATAATATTATTTATTTATTCACTTGGAAAAATATTTTTTTTGCTAAAAATTCGGTTTAACCGAAATAACCAAGATATTTCGGTTATTTTGGTTCGATTCGAATAAAATTGATTCGATTTGGTTATTTTTAAAAAAAAATCGATTAATTCGATTCGGTTATTTTTTCGTCCGAAATCGACCGAATAACCTACCGTTACAAAACCTCGATGAACTGCGAAGTCTGCCATCTCATAGAGCTCGTGAGTAATATTGACTTCGGCGAATATTGTTAGTATCTATATGTTTGTATGTGCTTGCTGTTAATTGAAGTTATCTTATCAGCGATTGATTTCATTAAATTAGGATGTTGAGCATTTCGAGATACGCGAAGTTCTTCTCTGTAAGCTCGCTCGCTCTCTCTCTCTCTCTCCCTCTCCCTCTCTTCTTCTTCTTATGGATTTTGTTTTTCAATTGGAGGAGTGATGATTCGTCTATTTTGTTGCTAACTGGGCCGTGTAATTGAGCTGAGCTTAACTTGCTTTGATTATTTATTTATTTATTTATTTCATTTCTAGGTCTTGATTATGTAGATTTGGTGATTGAATTCGGATTTTCTAAAAACGAGTCGCACTTATTGTGTAATATGCTGTTGAATTCTCTCATCAGTTATTGTGAGGATTCACTCGATGAAGGAAATGTTCGACATTTTATGCGATTTCGTGAAATTCAGTTCCTACAATTAGAAAGATGTCGTTGCCTAAGGGTTGCTAAACTGATATAGTTTGATTCACAGGCTTTTTGCACACTATATTGTTCCACAGAGCATTAGGACTTTTGCGGCCGAAAGACATTGATTTGGAACTTTTTGAGCTTACATACGTAAGTAATTTCAAGTTTATTGAAGCGCTTGTGGGAACGTTGTTTCTTCGGTTATATGCCTAGTGCTGCTTTTAGTTATTGAACTACAATTTTTCAATGCATATGTTGTTATACAGTTAAGACACCAATATGTTTCTAATTCTCGGCAAGGTTTTAATATGGTTTTGAAAGCAACATTTCTTTGTTGTTTAGGACTCTACTTTATTGATTAAACATCATTGGTAGGTGTGATTTATACCTCTATTATGGTAGTCAAATATCTGTTACTACGATATGTTCCTTGTAATCTATATGATGCTCCCAGTTATTATTTGTAACATAGCATTTCTACCCATTTGGGTGAGAAGCCTTTTATGATTTCCCGAATGTGCATGTACAAATATGAATGAAATGTTGTTGCTCAATGATCCAACTTCAGGGCTTTTGGATTCGACCTTTAATCCATTTGTGTAGTGTGCTCAATTCTTTTGATATCTACACATGCAGGTCCAATGTGGTGATGTGAAACTTGAGAGGAAAGTAGATGAGAAGATTGACCAATTCATAGACAGGCGGAGAAGCACCCGGATAAGAGAAATCAGATCCATTTATTCCATAAGCTTTTAACTGTTTTTGCCTGTTCAGTATTCGATTGGTTAGTCTGAGGTTATCGACAAAAAAAATGAAATCTGGTATTTTTTATAGATATGCTTTTAAAGCATTTATCTAAGTTTCATATGAATTTGAAAAAAATAAAATAAAATTCATATGCTTATATTTATTATTGTCACTTTCAATCTTGGTTAGTTTCTTTATTTAATGACCATGTCCATTTCATACATTGGTTTTACATTTTTTCTAGTTACATCGAGAAGATGAGGTACTGGTAAGTCTTATTGGCTCGAGTTGATGCAGATATGTTTATCCTTCCATGAGGTAAAAAACAAACAGCCTACTTGGTTCACTAATAAAGTTGAACGTCTCTACTGGGAACAGTGGTACATAAATGTGAATGTTACACAACAGCAGAAAGGACATTCTGGAAAGTCTAACTCTTCCGAAATAGTAGTTAATCCCGGGGGTATTATCTGTTCTATGCATTTTTTAAGATAATCATGATCTTGCAGCTGAGGAAAGGACTGCTCAGCGTGCAGCACTAGAAGCTTCGCTGCGTGATGCTCTGTTTTAGATGATTAGATTTGTGAATGAAAGAAGGATCATATTCCTCCAATACCAAACCTTGAAGGTGTCTCATTCCCCTATGAAATTACAATCTCAAGATATTTTGGTTCTGTTATTTTCGCAATATAATGATGCTAATACTTGTGTTTTACTACAGTATTGAATGCTAATTATGCTATTGATCTACAGTTTTCCAACCTTTCTTTTCCAAATGAATTGATACATGATGATTATAGGAGGAAGGTCACTTTAAGGTTGAGAAGTCGTACCTTTTTCCTCTAAAATTGCATATTGATTACAATACATTTATGGTTTAATTACTGCAAGTTAAAATCTGCCAAGAACTTGGTACTGCATACAAGCTGATATGTGCACCCACTTTCCTAGAGGTGATAGTAGCTCCTTGTTGCGTGCTGGATATGTAGATTAGATTATCAGAATGACATGCTCAATATGTGTGCTTGAACTTCTAGTGCATAACACCTTTTTACAATATTTATGAATTCTTTTAAATGACAAGGCAAATTTAATAATATATTTTATCAGTTGTCAATAGAAGATCTGAACGATAGACTTCGATTTGGGACTTCAAGGATGAATACTATCAATTTAGGACTTGCAATGATCTAAATATATCAATCTAGATGATGTGGTTATTTAATGGCCACATCAGCATCCATTAGATGATCTTTTAACTCAGTTAAATAAACAACTCTTTGATAGTTTTAGATCATTCAAGTCCTGAATTGATAGTACTCTTTTTCTTGGTACTGAATCAATAATTAACCTTCTTTTGATTAAACTCCTGTATTATATCAGTTAGAATTAGTTATGTTCTGATTCCATTAGAAATGAAGCAATTAGCTTCTATTTTTTATTCCGAGTTAGGATCCTTTTAATTGGGAATCAAAGGATTCTGGTTTTAGTGATATAATGAAGATCTCTAGTAGTGATTGTCGACTTGGTTTCCTATTGCAATGTCAGAAACAATAAACGTGTCATGATTGATACATGTTTGTGCTAACAAAAAATTATCACCATTTCTTTGGATGTTGCTTTAGTTCATTCATCAGATTCTGCATTTGGGATGGAAATGTTGAAAAGGATGCTCCAAACTGGGCATCCTCAATGCTCAGCTGACTTGCGAGGCCCTTTAGCTGTCTCCAGCTCTCCAGTATGTACTTCGAACTAATTTGCTGTTTTGTGAATATTTTATGCTAAACTTATTTAAATGAAACCAACGAACTATTATTTTCAGCCAAATTGAAATATGGTGCTCCTCCGGTGATTGTGTACACATCAACTTAAGTAAACTATCTTAACTATTCTGTGTAGAATTTTTTAGTCCGACCCTTTGGTGGATTTTTAAGATTATGATAGGATTTGTGGCTATGTGTTACCCCCTTAAAGCTGTGCGCCGAGATGTGCCGAGACATGGGCGCATCTCGGCACGATGGGGTCGAGTCATCTGGGTCCAAGGTGATTCGACGTATTCCAGAGGCGGACACGAGACTTGGTCGATGAAAAGGAAGGCATCGGGCCAAGGATGTGCGGATGCATCGGATGAGCCGAGCAAGCACATCAACGAGCAGCGTGCGCGGGCGTGCCGAACAATGCGAGTGTTGGTTCGTCGGCGCGGCGTGCGGGTGATTCCGGGCTGGCGCCGAGTGCCACACGTCGGCACGAGTGTTGGCTCGTCGGGCGGCGTCGGGGTGATGCTTGGCGCTGGCGCCGAGTGCCACACGCCGGGCCAAGACGGCGCCGCGCGAGATGGCGAGAGCGTGCGGGCGTCGAATGCGAGCAAGCGCCGAGAAGGGTGATTCCGAGGCGTGTGAGCAATATTGTGCGGAGATGGCGCCCCGCACCAAAGTGTCCGAGCGATGTGCGCAAGTACGTGCGAGCGAGATTGCCAGGCGCCGAGCAATGCCAAGCGAAGCGCCGAGCAATGCCGAGGCAATGCCGAGCAAATGCCGAGACCAAGTGTCGGCGGCAAGCGGCGGCGAACGGTGGTGGCCGGGCGGTTGACCTTCAGCGCTGAGTCCGAGAATTGCGGGACGTGGGCGAGTGGTGTCGCACACTTCCGAGAGTTATTCGGCGGTTCCAGCAAAATGCGCCGAGACGTGGGCGGTTATGAGCGATAACCGCCCCATGATGCGGAAAAGCGTGGATGAGGTCCACGAGGCCATGTGGGCGAATCATTGGATTTTCCTAAGTGTTGGGGATGTCCAACACCTTTAGATAGACATTTTAGCCTAGACGAGATTTTGGTTGAGTGAGTGCATTGTAAAAACGTGAGTGTTTTGTATTTAGCCTATGTGAGGCATCCTTTGTATGAACTTGTGAATAATATAAAGGTTGGGAGTGAGTTATCTCGTAATATTGTGCGTGCTTTACATTCATTCTAACCCCGCCATCAATATACACGAGTGAAGTGAGATTGTGGGCGTAAGAGAAGGTTGGTCGACTTGAGAGCTGGTCGACGCCGCACAAGGCGAAAATTCCTGTTGTTCTGTTCCCGCCACGAGAAAGACGCGCGGAAGAGGTATGCCCAGCGCGCCGAGGATCCGTTGAGAGTTTGTCTCGGTAGGGAAATGATACGAGCATCATGGAGTCGCCACGATGTGACGACATGCATGGGGAGAAGCCTCAGAGAGAAGAGGTATCCTTTGATACGAATGGAGGTGAAGATGAGGATGAACTTAACGTCGGGGAGAGAAGTCGACCACAACGTCGGGTCCGTCCACCCCGAAGATATGACGACTTCATTCCTCATCAGTGATTAATTTATTTTCTGCATTATTGTTGGGCTTAGCCCGTTTATTATTTGGGTCCAACGTTAGGAGCTCCTTTTCGGGTTTTCTTGTTGATTCTTTCCCGAATCGTAGGTCGAATCAACCCTAGGGTCCTTAGTATAAATTGAGGTTAGCATTGTATTATTCAGATATGACAGATAATACAAACCCTATTTTTCTACGAATTCTTGTTTTATTGCAATTCGACGCGTACGACGGGGATTCCTCGCGTCCGTCTAGACTTTGATAGGCGCTTTAGCTTATCAACCGGTGCTTTCATCCTGAACATGGACAAATCGCCGCCAACGTCGAATCCTATTTCGTTGGTGGAGGACATCGGAGATCTCTATGGAGGTGATCGTCACGATGCTTCGTCGCCGGTGCTCGCCTCGACGAGAGAGATGAAAAGAAGGTCGCCGCACGCCGCATCGCGCAAGATTCCAACCCTATCTATGGGATGTCAAGGATTGGAGACTCGTCGGGAATCGGTGGATCCTCGCCACATGTCCGCCCCCACATACACGTTCGCCACGACGACATCGCCATGTATAGCGGGCAGCGGGGCCGACGGTAGTACGCCACGGGTTGCGTTCCATCATCCGCCGCTAGGGTTTAATTCCCAAATACATCCGCCGACGGTCGTATCTCGGATCGCGACCGCCATATCGCCGTCGCCGTGGAGTCAACCGGTCACACCGCAGCAGTCGCCGTGGGAGCTTCCGCCACCACGACCCCCATCGTCGTGGGATCTGCCCCAGTCGCGCCCTTACGTGGATCAACGGCCGCCGTTCGAGCAACGTCACACGACGCCGTATTCAGGTTCGGACCCAAACCGCTTTCTTCAAATCGAACCACCAATTTTGATGGATCCGATGCCCATAGTCAGCGACAAGAATACAATATTTTTTGATCATATTCGTCTGGGAAGAACAACGCCCATTACGTAGTAATGCTTTTGCGCCTCGCATAACCGATGGATATTTTCTTATCGTGCCAACAATCCTTTGGTATCTCGCCGCAATTCTTGGACGATGTTCGACGTCGTTTGATCCGAATTATTTCGTAAACTCCATCAAGTAATTGCGGTTATCTCAAACGGGGTCGGTGGCGAATATAACAAAGAGTTTGAAAGAATGCTCAATCAAATACACGGTCTGGAATCGACACTTCTACCGATCTATATGAGTGGGTTGAGGAACTCGGTGAGAACGCAAGTCGGTTTCAAAGACCCGGCCGGTTGCTTCCGCAATGTCGTTGGCTTTGAGTTTGACGATCGGTGGATGTGGTACGGCGCAGGCGCGCAGCCGTAGCGAGGAGAGTCGCGACCAGCGGAGCGGCGACATCTACACCGACGTCGTCGTGGCCACCGACGCTCCCAGTGCCGCACGTAACTCTGACCTCGTGATTACCGGCTACCGGTTGTCGGGTCGACGGCGGCGAGAGCGGAGAAGTCCAAGTTAGGACTTTGTTGGTATTGCTCCGAGAAGTGGAGTGGTGGGCATGTGTGCAAAGGTCGCTTCTTGGCGTATATGGGCTCGGATGATGAGGAAGACATCGATGAGGAGGGCCCGAGACACAACAACCGTCTTCGGAGGTAGTCACGGCGATTTATCGACGCCTACAAGATGGACGGTCGCCCACGTCACGCCCGCATTGGAATTTCAAGGGTTTATTCGACAATGAAGTATCTATTCTCGTTGACACGGAAGTACTCACAATTTTATTCATCCGCGAGTTGTCGAAAACCAAATTACCCCTAATCGCTATTCGCCTTTTCGTGTCTATGTAGGGAATGGCGAGTCGATTATTTGCGCTAATTTCGCTTCCAAGTCGAATACGGATCCAAAGTCACACATTATGCATGGACCTTCACGTGTTGCCTATTCATGGACCGGAGGTGATATTAGAGCTTGCGTGGTTAAGTTCGTCTACTAGTGTTACTAGTGATTATGAGTAGGGACTGGAATTTCAATGGCGGGGACGTCCGATTAAGCGAAGGTGACACCGCGCCTCCCGTGGTTTCGGCAAAATCGTGGCTATGATCATGATGCATAGAGATGAGGTGGATTGTTTCAAATTACGGCTTTGGATACTGGGGAGCCGAGGAAATGACAAGTTGAATTGCCAAGAGATATACCTTCTACCGTGCGTGAGATGATCCTAACACACACGGTGGTGTTTGATGTCCGTCGGGTTTACCTCCATCTCGTCCGCTCGACCACAAAATTCATTTGTTACCACATACAAAACCGTGAATGTTCGACCATACCGCTACCCATACTTTCGTAAGAATGAGATCGAGAAACAAGTGCGGGAGATGCTTGCGGGGATCATTCGTCGAAGCCATAGCGTTTTCTTCGCGGTGTTACTCATACGCAAGAAGGACGGAACATTCCGTTTACGATAGACTACCGTGCCTCTTTAACACCGTCACGGTGGCGCACTACTTCCCATTCCAACAGCGGACTAATTATTTGACGAACGGGAGCGCGAGGGTTTCACGAAGCTTGACTTGAGATCGGGATATCATCGACACGGACGCACGAAGAGGACGTATATAAGACGGCTTTCCGGACACACGACGGGCATTTCGAGTTTTAGTGATGCCGCTCGCCTCACGAATGCTCCTTCGACCTTTGCCGGCGATGAACGATATTTTCCGGCCTTTCCTCCGTCGCTTTGTGATCGCTTCTTCGACGATATACTCATATATAGTCGAGACGCTCCCGAGCACGCGCGGCACTGCACGAGGTATTCTCCATCTCGAGGAAAGATCAATTTTTATTAAATTGTCTAAATGCTCTTCTGCGTGAATCGGTTGAATATCTCGACATATCATTGCGACGGAAACTTAAAGGTCGACCTTCCAAGATCGAAGCAATGATGGCGTGGCCAACACCATCCCTGCTAAAAGCTACGGATTGGATCGACGGGTATTATAGGCGTTTATTTGGGGTATGCTATGCTCGCGCGCCATCGACAGATCCGCTTGAAGAATGAGGCGTTTGTATGGACACCGTCGCGGAGGACGCTTTTCGGGCTCTCAAGAAGGCCATGTCGTCCGCCTATATCGAGTCTCCGGATTTTCAAAACCTTCTATGTTGAAACAGACGCCCGATTTTGAATTGGGGCGTGTTGCTACAAGATAAGCATCCCATTGCTTACTTTAGCAAGAAACTAGGGCCTCGACGCGTGGGCCTACATATCACAAAGAGTTGTATGCTATCGTTGAAGCCGCTCAAAATGGGCGCGATTTACCAGACGTGAGTTCGTCATTCGTTCGGATCAAAAGAGCCTCCGTGAGTTGTTGCAACAAGTCATACAGACGCCGGATCAACAATTGTACGTTCGAAAGTTAATGGGGTATAAGTTTCAATCGAGTACAAGAAAGGGCAACAAATACTGAGAGCGACGCCTTCTCACGGACGAATCGGAAGCTACTTCTCTTGAGGATGGCGCATTGTTTACGGCGTTGGCGCACCTCTTCCGACATTTTAGAAGTTTTGAGGGGATACGCACAAGGCGCGGAGTTGTGTGAGTTGCGGGACAAAATCGGATCGGGAGGCGTCCATTGCCTCACCGGAAAGTGACGGACCGATCTTTAAGGCCAACAGATTGTGGTGGCGTCTTCGTCCATAGCGAAGCAGCCCTATTGTACGAGCATCATTCAACTCCGTCACGGGCACCCGGGAGTTGAACGGACCTTTCGCCGTCTCGCCGCGGCATTTTATTGGCCCGGATGCGACGGGACGTGAAGGCTTTCGTCACTGCTTGCTTTGTCTATCAAACCACAAAATATTCGACACAAAAGCCGGCAGGCTTACTTCAGCCGTTGCCCATTCCGTCTCAGGTTTGGGAAGATTTATCAATGGATTTCATTACGGGATTACCTCAATCGAGAGGTTTTACGGCAATCATGGTGGTGGTTGATAGACTCTCGAAATATGCCCATTTTGCGCCACTGCCGCCTAGATTTGATGCATGGCGTGTGGCTAATGTCTTCGTCGACACGGTGGTGAAGCATCACGGCTTCCCGAAGACGTTGGTTTGAGACGAGGATTCCGTTTTCTTAAACGAGGTTTGGGATAATTTGCTCGCCTAAGTGGAACTAAACTACACTTCTCAACCAAGATATCACCCGCATCCGATGGGCAAACCGAGGTTCGCAATCGTGGATTGGAGCAATATTTGAGAGCTTTAGTGTCCGATCGGCCGACAAAGTGGACCAATTTCCTTCCGTGGGCGGAGTTAGCACTCAACTGTTACCACCATGAAGGTTTGGGCATGTCTCCATATAAGGCTCAGATGGCCGTGAGCCACCTTCTCTTGTAGCGGCAGCCCCGTCGTCAACGTGTCCTCAGTCCGTGGCGGAAGTGATTAAACAAAGGGGGGAGCTTCTGGTGTGGTTGAGAAAAAATCTAGAGAAGGCTCAACAGAGCATGCGAGCTTCGGCGAATAAGCATCGACGCCACGTAGAATTTAAGGTGGGTGATAAGGTGTTGCTTAAATTGCAAATGTATCGCCAACATTCGGTGGCGAAACCTCTTCTCGGTTAGCAAGGCGTTATTATGGGCCGCCACGATTACGGAGCGAATTGGTGAGGTTGCTTATCGTCTATTACTGCCCGATGGGAGTAAGATCCATGATGTATTTCATGTGGGCCTGCTTCGGCCGTTTGTGGAGGGGCAAGGCGAGGTAGTGACGGTGTTTCCTTCGGAGTTTGCTCGCGGTCGCGTGGTATCTCACCCTCTTCAGTTAGTGGACAAGAGGAGGGTTTGGCGGAATGGAGCCGCTGTGGAAGAAGTATCGGTACAGTGGGATGATGATGCTGGAAGAGTGCCTTCTTGGGAACCTTCGGATGTCATTACTAAGAAGTTTCCTTCGTTAACTCTTGGGGACAAGAGTTTTTCTAACAGAGGGGGGGTTGATACGAGCATCATGGAGTCGCCACGATGTGACGACATGCATGGGGAGAAGCCTCAGAGAGAAGAGGTATCCTTTGATACGAATGGAGGTGAAGATGAGGATGAACTTAACGTCGGGGAGAGAAGTCGACCACAACGTCGGGTCCGTCCACCCCGAAGATATGACGACTTCATTCCTCATCAGTGATTAATTTATTTTCTGCATTATTGTTGGGCTTAGCCCGTTTATTATTTGGGTCCAACGTTAGGAGCTCCTTTTCGGGTTTTCTTGTTGATTCTTTCCCGAATCGTAGGTCGAATCAACCCTAGGGTCCTTAGTATAAATTGAGGTTAGCATTGTATTATTCAGATATGACAGATAATACAAACCCTATTTTTCTACGAATTCTTGTTTTATTGCAATTCGACGCGTACGACGGGGATTCCTCGCGTCCGTCTAGACTTTGATAGGCGCTTTAGCTTATCAGGAAACCAAAGCATAACTCTTCCTTGGGCTTGGGCCAGTTGTTGCACCCAACTCTTATTTTATTCCCGACAAACACGCGGTTTGGCTAGTTCGACGAGTTGGGCGAAAGCTTCGATTCATGGTAGGAAGCTGAGCTAGGGCATTTATTCTTTTTCAACGGGAGTGAAAACCTTCCTTCATGCTGACTATAAAGTGAATCAATAAAATAGGTGTGCAAGATGAATGTCATTCATCGTCTTTTTTATTTATTCTGTTTTCATTTGAAACATAAATTTCGAGAATTTGCGTTTGTTATAGATAGTATGTGATCTGAATTCTGAAGGTGTGTAATGCATATCCAACCCCCAAATATTGTTTTGACGTAATTACACCTGAAATGGTTTTAAAAAGTGCATTACTCTCATCTATCAGGGTCCACAGTCGGCCTTTTTCGATTTAGATTTCCTTTTCTATTTTGTTGCGGGATCCACCCAACCAAACGACTCCCAAATTTGATACCGGTTTTCTCCATCTTTATTACTCAGACTTGTTAAATCAAAGGGGAAACATGATGTTGGAACAAAATACTCTATATTTATAAACTCATCAAAACACCTATTTATACAAAAGAGTCTTATCCTATCTAGAAAAACTAATATAAGAGTTCTAACTAAACTAGAAAATTACTAAATTGTTCTACAAACAATTACCATAGACAAATATATTTCTAATATTCCCCTCAAGTTGGAGCATAGATTTTAATCATGCCTAGCTTGTTACAAATATAATCAACTCTAACCCAAAAATAGAACAAAAAGGAAAATCTAAAACTTGAACTTCAATAGAAATCTCGAATATAATTCAAATCTGATCCAAACTGAATCTCACACCAATTAGATATAGACCTAAACAGGTATACAGATAACTCACAAATATCCGATCCAAATGAATTTCACACCAATCGATGTTGACCCAAACAGTAGTCGACAACTTTAAACGTCGAGATGAGCAAATCAGAATAAATCAAACTAGATTCCAAGAATAAACGATCACACGACCTGATCAAACAAGTACTCAAACATACACATTATCTCGAGGCGAGTCGAACAGGAACGGTCGGAGCAAATTCCAGCCACACAAGCGCTCTCATGCGCTAGAGACGCGAACGACGCAGAAACATATTGGCGGTGCGTGGAGCTCACACGCGTGGCTTCCGGTCGGCGGACTTCCGGTGAAGGTGCGCAGGTCGACACCGCATTTCCCTGTGCCGGTGGTGTCGACCGGTGAGGCTCCAAACTCAAATGGGTGGCTTTTTTCTTTTTCACCCAAAAAACACTAATTTTCAAATCTGAAATCATAATTTCAAACTTCGAAATTTCGAATCCTAGGTCCGGAACGTAGCTCTTATAAGTTATACCATGTTAAATCAAAAGTGGAAACATGATGTTGGGAACAAAATACTCTATATTCATAAATTCATCAAAACACCTATTTACACAAAAGAGTCATAACCCAACTAGGAAAACTAACATAAGAGTTCTAACTAAACTAAGAAACTATTAAATTGTTCTACAAGCAGTTACCATAGACAAATATATTTCTAACATCACTTAAATCTTATATCCACACTCATCTTTTTATGTTGGCCATATTTTTTTAACTTCTGAAAATCTCAGTCCCCGTCTTCGTCTCCTTCAGAAATACATTATGCTCAATTGCCTCTTCTCTCCTCTTTCATTCTCTATCTTCCTCTTCCGATTCCGACCCCACACAGCCTCCATAGACGCTGGTGTTGTAAATAGAGGAGACGACTTTTCCTTTGCCACTGAGAATGAACTAGCACAAGACTTATGAGACTATCCACCTCTTCGAGTTCATTTCCGAGGAAGATGAGGGCGTGACTACAACAATAGATTTGTATGAGAAAATCACCAAACGTATAGGAGATGTGCTGATTGCTTCACTCTCTGGGCTGAAACTAACCCACGAGAAAGCATTGAGATGTTAGTTTAGTTTGCAAGAACTTGAGATCTTGAAAGAGAAGAGAAATGGCGGTGGATGATGAATTTAATCATAGCATCCGTCAATAATGTTTTTTTGCCAATATGCTGGCTCTAGAAAATAAAAGGCCTGAAAATAACTTGAAACGTGCAGTTCATTCCCACTACCCATGGATCTTTATTCTTCGAAATTGGCAAACTATCAAAATACTAGATTTAAATTCTTCAGCACCAAAAGAGGCGGAATCAAATGAAATGAAGCTGCTCCAACTTAATAGTTGAAAACGCCATGTAGCCTGATCCTCCATTTTCATTGCAGAAATTGCCTCAACCTTTACATTCGAATTTATGGTTACTTCAACCTTTGAAAATCAGAATAATAATACCAAAAAAAGTAAGACAAGGAATTTTGCATACAAACTAATTTACAATCAGTAGTAATTATGTATAAGAAAACATATTTTTCTTTGCATTCTGCTTCCATTCTAATCATCAACCTGAATCTTTAGTATTTATTAAAAAAGAGAAAGAAAAACCTAACTACTTAGGTCGATCCTGTCCTCTGGTCTTTGTCTCGAGAAGATCCTCCAACAACTCATTATCAAAACACTCCAGCTCGATAACTCGTTCCTCCGTCGCCGTGGGGCCCGCGGTACGAGACGACGACTCACCGGAATAAAGGGGCTGCGATGATCTTGGATTATGAGAACTAACACCACCCAAATTTGGCGCAAGGGAGGCTGCATTTGCGTAGTGGCCGTCGTTGGGGAAGTTGAGAATGGCCTGATGACCCCTAAGCGCATACGCCGCCCTATCGTAGGCCCGCGCCGCCTCCTCCGCCGTCTCGAATGTGCCCAGCCACAGCCGCGCGCCGTTCCGGTTGGGGTCGCGTATCTCCGCCGCGAATTTCCCCCACGGCCGCTGTCGGACGCCGCGATACTTTTGTTCTTTTTGCCCGCCTTCCATTTAATTATATGTAGTCTGATACAAGTTTTTGTGGTACATATGTCTTATCTAGTTGAGAAGTTGTGTCAAACTCCGTTATATATGTTGTATTTGTAAGATTTAGTGAGTTCTAAAAAAGTTTGGTTTGTATTGGCCATGCAAATACATATATAGACAGTTGTAGTGAATTAAAAATTAATTAGGTCAGACGTGGCGGTTTGAATTCTTCGAAATTAGAAAGAATATTTGACTAAGGTGAAATAAATTTCAGAGGTGACGCGATTTTGTGGCTGAAAATTCGTCTATAATTTCTGAATATATGGAATTGTACACCTGACGCCCACGCCCACGAGTTGAATTAATAGACGACGTCTTCTTTTTTCTTTCTTTTCAAGTATTCAATTTTGCATGTATACGAAATCCCTGAAAAATGTGGGATGTCACATGCATCCGCCGCACACACAAGAGGGAGGTTATTCTATGTATATGGGTAGGGGTGTAATCGAACCGAGCCGAGCCGAATACCATCGTGCTCAAGCTTGGTTTGTTTAAGTATCGAAATCGAGTCTCGAGTTTTATTTATCGAATATTTCGAGCTCACGAGCTTATTCGAGCTTTAATTGAACCCAAACAAGCTTTCTAAATTTAGATATATGTTTATAATATTGATTATTTTATTTTAAAATAAATTATTTTATCCATAATAACACAATATATTTATTGATTTCTTAGAACAAATAAAAATAGTTAGAGATTTAACACAATAATTACTAATTATAGAAAGAAAATAATTATATCTAGTTAATAATTTTATATTTTCAAAGTAAAACAATTAACGAACTTGTTCACGAGCTAACGAGCCGAATACTATCATGTTCAAGCTTGGTTTGTTTAGCTAACGAGCTTCACTAAACGAACTCGAACGAACTTTTATCGAGCCGAGCTCCGAATAGCTCACAAATAGTTTGGCTCATTTACAGCCCTATATATGGGTGAGATATTTTAGAAATTTTGTTAAATAGTAAGTTAGATTTCATGCTTCATTATATAAATAATAATTTTATAAAAATAGTGTTTTTGGTATTTCAACAATGATATTTTTGTAATCCAAGATTATACAAAGATCAATGGTTAAGATTGGTTTTAACATGGTACGCGAGGGAGGAAAGTTTTTAATGTTCCTTCCCTATATATATATATATATAGTTGAGTTCTCATAGTATCCGGTTCTCAGGTAGTATATAGTTCACAATCTAGATCACATATATTGAACACATGGATGCAACAAAATTTGACACGTGACAGCCTATTTTTCGCTCATGAGCAAAATAGGAAAGCACACAGCGGGTGTTGGGTGCCCGCCGACACTAGGTAAGGGAGTCCGCACGTTGGGGTATCCACGGACGCTGGATTTGGGGAGAGCCACAACCAAACACAAATAATACATACAAAATAACATAACACTGTATCGCACCCAATCGGTGTTGGGTGCGCACCGACGTTGGGTAAGGGCGCTGGGTGCGAGCCGGTGCCGGGTATGGACGCTGGGTTTGGGAAGAACCACAACAAAACATAAATAATGCATATAAAATAACATAACACTATATTTAAAATAAACATAACACTGCATAATGCGTTTTCAGCATGCATTAAAATCGAAACTCATATGCATGTTTATGTTCAACTGAATGTATTTTTGTGTTCATTTAAATGCATAGTTTAATTCAACTATATGCATGGTTTGTTTTCAAAATCACATAACAAATCAAATTATTGATCTACCTCATCAGATCGAAATCAATGAAAATAAGCTTAAAAATCCGAAAAATCTCCACCATAGGATCTAGAGATGGGTGAATGAGATTGAGTACTACATACTACCTCGTGCTCGGATACTATTTGATCCTTCATATATATATATATATATATATATATATATATATATATAAGAAGTTGATCAAATAAGACTATATCTTTTAGAACTATGTATAAGACGTGTAAAGATGATGCACATAACGGTATAAAGTTGTGCACAACGAAAATTTTCTAATTTTTTTGGTTATACAACAATTTTATGATGTTTTCGTTATGCACAATTTTATAGATTATGTTCATCAACTTTTACGATATGTATAGTTCTCAAGTTCTAAAAAACAAATTCTCATTGGATCAAACATATATATATATATATATATATATATATATATATATATATGTGTGTGTGTGTGTGTGTGTGTGTGGGTGGGTGTGGGTGGGGTTGATTTAATAGAAATCAATCTTATTCTAATAATTAGAAATCAATTTGATCTATATATCTTGATTGATGAATGATCAATATTGATTTGTCTCGGTTCTTGCATATAAGATAACGCATTCTTAGTACTATATTTTTCACGTATAAAATTATATTTTTATCTCTTATGGTTTTACGATAATATAATGCCTTTTGATTTTTACAATTACGTTGGTTTCTAGTTACTAGAATAATATTGATTTATATTTGATCATATTCATATATATATATATATATATATATATATATATATATATATATATATCGGTGGTTATTGTAAAATCATCCTTAACTTATATACTACGAACTCTCGAAATCATCCGAATTCGTCGTGAAAGAGTCCGAATTCGAAAAATAAGAATTAGTCCATCATGATCTTCACGAGTCAATGGTCGGAAATAGTTTTTATTTTATACTTTAAGATTGATTTATATTTTAGTTAATTTTATATATATATATATATATATATATATATATATATATATATATAGGGTTGAGTTCCCGTAGTTAATCTGGGTTCCCGAGATAGTATGTAGTACTCAATCTAGACCACACATTTTGAACACGTGGCCACACCACAAGCTGACACGTGGCAGCTCATTTTCTTTTCTTTTTCTTTTTAATTTTCGCAAGGGGCAAAATGGAAAAAACAAATCAGCCTTCTTCTCCTCCTTGACGGCAGCAGACGACGCCGGAGACGACGACGGCGGTGCGAGACGGACGGCACCGACGATGTGGCGGCAACTCCGTAATGACAACAAGATACACAAACAACTACAAATAACAGATTTTGAAAGAAATAAAAAGAAGAAGAAAAATTGAGGAACAAAATTGATGGATTTTAAGAAAAAAATATAAGATGAATTTGATAGATGATTGAAGAATCGAGAAATAAGGTGGTTATGACGGTGATTCACGGTAATTCACCGATAATCTATGAAAGAGACGACGTAATTGTTATAGAATGATGGATGATAGATTTGGTGTCGAAAACCATAAAATGCATTGAACAAAACATGAAACCGCATTGAACAAAACATAAAAACGCATGTTCACAAAAGCGTAAATATGCATTTAACTTAGCACGTTCATGCATTGATCAAAACATGTCCATGCATTTAACAAAGCATGTTCATGCATTTAACAAAACGTAAAATGCAGCCAACGGATGCGCGAACGAGCATCAAGCGGACGCGCGCGAGCACGAGCACGCTGGCACGCCTCACTACCGGGCGCGCGGCGCAAGCTGGCGCGCCGCGAAGCTTCAACACATGCATTATGCGGTTCAACTGCATGCATTTTTGTTCATTTAAATGCATTATGCGATTCAACTGCATGCATTTTTGTTTTCGCAATCAAATTACTAATCTACCCTTAAATCAGCGAAAATCAGCAAAATTAAGCTTAAAAAGTCCAAAAAAATCTGAACCATAGGATCTATGAGATGAGTGGATGAGATTGAGTACTACATACTATCTGGGGCTTGGGTACTATATGATCTATCCTCTATATATATATATATATATATATATATATATATAGGAGATGGATCAGGTAGGAATAAATAATTTGACAGGAAATAGGAATGAATATGGGCCTTTGATTCATTTGGATCAATGGTTGGGATCTAATTTTAATTGTGCTACAGTTTTGTGTTATGTGTGCTACATAAATTATTGTGCGACACTAGAACCCTTCTTGTGCTACTGCAGAATGAAAGATGTGCTAAACTAATATATTTAGCATATATGCTTACGAAAAGATGAAATATGTGCTAAACTAATATGTGCAACATAGTAATTCTGATTGTGCTACACAAATATGAAAGATATGCTAGACTTACATATCTATTCCTATTTCCTACACTTATTTCCATTCTCACATGAACCATCCCCTATATATATATATATATATATATATATATATGAAACTATATCTTAGACAAAAACTAAGAACCAATAATCACCGTTAAATTGAATAAGATCAGACGACTCAAAATTATTTAATGATAAAAATAATCAAAGCTCTAAATTTTCGTTATTTGGATTTTTCATATTCTATTATTCGTTGTTCGTGTAATGCATGTCGTTGTTCATGTAATCATAGTTCTTGTGCATGTCATCGCATTCCAATTAATTGTCATGTTCATTTAATGCATGTTGTTGTGCATGTGTGCATACATGAACAATTACCATAAATGAATATATAGAATCCCTTAATTATAGGGTTACCACTAAAATTTGATGATAATAAACGATTTATAACTAATCTTAACTGTTAGATTAAAAAAATGGATGAACCATATTAGTTCTTAGTTCTAAAAAAATTGAAGTTCTCATTTGATCCATTCATATATATATATATATATATATATATATAGGTTGGATCGAAGAAACTCATCTTTTTGAGAACTTGAGAACCATGATAAGACGTTGAAGATGATGCACAACTCAAGATAAAGTTGTGATAACGAAAACTTTCTAAAATTGTTGAACAACAAAATAATTTTAGAAAGTTTTCGTTATACACAACTTTTTACCGCTTTGTGCATCATCTTCAACGTCTTATGCATGGTTCGCAGAGTTCGCAAAAAAGATGTGGTTCTCATTTGATCCACTTCCTATATATATATATATATATAGAGAGAGAGAGAGAGAGAGAGAAGAGAGATCATATAGTATCCGAACCTGGGATAATATGCAGTACTCAATCTCATCCATTCATCTCATAGATTCTATGGTGGAGATTTTTTTGAATTTTTTAAGATTATTTTCACTGATTTCGCTACAGTAAGGGTAGATTAGTAATTTGATTTGTTATGTGATTGCGAAAAACAAACCATGCATATAGTTGAACTGACTTATGCATTTAAATGAACACAAAAATGCATGTAGTTAAACAAACATGCATACGAGTTTTGATTTTAATGCATGCTGGAAACACAACATGCATTGTCATGTTATTTTGTATGCATTATTTGTGTTTTGTTGTGGTTCTCCCCAAATCCAATGTTCGCGGATACTCCAATGCTCGCGGACTCCCCTACCTAGCCCAACGGATAGCCCAGCGTCGCTTGGTGCCTTCCCATTTTGCCCCTGAGCCTGAGCAAAAAATTGGTTATCACGTGTCAAATTTTGGTGCGCCCACGATTCAAAATGTATTATCTAGATTGAGTACTACATACTAAGAATTGGGTAAAACGAGAGCCCTAACATATTTAACAATGTGTATATATATATATATATATATATATATATATATATATATATATATATATATAGAGAGAGAGAGAGAGAGAGAGAGTTCAAATAAGAACCAATTTTAATGTGAGAACTACGAAAATTCTTTATGAACAAAATGAATATGCTATGAAAGTTAATGAATATCATGAAAGTTAATGAATCCAAAATTTAATTTTCATCGTGGTTGAATCCCATGAGGCGAAAATTCTATTTTTTTTATTCATTAACTTTCGCAGTCAGTATTCATTAACTTTCATAAGATATTCATTTCTCATGTTATCACAATAAAATGGTTCTCACGTTAACCATCCCTATATATATATATATATATATATATATATATATATATATATATATTACTCCATTATTTAACAATTAACAAGTTGGGCTGCGGTTATCAAAATGTATATCCAAGATTCCGAAAATGAGGATGGTAAATTACAAGACAAATATTTATTATTTATAATACATCTTATCAAATATACTTATATTATATAGGCACAAATATATATATACAGACTTGTATGTAGTACTACCTTGGATTTAACATATATGTATACTTCAAATAGTTGTATCTTATTGTATAATTAATCATAGAGGTGGTCTCTTGTGCGCTAGCTACATTGAGACCATCCCTAATTATTAATAATTAATCTTAATTAATTAATCTTAATGAATTAATTAGTTCTAATTAAATTAATTCTAATTAAAATTAATTAGTTTAATAAATTTTAATTGTAAATTAATAAATAATAATTTTGAATTAATAAATTCTAATTGTGAATTAATAAACTCTAATCGTGAATTAATAAACCCTATTTAGAATTAATAAACCCTAATTGAAAATAATAATCCCTGATTTTGAATAATAATTTAAATTAATAAACCTTAATTATGAATTCATAAACTCTAATTATAAATTAATAAATAAAATATAAAATAATAAAATAAACACTAATTGACACTTAAAAAATCATAAAATAATAAACCCTAATAAAATAACACTAATTAGTTTTAATGCATGACGTTATGCCACAGCACACACAAGTTTTTGTGTTAATCATAAGATCCTCAAAGACATTTTTGAAATATAATTTCAATACATTATCATGCATTCAATCCTAAATTTTCTCAACATATCCGTTGCACATTTTAAGCACAAATAATTACAAGGAATAAAGTTAAAATATAGTTTCGCCCTTCTGATATATTTTCTTTGATTTTGTTTTTGAGTTTAATTTAGACAATCGATACATTGCAACGAAATCATTTAATATATACCAAAGTGGAATTGAAAAAAGAAACAAAAAGTCATTCATTTCGGTCCTCTGAATCATTTAAGTGGAAATTACTTTTTTTTGTCATTTTCAGCTCATCCCAGTTGAAATTTGAAACAAACGAAAGTTTGGCGAATGTAAAAATAATTTTAAAAAGAAGTATAATTTGGTGACAAGTTTTCGTGCTTCAGAACCTTTCTTTCGTTTTCATTTATTTTTTATTTTTTTTGAGTGAAAGAAAGAAACTATAAAAAAATAAACTTGGATAATTAATATAGGTAGAGGTTATAAATAGTGGTAAAAATAATTATAAAAAAAAGTATAATTTGGTGACAAGTTTTTGTGCTTCAGAACCTTTCTTTCGTTTTCATTTATTTATTTTTTATTTTTTTGAGTGAAAGAAAGAAAGTTTAAAAAAAAACTTGGATAATTAATATATGTAGAGGTTATGAATAGTGCTAAATCACTACTCTTTCGGTAAAACTGTTTTAAGTTTGATGGTATGAGAAAACGTAATATGTGCGTGGCATTTACGTGATTTTAGTCCAAGGCGCCGCCATTAAGTTTTGTGGTCTTAATTTGTCGTCCTTATGTTAGGCGGTCAACGTAAGCTACTGTCATTAATTTGTCGTCGTTATTATTTTTTTTAATATTTTTACGCACCTGTCAAAGTGGAATGTAATTTTAAAACAGATCGTTAGATTTCCAACATATGAGTTTATTCTAAATCAGATACTGGTTTATCTCTTTTATATGGTAGTATATTTTTTCTTGTCATTGAAAACAATAAAGTAGTGGTGAAGTAATTTTGCTCTCGTGACCTTTACTACAAACTTGAACTTTTGAAATTATATAATACAGAGTTATTGTCTTATCCCTCCTACTGCTAGCTATTTAAAAATTCAATTAAATTCATAAAAAACATATAATTGACATAAAGCAAAACACTTTTATATCTTACTGCTCTTTTCAAATTCAAATTCGGACAAATGCAAAAGTAGATTTGAAAGATAGTACCATTATCTTCCTTTCTGAAAGACAAGACCAACTATTCATATCAAATTACAAACTGCTGGTGTAAAATTACAAAATATTCAGCAACTCTTAATCCAATTTTCATTTTCTTTTTTTTTTCTTTTTTTTGATATTATGAAGAACCCGCAATCGTTGTTGCAGGCTATTTTGTAGATTTGAAAGATAGTACCCTTATCTTCCTTCTCGAAAGACAAGGCCAACTATTCATATCAAATTACAAACTGCTGTGTAAAATTACAAAATATTCAGCAACTCTTAATCCAAATTTTTTTTTTGTATCATGGGGAATCCGTAGCCGCTATCTTAGGTGCGTCTTGGGTAAACCCCACGATCTGTCGCGCAATAGCCGCAAACCACACATGACAGTGAAACCACACTTAAAAACAGTGTGATGCGCCAAAGCCATAGAGGCGTTTGGTGGGGTTCGACCATGACCTCTCGATCACGCGAACCCACCTTAACTATCGAATTGTCCCAGGACAATTAATCCAATTTCTCTTACTAGATAACGTATATCAAGAATATATATGCATTTGGATCGAGCAAGAAGCAACGTCACTTTCTCCGATCCTCGTACGCGTGAGATTAATTCGGAAACAATAAAAATTTTGGAGACTCGTGGTTTGAAATTATTTAGGGGAATTAGGGTTTCACTCAATTTATTTGGGGTTATTCTTGCATTTGGCCAAGATAAGAACATATCCAAGTGTTCATAAGTCGGATCCTTACACGTCAAAGATCGTTGATGACTAAGAGGATTCTAACTCAGTTGTTAAGTGATGGCCGGTAAGTAGTATATATTGAAATTAGATAGGAATATAATGAATTTTCGAATGAAATGATGATAGAAATGAAATTAAATGAAGTATGTGATTCATATAGCTGGTACGTACAATAAAAGAATTAATAGAAATGAAATGAAATAAATAAAAAAATCATAATTTTTATAATATAAGTTATTACTATTATTATTCTTGTTATTGTTGTTGTTGTTGTTCTTAGTTTTGTTATTGTTATTATTTTATTTTATTATTATCATTTTCTTGTATTGCTAATATATTTATTTAGTAGTAATAATAATAATAACTATTATTGTTGTTGTTGTTATTATTATATTATTGTTAATATAATTATTTATTGTTATTTATTATGTTAATATTATTAATTACTATTATTATGTTAGAATTATTAATTTTATTTATTTATTATTATAAGATAAAAAATAAGAATAGCTTTTTAGAAAAATAAATAAATTTGGCTAATCTCATATTTACGGGAATAGGTAATACTATGGGGGAGGAGATGAATGACTAATCTCATGTTCATGGGAATGAACATTCTGTCAAATAGTGATTCTCGCTATAAAATCTTAGCGATCATGAATCATTTTCATTCTATTCCTACGCACTCAATCATCACCTTGAGGATTTATAATTGAACCTCACAAAACTTCGCACTATAGATATCCTAAATAGAATAGGCTCATCATTTGATATTTTCCCATTCAAAATAGATTTTATATTTGTTATAAATGTATGAGTTATATAAAAGAGAGTTCTAGTTAATAGTTATTAGCATTTCACGATGGTTAAACATTATTTTATAACACAAACACTCACTGCCAAAAAAAATTCGCAATCAAACAAGGGAATTTTATGTCGCCAATTTCTATTATTCCACCACTATCTTGTGTAGAGATAGATTAACGACGGATCATGACTATATCCAAATCCTTCTTTGATGGGAGAATCAACAACGGAATACGAGCCCGTCGTTGGCCTTGGCGACGGACTTGATGAAAACAGATTGGCGATGGAATTGTCCGTCACGAGACAAACATATATAATGTGTTCCATCGTGATCTTAATGTAGTTGCCCCATATCATTAACATAACTATTATGTAATCATTCATTTGCTATTATCAACCAAATAATAATTTTCGTTAATTTGATGTGGTCAACCTATGTTTGGAACATATTTTTTTCGTCTCTATTTCTCATTATTATTATTTTCATTTTCTTGTATAATATCAATATACCTATTTTCAAAACCTGTTCAATCAACAAGCAATCCCAATCACCCCACGACACAACACAAACCAATATCATCCAACATGAAGGAATATATTATAAACAATGTCCAACATGATAATATTCAGTATCCAATCAAACAAGAAAATCAATATTGAATTGTACATAATCAATAAGGTTGTGGCCTGTGGGTGGATGTCGTGAACTACTCCTCGACTGTGGCAACAGGTGCTCGATACCAATGAATTATTTTTGGACTGAAGTCAAATTACAATAAGATATTAAAATAATATTACAAAAGATTAATTTTCATTTAATAAATCTAGAAAGTAAGTAGTTAATGATGAGTGAAAATATGTATAAAAAAGTTTTACATTTAATGTGTGTGTAAGTATATGTGTGTCATATATTGAACATTTATAAACCTAATATATATATATATATATATATATATTATATATATATATGGGAAGTTAACTTCAGAACTATTTTTATCATGAGAACGTGAGAATAAAAAAATGATGAATTCGTTATACAACTTGATAACATAATTTCGCTGTGAAAGTTACTGAAACAAAAAATTCAAAATTTTCACATAAATTCGAAGCTCATGAGGGGCGAAAATTCATTTTTTGATTTAGTAACTTTCTTATCGAATGTATTAACTTTATAGAAAATTCATTTTATTCATATACGTAAAATATATTGACTTTATACGTGAAATACATAGATTTTTACGGAAAAAAATAATTTTTAATTATAACTCAATCGGTTGAAATGCATAAATATAGTATAGACTGTGCATAGTCTATATTTGACTTAAATTATGTCGATTGTCGGCGTATATTTTTGATCGGTTTGCCTTTATCTTTTTCCAAAGCAAAAACATTTTAAATGCGTGATGGTTCCTTAAGTTTCTGGTGATTGACACGCGATTGTGGCATTAGAATATTCTGTTGAATGTTGGTGTTTAAATGGAGCATCCACTTACTATGTGACATATTCCAAGTGGGCTTATATCTATGTAAAATATTTTTGTCTAAACCCAATAGCAAAATGTTATTAATATATACTCTCTCCGTCCAATAAATTCGTGCATTTAATTCCGTTTTGGTCAGTCCACGAAAAATGTTTATTTTCTTTTTTTTGAAAACAACAACTTTACATTTTTACCCTAAACCTATCTACTTATTTACAAAAAAACCACATATGGCCACCTTTTTATACTCAATATCTATTAATATATTCATTTATTATCTTCATATCATACATTTTTATACTCACTTACTTTACACTTATTATAATTTATTAAAACTCGCACAAAGAAAATCAATGAACGATTTTGGTGGACGGAGGAGTATAATTTAATGATTCTGACCAATTAGTTCTTCTTAAATTTTAGTATTAAAGAAGAAGAAAAGGGGAGAAAACAACATATATCCATCAATTAATGCCTTATATTTGATATTTAATCTACCTAAAATCTATATATATATATATATATATATATTAAAGGGATTCATTCCCATATTATTTTCCTGCCTAAATTATAATTAATATTTTTACATTTTAATTAGCAAAAAAAAATATTATTTTGATTGAAAAGTGTAATTAATTGTTGACTTAATTTGCTCCAGTTAATTCCTTATCAATGAAAAAAAGAGTAACCGATAATTTATTTTCTCTTAGTTTTATTTAGATTAGGTTGTCATTTGAAGTCTACATGATTGAGTTTGTTTAAATAAAGGTTTTACAGTTTTACTTAATTTCGACCTTTATTAGTTGAAAAGTAATTATTTTTTACGTAGTTGTTTGAAAAAATTATCACCCCTACTCGAATAGTCCCATACAAATGAATTGGGCGCACATATTTTGTAGATGACTTTGTGTAATTTAAGTTTTTAATAAAGTTTATAAACTCAATAAATAAAATTTTAGGTTTCCTTCTTTTCTAGTATTTCTTTTCTTTCATTTGTCATTTTCTCTTACTTTGAGTTGGACTACTTTCATTTTGGTTAAACAATCTTATATTTAAAGCTTTGACTAAAAATAGAAACACTTTAAGGAAAAATTTATCTTTAATTCAACCATTTTATTTAAGACTTACAATATTAAAAGTGCAGATATATAGGTACCACTAATGACGATAAATACATATCAATATATCGTACCACCCGATGAGATGGTAAAATAATTGTTTACTCTATTTTATGAATTGTTGATAGACAAATTGAAATACATTTAGCATTGAAATTTTCAGTGTAATCAGAGTAAACTTAACATTAAATATACAAAATAAAATATATTTCGGCGTACTTATCTATGACACAATTATACTAAAATAATGCACTCTAATTGTGGATCAAAATTCCAAACGGAAATAAATGCAAAATAAATAACCAATGAGTAGCTATAATCTTTGCTCATTCTATTTAAGCTACAACTATTACATTATAAAATCGTCCTTGCTATCATAATCTCATTTCCCATTTATTTTCTTTTTAAATATCAAAACTTCTTATTAATACCACGTATTCCATGTGGTATTCGATACAAAGTTTACAATTAAGTAGCGTCAACTCGACGAAACACGAGGCTTGTATTTGGTTATGATCGTACATCACATAACACCATTAATATTTTAAATTGTGAATCCGTTTTCAAGATCATGTGGTCAACTTGAAAATTTTATTTTATATTTTAAAATAAATCAAACCCTATAAAATAACAAACGAATTCATAATTATAATATTAATATCATTTGAATAGGACATTTAAATGGAAAATCACATACTTTTTTAACGGTGTTGCTTTTTATGTGTAAAATTGAAATACTAGGATATATGAATTTCAATTCTTCATATCCCCACTCAAATTTTTATAAATGATACAATTTCTTCTTATTATTTATGATTAGATTTAATATCCAAGGGCCAGATTGAAGCTAGGGACGGCTAGACCAACCGGCAACCATACCCTAATGTATATGTTAAAATCTTTCAAGTCCTTTTGACACTTTTTATTCTCTTTGACTTTTGTTGCCCTTTTCTTCTCTTTATCTTTTTTTAACAAATAATAAATATATATATATATATATATATATATATATAATTACTATTCACGGTGTATTCAGATAAAAATCAGTTTTGTATCTATATAATACACTTATTGTATCAAATAAAAAAATTACGTCTCCACTAACTTAACTCATTGATTAAGAACTAGTAGGTTTGAAGCAAGCAAAGAAATCATAATAATAATATTACGATTCACCAAGATGTACCTAAAATAAAATTTTCCGAAATTTAAATATGTTACCTCGGAATCTGAGTTCACTACACTAAATATTTTCAGTGCTTTTATTGGCCCTTTTTGTTAAGCATTCTGAACTTGATTTTGGAATGGATGTTGAACCCCAGATTGATTACAGTTCCTACACAAGGAGTTGTGCATATCAAAAGGAGAGTTTAGTAGAACTAATTAAAATGAATATATTTTATAGATCTTTGTAAAGAATTTAAAACGTGTGTTTGTGTAGGATTCCACGCCAATACTAAATAACTAATTATACATTTTAATTGGAAAATATCACTTGTCAAAATCGTATTCAACCAATGACTAATACTTCCAGAAATATGAAAACGAAGTAGAAAAATAAATAGTACTCTATGCGTTCCAATGTAAGTGATCACTATTTCTTTCTGGATTGTCTCATTCTAAATGGCTATTTCCAAAAAAAGAAACATTATTACACATAAAAATACCTCAATTTCCGTAAGTCAAACTATTTTATACATAAAATATAATTCTTCTTATCTATGTGCCCAAAAGTAAGTGGTCACTTAGAGTGAAACACAGCGCGTATATTTTACAATGTAATTCAATTATTTCGATATCCTCATAATTTCCCAACCAAATTCAGCCCTTTTTTGGTATGCTCAAATGAGAAATATAATGCATGCAGGGTTGGATAATCTGTTTTGAATTATGCTTTCCTATCAAGAATACATTTAGCTAGAATTCATTTGCAAACAAATTAAGTCCAAGGAAAGTCAAAAAACCAAATAAAAAATTTAAGATTCATAATTAAAATCGAGTATACCAACCTCCATTAATATAGTGCGTCCAATATTTTGGCCCTTCGCTGTTTCACTAGCCATCATATCTCACCCTTTTTTTTTTTACTTATTTTGTGTTGAGAAAATATTGAAAAGAAATATCTCGAAAGATCTCCTTTAATTAGAGCCTTTGAGAATGGAACTGCATCATAACTATATTTACCTGTTTTCTTAGAAGCATGTGCATAAGTGGAATTTGGGAAGTTTCTTGATTTCTTTTTGCTAATTATTGTTATATGGAATCAGCCCACTATGGAGCACTCACCATAAACAACTAAAATATTTCTCATAGTATTTAGTTAAATTTTCTGAAGTTTTGAATAGTTATTACCATGGAGCCACCACCAAAGTTGACAACACGACTTAGAGGAATGTTTTATTTAATGGATGAGATATATAAGATTGATAGGATAAAGTGGATGAAATTATTTGGATTATTTAGTCATATGTTTGAATTGATTGATTATAATATAAGATATTGAAGGATTATAACTAAAATATAGTATAATTTTGGTAAGAGTGTCTTTGGAGTTTTACATTATGTAGTGAATGATGATTAAATAATCAACTTAAATTTAGGGTAATTTATCACCTAAATGGATTATTAGAGTACGGATCTCGTTACCCATCACGGGCTTCATCATGCAAACCAAACATATGATAGAATGTGATTATTTTATCAATCAAATCTAATCATTCAAACCAAACACAACTAAAAGTTCACAACACACATCCAAATTTTGCCTAATTAATTTTGTAACCAATCATTGTGAATTCGATCCTAAAATGTTCTACACTAAAAATCTTTTTACATGTAGGTCTCCTCCCATAACCACCCAGCCACTGTAGAGGCCAGAATCAAATCCGTAAGTCTGTGTTGCTGCTTTGACACAGTCTTGATTTTCTTCGGTAAAATTATCCATCATCCTTCAAACAAAATTGATGAATCATATATCAGAAATATTCATATCTTCAAAAACATCAAAGTTAATAAATTAATTGCATCAATGACATTATATTTTGGAAATATTACGAATACAGGTCGAATTCAACTCCCATATCAAAATTTCATTCGAAGTTGCTTTCAACATTTTTATTCGAACACCAACCAACTCCCTACTATGAGGTTAATCTTTTCCTAAAGGAATTGATGAAAACAAGAAGCCAAATGACCACAAAACTCACGGCCCTGAAGTTCGTGGTCGATGGTAATAGTAATTGAGTTCCAATTGCCAAAAAAATGTAGATCAAATCAAATTGCAAATGGACTATAGTTTGTGATAGATGGGAATCAGTTATAGATTTTCGGTTAATATCGAATTGAACCCAACCCGCATCATATTCGGTTAATCGAACACCACATATTCTGTTAGCGGTTAGGTTCATGGTAAGATACTATGGACTTTTCAATTTTTGTTCTCGTTAAACCATAACCGAACCGTTAAAACTGAAAAATTGATTTTATTTTAATTTAAAATTTTAGTTCTAATTTTATAAAATACAAAATTATGAATGCAAAATAAATTTGAATCCTATTCTAATTTGATGTATCATGTCTCTATCATCTCGCCTCCCTCCTCAGCCCTATTGCCGATCTCCCACCATCCGAATTTATTTTGAATTATTTAGGATTTTGAAACATTACGAAGTTATTTTTAAAATTATTTTGCGAATTTTCAAATTAACCAAATCTTGAACCTCATTAACAGATTGGTGTTCGTTAATCGAACTTTGTAAATGGTTCAATTGCGATTTTAATATTTGGAGAAGTTTTTGTTCGATTAACGGAACGAGCACCAATTCCAAACCCTAATTCGTGATTTAATATATATATTTTTCTTGACAATAACATGGTATAGAACAAGTAGATGATGTCACACCACGTAGATAGATAGACAAATTCATAAAATAATTCAAATAAATACTATACCACGTGTTGTTGAATTAGCATGAAGAGTTAAAAAATTAAGCCCTTAATCTTTTTATTTTATAGGAGATAATTACAAAAATATAAATATCCTACGTACATGTGCTTTAGTATTAATCAGTAAATACGTCATCTAAAAAAAATATTTAGTCCTGAATATTTAAAAAAAGTATTTTGTCAAGTAACGTGAGTATATAATAAGAGTCGAATTTATGTGTGTGCGTGTTGGCCTAGTGGTAAAGTCAAGAGTGATTAATGCCCGAGGCCAAAGGTCTTAGGTTCGAGTCCACCGTGACGCTGCCTTTAAATTTCTGTATTAAATTTACCAAAAAAAAAGAGTCGAATTCATATAATAACACAAGAATCCATGAATTATTATTTTGAAGTGTCAGTTTGATATCGAACAAAATCAGATCTGTGTTACTGCTCCAAAATGAAATGAGTTGTGATTTTATTAAGACAAAAACTTGGATTAGCTCCGTCTCACCGTGTACTTATCCTTATTTTTTATTAAAATAATTATATATTAATTATGGTGAGTAAGAATAATTAGATTTTATTAATTTATAATTAAATTTATTATTTTAATTATAATTTTAATTCAAAATTAGAATTTATTAATTCACAATTATGGTTTATTAATTCACATTTATTAATTCAAAATTAGAGTTTATTAATTAAAAATTAGGGTTTATTAATTCATACTTAGGGTTTATTAATTCACAATTAGAGTTTATTAATTCAAAATTATGGTTTATTATTCAAATTAAGGTTTATTAATTCAAATGTTAGGATTTATTATTCAAAATTAAGGTTTATTAATTCTAATTAGGGTTTATTAATTTAAAATTAGAGTTTATTAATTTCAATTAGACTTTATTAATTCAAAATTAAGATTTATTATTTCACAATTAGAGTTTATTAACTCAAAATTATTACTTATTAATTCATAATTATGATTTATTAATTTACAATTAAGATTTATTAAATTAATTAATTTTAATTAAAATTAATTTAATATTAATTAATTAATTACTTAATTAAAAATTAATTAAGTGGTCTGCAGAGATCACCCTTTTATTAATTAGCCAGATATTTTCATTATGTACAGTATTATTTTCCTCTGTTGCATAAAGTAAGAAAAATGAAAGTGGAACTGGTTGACCGAAAACGAGGGATTAAATTTTTTTACTGGTGCAAAAAAAAGATGCCAAAAACGAGAGAATATACGGCGGAGATCCCATCTGGCAACCGTGCCCCGCCGCATATAAATACACCATCCCCTACTTCACCTCCACATAACTCCATCGTTCTCGAGAATTACTTTTCTAACTGAACCACTCTCTCTCTAAACAGGTGACTGATTTATTTCATGATTTGACACACTTTGCCCTTATGCATGATCTGATTATATTATGATATATACATATATATATATAAATATAATATTCGATTTAATTTGTTTTGTCTCTTATTATATATATGCGATTCCATGCAAAGGTGATGAATGTTTCTTAGTGCCGGGGCTTTGCCAGTTTAAAGATTTTGATCTGATTTTTCCATCTCATGATTCGTTTTTACATGTACAAATTGGTAGTCTTACGTGCATTGATGAATAAATCACAATTTTGTGTTTTAGAATCCTCCATTAATTATGAAGAAATTTCATGAGTGATATTGGAATTAAAAATAGAATATACTATTTGAAATAGGGGGTTTTCACTTATAAATGAGTAATATGCATCGAGATGATTATTGATGAATCTCGTTGCTTTTCTTTCTGGCCCCATTTTGTGAAGTTTGTATAAGTGATATAATTCGTTTAATCTTCTATTTCAACAAATAGTGTATGTAAATACGAGAATAGAAAATGTAACGGTTGACCTATAAGAACTTTGTTGATCGATCGATCACTACCAAAATTGAAGAAGATTTACATAATGATGTGACTTAATTTGTTGCAGATTCTAGAAAAAGAAAAAAGAGGGTGCGAAAATGGCGGGCGACAGCAATCTGAAGGTGCTGAACGCACTAGACGTGGCGAAGACGCAGTGGTACCATTTCACTGCGATCATCATCGCGGGATGGGTTTCTTCACCGACGCCTACGACCTCTTCTGCATCTCCTCGTCACCAAGATGCTCGGCCGCATCTACTACCACGTCGAGGGCTCCCTAAACCCGGCTCCCTCCCGCCCAACGTCTCCGCCGCCGTCAACGGCGTCGCCCTCTGCGGCACTCTCGCCGGCCAGCTCTTCTTCGGCTGGCTCGGCGACAAGCTCGGCCGCAAGAAGGTCTACGGCCTCACCCTCATGGTGATGTGCATCTGCTCCATCGCCTCGGGCCTCTCCTTCGGCCATGACGCCAAGGCCGTCATGGCCACCCTCTGCTTCTTCCGCTTCTGGCTTGGCTTCGGCATCGGCGGCGACTACCCCCTCTCCGCCACCATCATGTCGGAATACGCCAATAAAAAGACCCGTGGCGCCTTTATCGCGGCCGTCTTCGCCATGCAGGGCTTTGGCATCCTCGCCGGCGGCATCTTCGCCATGGTCCTCCGCCGCCTTCGACGCCGCCTTCCACTCCCCGGCCTACGAGGCCGACCCGCCGCCTCCACCGTCCCCCAGGCCGACTACCTCTGGCGGGTCGTCCTGATGATCGGCGCCCTCCCCGCCCTCCTCACCTTCTACTGGCGGCTGAAGATGCCCGAGACGGCCCGCTACACCGCCCTGGTGGCCAAGGACGCGAAGAGGGCGGCCGCGGACATGGCGAAGGTGCTGCACGCGGACATCGAGGCCGAGCAGCAAAAGGTCGAGGCCATGGCCCGCCGGCAGGAGGGATACGAGCTCTTCTCGAAAGAGTTCCTCCGGCGGCACGGGGTCCACCTCCTGGGGACCTCCAGCACGTGGTTCCTCCTGGACATCGCCTTCTACAGCCAGAACCTCTTCCAGAAGGACATCTTCACGGCCATCGGGTGGATCCCGCCGGCCAAGTCCATGAACGCCATCCGCGAGGTCTACACCATCGCCCGTGCCCAGACGCTCATCGCCCTCTGCTCCACCGTCCCCGGCTACTGGTTCACCGTGGCACTCATTGACGTCATAGGTCGCTTCACCATCCAGCTCGCCGGCTTCTTCTTCATGACGGTCTTCATGTTTGCCCTAGCCATCCCTATCATCATTGGACTATGCCTGATCACAGAATAGGCTTTGTCGTAATGTACTCACTCACATTTTCTTCGCCAACTTTGGCCCTAACGCCACCACGTTTGTGGTGCCGGCAGAGATCTTCCGGCGAGGTTCCGGTCGACCTGCCATGGCATCTCAGCTGCGTCGGGGAAGTTGGGAGCGATCGTGGGAGCATTCGGGTTTCTGTACCTGGCGCAGAGTCAGGACCCCAAGAAGGTGGATGCTGGCTACCATCCAGGGATTGGGGTGAAGAATTCTTTGATTGTTTTGGGAGTGGTGAATCTTCTAGGGTTGTTGTTCACTTTCTTGGTGCCTGAGGCCAAGGGGAGGTCTTTGGAGGATTTGAGTGGGGAAAATGAGGAGGCCGAATGAGTAACTCGTAAACGAGATTATTTTTGTTTGGAATAGGTGTTTTTTTTTTCCTTTTCTCTTTCTGGTAGGAAATGATGTGCCTTTAGTGATTTTAGTGCTTCAATTGTACTAGGTTGGTGATGAGTGATGATGATAGTTGTAATGTGTCTCTGCCAGAATGATCAATGATAAACCAGGTTTTGTGTTTGTTGCTCAATTTTTGAGTAATTTGGGATTAGAGAAAGAAAGTTTGATGATCGAGGCATGCGTAAGATGTATGTGTGCTCGTCTAGTTCACCAACTATAACGTCGACAAAACTTTTCTTCCATCGTTTGTCAATCTTTTAAAGCGAATTCGGGACTTTTCTTGTCTCTGGATCATCTAAAAGTCTTTAATGTAGCATGTTCAAGATTTTACTTCGTTTGAGATCATTTACTGATTCTTTCTGCATTTGTGATTTGAATACAATGTTGCACAAGTCTTTCAAAGTAGAAGTAGTAAAGTTTACAGCAGCAGAAGAGTATCTGATTCATGAGCTTTACAATTTATAAGCATGCTGCTAAGAGCTAGGTGAGGTTTCACCTTGTTGTTCGGGGCTCAAGATAAGATAGATCTCGAGCTGCAGCCAGCGGGTTCAGTGGGCTCAATCCTTGATCACATCGAGCTCCACTTCAGTCCGGTCAGTTGCTTGAATGTCGTAATCAATTCCATCCAACACTCTCTTGAAACTGTTCTTGGATGTAGCATAGAGCATTTTTGAACGAATTCGGGACACTGCAGGAGACCTGAGATCACCACATACCCTTATAAGCCCAGTCTTATAAGTAAAAAAGCCAATTTGGCTAAAAATATCGTCCGACCCGGCCAATAATTTTTATACATAAAGCTTATTTCTGGTCGAGTTAGCCTGTAAAAAATACAACCCGAATAAAATTTGACTCGATTGACCCTTTTGACACTTCGGTGGTAACTGCTTTTAGTTGAGGTTTTGTCACCGTCGTTTTCATTCTTCTTTTGGGCTTCACACTCTTGAAACCGCAAATTCATGTGCCTATTCTGGCCATTGATACAATTTTGATAAAAAAATGTATTACCTTCGTCCTGCTTTAAGTAGTTTATTATTTTTATCACGTAAATTATAGAGGATTGTGTCTTGTGTATAAAATAATATGAATTCATGAAATTTTTTAATATTTTTGTTTGTAAAAATGACTCCTTTTTTATTATGAACTATTTAAATTAGAACAATTTTTAAAAAAATACGAATCAATTAGAACAAAACTAAATGATTGTCTATTTACTTTGGGTTTTAAAACACTTTGTCTTAGAGCCTTTTGTCTTATATGGAGTGGCAGACAAGATGGTTAATTCTTTTTTTTTGGTGCCAACACACACAAACAAATCAAGATGACTAATTTTTTTTATCAATTTAATATAAAATTTAAAGTCGCATCACGATGGATTCGAACTCGAGATCTTTGATATCGGATATTAATCACTCTATCACTAGGCCAACACACGCACACCAAGATGACTAATTCTTTTTTGTCATTAAATATAGAAATTTAAATGTTACGTCACGGTGGACTCGAACCCAAACCTTTGGCTCGATCATTAACCACTCTACCACTAGGCCAACACACGCACACAAGTTGACTACTTTTTTTTTTTGGTCAATTAATACAGAATTTTAAAGGTAGCGTCACGGTGGACTCGAACTCGAGACCTTGGCCTCGGGCATTAACCACTCTACCACTAGGCCAACACACACACACAAAAATAGAGTTTTTTTTGGTTAATTTAATATAGAAATTTTAAAGGCTGCGTCACGGTGGACTCGAACCCGTGACCTTTGGCCTCAAGTATTAACCACTCTACCACTAGGCCAACACACACACACAAAAATAGAGTTTTTTTTTGGTTAATTTAATACAGAAATTTTAAAGGCTACATCACGGTGGACTCGAACTCGAGACCTTTGGCCTCAGGTATTAACCACTCTACCACTAGCCAACACACACACACAAGATGGCTAATTCTTTTTTTTTGGTCAATTAATACAGGAATTTTAAAGGCTGCGTCACGGTGGACTCGAACCTGAGACCTTTGGCCTCGGGCATTAACCACACTACCACTAGGCCAACACACACACAAATTTGCTCATCCTTCGACTTTGAATTTTGTTAATCAAGATCTGTACTCTCGTGATTTTATTCGTTTTTGAACACAAATTTTAGGATGATAAAGAGTTTCTCTCGGAAGTTATTTCTTAAATTCACTTTAAAAGAATTTAGTTTGACCCGATTCTAAAAAAGTTTTATCTTATGAATTCCTCGAGTTTAATTTCTTTTACTCTGCTGTTCTTGACGAAATAAAATAAATTATAATTACAGATTTTATTAGTTTCTGGAACTTACCGTCTAAAAAATTGGCATCAGTGTAATTCTTGAAAATAAAATTAAAAAAATGAGGTTTAATTGTTTTCTAATGTTGAAAATAAATGAGAAATAAATTTAAAAATATAGAATATATATGTAATTGATGTGACCGAATAGAAAAAAGAAAATACATTTGAAATTACTTGATCAAAAGAAAAGGATATATAAAAAAAAAGCTATAATGGCATAATATACCGAAGATTATAGTTCAATGATATTCCTCATTTATTTGGATAGATTAGGATAGGAATCTTAACCCCCTCCATCTTTTAATTTAAGAAATTGGCGTAACACAAAAAACAAAACAATAACCGGGATGTAAAATTGCAAAATTGAAAAAGTTCAAAGGATTCGAGATGATATTATGTGTACTATTTTTTGGTCATTAAATACATAAATTTTAAAGCCACGTCACGTGGACTCGAATCAAGGCAGCTTTTACCGGCGTTAACCACTCTACCACTAGCCAACACACGCACACTTTAAATTTTTTTTTTTGGATCAATTTAATACAGAAATTTAAAGGTCGCGTCACGATGGACTCGAACCCAAGACCATTGACCTCGAACATTAACCACTCTACCATTAGACCAACATACGCACACATTATGTGTACTATTATTAATCCGTACTGACAGTGCTTTAGTTTACCATCAACACGTATTATTGGTACTATTATTACAAGATACTATATCCTTTCTTTTCTTCAAATAATATAAAATTTTACTATTTGTTTGTTTGTGTGTGCAATGGCATCATTGGAGACAGGGTCTTCTGTATTGAAAATTAATATTAATATCAAAATATACAGCAGCCTAGTTAACTTTTAATTATAACTAAAAATTAATAAACTATAGTAATTATTAAAAATTATTAAATTCTAATTGACTTGCGCTCGGCCACACCAGAGTTTTTGCGTTGTATTAAAATGTGGGAGGATTGTCTTTTGAGTTTTCTAAACAAATAAATCACCGAAATTTGAAACTTCTTTTTCAAACGAACACCGCTAAATTGAGTAATCCACCATAACTTTATCTAACAATTGGTCCACATATCTCAACTTTAGAAAAACAAAAGAAGTGTGTTAGCCTAGTGGTAGAGTGGTTAATCTTTCGGTAGAAGGTGCCGGGTTCGAATCACCGTGACGTGATCTTTAAAATTTCTATATTAAATTGACCAAAAAAAAAAAAAAACTTGTACACATAAATAATACATTTTTTATCCATGAAAATTTTAATTTTTTTCCATCCGTCCATGAAAAACTTGTATTTTTTTCTTTTAGACATCTCTTTACATTTAAAATATGTTATTCATTCTCCATTTACTATAATTTATTAAAATTTATATCACAAAAAATAATGCAAACTTTTAGCGGTACGAGAGAAAAGAAAATCTTAATGTCACCGATCATCCTTATAACAGACGATTCCATAAACTACTTTCAAATTTATTTAAAGCTTAAAATAATAAATTGAGAAATTTTGAGAATTTCGTATTTCCCCGAAGCCTGCACAGCACAAACACCTATACCGACAAGTTGCATTGGATTTCGATTTTGAAGGTGAAATTTAGACGTTGACCAAGATGGGATTAGGCTTATTTTTTGACCTTTGTTGGTTTTGTCGGTGGCCAATATTCTAATGAAGGCAGCTCATAGTTGGCTGGCCGCCCTTTCTCGATTTCTATGAATCGTTGAATCAAATTGGTGTGCATCGTTTGATTTTTCCTCTATGTCAATAGCCACACATTACATATCTATTAACGCTTCCCTTTGTATATTTTTCACTCTGATAGCTTTATTAATTTTAAAAACAAAATAAAATTATATTATAGTATAAGCATTTGTTTACAAATTAAACTTTTCTTTATCAATTTATTTATTTTAAGAATGCATCAGATATAAGCAATAGTGACATAAAATAAGACTTAAAATTTTGAGATGGAGAGAAATAAAGAGTACTTTGTAGGATATAATATAAAGTATATTATTTACTTATAAATACATGAATAAAATTAATATACTAAGCAATAAATGTATACAAACACACACAACTATTGTCAATTACGTACTGAAATGGCCCGCCAACATGCATGAATTTAGTCATCACAATACCTTTTTTTAAATCAATCATAATAATACATTCACAATAATACTTTCATACACTTATAAAATACAAGTGCATATATATATATATACTCATTATCTTTCTAAACTTAACTAACTAAATATACAGGAAATAAAAATTTAAAATGACGTGACAAGAATCTATATGATTTTTAGACTACTTCAAATTATTTTCTTAATTAGATTCTGACGAGTACAAAGTGACAAAATAGTTTAAGAAACAGCTGCATTGACTTTTTATTTTTTTCAGAAAATGTCAATATGTCATCTATTAATCCATGCACGATAATCAGTTTATACTTTTCTACACTCTTAGTACGTGCGGTTTGACATTTAAGAACCTTTGACTCGTACTACAACTCACTTCCTCGTAGCTACACGAAGTACTATATACATAAAAAGTTTATTTTATTTGACTTTTTTCTTTCCTACGAATAAAATAAGAAGTAATTATTAATTAGTTTACTAGCAATACTTCTGATAGACAGTATCTATGTCTGATGTGGTAAATGATGTTGATCTATATTTTCAGAAAACATTCAACAAATAGTGATCAGTTTGTCATGTTAAAAATGAAAAGAACTATGAGTAGTTCAATAATGCAATTAAATATAAAGATATGCATCAGTTACTATTATAAAAATGTGTATACTTTACAAAGTTTGATTTGTCTCCCATTTCAGTCAAAATTAATTAAATTAAGGACAACATAGTAATTGTCATGAATTTTGCATATTCTAGTTACAACTCATGGTAATTTAATAATTTAACAAGAAGTATACAGTTATTTCATTCGATCCTGATATGCTTTAAGGACAATATTGCAATTCTTTTAAATTTTATTTTATTTTATAATTTAGATTGGGTTAATTATAGTTTATGACCTTAATTTGAACACTTTTAGTTTATAGTCTCAATTTTCAGAATTTTCGTAAATGTCCTGAACTTTGATGATATATTAATTTATGACCCGAATCAATTTTTCGGTGGCGGGATGATGCATGAGTAGGACGACTTCTTATTTGATGTGATATTTTTTTTCCAACTCTATATTCAAACGACGTCATTTCATCCACATCATTAAAAATGATAATAAGAAAACCCCCTAAATCTAAGCAGCCTATCCCGCCACCCCCTCTCATCCCCTCCATCTCACGATCTTTCTTGTAGCACCAACAATTCAGCAGCAACTGGAATTGGACTCCTTCCATAACCCCATTGTCTGTTGTAACAAAAATCACTTTCTTCCATATCATCCGTCGTCTGTTGCAGCCACACCGCAGTCCTCTGCAAATCTGATCCTCATTGTTCTTCGTCATTCATATGGATTAAGCATTCGAGCATCGAATCTGGAGTGCATTCGAATGGATTACAATCTCAGAGAGAGAGAGAGAGGGCCATCAAAATTTTCTCCATTTCATGACATTTCAAGAGGCTTATTTAAATCCTAGCTTAAACAAATTTTTCTTCTCATGACCATGGTTTGAATATGTGAACGACGATTGAAAAAATAAAAAGAAGAAAGAGAGAGCGAGAGGGGGTGAGGTGGTTGGTCTCAATGTGCGTGACTGCGGGCAGAATGATCGGAGATGGCATTAACCATGGCTATTTTCTGTTGCTGCATTTTGAGTTGTGGAAGCAGATGGCTGCAATGGATGTATTTTTGTTTTTTTAGTAATGTTGATAGAGAAATGACGTCGTTTCGTTTAGGTGTGAAAAAAGTCACCTCAAATAAGAACTCATCATTCCGGCACCAAAAATTGATTTGGATCATAAATTAATACATTATCAAAGTTTAAGATATTTACGAAAATTTTGGAAGTTGGGGCCATAAACTAAAAAGTGTTCAAAGTTGATGTCATAAACTATAATTAACCCATTTAATTAGATTCATGGTGTTTATTTAATAATTATGTTAGAAGTATGATTATCGCAATTGCAATCTCATTATCCTTATATCTCGATTAGATACAAACTATGAATAAGCGTAATAACCTAGGTCATGCGTGTATTCAAAAAAATAATAAATATGTAGACTTAGTTTTTACAACTTTACCGAGTCATTAGAAACGAAAGCAAGTTGGATTAACTTAATTAAATTCAAGTATCTAATCAATTTCGACTCATTCTACATGGATTTAGTCATTCGAACTGGATTATTACTAAGTCAATCTGACAAAACCTAATTTTACTATTTAGTTAAGATATTTATGTATTATAAGTAATCTTTATATACGCGTACTTATGTACAGTATGCTTATCCGATTGGGGTGTGTATGTGTAAATTATTATACTAAACATTATTCTTACAATCAATCATTTAATTAGAGACTGAACTTTTCAGATTAGAATCACATTTTGTTCTTATTCTGGACTAATATAATTTTAGGAAGCAGTGTATCATAAATAAAATATAGACCATAAAATTAAAAGTTGGACAACTCCAAACACAAGTGACAATGGTTAATTGTGAGTCAACTAAGCCTATCCGAGACTATGAAACAATGATATCATGCAAGTCTAGAAATACAAACATTTTCTTTATGAGTGGATAAGTTTGTGGCTTTTCAAAATTTCACAAACTTTTAAGCCATGCTCGTTGCCTGAGTTTTGCCAATACAATTTACAGTTCAGCTTAAAAACCTATATTTTTTGTGCAATATAAATTACATCTCCTATATAGTATACAAAGTACTATCTGCCTATGTGATTTTTCAGAACATACACCACACATGCAATAACAATTATATACAATTCCCCTCATCACTGATAATAATACTCACTCCGTTCTATTTTTTTGGGCACAAGTATTTAAGAGAAGAGTATAAAGTAGTTAAATAAAAAAAAATGGATATGACCCATACTTTTGAACATATAATTATTTTTTAAAATAGAATAAGACACTTATATATAGTGGGACAAAAAAAAGTAAGACATTTAAATGTTACATAGGAGTACATCGCCCCCCTATATTACATCCCCCTCAGGATGGATATGTGATAAACTATGGGGAATCGTTGGACTTCCGATCAATTGAGATCTTAATTAAATTTATCCGATCAATCGGGATCTCGACAATTTTCTACAATTTGACCCATGTTTCCGTGGTGATGGAGAATGCAATGCAGAGTGTAATCGAAGCGAGCCGAATCGAACAACATCGTGTTCAAGCTTGATTTGTTTAGTATCGAGTCGAGTCTCTAATCTTATTTATCGAATATTTCGAGCTCACGAGCTTATTCGAACTTTAGTCAAACCCAAACAAACTTTTCAAATTTATATATATGTTTAGAATATTAGTTATTTTATTTAAAAAATAAATTATTTTATCCACAATAACACAATATTTATTGATTTCTTTTTTTTGGTCAATTTATGCAGAAATTTTTAAAGGCTGCATCACGGTGAACTCGAACCCGAGACCTTTGGCCTCGGGCATTAACCACTCTACCACTAGACCAACACACACACACACATAATTATTGATTTCTTGTAACAAAAAAAGTAGTTAAGAGATTTAACACAATAATTACTAATTATAGAAATAAATTTATTGTATCTAGTTAATAATTTTATATTTTTAAGTTAAATCAGTTAACAAACTTGTTCATGAGTTAACGAACTGAATACTACAATGCCCAAGTTTGGTTTGTTTAGCTAACGAGCTTCACTAAACAAACTCGAACGAATTTTTATCGAACTGAATTTCGAATAACTCACGAATAACTTGGCTCATTTACCGCTTTAAATGCAGGGGTTTAACATCAAATTTATGAGGGTAGAAGTAATAAATAACTCTAGTTTTGCAAAAGTAGAAAGAACCCACGTGTTGTTTGACCATTCAAATTTCAAATCACAAATGGGAGCCGTAAATCACACCCCTTTCCTGGAAACTGCGGGCATTGAAAGATTCTTCCAATTCTGCCCTTATTTTCAGACTGGTCTTCAGACTGTGTCCTTAATAAACAAAGAAACAGCAAATTTTTGGATTCTATCAATTTTCAATCACGGGCCCACCATTTTTCATAAATCCACACACATATATAAATAGCCATTGCATTGTTGTGCTATCCATTAGTTCTCCACCTTCATCATTGATAAAAAAAACTCTCACATACAGCAGCAGCAGAGCATACATTCAACAGAAAAGAGTTGCAAAAAGAAACAAATTCCCAAGAGAAAGTATCATCTCATCAATGGTGAGGGCCCCATGCTGCGAGAAAACGGGCCTGAAGAAGGGCCCGTGGACAGCCGAAGAAGATCGGATTCTCATCAACTTCATCACCCAAAATGGCCATCCCAATTGGCGGGCTCTTCCCAAGAGGGCCGGTACTAATCAATGTCTATCCCCGTTTTGCATTATTTTATAGTAAATAAGTAATTACCAACTGTTCTAGCAAAAGGGCTTTACTCACGAGCTTCGTGGACATCTTTTTTCAGGATTGCTGAGGTGTGGAAAGAGCTGTCGTCTCCGGTGGATGAACTACTTGCGGCCCGATATTAGGAGAGGGAATTTTACCAGAAAAGAGGAGGAAACCATCATTGAATTGCATGCGGAATTGGGCAATAAGTATGTTTTAACAATCCATACTTTTTTTATGATTTGTAATCTTAATTTGATTATTAAAATTGAAGCCCCTCGAACTACTATTTTTTTTATTTCTATATTTGATAAAATAAATTATGAATTTCGAACAATTGCTTGTACTAAAATTTTCTGTATCAACCGCTGCACGTCAAAAATATTAAAATGGCACTCGTCTCTAACAGCTTTTCCGCAATCTTGTTTCTACAGATGGTCCGTCATTGCATCGAGATTGCCGGGGCGGACAGACAACGAAATCAAGAATGTTTGGCACACCCACTTGAAGAAGAGAGTCGCCGGAAAATATCAACCCCAACCGGAAATCAAGACCGGAGATGTTGAATACTCATCTGATTGTGACCGGAAAGTGGAAACGTACTCGGAGGTCAGCTCGCCGGGGCATTCCCTCGGTGAGGTCTCATCGGTTATCATTGGTGGCTCCGGTCACGGCGGCGGAAACGACGCTTTGATGTCGGATTTGTTAGACCAGTGGCAGGAGATGGGCGAGAGTTTCTGGTCGGAGGTTTTTCCGGCGGAGGAATGGAGTGGCACTAGCGATCCTCAGCTTCAATTCGCTGACTCCTTTGCACCCGAACTAAATGTAGAAGATAGCAGTGATTTTTGGCGGGACGTGTTTAACAGGGCTGAGGAATTAACAGAATTTATTTGAATCTTAAAGGTGGGAGATTTTAAAAATTGTAGCGTAGAATCAAATCGGTTATATTAATTTGATCGTGTAATGAATCACTATATATATATATATATATATATATATATATATATATATATATATATATATATATATATATAATTATTTGTTACGATTAAAACAATGTCAAAGAAAACACGTTACCAAAACCCACTTCTTCTAGGCAACTTATTAATGTATACTTTCGACCCGAATTCCTTATTCTTCACTGAGTCAAATCTGAATGGAGATTGACTTCATCTTTTAACGCTTGGCGCCAAAGGTGCCGGGTCGAAATCACCATGACGTGGCCTTTAAAATTTCGTATTACATTACCAAAAAAAGAATTTAACCAGCAGAGTTGATGTGCGAATATAAAATAATGAATACCGCGTTTAAACAGATGGAATATATGGATCAGCAAAATTAAGTATTAGAAAGTAATAAGACTATGATAAGGAATGTTTGTCGATCTCTTCCATCCATTCACGACCGGGTATTATAAGTAGATTGAGTCTATAAAATGTATGTTTTATATATAAAAACTATAATAAAATGTGCAATGTATGATTGTGCAAATCTAGCTATAGCATAGTTAAAACTCAATATAAGCATATTTTTTTCGTTAAAATTCATATGACGGTGTCAAAAGTATCATTATTCTAATGAAAAATGTCATTTACATTGAAAAAAAATATCATTTAATTTTTATCCTGTAATTAGAAAATATCATTTACGTCAAATAAAAGTGTCGTTTACATTGAAAAAAAGTATCAATGTCTGCACATGCGGACGTCCTCACAAGAGTCCCCTTAACAAATATGTATTTTCAATGGTTTATAATTCATATTTGAGTCTTATTTGATGTTGAAAACCATGTTTATAGAGAGTATTTGCTTAGTTTTCCATTATTTTGAAGAATTTATACTCTTAGGCAACTTTTACCATTTTTTCAGGAAAATTGGTGAACGAATTGAAGAGCTAGAAGTGGATATGATTAAAGTACAGTTCAATTCAAGTCCGTAGATGCAAACAGTTGTAAATTGAAGTTCGGACGAGAGCAAACAAGCCAAAACAAGAAAATCGCGCAGTCTGCCGTGGATAGTACCGTGAATAGTGTGAGAATTTTCGATTTTTTGCCTATTTTCTTGATTTTTCCGAATTTTCCACTTTTCCTTATATTTTTGAGTCCATCTATGATTTATATTCCTTTTAGGGTTCAAGGAACCTTCTCCATATAGAAATATCCCCTCTTAATATTATATCAAGGGCATAATTCATCATTTTTTATATTTTTCAGAGTTAGATCTTATTTTTATAGTTCTTTGCAAGAGTAGAGATTTAATATTTACTGTTCAAACTTCAAGATTTTTCATTGTAGAATTTCTACATTGATTTTATTATTTATTTCAATCATGTTTCTCTTTATTCTTCTTGTTTAATTCTTGTTATGGGTAACTAATTTTATATTAATTCTATGATTTGAATATTCGATCATTAGCTCTGTTGTCGGAGAATGTTATTGCAGAAGTTTTATTCTGGTATAGGTATGTAGCTTTTAGGTATGACGGCTTTGCTCCTCAGATTTGGCCCCTGTAGTTCTAGTCAAAAGTTTTGATGACATATCTCTTTCTAGTCTAACTTCTATCTTCATATCTGAACTGTACCCTGCTATGTCAGTAAAAATATCCACAATAATAATAGAGATTTAATATAATAGAGATATAAATAATTTTAGACCTTGTCGATTTTCTGCTCTCAATTGGTCAGGCTAAGCCCTAATAAGAACATGCACAAAACGAGCCTCATCAACCAGATAATGATATTTTCGATTTGGGATGAGTATATTCGATTATTCGAAGTTAGTTAATTAATTAATTATATATATATATATATATAGAGAGAGAGAGAGAGAGGGAGAGTGTATGATATAACGTGTAAAATATATGTTTACTTTTATTCTCTTTTTAGACATATAGATTTACTATTATTATCTTTTTAGATAGATAGGATGGCACCATCGATAAGATGCTTGATATAATGTTAGAAAAAAAATTTGCCTATAAAAAGACACTAGTATCTCATTGTAAATCATCAAAGAGAAATTCAATAAACTCTGAGCATTCGAAAAAAATATGTGTTTCTAGGATTTCAGTTTTCTTACTCCTAGAGCAGATAACAAATATTATATTAATCCTTAAAAACCAAATACTATATCCCAATAACTCATAATAATAATAAAAAAATCGTTGTACAAAGCTGCAGATTTCAGAAGAGGAGAAAACCACGTCCCTGTATTCTTCATCCAAAGAGTTCTGTGTGAGCTCTATAAGGTATTTTCTATTTTTTACGTGGTTTAATGTGTGCAAAAAACACACCTACCCTCCTTATATATATATATATATATATATATATATATATATATATATATATATATATAAGTTATTATCGTGTGGACACTCCTATAATAGTAAAACACGGGATAAATATCGACACTTGATTCAATGCACATATTATCCGTAGATACACAAATGCAAAATTATATGCGGAAATGTGCATATAAATAATTCATATGCACACTTAAATATAACCATTAGATTTTCAAATCTAATGGACATGATTTGTTCTCATTTATGTATATTAAGGATTATATGTACATGCATCAATTCATATATATATATATATATATATATATAAATTAACCTTAAAGTATAAAATATGAATCATTTTCATTCATTTTACGGTGAATTCAGATAATTTCATGATTTTGTAATTTATACATTAGGAAGAGTTTTTACAATTATATAATGTGTGAGAGAGAGAAAGGGAGTTGGTGGCAGTTTATAAAATGAAGTAGGATAACCAAGTCTACAAGAAGTTTGAAGAAATCGAAATCGATGGCTATAATTGCTCTCGGTTACTTGGGCCATCAAATACTAACAGAGAGGTTGAGGTAATTTGGGCCGGGAGTTGAGGATTAATTTGGGCCAGAAGTTGAAGAAAATAATGGGCCATTCTTGTAGCAAAATTTTGAAGTCAAAATCAAAAAATTCCTTAATACGAACATAAACTTTTTAACGAATTACAAATACAGGAACTCATTGATATGAGCGCATAAACTTTCTAAAAAGCTATACATTCGAAAGAGTGAAAACTTTATATTAAACATACAAATTCAAGAACTACATGATTAAATGAATAAAAAAAAGAACAAAACCCTCCCCCAAATAAAAATACTTCTATTAAACCAACTAGAAATAAAAGACTTATATTATAGTATTTTATGAGCATGAATATAAAATGTTTATGGTTTTATTTGAATACAATTCGTTCTATGCTAAAAACGCTAATAATTAGTTAAATATAGTATTTTAAAATAAAAATCTGTATGAACTTTCTCTTATCATGTGTTCAAAAGAAAAAATGATAATTCTTATAAATAAAATTAAAATTATTTTGAATAAAAATATTAACTGTTATGAATAAAAATAAACAATTTTTAAATAAAATGACAGTTTTTTTAGTGTGTATAGTGAGGAAGAGCTTAGAAGAACACCCTCTTATTTTAATTAAATTACGAAATGTTTAAAAGAGAAAATAAATACTCACTTTTATTTATATTTACTAATGGCTTATGGCGGTGGATAATGTTATCAACGAACTAAATTAATGTAGAGTTGCGATCTCAATACCTTTTTCTCTTTCCCTCTCTAAAATCCACAAAATCTCATTCTTCCTCTTGCAGCTAGGGTTCAACAATTCAATCGAAATCGATCCCAATTCGCTCGGTAAACCATGGCGACTGCGTCAGGTACATCCTGCAGTTTTCAGTTTCAATTCGTCATCGTCTCATGATCTTTCTCTCCTGCCGCTTTTCATTACATCAATTGATTATTTCCCACCTTTGCAATTCGATTGTTGGTGGTTTAATTGGAAATAAATGACACCAAGTCCATCGAATTTATTTAAATAACGATCAAGTTCATGCCTTTTGTCGTCAGAGTGCTTGTTCCTTCAATTATTTGGGCATCTCGACTTGCCCTCTGCACAATTCTTGAACTCAGGATTATTCGTTTTTAATCATATATATTTTTTCCAATTGTTTCTTTATCGGATTTATTGTTGATGTTGCTTGTGGTTTTTGTGATCATAGTGGCGTTTAAATCAAGGGAGGATCACAGGAAACAGATTGAACTAGAAGAGGCACGTAAGGCTGGGCTCGCACCAGCGGAAGTGGATGAAGATGGAAAAGAAATTAATCCTCACATTCCACAGTATATGTCTTCTGCGCCTTGGTATCTCAATGCGGAGAGACCGGTAGGTTCTGTGATTATGCTTAGTTACCCTATTTTGTTGTACTGGGCAAAGTGGCTTCTTAGGCTAGAGATTTAGAGTGCTCATTGTTTAGCTTGTGGGTTTTGTTTTCAGAGTTTGAAACATCAAAGGAAGTGGAAGTCTGATCCAAATTATACCAAGTCGTGGTACGATAGAGGTGCAAAGACTTTTCAAGCTGAAAAATTCAGAAAGGGTGCTTGTGAAAAGTAAGTGGAACGCATTGTTCTTTTGTATTCCCCATGATAGAAACTGAAAGGATGATTATTATCTGTCATCTTGTATTCTGTGCCACCTCCCTATGTTGAATTAAGGCTGACGGCTTGGAAGTCCTACATATGTCTAATCTGCAATTATTTAATTGGATAACTCAATTCATATGGCTGTTTTTTTTTGTTTTTTTTGTATATTCCATTTTCTGATACGGTACGGACCGGGTTTTGGTGTGCCCAAAAAAAAATAAACTACCCAGAAGGCACCATTTCAGCTTTGGTTTTGCTCATCATTGGCGCCCATTACTGTTTTTCGCATCCAATTTTGCCATTTGATACCATGTTGATAATTGATATACCTGGCATAAAAATAATCTGCATGTTACATGAAGTTATTAAGTAAATGTGGCACATTTATATCCATTTTGCCTTATGTATGACAACTTTTTGGTTGTAAATATCACAAGGTAATTAGACTTTGCCAGGAAGGGAAACCTGGCATTGCAGTTTTTGTGATTGTAATGGGGGAAATATCAAATATGCTTTACAAGTTTAATTGTTTCTGCAATTATCTTTTTAATGCAAATTGAATGTTATGGTACTGACTCTGAACTTTCGTGCTTTCTCAGCTGCGGAGCTTTGACACACGACAAGAAGTCTTGCGTGGAAAGACCTCGCAAATTGGGAGCCAAATGGACAGGCAAGCATATTGCCCCAGATGAGAAGATAGAGACCTTTGAGCTTGATTATGATGGGAAGCGAGATAGATGGAATGGATATGATGCTGCATCTTATAAACATGTCATTCAGAGATATGAAGCTAGGGATGAAGCAAGGAGCAAATTTTTGAAGGACCAACAGCTTAAGAAGTTGGAGGAGAAAAATAATAATCAAAATAAAGAAGATGGTGTTAGTGATGATGAGGATAATGAAGATTCTCTGAAAGTTGATGAGGCCAAGGTCGATGAGAGCAAACAAATGGACTTCGCGAAGGTTGAGAAGCGTGTGCGTACTACTGGTGGTGGTAGCACAGGAACTGTCAGGTATATAAGTGTATTCTTTCTGTGCACCGCCATTTTTGTGCGTTTACCCTATTGAAACGTATTTGCTCTCACATTATTCTTGATGAGGGTGACACTAGGATGCCCTTGGAATAATGGTTTTCAAGCACTTCTAGTGTGACATTTGAAATTATACCTAATTAGTCTCCTCTCGTTATCAGGAATTTACGTATTAGAGAGGATACTGCAAAATATCTTCTTAATCTCGATGTTAACTCTGCCCACTATGACCCCAAGACCCGTTCTATGCGTGAGGACCCTCTTCCGGACATGGATCCTAATGAGAAGTTCTATGCTGTAAGTGCATTTTCTGTGCTAATTGCCATGGTGCCTATGTCTATTGCATGATCTTGCTAATACAATCTGCTACCAATGAAAATTATAGGGAGACAACCAGAATAGAGTGAGTGGTCAAGCTTTGGAGTTCAAACAGCTGAATGTTCATGCTTGGGAAGCATTTGACAAGGGTCATGACGTTCATATGCAAGCTGCTCCTTCTCAAGCCGAGTTACTTTATAAAAATTTCACGATCAACAAGGAGAAATTGAAGTCTCATACTAAAGACAAAATCATGGATAAGTATGGTAATGCTGCTGCTGATGAAGTACTTCCACGAGAACTTCTGCTGGGGCAAAGTGAGCGAGAGGTTGAATATGATCGTGCTGGTAGGATCATAAAAGGCCAGGTATGGACCAACTGTATCTTCTCTCTCCTTGACAAGATGTTGTTGCCATTAACTTTCTCCTTGAGATGTTGCCATGTTATTGTTGTAGTTTTCTAACATTCTAGAAGTTGAAATATCTTATTTAATATGATGCTTTAATGCAGACTGCTTGTTTTCCCTAATTTTGTGTTGGTGGGGTACAAATGAAATGTATCTTTCACACCTGACAGCTTCCCCAAAAATGCTGCCGTTTCATGCTATTCTTGGAATTGTTTATGCATTCTATTTTTAAAGGACTGATGGTCTAATGTGTATTTTTACTTTCAATTTTCTGCATATGCCTTTGTCACTGTGACATTTTATTACCAGAATTCTGTCTGGTCATCAATGTTATGTTGGCTGAGTTCCACCTGGGTTTCTGTTTCACAAAGACTTCCAACTTATTGTAAATGTATTTTGAGATTTCCGAAAACCACCAAGCAGTTGGTAATTAGGGAGAAGTTCAAAGGGTGAATTGAGAGAGATAAATAAGTGAATGAGTAGTATAGAATTTCTGTGCGTGCCCCTATGCTTGGTCTGTAGAAATTTTCGTACTTTATTTACCTTCTTGGTAGACATTTTGCAAGTTGAAATGACCCGTTGATTGCATAATTTGCAGGAGATGGCTCTTCCAAAGAGTAAGTACGAAGAAGATGTTTACATAAACAACCACACAAGCGTTTGGGGTTCATGGTGGAAAGATCATCAATGGGGTTACAAATGTTGCCACCAGACAGTAAGGAACAGTTATTGTACTGGTGCAGCTGGTATTGAGGCTGCTGAAGCTTCTGCAGACCTTATGAAAGCTAATATAGCTCGGAAGGAGGCTACTGAAGGTAATGACTTCTACTTAATTATTTACTGCAAAAGGTCACATAGAGTTTACATATTTCAAAAGCTCAGAGCAACTCTCGTGAAGAGAAATTTGAGGTTTTGTAACCCCCCCCCCAAACAAAACACACACACAAAAAAAAATAGAGTGTGCTTATTCAATGTGATAGCCATACCCACCTACTTTGTTGTGAGCAAAGTTGTTCAAATCGGTTACTTATTTTTAATGGTGCATATAGCACTTTATGTAATCAAAGTGTTATTTCATATAAACCAATCTAATATGCTGAACAAAGTGAGTTCTGAATAGAGCTGAAGTTTGCTATTATATATGCTACTTTGTACATCTAGAATAATTTAAATATGCAGAGTATTTGATAGTTTATTTTTGAAAGCAGATGCACCTGCACCAGCTGAGGAGAAAAGACTTGCTACATGGGGATCGAAGTACCTGATGATCTGATTTTAGATCAGAAAAGACTTACTGAAGCACTTCAGAAGGTGCATTCTTCTATTCGATATTGTCTTTTAACAGTCCAGTTCTTGAATCATCCTTTATTATGGTCCTCGTCTCAGTAGCTTGTTTCCTTCATCGGTGGTTAAAACTTTTATTCTTATGATAGGAGGACGAAAGGAAGAGAGAGGAGAGAGATGAAAGGAAACGGAAATACAACGTGAAGTGGAACGATGAGGTACTTTGATGCACTATGCAACCAACTAACATTCAGCTACAATTATATCTCTGCTGGTTCTGACCATTCTTTGGCTTTCAGGTTACACCCGAAGATATGGAAGCTTTCAGGATGAAGAGGGTCCATCACGACGATCCAATGAAGGATTTCCTGCATTGATTGAAGTTTGAAGAACACGAATCCAAACTTGGCTGCAAGCTGAAAGAATTGTAGTTTAGTTTTAGAGGTGCTAAAGGTGTCTTTAGTTCTTCATCGTCGCATGTGATGACCCGAAAACCTGATAGGAAGCACGTGAACTGGTTGTGAGACCTCACCCTTGTTTTATGTATATCAAAATGTGTAATGTAGCGCTGCTGTTGTTGATTTGGAATATCTTGACGGAGTTATAATACGCGGTGATGAATACAGAATCGGGAGTTGCTATCTTAATTTACACAGAAGGATCTTGAGAATTTGGGTTGTACAAAGCAGAATTCTACATATGTGATATCTCATTTTCTCATCTACTCTTGCATAAATAGTTGCAAGTATTTATCTTACAATAGCAAAACCTAACATGCAAGAAAGGCTACAAACGCCGCGCAAGAATCTCTTGCTGGCGCATCTCATTCCGAAATCGAGCTATGAACTCGTCAGCCCTTTCATCGATTCCATCCATTTGTGGTGAATTAAGCACCATCGACTCCCACAAGTCATCGGCATTATCAATTGTTTCTTCGTTGCCGGACTCCGGCCAGTCACTTTCCTCGTCGTTAGTTTTCTGATCAAGATTCTCACTGTTGTTCAAGCTGCTGCCGGGAGAATCTAGTTTTGGCTTGCTTGTTTGTCCGGGTGAAATCACATGCTCTTTCACTATAGAAATCGGTTGCAAGAAGAGGTGGTCGATGAAGACGGGAGGCGGCCGCCTCTGGGAGTAGCAGTGATGGTTCTTGTGGTGTATCTGCTTCTTGAATTTCTTGGGCTGAATGGAAAGGGATGGCATAGAAAATTTCTTGGAAGTTTTATAGGATCTGTGTTTCTGCTCCTTGTTTACCTCTGATCCGATGAGTTTGAGGGGCAGTTTGTTTGTTAACACCTTCCACAGCTTTCTGTCTGGCAGCAGCCTCTTCAAATTCAGAAAAGACATTGTAGAGTTTGGACAATTTTTAAGAGAAAAGAAGAAACGAAACAGAGAGAGGGTGAAGCCAAGGCAAATCATAAGGGGATATATTTATAATGAGAGAGTATTTGGGCGTGGTTTGGTATAAAGTAATAAAGCAGTAGTTAAACATGGAATTAGCATAATTGTGGACTTAAATCTTACGCTATTAGTTGTTTCGATATAAATGGGTGGAAGCATAAGGGCAACTATTAACTGGTAATTATCTAAGTAATCACTAAATATTAGGAATTTAGTTATATGGGAGTTTAGTTAAAAGATTCTACTGGGAATGGAGTTCACTAGGGCGGTACCTTATCCCATAAGCAAAATGTTTCTTGAAAATCGAATAAAAGGCTTTTCTCTTATCTATTTTTTATTATTAATATTTTGCTTTTACCAAGTTGAATTGGATTCTCTCTATTTTACTATTAATGTTTTGCTTTTACCAACTTGAATACGATTCTTTCTTAGCTAACAAGTACGTGCGTTCACTCCGTGGCCACAAGTTAATCCACCCGGCACCATATCAATTTTAAGTTTTAACACATTCATAGGAATATAAGATTTTAGTCACCTTTAGTGATAAAAGTTTAAATTACACTTACTTTTTTCAATTGATTTCTTTTATTTTGCTTACAAAGAAAATGTAATATAATAAATTTTCATTTCCACATCTTCCTGTAAGACGGCCACCACACTACTTCTAAAAGAAAGAGAAATAAAAGTTTGAGAGTATTTTTATTTTTACCTCAAAAGATGGCTAAAACAATTATAAAAGTTTTTTATGTGAATTGTTAAAAGACTCATACGTTTATAAAGATGGCTAATTTTAGATATTAACACATTAAACATGGTTATTTAACAAACTCGGTTTTGTCCTAAATAATTCCTTTCGAAATTGAAGAACAAGAATTCAAGAACTCCAGTTTTCTTTGGCACCCATAATGGCTGTCAAATGGTGCACACAAAGTATTTGAATCTAGAAGGTTTTGGACTCGGAGTATGAAAATTGCATCTCTCAGATTCAAATTCTTTTTAGTATTTTGGTTCGCATCATTTTGATTTCAAACAAGAATATATGCTCAAAATCAAAGATCTCACTTTTGATAGGGCAATTAAGATTTGGTTTCAAAGCTAGAAGTTAGAAAAGAGAGTATAATTATTTTCAAGGCTAAGTTTCCTCCTTCTATGGAGAAGAACGAAATTCGTCCCAAGGACGGTCCGATGATTAAGGTGGGTTCGCATGGTCGAGAGGTCGCGGTTGAACCTCACCAAATGCCTCTATGGGTTTGAATCACACACTGGTTTTCAAGTATGATTTACACATCTCATATGGTTTGCGGTATTAACGCGAGGCGTGGGGTGTTATGTAATGTTGGCCCAATTTGCAGCCCAACCCATTTATTAGCCTAACCCTTACTTAAACCTAGACTAATCCATCTCTACCTCTATATATTAAGAAAAGTCACGCTTCTTTTCTTTGGGCGACAAGCGACAAGCAATAGAATAAATATATACTTCTTGCTTCCCTTCTTGTGCTAAGTGAGAGCACAGAGAGAGAGAAATATAGAAAGTGCTCATGAGCGCTGTGAGTGCATCCGAGAAGCACGTCTGTGAGGGAGGAGGGTTACGATTGCCGAGTCGACGAGATAGCTACTCCCTTTGGTGGAGCCACGGTTGTGTGTGTGCGTCAAAGGAGGAGCCGCACCTGAGCCGAATTGTTATCTCTATTTTCTTTCTTCTTTCTTTATTGTGTGCAGGTGTTGAGAAAGTTGTCAGGAACGACGTTGAGTTCTTTGCCGGGGTCTGGGAGCGCATTGACAACGACGAGGCTGTCCGGATTCAATGATGGTATCGAGCCAAGGTTCTTCCTCGTCGTAGTTGGTAAGTCGGGATCCTGATCTTAGGATCGCGCTCGGGTAAAACGGCTAAAATCTCTTTGTTTTAAAATTCTAGAAAACTGCCGATTGGCGCAGTATAGGATTGGGTTTTGCTTTTGTTTACCAACGTGTCTCTCGTGTGTTAGCTGTGTGATTAAATCGAAAATCTTATTTGCCTTGAGAATATTTTTGCTCTCTGATTTGTATTCCGCTGCATTAAAGCTGATATATTTTTTCTTGATTTATTGTGTGGCATTATGTCTTCTTTAGCGAATTATGATTTGACACCTTTTGATGGCAAGACGGACTTTGATTTTTTGACAAATAGAATTACCAATTGGAGCAGCTAGGATTGAGTCTATGAGTTGCTAGTTCTAGGTAGCTATGTGATAAATTGAGATATTATGTATGAATGTGTTTCATGTGTATCTCATGCCTATGAACTTGCTTGTTTGTTGTTGCTTTGTGACTCTATGTGTAGGGATCTAAGTGACCCATCTTTGTTTTTCGAGCATGCTTAGTGATTTGCTCTAAGATGGAGCTATGTGGTTGAGCTTTAAGTTTAGGGTGCATGAGCTTAGAAATTTGTTTCCTTGTGTGTCTCTGTGGTTGCTCACTTTGAAGTGGAGCTTCGTCCCTTGTTTTATGCTCGTTTTTTTTTTCATGTTCTTTGTGAACATACCTTTGTGGTTCATTCTATGTGGCTTTGTGGTTTGCTGACTTTGTGCCAACTTCGTGTCTTCGATGTCTTTGTGACTTTGTGATATGCTTTGTGGTTTACTATCTGAGTGATGGTTATCTTCTTTGTGATTCACGATCTGTGTGATCTTTGCTAGCTTAGTGATAGCAAGCTTTGTGGTTTACCGTCTGTGTGATGGTTATGACAATCTTTGTGATCTTTTAGCTTTGTGATGTTTCTTCGTGAGCTTCTAATTGTGTATTAGTTGTCTTTATGCTTTGTGATGTTTCTTTGTGAGCTTCTAATTGTGTATTAGTTACCTTCATGCTTTGTGATTGCTTTGTGAGCTTCTAACTGTGTGTTAGATATCTTTGTGCTTTGTGGGTATTTTTCTGCGTGTCTCTTTTTGCGGTATGAACACGGTTAATTTACCCTTGGTTGATCTTTGTGATCATGTATGGATTGTGTGTCTATCGTCTTGTTCCTTGCTACATGCGTGTGATTTTGCAAGGGACACTCGGCGATGATGATTGTGCGGTTTGTTCTCCGATGCACACAGCAACACGGTTGGGCCAAAGGTGGAGATTGTTATGTAATGTTGGCCCAATTTGCAGCCCAACCCATTTATTAGCCTAACCCTTACTTAAACCTAGACTAATCCATCTCTACCTCTATATATTAAGAAAAGTCACGCTTCTTTTCTTTGGGCAGCAAGCAGCAAGCAATAGAATAAATATATACTTCTTGCTTCCCCCTTCTTGTGCTAAGTGAGAGCCTGTAGTGAGAGAGAAATATGAGAGCTGCTCATGAGCGCTGAGAGTGCATCAGGAAACACGTCTGTGAGGGAGGAGGGCTACGATTGCCGAGTCGGCGAGATAGTCACTCCCTTTGGTGGGGCCACGGTTGTGTGTGTGCGTCGAAGGAGGGCCGCTTTGAACCGAATTGTTATCTATATTTTCTTTCTTTCTTCTTTCTTTGTTGTGCGCGGTGTTGAGAAAGTTGCCGAGAAGCGACGTTGAGTTCTTTGCGGGGTGCGGGGCGCATTGACAACGACAGGCTGTCCGGATTCACAACATGGGGTTTATCAGGTCTTGCACCCAAGATAGTGGGCACTGCGATTCCCATGATACCAAAAAAACGAAATTCAATAAGCTCACTTATGTAGCTACAATATCATTTAATCATATAAGAAAATTTTCTATCCACACAAATAGTTTTGGAGAAGACATGGATATGGACAGCACGTTTATCAGTCGTACAAAATCGAGCAAAAGAAGAAACAAAACCGTGTTTCAAAAGGGCAAGCTGCAATGCGGTGCACCATTTCGAGTTGAGTAGCGGATACTCCACATCGGTTAAGATAACTTATTAATATTAAGATGAAATATAATTTTATTTAATTATAATTTTAGATAATCCGCGTAAATAATCAAACTATTAAGAATAAATATATTAGCTCAATAAGGCAGGAAGGCCTATCGACAATGAGCAGGTTTATTGTTGAGCTCGAGCTTCAAAGTTACTATCGAAACTTGATCTGGACACCAAAACGATACAACGGTGATCAAATGTTTTTCCCAACTTCAGTCATATACACCAAAAAGAAAAAAGGAAAAAAAAACTAAAAGAAAGATTATCTTGAATTTTCCTTCATGCTTAGCTATCAATATGCAACTAAGTTATATTTAGTGTTATTTAATTTATGTGATTTGTACTCGTTTAGAAAAGTGTTAGTGTAGGAGAATATTTACTTTCATAATATACATGTAAAAATTATCCATTTATGACATATATGTAAAACTACGTAATTGAAAAAAAAATCATTCAATTTGACAAAATTAACGTGGAAATTAATGGAATTCTGACAATGACTGGCGACTCTAATATTAGTTGGTAAAATCTACTAGATCTCGATGGAGTGGCTGGTGAAATCACTAGCAGCCGTTGGTGAGGCTAGTTAATCCACAAACTACGCACATCACTAGCCGCTCACATCCTCATTGTTCTCCTACACTCACCGACGGCTAGTAAAGTGATTAATGGAATAGTCAACAATCAATGATAAAGTTACACTAATTTACATGCAAAATTTATCACATCTAAAGGCTTTTTTTGTCCTTTCATCCAAGTTTGAATAATTTTCATATGCATACTATAGATGTAGATAATTCTACATGTATGTTATGAAAGTGGATATTTTAAATTTTCACTTAGAAAAATATCAAAATATTTTTTTCTTGAAATAATTTACAAGATAACTTGAATTGAAAATTCGCACCAATTCAATAACAAAAATGGTGTTTTTGTGTTGGATTGGGAATTGGCTATCGAGCACTCGGACCTCATACATAAGCCATTTTATGTCTAGTACTTTATATCGACTGTAATTCACATAACTAAATAAAAATGTGTCATATAGAACTCTCAAACATAATTGTGAGTAAATGTAGTAAAGAACTATAATCGAGGGAACCTCATTCGAATCGGACCAAAATTGGAGAGTTCAAACCAGGGAAAGGATGATTGCCTTTTCTAGAATTAATTAGGTACAACAACATTTGCAAACTCCAAATTAACTCCTAAGATTAATTTTTGAGAAAAAGAACAAAATAAATCTTCCGATTATCTTTCTCTACAAGTTTATCTGCCTATTCAAAATGTCAGTAAAATATTCAAGAAATACGACCTTTTTCCTAGTGCATCTGATGAAATTTTCATTAAAATCGGATCTTATGCAGCGAACATATATAAATATAATAATATACTAAATCATAGAAAGCCAAAAAAAAGTAACAAATAATTACAGAAGCCACAATCCAAACTATCGCTTTCACAACTTGCCAAAATCCCCACAAAACAGAAAATTTCTTTTGTTTTCTTTTCTCTTTTTCGTTAATGTTTTGAAATATCAACCACAGTTGTGATTGGCCTGAAGAAACCTCTCGGCCTGAGCGGCAGCGGCGGTATCGAAACGAGCGCCTGAATGAACAGCGTCTTGACCTCCCAGGCGGCGTACGGATACCCTTTCTGGCGTAGGAGTTGAGCAGCGCCGCCGTGGACTCCTTGAGAAGCCGCGCGAAGACGTTATCGGCGTCGTCATTACTGGCCGCCGCCTTCAGCAACGTGAGGTCGGTCCGGAACCGCTCGAAGGCCCGCGATCCGAAAACGTTTGACACCGTCGACCTGTGGGGAACCATCTTCGGCCACGACTCGCTCCGGCTGCTCCAATACCTGAAAAAAAAGTATCAGGAACGATCAAGATCCAGGCTTAATTTCTAGAGAGAAAGAGAGAGGATTGCGTTGTTTACTGAGGAGTGCATATTCCTCTGGATCTTGTGTAGAGGAATCCGGGCCTGGGCTGGTGGGCCGCCGCCATTGATGAAGCGCCGAAGAAGATGACGGAAATGAGAAGAAAGATTGGATTCTTCATGGTTATTACTATTCTAAAAGATTTTTTTCATGGTTTTGGCAGCAGCGGATTTGTTTGTGGGTTATGTGGAAATAAATAGTAGAAAGGTATGTAGCAGAGCAGAGTAGTGGAAGACTGGTAGTGTTTTTCTAATTGGGATCAGAAATGTGTGTAGGGAGAGGAGAGAGAGAGCACTGTGTCTGTCTGTCTCTGTCTTCTTCCTCCTCGTGAGGCGTGAAGCAGTGCTCTGTTTATTGTTTTTGAACACTTCTTTTTTGTTTCAGCTTTTGTAATTTGAATTTCGATTTCATTATGTGCCCAATAATAATAATAATAATAATAATAATAATAATAATAATAATAATAATAATTCTCAATGATTTACCTCTAAGGTTAAATACACCTCCAACATTTTATCTTTTGAAATTCATCTATAACTATTATAAAAGTTTACTCTGAATCTTTTGATATATTTACTATATTTTATTATTTCAATTTTAAGGATATCTAGTAATTTAATATGTAAATGTACATATTTAGGTTTTATTTATTTTAGTTTCAATTTAGAATTATTTTATATCTAAACATTTTCAAAATTATAGTAAAATTTATAAATTATAGTCCCTGGCCCTCCTATTCAAATTGATTGTCATTCTAATTTTTTTAGTATTTATATTTCATAAGACGTTTTAAACTATAATACCAAAATAGCCCATATTCATTCTCTTCATTCACGTCTATCACATTTCCAAGAAAATGTTATTTTTAATTATAAAGCTCTTATACTCCCTATTTGATGGTTCGTTTCTCCAAGAAAATGAAGTGTTTTCTTTTCATGTGACTATAAGAGTGTATAATTAAAGATTAGTGGGTGTGTAATTCTCAGAAAACATGTGCAATCATTGGCTTGGCATCGCCTCCGGACGTAGTCACAAGACGAATTGAGTAAACAATTCTTGTGTTCTTTATTTTCTGTCGTGATTGTGGTGTGTGTTTTTCGTAACATGCTATTGAATACCCATTTGAACAATGGGTGTGAGTTAATATTAATCATCATTAATTAAGATTAAGTTGAGTATAATTTGTTTTTCACTAATCTATGTGCAAAAGTGTAGAAGGACAATCAATTTGAATAAGAGGGAGTATAAATTTATAGCTTATACATGTGATCGTGATCCACATAACATCTAGCTGGTTCACTTTGGAACCCAACGACGGCAAACGAAAAAAAAGAAGTTTCACTAATTGAATTATTTAAAAATTGTTCTTCTTTATGTGTGAAAGTTTTCTCAATTGTAAACCTACAAGGCTACAAGCCTAATTATCATGGGATCGAACTAAAGACTTGTCTCATATTTATAGAAACTTTTATTCCCATTTATAAAGACATTTATTTGTTTTAGTTTTACTTTCGCCGAAGCCCCAATAAAATATTTGGATCAATATTGAAATATACATCAATATCGATGTCTCCGGGCAAATTAATATACAGAAGGAAAAATTAATAAATAAATCACAATATTTCACTAATTTTACAAACTATATAGAATTTTAAATATATAATAATAATATCATCATCTTTTAATTTATATTAAATTTAACATCCTAATTATTAGTTAGCGTTATTGAGAATCTTTATCCTCGAAGACATGCTTCCCATAAAAATGAGAATAGTCATTCGACTCATTCCTCCTCTTCCATTGATATTACATATTCCTTGATCATTTATAAACGTTTTTTAACAAACTAATTTGATTTGTTAACCCAAAAAAGAATACTAATTAATAGCTCATACATGAAAAATTAATTAAGGCTGATGGAATCCGAGTGCGTACACGTGACTAAAGTTCAAATTTCCTTTGTCGGTAGCCGTTACGTTAATCACTGTGGCCACATGGGGCTACGATCGAGTGTGTCTAAAACGAAGCGGGCGAGGCAGGAAAGCTTTATAATTTAATAAATATATGATTTTTGATACATTTTTTAGTATAAATGATATTTTTCTTTAATGTAAATGATATTAGAACCGGGCGAAACGAACACGTTCTTTAACATAAATGATTTTTTTCGGATCGATATAAAACCCGTATACATCCGGATGCGACGACTTTTTTAAGGTAAATGATATTTGATTTTTTTATATTGAACAAAAGAATATCTCGAGTCGATATCTAATTTGTTTCTTTTTCCCATAAATAAACTGGAATTTACAAACTTGTGATATAGATACGAACAATCGGTCCGAGTACCTTGTATACTCTTTTATTTTAGAATAATTATTATTTATGATCTGATCATCGAGATAAATTGTAAAAATGATAAAACGGTATATGATTTTTGAAATGTTGCACAAATAGCATGTATATTGGATGCAAGTTACAAATATGGTGGTATTTTTGAATGAAAATTCTAACATGAAAGGCTCAACTCAATGTGAATATTTTAATTTATTTTATAAATTGTTATGTGGATATAAGTTGAAAATATACCTCCGGGTGATTCTCAAGTGATAAATAATATTTTTCATGTAAAATACAAAATAAAATCATAATATCTATGTAGATTTGAGCCTTTCACATCAAAATTTTTAACTTGAAAATTACACCCAAAATAAAAATACTAACAAGGGATAAAATTACATGCATATATTATAAAAGGTTGATTATTATATCTTTTCTTTTTTAAAATAGGTCCATATCATTTTCACTTTTTTTACATAAATGTATATAGAGTTACCCAATACTTAGATTTTTTTTTCTTTTTCAAATTTATGAAGAACACGTAACATCTATCTTTAATATGCACTAGGTAAAATTAACATTCTTATGCAATAGCTTGCAAACCAAATATCATTATAGTCCCTTGTCATGCATCTTAATTATTATCTACTGTAAAAATTGTGGCTAAAGTTAAAAGTCTAGATAGCAGAAAAAAATAATCACATAAAAAATATATATAAAAAATCGAAGAACCATAAACACTAAACAATTACGTTACTTAGTTTATAATTTAACTACGATTTATAAACAATATAGAAGATATTAGAGAATTTTCAAAATAAAAAGATAGATAAATTGTTTTCCCCAAAATAAAAAAAAAACTAAATAAGATTATATTTCAAAAAAAGAAAAAGGGAAGTAAAACGTTGAAGAAAATGATGTAAGAAAAACATAGTGCCGATTATTTCATTGTGATTTTTTTATACGAAAAAATAAAAAATAAAACGTATTTCATCCAAAAATTATAATCTATCCTAAATTAATTTGATGCAAATCTATTAATCACATTGCCAATTTTTAAGGAAATTTGGTACGATATATTTCCTAAAACAAATCATGTATAAAAGGAATAATATAACATAAGGGGCACAGATGAATGATTCCTTCAAATATGTAAAGGACAAATTAGTCATTAAATTATATAATTAGAAATAGTACTGGTTTAAAAATGTCCAATTTAATATTTGAGGTTTATATAGATACATATGTAATCATCTCGCATACATGGAATATACTTGACATCTCTTTTGTTTTCTTCACGTTCTTGATGTGTCACCGCAACATTGCTTTGCTTTCTACGAACTTAGATGGGGAATTGTTGCGTGGCTCAATTCATCGATTAAGTTAACACGCCCCTCAATTCGAAGCGTGCCAAGAGGAACAACGTCAAGTCTGTTCGAGCTTAGTGAAGAATTGATAACTCAAGGTTTTGTAAAACATCGCAATTTGATCAACGGATGGAACATGTTGAACAATAAGCTTTCTGAAGAAATCCGTTCACGAACAAAATGCACATCAAGCTCGATGTGTTTAGTTAGATGCATGAAAATAAGTTTGATGCAAGATAGATGGCACTAGTACTGTCAATCCACACAATAGGAATTTTAGAAAACCCAAGGCGGTTCGCGAAGAAGGAGGTGATCCAGTAATTTCGGCGGCATTAGCTAAGCTACGATACTCGACCTCGACTCGAGCGCGATACAACATGTTGTTTCTTTGCACGAAATCAAATTTCCTCAAGGTAGATACACATACACGAGGTGGATCTTCGTCATCAACATCGGATGCCGGTCCGAATCGAAAACCAACAATATTGCAATTGTTGAAATCAATGGCGAGTGAGATGAATGCCATAATCCACGGTTCCTACAACATATCTAAGAATACGCTTCACAATTTGTCGATGTGTATCAAGAGGATTAGCCATGTATGACTTACCTTGTTGACGAGAGAAAGAAAGATCGGGCCTTGTGATAGTTAGGTTCTGCAGAGCACCAACAATGCTCCTGTAGTCTCTAGGATTAGAGATGGGACTACCCTCATCTTTGGACAGACGAATAGAAGAGATCATAGGTGTTGAACTCCCTTTGGCATTGGACATATTTGCTCTGGACAAAATATTCTGAGCATATTGACTTTGATGCAGGTGAAGACCTTGTCTAGTTTGAGTGATTTCAATTCCAAGAAAATGATGGACCAGACCAAGGTTTTTGAGAGAAAAAGGTTTCAAGCTGTTGAATAACCGATTGGACATCGAGTTATTACTTCCTATGACAAGAATATCGTCCACATAAATAAGTAAGTGAGCAGGTTGAAGTTTGTCCCTTTTGAAGAACAAAGAATTATCGCTATAGGCGTGTGAAGCCCATTTGAAGAAGTTCGGACTTGATAGTAAGGAAGAGCGAGAGGCTTGTTTAAGACCATAGATGGCCTTCTTGAGCTTACGGACCAAAGTACGGATCCACAATTTTCAAAACACGGGGTTGCATCATATAGATAGTTTCATCAAGAAAACCGTATAGGAAAGCATTATCCACATCTAGATGTGTTACACCCAATTTTGTTGCTGACCAAAGATAATATAGTTCGAATGGTTGTAGGTTTAACCACGGACTAAAAGTTTCGGTGAAATCAAATCCGGTTCTTGTGTGAAACCTTGAGCAACTAACCGTGCTTTGTAGCGAGCAATCGCCATCGACATTTTCTTCAATTTAAAACCCATCTGCGACCTCTCGCATTTTTCCCAGTGGAAGAGGTTCCAAAACCAAGTGTGATTCTTATCTGAGCCTTCAATTCATATACCATAGCGACTCTCCAAAGAGGACTAGATAAAGCCTCGGTGCAGTTTTGGTTCACAATTGACAAACATATCGCATCTGTAGTCAATAGTGCTTTAGGTTTAAAATACGCCGCCCTCGTGTGATCATAGGATGATTCGATACAACAGGGCATGAGTGGGAGAATCGGGAGCCATGGTCACAGGAGAGATATCATTCACATGTGGAATGGAAGAACATGGTGAGGAGGAAGAAGGAGGAGATGGAAGAGAAAAGTAGGAGAAGAATTATCGGGGGGAAAGCAATTATGCATCGATCATGTGGTAGGATTAGAAAACATAGAAGGAGGTATTGGTGGAGGATGAGAAGGAGGATTGGAGATCCAGGAAGAAGGAGAAAATACAATGGGATTTGAATGGACATCAGTAGGAGGTGAAGGTGGAGGACCTTGTTTGTGGAAACACACATTCATCAAAACAACATCACTAGTTACAATGATCTTTCCACTAGACAATAACACTTTATACCCTTTATGACGAACACTATAGCCCAAAAAGACTCCTTTATCAGACCTTGGCTGTAGCTTATGGTCATTATATGGTCGAAGAAAAGGATAACACAAGCACCCAAAGGTTCTAAGGAAAGTGTAATCAGGTTTCTGTGCAAAAAGCTTCTCTAGAGGACTGAAAAATTGAATGACCTTTGAGGGTAGTCTGTTTATAAGATAAGCAGCAGATGATAAAAGCGTCATCCCAAAATTTCATATGTAGACCAGTAAAAATGAGAGAAAGACCGGTTTCAACAATGTGCCTATCTTCCTCTCGGCTAGACCATTTTGTTGGGGTGTATAAGGACATGACACTCTATGTTGTATCCCATTTCGATAAAAAGTAGATAAACTCTCTGTCTCCACCCCAATCGGTTTGAAGTGACTTGATTTTGTTATTAAGTTGAGCTTCAACAAAAGTTCGAATTTGAGAAAACATCATGGACTTCACTTTTGGCTTTCAAAAGATATATCCAGTATACCTACTATATTGATCAATGAAGCTAACATAGTAGGTAAAACCGTTAGTACTAGTTATGGGAGCAGGACCCCAAAGATCACTGTGTATTAATTCCAGAGGAGCATGATGATGTGTGTCAGAGAGCTTATAAGGCAAGCGATGCATTTTAGCAAAATGACAAGGTTGACATAAAGATTGAGTCTGTATATTATTGAAGAAAAGATTACATGAACTTAAAGCTTTTCTTACTATATCTACATTACAATGACCCATTCGATTATGCCAAATATCCAGACTAAGAGGAACAGAAACACTAGAAAAAGCTGTAGATGGCTGTTTTGCAGATGGAAGAACAGTAGAGGCATTACTGGGAACAGAACAACGGGTAGGAAGTGGACTTGACTTGTGAAGAACAAACTGATATAGACCATCTTTAAGGATGCCTTTGAGGAGAATAACTTGGTGACTGATCCTTAACAAGACAAAAATCGAGTGAAATTGAAAAACACTCTATTATCCTTAGCAAATTGAGACACCCGAGCAGATTTTTGTTATATTTAGTGCGTGAGAAGATTGTTAAGAGTGAAAAGTCTAGAATCGAAGAAGGAACCAAGAAACCCTTACCAATGTGAGCAATGTCCACTCCTTGACCATTTCCCATTTGCAACCTGTTAGTACCTTGATATTCAGAAGCTAAATTCAGATTAGATAAATCATTTGAAACATGATTAGTAGCTCCAGAGTCTGGATACCAAGTATTCTCAGAGTTATAGTCCGAGGCAACATAAGCGTTGGAAGCATTACTGGAAGAATAATGAGAAGCAGTTGGGTGTTGAACCATATTGGCACTTGGAACATGACTACCATGTGAAGACTGATATGCTTGTTGCTGTTGTTTAGGAACAAAGTTTTGATCATATCGATGCCAACATCGATCAGCTGTATGTCCAGGTGTAAAACATACTTGGCAAGTTGCTCTGCCACTTGTGTTTCTGCCACGACCTCTGCTTCCAGAAAACCCCCCTCTGTTAAAACCAGTTCTTCCTCCAGTGTATCCACCTCTGTTAAAAGAATATCCACCTCTACCTCTAGTGTTAGAGATACCACCAAAATTTCCTCCTCTTTGAACAGAAGAATGATTCATGAAGTGCACTGAGGGTTGTGAACCATCAGTATTAGGAGCAGTAAGTTTAGTGGTTTCCAGCCTATTTTCAAAACTTAATAATAAAGACTGAACATCCATGGTGGTCCAAGACTCAACTCTTGCAGAGATACTAACCATAACAGAATCATACTCACTTCCTAATCCATTCAGAATGTGCATGATATGATCTTCATCAGAGACTTTATACCCAACAGAATTTAAAAGATCACAACAGGTTTTCATTTTTGACAAATATTCACTCATGGATAAACTGTTCTTTTTCAGTGTTTGCAGTTGAAGTTTATATTGCATAATCTTAGCACGAGATTGACTTGCAAAATTTGTTTCCAAAGCTTTCCAGATCGAAGCTGAAGTTGTAAGACCAACAATAATAACCATGATACCTTCTGTAAGAGAAGATTGCAGCCACGCTGAGAGCAGTTGGTCTTGCCTTTCCCAAGATGTAAAATCTGGATTTATGATGCATTGTGTTGCTGCTCCTTCTTTGTCAGCTATCCACATTGGTGGCGTTTCTACAGATCCAGTAAGATAGCCATCTAGACCATAGCCTTTCACAGTAGCCCAGATTTGTTGTTTCCAAATGAGGTAGTTGGTTTCTTTGAGTTTAGTGGTAATGGGATTATTTTGGAGAAACACGATTGTGTTTTGTGGTGAGTCTGCCATGATAAAGAAAAGAGAAAAGAAGCAGAGAAGGGGAAAATGTAGAGACAGGCAGGAGCTAGTAGCTCTGATACCATGATAAAATAGCTACGTAACAGGAAATTATAACCATATTGAGAAGATATTGAAGAACTGAAAGTTGCTGTTCTATTGCTTAGCTACATTGCAGAGAAAACCATTACAAAGAAGATAAAAACAAACTGCTATAAATAGCATCTAACAGCTACATAACCCTAAAACATTATGTACGGTTTCATCTAAGCCATACACTTGTAATCATCTCTGCATACATGGAATATACTTCAGCATCTCTTTTGTTTTCTTCACGTTGCTGATGTGTCAGCTGCAACATTGCTTTTGCTTTCTCTGAACTTAGATGGGGAATTGCTGCTGTGGCTCAATTCATCAGTTAAGTTAACATTAGAAATAAAAATGGTTTAAAAATGTTCAATTTAATATTAGAGGTATTATATAGATACATATGTAAATTATCTTCTTCCCAATGTTACGTATATAGATTTATGAGTTATCCAATAACTTAGATACGTTTTATTTGATCGATCCTTTTTAGAAGCTATTTGATAGATCCTTATCTATTATATATGGAAAATTTGGAATATAGAACATTAATTTGAACTCTTATTGATATTTTCATGTTCCCAAAAGTGATACAAACTCACTCACGCTCACACTATCATATTATTCACTCAAAATTTCAACATGAAATTCCATCAAGCAGAAGCAACTCTTCTGCCCGACGACCCACTGGCGCTGAAAAGCAGTGTCTCCCGCCGCGAATTCTTGAGCCTCTCGGCCTCCTCCCTGGAGATCTGGTAGGCGTTGGCAACGACGTCGACGGGAAGCCCCCTGAGGGCGGAGGTGCGGCCGCTGAGAGTGTTGATCATGGCGTTGCAGTGGGTCTGGAACTCCACCCACTCGCAGCCCTGCTCTCCGGCCTGCTTCACCACCGCGAAGTTCTGGGGCACCACCAACACCTGCCCCTCCCTCACCTGCCCGGCGAACACTGCCTGCCCGTTCTGGTTCACCACCTGAATGAAGCTCTCGCCCCGGGTGATGTACATGATGCTGTGGGCGTTCGTCAACCAGTGTGGCGCCATTATCGCATTCTGATTTAATTTACAAAAATATTACTTCATTATTATAAGTTTGTAATTAGGATAATATCTGATTGGATGAGATCATATATTTAAACTATTACATGTGTCAGACTTAGCAGAGATCACTGAAGTGAAGATGGTACCACCAAGTCCTTTTAGTACAAAATGTGATTTCACATCTAATTTTTTTTTTTTTTATCAATTTAAGATTTAAAATACATTTCCAATTTTGACAACTATTAATCCCCAAAGAATCTATGTTCAATTTTTTTGACATGGCTGCCTAAATTTCAAGAGAATTTTGTAAGATCTATAAAATAATAATGTGATTTTTTTCATCATCATACCTAAACGATCGGTGTGGAATTCCGGCCCCCATACCTTGGCTTCTTAATACCGAAAAATTCAGTCGTTTTAAATTTAAAAAGGATATACATTCTTTAGGCACCAATATGTTAAAAAAAATTACTTTCTGCCCATATTTCTTTTAGATTCCCTCATTCAATTTAATTTATTTTCTTTTGAGTAATAATTATTCTTTCAAAGATGTAGATTTTACATTTTTTTATTTCTTTAATCACTTTACATATTTTCTTAAATAATCTTGTCAAAAGAATTAAGTGAACCGTATTTGACGGGACGAATGGAGTATTATTTTTTTGTAATTTGAAAATTGATCGAAAATTTCAACTGTAAAAGTGTACTTTTTATTTTTATTTTTAGTTTTATGTTATCATGAAAATGGTGGAAATATTTCTATATATTGTATTAAATATTTTATGATTATGAATAAATATTGTAGTCGGAATGGTTAGTTACCCTGTGAAGAGTGCCCTTGGCGAAGCTAAGCTGAATGAATCGGAGGAGGGGAAGGGTGAAGCTGTTGACGGTGGAGAAGCGGCCGGCCTGCGGGTTGTAGATGGCGGCGCGTGACGGATTGTCCACGTTCTCTTTGTTCTTGGTGCTGCAAATGGTCTCATCAATTCCATTAATGTACTGCTCCTCTCCCTCTCCCTCAAAGGCGGCTTGATCACTTGCAGCCCTCTCTCAACAATCACTATCATTCCTCTCGTCATTCTCGCTCTGCAGCTTCCTCGCCGTCTCCTCGTCCACGTCGAACGCCTCCGCCAAAGTCTCCACGCTCATTCCCTTGAACACGTTGCCGAATTCGTGCTGCGCGTGCCTCCTCTCCCCGTGGAAACGGCGCTGCTCCTTTTGCTGCTGCTGCCCCCAATCAGGGTTTCCGGCAAGGAAGAACGACTGCGGAAAAACAAACTCATTGTGTGGGCACAAAAAAGTAATATAAAAAAGATTCACTGTTTGGGCGTATTCGAAAATTTTAAATATATATTGTTTTACCCTGGGGTTTTGGTCGAGCTGGTTGGCGTTGTTCCCGTTGTCTTGCAAAACCACGACAACGAGGTCTTCGTCGCCGTTGTTGTAAGCCCAGTGAGCATCTCCGGCTCTGATTGCAACGACGTCGCCTTGTTTCAAGAACCCGATTTGCTGATGACGATCAGCGAATCTTTGATGCCTAAGCCCCTCCGGCGATTGCTGCGGAGACTCGAAGGTCTCGGGGCAGCCCGAAATCGTGACCCCGTAAATACCCCTACCTGCACGCAAATAGCTAAACATTAATTACATATTTACATATGTAGAATGAGAAGTTTATATTACATATCGTATTTTATTATTTTACTTTAACATGAAAGACTAATTGTCAGATATACACAAAAAAGTTGTTAGAGATAACGTAGTATATCCCAATTTATAATTTTCACCCCACTTTTAAATTATTATAGTTGCATCATATCTAATTTTTTAACAAATATTATCAATTATAATCTCGAAATTAAAATAATATCTATTCACCCTAGTCTGTAATATTTCCGTACATTTCAATTATCCAATTCTTTTAGCAAAATTTGATCTATATATATAACAGAAAATTGAAGCTGATAATTACAAATAATTAAACAGTATTATAGTAATTACAACTATTTAAAAATCGGTCTGAAAATTATAAATTAAAAAATTGTGTTGTTTTTGACAATTAGTATATAGTTTAAACGAGGAGGTCAAACCTTGAAGAACATAGACAAGCATGGGAGCATTGTGATATACTGGAAGCAGAAGGCCTCTGCTGCGGATGGTGTGGCGATGCAACGAGACGCCGGCGCACTGGAATTCCTCGGCGTTGTGATCCCAGAACTCGGACACTCCGCCTTCGGATTGGAGGCGGAACGACGGCTCCAGGGCGTTTATCCTGGAGATGTCGCACTCACCGTGCTGCCAGCTTCCAGCTCCGCCTGTAAAGGCGGAAGCGGAGCTGAGGAGCACAAGCAGGCTTAGAGCTGAGAGAAAGGTTCTAGCCATGGCTGAAACCAAGATTACTCTGAAAATAATTGTGATGAGATGTGACTTTTTTAGTAAATGTTGGGGATTTATATATGAAAAGAGGGGTGTTTTGACATTGACACATAATGAGATGGAGTTTGCCATTTTGCAGTGTGCATGTGTGAGAGAGGTTTAATGGCTTCCACCTATGATTTTGTCTCAAGGCACCTGGCTTTGTTTATCTGAGAAAGTTAGAATTTGAAAGAGGTTTTCTGTTTGTTTGTGCTTGGATATTGTGTGTGAGTGATTGAGATTAATGGTGGAGATTTGATTACTACTCATCAATATTTCAAATGTTTTGGATATATGAGGTAATTTATTTATAGATTTATATGTGTATAGATTCATGTGAGTGATTTTATTGTTAGATATACTGCATTATTATATTTGTTTGGTTTGGAGATTAAGCTTATTTTGACATTTGATTCTCCTTTGAAATTGACAATGCCAGAGTGATATTTCATGGGAAAATACAGTTTGTTTAGTCCTATAAATTGTCTTAGTAACAGTTTTATGCATAATATTTCCATTTGTACGATGTTTTACATCATTAAAATGACATCATATTTTACATGTGTAACTTTTTGAAAGTTCTTTCTATTTGTATGATGTTTCACATCATTAATATGACATCATAATTCATATGTGTAACTTTTTGAAAGTTATTTTTTAAAGATGACATCCTGATGTGGAATATTTCAATTTCCTAAGTCATTAAATTTATACGGGCGCAAATGTCATGTATAAAATCTAGTTGCCAATTGAAATTTTCGATGTTAAAATAATACGGGCTAAAATTATCATTAAATTAATTTATATGGATTAACTAACGTATTAACTAAAACTTAGACTAAACAAATGTATTTCCATATTTTAAATGTTGGGCCATTTGAATAATAAGTACTGCTTTGTAAAACAAGTGGTCCAAAAGTGTAATATTATATTATAAAACACATCAACAAAAATATACTTGACATGTACATGTGTTGGCCTACTATTGATCAAAGATCTCGAATTGTGATGCAGTCAAAGAAAAATTTACTTGACAAATTCATAGAACACTTGAAAGTTGAAACTACATATACTTAGTTTTCTTTAATTGAAACTATCTAGTTGAAAGTAGATATACTTAGGTTTTTTTAGTTGAAACTATTTGTTAATAGATGAAATAAAACGTTGCAGAAATTTTACAATAAATAATTAAAAAAAAAAACTTAAAAAAAATCCCAATTAAAAAGGTCAAATGAATTTCATGATAAGTAACAGCTACGAATGATAATGTACAATTGGACTACAACTTATTTTTCTCTCTTACTTCAACTTCAGCGTGCGAATCGTTCTGACACGAAATATGACACTTGACACTCGTTGTGGATTTTTAATTGTATGACCACCTCATATTCCGCCACCTTATTTATGACAATTCAATTGTATACTATTTCCATCTCATATTCCGTCTTAACTTGAAATTAAATTTAGATAGCAAATTGAGATTATTCTTACAAAACTGAAACAGTAATGTGTATTATTTTGCAAAACCGAAATAGTTAGGGATATAACGGTATATTAATTTACCGCCCATTATTATTCCCCTAAACCCACACACACACAAACACTACAACATCTCATCAACGTAGATTTCAAGCAGAAGCAACACTTGCTCTACCGAAGACCTACGTCCGCTAAAGAAGAGCGTCTCCGCCGCGAATTCTTGAGCCTCTCAGCCTCCTCTCTGGAGATCTGGTAGGAGTTGGCTACGACGTCGACGGGCAGCCCCCTCAGGGCGGAGGTGCGGCCGCTGAGCGTGTTCATCATGGCGTTGGAGTTGGTCTGGAACACCACCCACTCGCAGCCCTGCTCGCCGGCCTGCTTCACCACCGCGAAGTTCTGGGGCACCACCAACGCCTGCCCCTCTCTCACCTGCCCGTCGAACACTGCCTGCCCGTTCTGGTTCACCACCTGAATCCGGTTCTCACCGCGAGTGATGTAAACTATGCTGTGGGCGTTTGTGACCCAGTGTGGCGCCATCATCGCATTCTGGAATTCATTCATGCAAATAAATAAATGTATACACATCAAAAAATGGAATATAAAAGTCTAAATAGCATGAGAGTGGTAAGATTTCAAATATGTAGTAGATAATTAAGAAAGTAGTATATATTTTCTATAATTTCTTGACAAGTGATCGAAGAAATTATCTATGTAAATGTATTATTTACTCATGCACTCTGTTTGGTTACCCTGTAAAGAACTCCCTTAGCGAAGCTGAGCTGAAGATAGCTAAGGAGTGGGAAGGTGTATCTGTTGACGGTCGACAAACGCCCCGCCTGTGGGTTGTAGATGTCGGCACGTGACGGGCTGTCAATGTTCTCTCTGATCTTGGCGCTGCAAACGGTCTCCTCAAGCCCGTTTTGACGGCCGTGGAGTGGTGGCTTGATCACCTGCAGCTCTCTCAACAATCACAATCGGCCTCTCTCGTCATTCTCGCTCTTCAGCTTCCTCGCTGTCTCCTCGTCTATGTCGAACACCTCCGCCAAACTCTCCGTGCTGAATCCTCGAAAACATTGCCCATCTCGTGCTGCTGCTCTTCGCCAGCTCGGACTCGTTGCTGCTGCTGCTGCGCCTCTCCGGGTTTCCGGCCAGCATGAACGACTGCAGGCAAAACACAAACACACACACAATGAGTGAGCCAAAAATATATATAGCTCAAATGGAGCTAAAGTCATAAAAAATTCAATACAAGAGTGCTATTAAAAAAGATTCTGAAAAAGCAAAATTATAAGGTGAGAAAAAACTATTTTTTTTTTCTGTTGAGGGTGCTTGAGATTACCCCAGCTCCCCAACTCCGGCCCACACTACCTGCCACTCTTTCAAACACATACTCTGCCACTCGATCTTTCAAAGACTTACTCTTTCAAAATACATACTCGCCAAACTTTCAAAAACGTGTGTGCATATAAATGTACATTGCATCCATCTAAATTGATTACTAAATCGAATTAGAGCTTATAAATTTTCATTTTAAATTTATTAATAAAAATTAGGATAAATGCATCATTTATTCTGTGCATCGAAATATACCATCGAAAATGTACCTTTTCTTATTTTACTTTTTACGTAGGGTAAGAATTGAATTCGAGACTTCATCTTACCCTTGGGTTTTGGTCGAGTTGGTTGGCGTTGTTGGAGTTGTCCTGCAAAACTACAACGACGAGGTCTTGATCGCCGTTGTTGTAAGTCCAGTGAGCATCTCCGGCTCTAATCGCCACCACATCGCCCTCTTTCAAGTACTCGATTTGCTGGTGGCGGTCCGTGAATCTTTCGCCCTTCAGCCCCTCCGGTGATTGCTGCTGTGGTGACTCGAATGTCTCCGGACAGCCCGAGATCATGACACCAAAAATACCCCTACCTGCAATGCAAACAGGAGATAAATATTACATCTCATATTTCACTATAATAAATTAGACAGATACATATTACACTTTGTATTTTACTATAATAAATTATTCAAATAATATTACGTCTTGTTCTTCGCGATTATAAAACGAGATTAGACCTTGAAGAACGTAGGCAAGGACTGGAGCATTGTGGTATGCAGGCAGCATGAGGCCTCTGCTTCGGATGGTGTGGCGGTGCAACGAGACACCGGTGCACTGGAACTCATCGGGTTGTGATCCCAGAACTCGGACACTCCGCCTTCGGATTGTAGGCGGAACGAGGGCTCCTGAGCGTTGATCCTAGTGATGTCACACTCGCGCGCTGCCAGCTTCCGGCGCCACCTTTAATGGCGGAAGCGGAACCGAGGAGCAGAACAAGGCTGAGAACTGAGAGGAAAGTCTTGGCCATGGCTATTAAACTTGTAAGGAGATGTGATTTTTGGTGGAAAGATGCTGGGGATTTATAGAGGAGAAGAGGGTGTTTGGGATTGACACATCATGAGGAGTTTGCCATTTGCAGTGTGCATGTGTTGAGAGCTTTAATGGCTTCCACCTATGATTTTGTCCCAAGGCAGGTGGCTTTTTTATCTGAGAATGTTACAGTTTTGAAAGAGTTTTATGTTCGTTTGTGCATGGATATATAAATTATGATTGTTCATATAGAATGATTCACAAATATTATAAGTTGAAAACAAGATGGATGCAAATCTTATGTCAAATTGTTCAACGGTCTCCGCCTACCTATAAATATTGATATGATTTAAAATATATCAATTGATATAACTATAAAGTCCCGTCAAGATATATACTTGATGGGCAATTATCAAATTAAATCCTAAATTATTTGACTTGTCAAAATATCTCGAACTTTCAATAATATCAATAAAATATCCAAATTAATCATATTATACCAAAAATATCTTTCCTAATGTTTTTAGTTAACAGAATACTGACTATAATTTTCACATGACGAAAATGAGTCATTAGTACTTTCTTTACCAGTAGAAATGATGCTAATTAAATAATTTCATGAGTCCAAAATACTAATATCATCTTTAATAAAATTTCAAGAAAGATTATCAGTTGTACTTGTAGACTTATGAGACTCTGTAATGGTTCTTCAGAAAACTTTGAATAAGTAGGCAAAAATCATTCAAGTTCTACATCATCAAAATAGATATAACTAGAAAATAAATCTACTATTCAGTCAGATAAACTCAAACATGTTGATGTTTACTGTTTTTCCATCATTTACGTCATCTGATAGTCATCAAGTAATAACTAAAATAAAATAAACACCAAATATGTTTGTTTTTACAAAAAAATGATGAATAAACTACATCAGTGAGGTGTAGAGCCATTAAAAACTTATGACTTTTGGTTGCTTCCAACTTGTTCTAAATTTGTATCATGTATAAACCGTGACCTCATTCCACTTGGTGTTGTAAAACTAACAAATTGTGGCCTCATGTTAGGAAATATATTTTTGGCACAATGTCAATCATTTAGGTATTTTATTGATATTATTGAAAGTTCATGATATTTTTAGGACAAGTTAAATAGTTTATAATTTAATCCAATAATTGCCCTACTTCGATTGGTAGATTTGGCTACAAAGCTATTTTGGATGATTAATTCTCCCTTAGATCCACCGAAAATGATGCGTCGTAATTTTCTAACTGTTAATCGCCGAATTAGCTGTGATGAAAATTAAAATATAAGGCACCAATAGAATGATTTTTTAATGAAGTTTCCTATGTTAATTTTTGTGACATTTGAATATTCTGCGTCCTAATACAAGTGGTTTCTCGAAGAGTTATAAAATGGATTATGGGCCCCTCAATAAATGTATATTGGGGTATTTTGGTTTTATACACGAATTTTGAAAGTTATAAATAAAATAAAAATTTAAATATTATTTTAATTTTTTCATAATTGAAATATTTGCCCTATTTAAATCTACCATGGTAGTTCGGTGGCGTAATTTGAATTAGATGGTGTGGATGTTGCATCACTCCAATCAAAAGAACATCATTATGTTAATGAAATATATTAAAAACATTCAATAATGATCCATATTTTATAGATATTTAAAATTAGCAAAATGATGCCAATTTGATTGGAGTAATGTCCCGTTGACATCAACTCACTCAAATTATATTACCAAATTGTTATGTCAAATTTATTTTGTACAAAAAATTAAATCGGGGAGAAATTACAATAATATTTAAGGTCATGTATTTATTCATAACTTTCAAAGTTCGTATACAAAACTAAAATACTCTAAAAATAGTACATTTAAAATGTTTTCTCTGGTTCCTGACCCTATATATATATAATGATATAATGATTTCTTAGATTTTGATTAATAAATGATCAATATTAATTTTATCATATTGGATCTGTTTTCTAACACATAAAATAATATTTTTCAGTACTATATTTTTCATAGATAAACAATATTTTCTATATTTCTTATATTTTTACATACAATATAATATTTTTACTTTATATAATTATGTTAATTTCAATTAATAGAATAAAAATAATTTTAATTGATCTTGTTCCTATATATATATATATGAAGCTACTAGTTGAATTTGTATATTGATTTGAATTCAACATCCACACGAATCTAATCATCAACAATTGTTTATTGGCATATGTACTGTTTTTGTTTAATTGATCATCTATTTCAAAATAATGCAAAATTTGCGATGTTACAACTTAATATGTTCAAATTTAGTAGCTAGGCCATCTCCAATACTCAACACTAAACTCAACTTCATTTTGCAGTAATTGTCACATCAAACAGTAATTCATCTCCAACACATAAACTCAAATTATAACTCAAAAGAATATTCTCTATATATTTATTCTCATACCACTTTTATACTTTGCAAAATAAACCTTTATACTTTTCAATATTACACATTAAATCTATTAAAAATTCAATCAATAATTTAATATGAAATGAATAATCAATAATTTAATATGAAATGAATATTAGTGTACACCTATCATTTAGTTATTATATACATTTCAAAACTTATAAATTGTAATAAATCAATAATTAATATTATTATTTATTATCTATGGTTAATAATTATTATACAAATATTTTAAAATTATAAATTAGAATAAGTTAAATAATTAAAGTTTAATGTTTTTAGAATAAAACTGAAACAAGATTTTAAGAATAAAAAAATAAACAACACTATTAACATTTTAATATAACATAATTAAAAAGAAAAAGAAACATTAGCAATCCAACGTGAATTACATGGGCTTTACTTAAACAACAATTTAATATATGAAAATATCTATGAAGCCCAAGAAAAGCCCAAACTAACTAATATAAAATTACCTAATTATCACTAATTGTCTTCTTCTCCATTTTGTTTCCTGCGTGAACTGCTTCATTTTGTTCTTCTTTACAACTTTTTTCTTATACACAAAATAAATTATCAATATGCAAGGATTATTTTCAATATCATCAACATAAAAGTGATTTGAGTTTGCTACAGTGTAAACTCAAAATGAGTTTGGAGGAGAGAATTTCATCAAAACTCATTTGAGTTTGGATTCTGGTATGTTGGAGATGAATATTGATGCAAAATAGGTTTTGCGATTGGGTTGAGATGGCCTTAGAGAGTCCAAATGGTGTGATATTTTCACTGTAAGAGAAATATCTAGGGTTCATTCTCACTCCTCTTCCCCAATAAAAACAAAATGAGAAATGTCACTATGGACACGATGGTTAAGGTGAGTTCACGTGGTCGAGAGGTCGCGGTTGACCCCACCAAACGCCTCTATGGGTTTGAGCACATCACACTTGGTTTCCAGTGTGGTCTACTGTCTGTGTGGTTTGCAGCTTATGCAGGAGGCCAGTGGGGTTTCTAGGTCTTGCTAAGGTAGCGGTGCGGGATTCAATGATATAAAAAAAATGAGAAATGGAAGAAGTGGAAATTTAAATCCAAATGGTGTATGGGAACAATATTAATTACCATATCACAAAATAATTATTTATTTCTTCTCTATCAATTTAAAGTCATATCCCGATATATGCACCTATTTAATACTCTTTAAAGAAACCCTCATTTGATTTTTGATTTTCTTTTTATTAGAGAAATGGAAGAAGTGGAAATTTAAATCATAAACATTTCTATTATATAGAGGAGATCGCACAATTTGAAAAATATCCCAAAAGGCACAAAATTCTCATTTGATAAGAGTATAAAAACGTAATAAGGAAAACATATGTCAATTATATATAGCCGAAAATGTTGGGGAAAATACAATTGATTATATATACAAATAAATAGTATTCTTTGAAGAAACATAATTCCACGTAAATACAAATAAGACCACAAAATGCCAAAAAAAAAAAAGAAAAAAAAAAGAAAAAAATGTTTGGAGGGTCTAACAGCTGAAATATGAGTTCTCTTCACAGAATTACAATTTGCTATGGCGTCGCTCTCAAATTGGCTGCGCTACGTCACCAGCAAAGTTGAGTACTCCGTCTCTCTCTATCAGAAGGTAACCCATTTTCTCTGGGTTTCTATGCAAACGATCATACCTTCACACATAAGTTTATTTATATTTTTGTGTGTATGTGTGTTGGGAAATTTTCATTTTTTCTGTTTGACTTTCAAGCTTTAAAGTTTTGTTGTTCTTTTTTATTTTCACCCTTATTTTTTTCTGGAGAGTAGAGCATGCGGGATTCCAGCGGTTGAAGGCATTAGCGTATTTAATTGTTCTTTTCTTCCCACTAAATGTTGATTTTAATTTGCCTGTCGCTTTAACATCTCAGTTGTGCGGAATCGATCATGTTTCCGGCTGCAGTGGCTAAAAATTTGATTGGATTTGGTAGATTTTTGAGTGTGTTGCTTTCTTTTCTTTCTTTTACTCTCTGTTTTCTCCCCTCTTTTGGGATTTTGGAGTAATTATGATCCTTAGGTCAAAAAAGGACGTAGAAGATAGAAGAATAGTAAAATGAATCTTATCAATGCTTGAATTAACAAGGAATTATTGCCCAGATTCTCACCTTATTTTTCTTGAGTTCCTAGCAAGAGAGAAATCTAGGAGGATTTATGTTCCTCATTCTCAGTGATTTCCCCAAGCCGTGCTCATATTTTCATTTGAGGCTTGTTATTTGAGAATTTGGAATTTGGTAGGTAGATAGTTTGACAAATAGAATGTTGAATGTGATAAAATTAATGTATAGATCTTATGTTTATTTTGATGCATTGAGAAGAAACAGATGCTTATATATGTTACCACTATAGGTGGGATACATATTACCATTTAATAACTCGAAACCAAAAGAATCAAGATTTTGGGTTATCCACCCATTTAAAACCAAGAATGATAATCATCGGACATCGTTGAATAATTTCCAGTAATCCGTTGTTTGTGTTAATGTCTCTCATGCTTATTTGAGAAAATTGTTGAATTAGTGAGGTTAATAGTTTGTACTCTCAATCCTTTTGTGTAAAGATATTTAACTAAATCATCGCCAGACTCTTCAGCTTGTACTAGATTTTTATGATACCTAAGGTTATACTATTATGATTTGTTATCTGCTATTTTCCTTGTCTGGGTGGTAGGAATTATGCTTCACTCGGGAATCTTATGTGTTGCAGACCCATGGACGTGTGGATGCTAAAAGCTTTGATACCATAGTGAAAACTATTCTTATAGGAAGCTGACTTTTTGCATCGGAATAAAGTGGAAGAGGTGGCTCCAACAATTGGGACTGAAGCTGGAACTTTTCTTGTTCGGAGAATTCCACATGCAGATCAACGTATGCCTTTTATTTCAAGAGTTATTTGGTTGGCTCTATTTCTATAACTGGGCTCCTGGGAATGTCTTTGTATTTCCTCTTTCAAGTAATTCACACAAAGTGGTATTCACTAATTTTAGCTCTCTCTATTGATGGCTTCTTTATTTACCCTTACTTGGAGGGCTAGTAGGAAACTTCTGCATTGAACGAAGGGTGCTAACTATAAATTATACACAACATCTGTCGTTTATCATCTCATTATACATTTGAGGAGAGATATAGGAGTTTTGGCAGCAGAAATAATCTAAGTAGCTGATTGCATGTATCTTTTGTGTAGCAATGTTTTTGTTGGAGACTTGGTAGTGCTGAAGGACCCCATGAACTCAGACAAGTATCTTGTTCGGAGGTTAGCTGCCATCGAGGGTTATGAGATGGCTTCCAATGATGAAAAAGATGAGGCTTTTCTTCTTGAAAAAAATGAGTGCTGGGTACTAGCTGACAATGAAGATTCAAAACCCAAGGTATATGCTGCTTATGCTCAAATATTTCTCTCTATCCATATAGTGCTTCCTAACGAGATACCACTCCTTCCACTTGTAACTTTTAAAGTCCATGTTCCATTCCTCTGTTGAGATATGGTCTTCTGATGAATGAATGGTTCACCTGCTTTTGTTTCCTTAACAGGCGTCGTGGTAGCCAAAATAATTTTGATAATCTTTGAACTACTGCGGATAATGATTGCTCTTTGGCCTTCATGAGGAAATACATGCTACATTGCAGTGTACTGCTGTTCAAACACTGGATTTGAATGTAGATCTTTTGCACTGGAACTTTCTGCGTTGAGTCAATTAAATATGATAAAGATACTGCATCCTCGAAAATGAATTTGTAACATTTGCCTAATGGATTGAACTTCATTGTTGCTTCACTTTCTAACTTTCTACATATTTATGCTGTAATACATTCACATTAGTTGCTGCTTTCATCATAGCCAAAAGTTGTTCGAGTTACACATGATTTCTTATATTGTTCAGAGTAAACCTTGGAGGACAAAGATTGATGCTTACTTTGATTTTCTGTCCATGTGCTGGATTCTTTTGTGTGGCAGGACTCATATGATAGTCGATCATTTGGTCCAGTTACTCTGAATGACATAGTTGGTAGAGCTATATATTGCCTAAAGAATGATGTAGATCACGGGCCTGTGAATAATAGGTTAGCTTCTTTTTTTTATTTATAGAAATTCTAGCTATGATAGTTTCTGATTGTGAATCATGGTTAATGATAATGCTTCCTTTCAGTGATCTCAGCGCAGATGTGGATTCTCCTGTACTGGCAATGGAACTTGATGTTGACGAGCTGAAGAAGAATAACAATCAGTAGATTTGCAGAAGCATCCTCCACGAAGTTTTCTCTCCTGAAATAAGTGTGGTAATTAGCTGAACATGTCATCTTTCATGGATGGTAGCCTGCTGAGTTCTTTCCTGGGAAAGTTATCTTCATCTGTGTATCTTCGCTTCTTGAAATTGCAATGATGGGTTGATATAATCATGCCTTAAATAGAACTGTTCTACTTGCCAATTGGGTGATAAATTACAATTTTCATTGCTATTATTTACAATTTTTCTTGCTATAATAATCTTATTATACATGGGTGATAGAAATGTTAACTTTTATTTTGTAGCAACTTGAAACTTTGTCTAAGGATCTTATTTATAAGCAATTTATCATGATTTAATTGGGTTCCTATAGGTCACTTCCTAAAACTAAGGTGATTGTTGATAGGTATGAATAAATTGAGAATGAAATGGTGAATCAAGCATCCATTCCCAATCTTGTAGTTGGCGGTAAATTTTTACAGGAATTACTATTTACGAATGAATGTTTATTCCATGAACATGGATTAGTCAATTTTTTCTAACAAAACAATTTTTATTTTTTATTTATCTTAAAAAATAATAACAATAGAATAAAACAATAATAATAACAAAACTAATAATAATAATAATAATAACAATATCAAAAACAATAATAATAATAATAATAACTAATTATAATAGTAATAATAATAATAATAATAATAATAATAATAATAACAACAACAACATAGTAATAATAATAATAATAATAATAATAGTAAATTATTATTTACTATTATTATTATTATTACTACTACAATAATAATAACTTAAATTATAAGGATATCTGTTTATTTTATATTATTTGTATCCATTCATTTATTTTATATACTACATATAGGAATTTCATAATTATTTCATTCCATTTCTATATTCATTCTATTTCCATCTAATTTTATTCTTGCATATCATCACCTAAATAGTATACAATTGTATGGATTGTGTGATATTATGATTTATGCATGCGTTTTTCATTATTGAATATGAAAGTAGTATTATTATATGTTTTCATTTAGCTACTTAATATTAAAAGTTAATAAGCCCATAGTGTAACTATTATTTGGGTCGAGGTATTTTTGAGCCCAAAATAGTTCTTTATCCCCGAGCCCAATATTTGGGTCCTTGAAACTTTCCTCTCCAACATGAACAACAGAAACGAAGGAAAACGGCTTCAGAAAATGAGTGGGAAAACCCCAGCATCAGTTTCATTTATTTTGGCATTGAATCAAAAGTGCTTTCTGTGACCTCTTGTTGCTCAATCTAGTATAAAGGAGATTCACTACATTATTTTCATCACTTCCTACTTCATAATAACACAAGCATTTGAGTTGGGGCTACATGGATAAAATAATATATCTAATAATAATATTTTTATTTTTTAAATGAGTTATATATAAAATCACTATTAAAATATAAATCATTTATCTTTTTAAGTTGATGTTCAAATATACTATTTACATATTTCTTCTATATGACATTTTAACATATTCATCTGATCAAAACTATATTAATTAGTTTATTTATAGTTTTTATACAAGTATTACGTAATAATAACTTAGGAAATATTTACTTTGAATGATATGATGGATAGATAAAAATAATACAAGTTAATTTACTATTTATTTTGATGGATTGTTGATGAATTGATCAATTTAAAATTTATTTAATCATCTTATCCTTCAAATATTCAATTCTATATTTTATTAAATATATCCTATCATGATAAGTAAACTTTTTTTCATATCTTTTTATTTGGGTAAATTGATTTTTGAAATGGTTGAATGTGTCGCACATCTTTTTTTTTTGGAATCATAGCAGACAAGATCTTTATATTTCATCTATCTTCTTGTATTACGACATGGAACGTTATCAAACTGCTGCGTAAAATTACAAGGAACTTCGTGTTGGAGGAATGTTTTGCATCTAACTAAAATAAAACGTTCTACCTCTATAGCCACAAAAAAAGAAAAAAATCATCGAACAAATTCTATTGGACGGGTTAGATCTAAGATATTGGTGAGATTTAAACTGCATGTGTGAATGTAAGATGCAAAAGCTAAATTCCCCTCTACCAAGTGCTCAAAATGATAAACTATTTCTACCAGATTCCTAGTATTCATTAATTCCTGGACTAACATGGTTAAATTATATTATTTAAAAACCAACATTACAAAGACTCACAGTTAAATCACCTATCATGAGATGGTTTTAAGTGAAACCTCACAAACTCTCAAGATTTATGCCCCTCTAATCCATTTTCGACTCCGATAAATTCCAGAAGAATTTGTCTGAACAAAAGCTCCAATCATCAGAAGCATGGCCTCTCCTGTGTGAAATGTACAGCAACAAATGGCATTCTTGTTCTGATCAGAAGATGATGAGATCACTCAGAATTAGCTTCCTTTTCCTTTCCGGTGCATTGATCTTAATGCCATGATTCACCTGCTCTGCAGCTTGAGATCTCGATAAGTATGTATCTTTCGTGCCCAGGTCCCATGGGCCTGAGTCAGAGGACATATGCAACGGGATGCACAGGCATCGTTACTGGGAGCTACTAACAATTTATTCCCTCTAAATGAACATGACAACTCATCAGATTGTATGATCATTCGATTCATCAGGCTATTCAAGATCAGCATCAGATTACATCTTTCAGGGTAATGGAGAGAGTTCTCATTGGCAATAATTGTTCAGGGCAAAGAATCTAAGTACTAACGTTCAAGCTGATCTAATAAAAAATGTTCCATGCTGAGGAAATTTCATAGAAGATATAATAAAACGAGACAAAAAGGAACCAAAATAAGAAAATGAAACTTACCAGAAGAGCAAGATTTGCGGTGCCTTAACTCAGATACTTGAGACGCACTTATGTAGCATTTATGAAATGAATGACACTTGTTGCTTTCCACTTGCCTCAGCACTGCTTTCTGGCTTGCATTTAAAACAAATAGATTCCTCACCAATCCAGCAGGACCTTCATTCTCGAGATAATGAGAAACACCTCCTTAAACCCCGTTGTCTGTCAAAGAGAAACTGTTGGGCACTGCAAATCAACAATTTTTTCAATTAAAAGAATATGTAAACACAATCTAGGATCATCAACATGCAGAAATAAAAACAAAATAAAAATAAAAAATATGCACACAGGCAATTCCAAGAAAATAAAACCGTCCAATAACAGCATTAACGCAGTAACGCGATCAACTTAAAAATAGTGAAGTAGTATATTTCAGCGAATTCCATCTGTACAGTTATATCAATACAATTGTTTTCTCATGGTCAACATCAGCTACAGGTCTGAAGTTGTAACCTGACGAAAGTAAGTTCTAAACATGTTTAATGCTTACCTCGAACAGGAATAATTGACCACATATCACATCTATGATAGGAAAACCATGTGAACATGGTAATCTAACCGAATTTCTAAGAACCGAAGGCAAGAAAAGGAAATATTGTTTTCATGGATGTCAAAGTCATAGTATATTAGATATTTAGGAAGTGATTTAATACCAAAGTTCCAAATGGCTTGCTCTGTCTCAGAAGCAATCATCAGGAATTCGGGATGATGAGCGCCATAAGTGACCGACATCCCATTGGTAACCTAATAATACAAGGTTTTCTAATTACTAAGAATTTGAATGAAACAATATCACCTAAACAATAACTTTTCTAAGCAATTTAATCCTCATTACCTAGATATGACATAAAACAGCAAAAAATTCAAGCAAACCGAATTTGTGGAATAACATAAACTTATCAAACTTGTAAAGACAAATGACATAGGGTGAGAACACATGCTACTGGTATATTATTTCCAAGTAATTAAATACAAGCTTATTACATCCACAAAATGACTAAAGCACATGTCTGAGTTTACACCTGTGCTGTGCAATCCAGGAAACTTAACATGAGAGTTAACTTGAGCAGATGGATGCAAGCATATGGATTTAATTATGACTTAAAAGGACAGTGCCATTTCTCACATCTAGTGGAATAAAGTTGGAGCTTGTCGTATCCTATGAAGTTTGAATATTATTTGCTCCTTCATGCTTGCTCCTCTATTCAAGGTGTAGCCCGCATTGATGGATCAAGCAAATGGAGATGGGAAATGCAAGTACTTCAGCTCCTATGATCTACGTAACAATCATTGAGTTGATCTCAAGTACATTAGCATAAGAGCGTATGAAGGATACTATAATTGCAAAATGAACACAATGGCTCTGGGTAGGGATGTCAATTGGTGGGTTTTACCCGGACCGACCCAAAACCGTTCAAGACCCTTAAAATTTTAAAGCAACGGTTCCGGTTTCGGTTTCGGTTCCAGACCCGCTTTAGACCCGGACTGTTTAGATCCATAGTTTGATGGTCCGGTCCGGTCCTGATCCGGTTCTAGTTCCAGAACCAGAACCAATACTTATTTATTAATTCTGGTCCGAGTAAAACCCGTCTATTGACAAACCTAATTTTAAATAGGCGTGTCAATGAGTTAGTTTTATCCATACAGATCCGAAATCACTCATAGTCTATTAAATTATAAAGTAACGGTTTGGTTCCGGTTTTGGTTACGGTCGGTTTTGGTTCCAGACCACTCGGATCCGGACCGCTTAAGACCCATAGTTGATGGTCGGGTCGGTCCGGATCCGATGGTTAATGGTCGATTCTAGAACCGAACAATTACTTATTCTTGGTTACGGTCCGGTAAAACCCACCCATTGATATCCCTAGCTCGGGTGACCCAACTTGAGAAGCCTTTTGTGTGTGGGGGAGAGAGAGAGATTGCTTCCTTTCTGGAACTTACTTGGAGAATGTTATATTTAGTATCAAGTGGTATCGCAATTCCAAAGGAAATTTACAACCATGAGGGCTCTACATGTGATGGCTAGTAACGCAATTTCAGTTATGGGAAAGCATGGAGGGTTTATAGCCACAGAGATCTTAAAAAAACTATGCACTCAATAGATAAATTAACTCTCATCTAACCAGCAGCTAGCTTCAATTCAATACTTTATGATCAGCAAATCTTGCATTTTGATTGGCAACCAACTACAATTGAGCACAACACAGTGAACACACACATGTTGAAACTACAAAGGAAAGATAAAATAAAGTACCTGCGCGTTAACCCTCTGCTTCCACAATAGTTTCCAAATGGATCACAAACATTATGAACAACTAGAATCTACTCTGCTATAACCAAGTTTCTTCTTAATGTTGTTCTTCTCCATAGTTATCCTGATTTCATCTGCATCATTCCATCTTTCAGCATCAGCATACATATTGTACAGCAAGATGTAAAGGCCAGAGCTCTCCGGCACCAGCTTCATCAATGCTTGAGCTGCAATTCTTGCCAGATCCACATTGCCATGAACTCTGCAAGCACCCATAAGTGCCCCCTAGACAGCATTGTCCGGCTCAACTGGCATGCTATTAACGATATCCATCACCTCCTCAAGCTTCCCATGCCTACCAACTACATCCACAAGGGACGAAAAATGTTCCACTCTTGGTTTAATTCCAAAATCTTCAACCATGGATTTGAAATACGACCTGCCTTCTTCCACTAGACCGCTGTGAGCACACGCGCTCAGAACTGATATGAATGTGATATATGTTGGTTTCACTTTAAAGCACTTCATTGATTCAAAAAGTTCCAAGATGCATACCCTCCAATCATAGCATTCCAAGAGATTACATTCTTTTCATCTCATCGAAAACTGTCCTGGCTTCAGATATAGCCCACATTTAGCATACATGGTGATGAGAGAGTTGTATAAAGGGTTATCTGGTATGACTATCTTTGATACCAACTGATGAATTTGCATACCCGTATGCTGGGCCGCACATTCAGCACAAATGCTAAGAAGGAAGACAGAGTATGTCTGTCCGGTTTCTCCCTTCAGCCTGCATACAAACAAACAGTTCCACTGCTTCTTTGAAGCCTCCATCTTTTCATATCCAGCTATCATAGTATTCCAAGAAACCTGATTCTTCTGAGGCATTCTCTGGAAAAAATCAAGGGCAAGTTTCATCTTCCCTGCCCGTGCATACCCCGAGATGATAGAGTTCCATGACAAAGCATCGGGAGTTTTCATATCAATGAACAGTTTCGCAGCAGCTTCCATATGGGATGCATTGACATAACCCTAATCATTGTGTTCCACGTAACATTATCCCGGCTCTCCATCTCATTAAAGAGCTCACTCGCAGAAGCCATATCCTGTGTTTTACATAGGCCATGATCATTGAATTCAAGAAACCACATTCCTCTCAAACCTCGAATATCTCCCATCACTGCACAGGGTATCTTATCAAAAGGCGTCGAGCATCCATAACCCTTCCTTCTGACCATATCCAGGAATCAAAGTATTATAAGCATGAATTAAATCATCTCTCCTCTCCCACTTCCCAGTATTCCAACAAAAGCATTCCAGCCTCATCAAGATTATCATTCTGAATCAATCCAGACACCATTACACTAAGTGAAGCAGCATCTCTCTGTGGCATTGCTCTGAAAAGCTCGCAAGCTCTCTTCACGCGACCATTATCCAAGAACCCTGTGATCATTGCATTCCAAGTAACCACATTATTCTCAGGCATTTCATTGAACAGCCTGAAAGCAACATCCACCATTCCATTCTTCGCATACCCACTGATCATAGTGTTCCAGGAAACAACACCCCTCTCAGCCTTTTCATCAAACAAGTGCCTCCGTTCCTCTACATACCTCCTCCCCCGACATGAGATATAACCCGAGATCATCAAATTCCACGACACCGTATCCCTGTCAGGCATTTCGTCGAACAGTTCCCGCGCTTTGACAATCTCGCGGCGTTTGGCGCATCCGCTGAGCATTGAATTCCAAGTGACGGTGTTCCGCTGCACAAGCCATCGAAGAATGCCCTCGCGTCATCGAGGCGGCCGTTTCGGATCAACGCTGTGATATTTTTATTAGCAGAAAGGACACCGGGAGGGATTTGAGAGTTGAGACAAGCTAGTTCTCAGGTTTGAGAATAACTGATTGCCGTGGCATTTAAATTTCCGTCTGCTCCAGAGCCTCGGGAGCATCAGCCGCAGATAACAAAAGGCGACGGAGGCGGCGGAGACGCCGGAGTTGTGAGTCGTAGATCTGGATAAAATTAGAAAAGCGAATCGATGGGATATGGCAACCGCTGCGCCCACCGCTGCTAAAACAATGGTACCGACATCACGACCAGCCCACGCGGTTAAGCCAAAAGCCACCACCTCTGAACCCTAATTTCGCTCAACCTCCTCATTGGTCACATGCACCGCCTACATGGAAGGCGAGGGCCCTACGCCAAGGAAGAGTCCTTACTCGCAGAAGAGTCCCTACATGGAAGGGATAGAACACGTCTTTAGGGTCTCGGATATGTATAAATAGAAGGAAAATTGTGATGAAGGGTTGTGACAACTTATTTAATGCTAAGAGTTTGTAACTACACTCACCGCTTAAATCATAGTGAAAGTATTGAGGAATCACTCGTAGTGGACGTAGATCTCATTAACGATCGAACCACGTAAAAGCGCTGGTGTTTTTATTCTTTACATAAATCTCGCATACTCACGTAACTAGATTTATCATTGGTGCCGTCTGTGGGAACTCGACGAAGAAAGCTTAGTTTCCTCTACAACTCGATGGCGAGAACACGCACAACCGCCGTCGACGCGGCAACAACCGCGTTGAGGACAACCGGTGGTCACTCGGCGCCACGGGAAGGAGATCGCAGACGCTTCTGGCCACACACCGAGGGCAACATGGAAAAGCGTTTCCATACACCTCGGGACCGCCTCCCCAGCGTGGGAGGAGATGCCGACCTCAGCGAGGGCGAACAAATAGTTCATTCGTCCCACGGGTCCCTCGGCCGGCCGTGACCGAGTTCCTCAGCGCTTGACCTTGGCGATTCAAAGCTTATCAACGGAGGACAAAGGGACAGGCCCCTCAGGGCCCCGGCCGACTACCACGGCGCCCGAGGTCGCTCCCTCAAAAAAGCCCGGCGCCCGCCTCGGCGTGATGGCCGAGAGCATGCACCGCACCCCGGCGTCGAGCCGCTCGCGCGGTCGAGCCGCCACCACCATTCGCCCGCGTCATTCGGCGGAACCGCCACCGTGGACGAGCCGCCACCATCGCCCGCGCCATTCGTGGAGCCGCTCTCCGCTCGTTATGTCGACTGAGAGCCGAGCAAAGCAGAGAGAAGAAATCGGTCGAACTCCCCCGGAGGGCGATAGGCGCCGCTATCGGTCCCCACCCTCCGAAAGAGATGGCAGCGATCTCCGGGGTTCGATCGATGCGGAGAATCATCTCCCTTTCTCCGTGGAAATTCTAGACACGCCCGCCCCAGCCGATCGGGCACCCAATATCGCGCCACGATGGCTGGGGACCCTCCGACTTCCTTTTCGCCTCACCACCAACATGGCGAATCGAGGGATGGAGGACTTTCACATGTGCAAAATCTTCCCAGGTGTTGATCTCCAACGCCCGACCGGTTCACCTCGCTCCGTCGAGCGGTATGCTGCTTCCGGGACATCATGGATCGGTTCAAATGGCGCTTCTATCGGAAGATGCCACCTCGGTGACCTCCTCCGATCGCTCACAATCCGCGAGGCGGGGCGAGACGATGTCGAACTTCGTCTCGAGGTTCATCAAAGAGTCGCTCAAAATTGACGACGATAATGATCTATACATCATCAGCGCGTTCAAGAGCGGGATCCGACCGCGCCGAACAAAGAGATCACGAGGAAAAACCAAAGGCGGCGAGCAAACTTTGGAACTGGTGGACAACCGTCGAAGGAGGCAGTCGGATCGAAAAAAGGAGATCCGGGACGAGAAGGCGAAAGAAGAAGCGGATGACCAAGTCGGCGACCGCCAAACGCCAGCGAGAATCGAGAGGGACCCTTTGAGTCGGGCTCGGACCTCGGCCCAACCTGGCGGGAGTGCCTCCTTGCTTAAATCGAGGCGGAGATATTCGAGCTCCACGTCGAGCTCTTCCCAAAGCCCTCCCATGAAAGGAGGATCGAAGAGGTCCACAGAGAGTCTGTGACTATCACCAGGTATGGTCATGATCATCGAGGATTGCGGGAACACAGGCTCGCGGATCGGCGAGCTCGTCAAGGTGGAGCCCTCGAAATACCTCGGCCGGTGGCGGGAAGCGAGGCGGGAGAAAGAATAACGGTGGCAACAGCTGCGGGCCGACCTTGGCGGCGACCCGACACGAAGGCAGCGAGGCGAAGGTCCCAATGTTATGGAGCGGATCTACATTATTACCGGACGCCAATGGGGACAACGAGTCGTCATCGAAAAGCAAGCTCAAGGCCGGCCCCAGGAGTCGAAAAACAAGCGACTCGGGATGGTGAGGACATCGTGTTCTCCAAAGATGACCCGGTGCCCAAAATCATGCCCCACCAAGGCGCCATTACGATCAAGCCGTAGTGGGCAACAAGAACGTCCACCGGGTCTACATCGATATCGGTGCCTCCATCAGCATCATCTTCGAGTTATGCGGATAAACTTGAGTCGGAGGTATTGGTACACCCCGCCCTCCGATTCTGGAGCTTCACTCGGAGGCGGTTCAACCCGAATGTGTCATCACCCTTCCGATTACCGTAGGACGGGATCCCAGTCGATCGCCAAAGGCCATTAAGTTTTCCTAGTCCAAGCTCCCTCCGTACAACATCATCCTAGGAAGAGATTGGTCATGACGCCACTAAGGCCGTCTGTTGGTCTACCACCTGCCTTCAAGATACCCACCGGTGGGAGTGCTAACATCCGGGGTGACCAAACGGCAGCCAAAGAGTGCCTACGGGTCTCAACCCAAGATGCGGCCTCGCCTCAGGCATAGCAATTACAGAATCCCCAGAAGCTGCCACCTCGGGACGACCTGACTGAAGACCTCCAGCTATACGACGACGATCCCTCCAAAGTTGTCAAGGTCGGCCTCTAGGGCCCAGCTGATATTCGGCAGAGCGTCATGCAGCTTCTCAGGGAATACAGGGACGTGTTCGCATGGTCCCCGCTCGACATGACTGGGGTGTCACCCGAGCTCATAACTCATCGCCTCAACATTGACCCGGCCACAAAGCCAGTTCGGCAGAAGAAGAGGGTGTTTGCGGCAGAGCGCAACCAGGTCATAAGAGACGAGGTGACTCGACTCGAGGCGAGATCTTGTTCGAAGTCAGTACCCGACCGATAGCTAATCCGATCGTGGTCCAAAGCCGGGAGGGGGATGGCGCATGTGCGTCGACTACACCGACCTCAACAAACATTGCCCGAAGGACTGCTACCCCCTTCCCGACATCGACAAAAAAGTGGAGGCACTGGTGGGCCATGAGACCTTCACTTCCTAGATCTATACAAAGGTACCACCAAGTCCTAATGAACCGGAGGGCGCCCAAAGACGGCATTCATCACCGACTTGGTGTCTTTGCGTCTCGGAAGATGCCCTTGATGCGAAGAGCGGCTGGGCAACCTATCAAAGGATGGTGGGCGCCGTATTCAAAGATCACATTGGGCGGATCGTTGAGGTCTACGTTGGCGACATCGTGGTCAAGAGTAAAAAGCGGAGAGCGCCGACGACCTCGTAACTATCCTCCGGCTCCTCAAGTCGGCCAACCTCAAGCTCAACCCACGAGTGTACATTCATGGTAAGGACGGGTAAATTCACAGGATCTTTGGGTTTCTCGAAGGCACAAGGCAATCCGACCAAGGTGAAGACGTGCTCGACATGCAGTACCAAAACCATCCGTGAGGTCCACAAACTCACCGGATGCCTTGCCGCCCTCAGCAGATTCCTCTCTGTCGTGCCGAAAAACAGCTCCCCTTCTTCAAGATCTTGAGGAGAGCTCCAGACTTCGTCTGGCAGGAGGAACACCATGTCGCCTTCATGCAGCTGAAAAAGTATCTCGCCGACCTACCACCCCGATCGCCCAGAAGAAGGCGAACTCCTCTCTACTTGGCCGCCTCGGCGAGGCAATCAATGTATTGGTCGAGATGAGGTCGGACGACAACTCCCCATCTACTTCATCACCGAGCTCTCAAAGGACCGAGACGAGGTACACCACTCGAAAGGTAAGCAGCCATGGTGAGCGCCAAGCGGCGCCTCCGACCCTACTTCCAAGCTCACTCCGTCCAGGTGCTAACTGACTTACCCTTGAGACAAGTCTTGTCAAAGCCGGAGTCATCCGGACGTATAGCTAAGTGGGCACTGGAGCTCGGCGAGCACGACATCTTGTACTCCCCCAGACCGGCCATAAAAGGGCAAGCTCTCGCTGATTTCCTAGTGGAGGCCAAATTCACTGAGGTGGGCTCTACCAGTGAGGTCACTCCAACTCCCGCCCCCACAGCGGAGGAAGCTGTCCTTGCACCGCCCGATGGTTCTTTGGCGGATGTGCGTGGGCGAGCTTCATGCAAACAGGCAGCGGAGCGAGCATCCTCCCTCGGCCCGAAAAAAAGAAGTGACCTACGCCCTCCGGTTTACCTTCCCGACCACCAACAACGAGGTGGAGTACGAAGCGTTGATCTCAGGACTCCGCCTCGCAAAGGAATTGAAAGTGGACAAGGTCCAGATCTTGAGACTCCTGTGTCGTGTTAAACCGAGTCCTGGCGGATCACGAGGCCGATGAGGATCGGATGAAGCAATACCTCGAGAAGCGAAGGAGATGCGACCTCATTCAGTGCCGGTATTCATCGAATCCCACGAGGGGAAAATAGCCGGGCTGACGTCCTCAGCAAGTTAGCTGCGTCATCAACAAGTCCACCAGTGGAGGAGGTTCATTCCAGAAGCATCGTGGAGTCCCACGTCGGCATCATCACGAGATAGAGCCGGCTGGATGTCTCCATAAAGGCCTATCTCGGGAGACGGCGACTACCTCAAGATCGGCTCGAAGCCAAAAGATGATGGCGAAATCCGAAGTACCTCATGCGTGAGGGCGCTCTCTGGGAAGTCCTACCTTCAACCCTCCCGAGATGCCTCGGGCGGAGGAAGCCACTCGTGCTCAATGAAATTCACCGGGGTCTTGTGGAAGTCACATCGGGTCGTGAGCTCTCAAAGAAGACGCCGAGGTCGGGATATTCTTGGCCCACCCTTATTCAAGATCGGCCGAGCTCGTCAAAAGTGCCCGTGCGCTACCACTCACGGTCAGCTACCTCGAGACCGATCTAAGCGACTGCGAGTCCATGGCCTTTCATGCGGTGGGGATCGACATCGTTGGCCCATTCGACCGAGCTCCAGTGTCGGCCGATACTTAGTCGTCGCTGTGGATTACTTCACAAAATGGGTCGAGGTGAGCCACTTTCGAGCCTCACGAGGAAGATTCGAGACATTCGTGTAGAAGAACATAGTGCGCCGCTTGAGATACCGCACATTCGATCTCGGACAACGGCACCCGGTTCGTGGACGAAATTTCAAGGAATGGTGTGAAGAGCTCCGATCGAGCAACGTTTCACCTCGATCGCACACTCGCAAGAGAATGGCGGACCGAGGTGACGAACCGACGATGTGCGAGGATTGAAGAAGAGGCTAGACCGAGCCAAGGTGATTGGGCTGAAAATCTCCCCAAGTCCTCTGGTCCTCTGAGCGACACCTCGGACTTATGCGGAGAAACCCTTCGGTTTGGTCTACGGGACCGAGGCGTCATACCTATTTGAGATCGGCGCACCCCATGACTCTCCACTTGAGCAGTAGGGAGCGAGGAAGACTGCGTGCCAACCTTGATGCTCTCGAGGAGAAGCGAGCTCGCCTTCATAAGCGAAGCCAAGTACAAGGGCCAGTCGCACGGTACTACAACAAAAGGGTCAAAGCCTCCACACTCCAAGTAGGTGACCTCGTCCCCACGAAATAATGAAGCCGAGTGGAAAGGCGTCTTAATGTGGATCCGACATGGGAAGGCCCATACCGCGTTCACGAGGACTTGACAAGGGCTTACAAGCTAGCTCACCTATCCGTGCACTTATCCCCGAACACGCATATCACTCATTTAAGGAGGTACTTTACATAGCTTCGATTTCAGATCAGCATCATGTTAGTCCCTTTATCGTTTTGCCAAAATACGATGTTGATTGCATATTCAATAAAACATTTGTTTTTGTAATGAATATTTCACTTCGTCTCATATCTATGTGAACATCCATTTGGATACACCACAATTATCCTTCACAAGGGGACGCCCTTACGAAGATGAAAAACCCACTAAGTAGGGTACTCACTAAGCGCGCGCCGCACTCACAGATTACTCATTAAATTGAACGTCTAAGTGCAAGGCATACAGGCAACTCATTAAATTGAACGTCTACATGCAAGCATACAGATCATTCATTAAGTTGAAGTATCTACATGCAAGACATCCAGATCGGATCTCGTCAAATTATACCCCTTTATTTGGGAAGATATACACTTCTGTATACAGTCTAAATACATTTACGACCAAAACGAAGTCCTAAGCTATGTTTGTACCTCTCAATGGGGAAAACATACACTTCGAAACGAGTCTAAATACATTTACGACTACATACTAAGTCCTAAGCTATATACAAACTCATTTGGGCCTCCGAGCTCACTTTCGCCAGTCTTCTTGGCTGCACGATCTGAACAAAATCACCATTTCGACGATGTACACAGGAATGAACTCGGTGCCTTGACCCGGTCGATGAGGCCGGCCCCCATGACCTACTCTGGAAGCTCTTGGCGCGTGCCCGAGAGACACCCGACCAAGAGGAGACTACGGTACCCCGCTGGCTGCTCGGGACACTCAGTAGCGGCCTCGGGGTCACCCCAGGCACAGAAAGGATGAACTCCACCCCAAGGCTTGTCGCCCGACCCAGTGCGACCACGCCCGACCTGCTCTCCTTCCTCGGACTGGAGCACGGGCGAGGTCCCGCCCTTTGAAAGTGGGCGGGCCAAACAATCGAGCACCGGCATGATCAAGATAGCCGTCTCCCACCCCGGGCGCTCTAACGCTTGGGCGGCTACAGGCTCGTTGCGAGGTGGGGCGGCGTCGTTGCGCTGAGTTCGTGCACGGACATACTCCACGATGGGTCGAGGCGATCTTTAAAGCTCTTGCTATTAGGCCCTCCTCGTCGCCCGGCACCATGCCCCGGCGGCAAGCTCGCGACTCGGTCGCCGGCTTCGATATGGTGACCCGCTGATTGGCGGATCACCTTCTCATATTCGGTATGCTCGCCGAGATCCGATCCGGCTTCTCCGTCGTCGCTTGAGCTGCTCTTCGCATTATGTCGAGCGCCCGTGAATCACGTCGGCGAGATAATCCCGCCCGGGCTCCAGCCGGCGATCCTTAGCTTAAGAGCCTTGTTTTCAGCCCGAGCGAACCAATTCGCGATCGGTCTCATGCAACTTCCCTTTCGATTCGGCCGACGATGCGGTGACATCCATCTTGGCGAACCTAGGTCGATTCGGCGGACCGACTCCTCGATGTGTCACCTCTTCATCCTTCTCGGCGAGCACCTCGAGACTTCTTTCGGCTTTGTCGGTCGTGATCAAGTCCGATGTATTGATGAAGTCTAAAAATAAACAAGATAATACACATTTCAAAATGTTGTGTTTATTACTCAAACAGTGGAAATTATTACAAGGCTCGGGATCCTATCGACCCGCGATTCGACCTATTACATCAGTCCATTGACCTCGGAGCTTGTTGCGGACCGCCGACCTCCTGCCGCCCTGCTGCTGCTCCTGCGGTGGCCCTCCACCGGAAGCTCCGATACCTCCTCCTCCTCCTCCTCTCCTCCTCTTCACCTTCGCCCGCGCCTCGGCAAGTGGCTCCCAAGCTCGGGATCTTCATCCTCCTTGCCTTTGGCGGCGACCTCGGCCGTCGAAGGGTCGAGCTGGACGCCTGAGGCCTCAAGGCCGGGAAGGAGCCAACCCGGATATCACCGGGCGTAAGCCTGTTCGGCTCTCGGAGGTCGACCTCGGTCCGGCCATGCTTGACCTTGTCGGTCGGGCATGGCGGCCGCCGCCTCTCCGGTGGTGACACCACCTTTGGCTTAGTACGGCGGCGGTCGGCAATAAAAGCGAGAAACTCTCCGACTCGATGAGCTGCTGGAAAGGCCCTCGGCAAGGGTCACGATCGCCACCTAGCACCCTCTCGTCCATGAGCTCCTTCCCGCCCGGCCACCTCGCCATGAACCTCTTGAGCTCCCCAGGCGCCTCCGGTGCCCAAGCCCTCTTCAGGCGGCCTCGGCAGCCCTCCGGCCTCGGCCGCCCGCCCGCGGCGGCGGCGGTATCGGCATCCGCCCGCGCGCGGCAAGCTCCGCTCGGCGCCTCATCGGGCTGAGCTCGGCGACCAGCCCGGTGGCGGTCAGCTCCTCGGCGACAGCTGCGGGCCCCATCAACGAGCTCCACCCAAAAAAAAGCGGCACTAGTTAATACGGATCGCAGGCGGACAAATCCAAATGTGGAAGAACTTTTGTACCTCGGGGAGGTGCGCGGCTTGAGGCGGTACCCGAACTCGAGGTGGCCCGAGGCCGTGACTCCGATCCGGTGGACCCCTTTGAGGCCCGTCATCAGTTGGCTCATATTGTCGACCTTCCGGACCCTTGGTAGGTCTGCCGCCTTCTTCTTCGCGAGCTCCATGCTCGGCGATCGTGAGCCTCCTCTTGCCCGTCGGCTTCACCGCATGCGGAAGAAAGTCGTGTTAGCACAAAGCAAAATCGGGCGATATAAGGACTAAGAAGATGGGATGCCTCACCCCGTCGGACCCGATCCGACACTCGGCCCGGCCTTCTTGGTCATCTCGGTGAAAATTATGGATAAAATCTCACCAAGGCTGCTCGGCACCTCCTCCATGTGGCCCGAGGCTTGATTTCGGTCCGTCATCGCATCGAGGCCTACTCATACCTCGGATGCCCTCGGTCAGGAAGAAATATCTATTACGCGATGGGACACTTTAGATGGGACCGCTACCTTAAATTTCAGCCGAGAGACAGATAGTACACTCCTCCTATGGTCTTGACACTAAAAAAGCGCATCAATACCTCGAAGGAGAACTCCTCGGCAATGCCATAGCAGGAGAGCCCTAGCCCCACCACCGACCTAATGGAATTCGAGGTCAATTGACAAATGGGGATCTGAAAATACTCTTGAAAGCTAAGAAAAATTGGGGCCAGAGGATACCTAAGACCCGCCCTCAAACTATCTACATATATGGTAATAAATCCCTCCGGATGGGCCATCGCCCTATCATCCGGCTGCGGCAGGCACCACCACGCCTCCTCCGGGATCCGGTATTCCTTTACCACTTCAAAAAGCTCCTCCAGTGTCAAGCTCGACCTCGCCACGCCCACCCTAAGTCCGTCCCATACCGATAATCTTGGTGGAACCACAGGACTAAGTCCTATGGACTTACCAGCGATTATAGCACATGTAGTCCTTTACATCGGGAGCAGACGGTCGAGAACCCGAGGCGTAACAGAACTTTCGGGCGAGAAGGCGGAGAAGAAGATGAAGAAAACATACTTACTTTTCACGGAATATATGGCTCCTTCACGAGATCGGGAAGAAGTCGGAAAATTTCTCGAATTTTATCTCGAAACAAAGCGTCGAAGAGGAAAGTGAGCGATTGCCTCATTTGGGCTATTTATAGGACAAAGGCGCCTAAAACTGCCGGTTCAACTTTCACACGTGCTACCCGCGATTGGATGTGGATGTCACGCAAGCATGATTGAGCGCCCAATTGCCGCTGGCGCGTATGATGTACTCTACGGTAAAGCAGGCCTTGATCGATCATGTGATGATTACGTTGACTTTAGACGGCCGGACCTCGGACTTCCTCCAAGCGATCCACGCAGGCCGACCTCGGCTTTCCTCAAAGCGATCACTCGAGTCGGACCTCGGCGTCCGCCAGCGGGCATCGCCTCACAAGAACATCCCCATCCGGCTCGGACCTCGGCGTCCTCCAAGTCGGCGCCGCTCATGCCACACCTCGGCATCCCTAGGAGGACGGCGCCACTCGGGGCGCACCTCGTCATCCCTACCAGTCGCCCGCTCGGGTTGGACCTTGGCGTTCTCGAGAAGAGTGGTGCCGCTCGGGCGGATCTCGGTGTAACCCACACAGGGTCGTATCCGGTCGGACTTGACTTCTTTTGCGAACACCTTTGCCGAGCGACGAGCGACTCCACCTCGGTCCCCAACAACCGACGCACGCCAAGAACGCCAAACCATCTACCTCGGTTGAATCCATGCGAACCGTTCAAATCGACACCAAAGAAAAAGACAACACCCGACAACAACCTCGATTGAGCAACATCCCACCGGCAAAGCGCGTTATTCGCCTCCCGGCATGGTTGTTACTCGACTATTCGGGAGGGGCTATGATGGGATATGGCCCAACCGCTCGGGCCACTGCCAGCCCAAACAAGTGGGCACGACATCACGACCGAGCCCACGCGGTTAAGCGAAAGGGCGGCCAGCCTCGAACCCTAAATTCGCTCCGCCTCCTCATTGGTCACGAGGCACCGCCTACATGGAAAGCGAGGGCCCCACGCCAAGGAAGAGTCTCTATCGCCGGAAGAGTCCTACATGGAAGAGGGATAGAACACGTCTTTAGGGGTCTCGGATATGTATAAGGGGTCTCGGATATGTATAAATAGAAGGAAAATTGACAGTAGAAGGGTTGGCAACTTATTGAATGCTAAGAGCTTGTAACTACACTCACTGTACTTAAATCATAGTGAAAGTATTGAGGAATCACTCCTCCGTGGACGTAGATCTCATTAACGATCGAACCACGTAAAAGCCTTGGTGTTCTTTATTGCTTTACATAAATCTCGCATACTCACGTAACTAGATTTATCAGAATCCGTTCATGTATTTTTGAACTAAATCATAAATCATTTATCTTTATAGATTAATATTCACGAATATATATATATATATATATATATATATATATATATATTTATATATATATATATAGTTGGATTAGATGGTATTATGTCCTTTCATAGAACGTAATACTTGATATAAATCATACATTTTGACAGCCTAAATAAATAACATGTGACGGCCCCTTTTCACATTTTTTTTAATGTTCGGCAAAATGAAAAGAGATAAAACAACCTCCTCCTTCTCATGTAAATAATGGTTTAAAAAGTAGTATCATGTATATTTTAATATTTTTTCAGTATAAATGATAATTTTCTTTAATATAAATGATACGTTCAAATTATATTTAAAAAATAAATGATATTTTTTTAATATATGATATTTTTTTTAACAATAAATAATATTTTGTCCGTCCACACAGTGCAGAGGGATATACAATTTTTTTTGTATTGGTTTAATTTGAATTAGAATTGTGGCGCAATCTATTCTGCAGCCTATATCATAACAATTGCGCCGTCTCTCTTCCCGGGTAAACAATCCTGCTTATTCATTATCATCTTTAACTACACAAATGAGTATCAAAACTATCATGTAAAGAGATAGAGAGAACTTAATTTAGTATAGTGAGAACTATTATATATGGTAAAATTATAAACTAATTATAATGTTGATAGAGCCGGATGTTAATTAAATAATATTTTAGGCTTTTAGCATTCAAAATCAATATTAGAATACAATTCCCTTACAACATTCACTTATATTTTCTTAGGAGAGGTTCACCTAGATATATCTATCGTGAATACTACTTAATTTGCCTACAAGTGATGTGGAAGTCTGACATGTATAATTAACTACTTGTTTCATATTTAGCTTTTGAGTTTCAGTCAAGTTGATTTTTTATTTTTTATTTTACAGCTTATAACTATTTTTAATTTGTTTACAATATATGTTAATTATAGTGGCTGAAATTTGTCCAGCCGAACTAATGTTAACTATTAGCCCATTAGGCTGGCAATCATACAATTCAGCCCAATACAGAGCTAAACAAGTCCAATACTTACTATTGGGCCATTAAGCCCACTGAAGGGCCCAGGAGCGACAACTGAAGCCAATCACGTTGAGATGAATGAGGCAATATTTCCTTCCATAATGGTAGAATTCTACCTCTAGAGCCCCAATGACTATGAGCTCAATTCAATTGATTAAGATTTAGTAAATATGAAACAAAGATTAAGAATCGAGTTTTAACAATAGCAATGTGAAAGTTTCACCCTCTTTAGAGTAGCTCTTCGTGAACAGTATGCAAAGGTCATAGCTCATAGTTACTTAGTCACTGAATTACCGTGATTTATCCTATCACATTCTTATGAGGTTGGGGTATAGTGTTGTCCCGATGAGAGAACTTCCCCTTTTAGGACAATAATTCTACCTCTAGATTAAGTAGGATATGTATATTCTTTTACTATCAGCTTTATGATTATTTCTATTATTACGTTAATTTTTTGTTTTTAGTGTTATTCTTAGAACTTGTGCATATTTTGATTTTTTTTACTATTAAAATAGTTATTGAAGATTCTAGATGATTATTTCAATTTTCAAATTTATAGTTATTACTAATTAAATTTTTTTATATACAAAATTAAAAAGATAACATCGATAGAATTTCATTAAGTAGCATTGGCATATCGATATATTCAACATATTCGCGGTATATATATATGACTAGTTGTGATAGTTTAATATGACATATCGAATTTCATTACCAACAACACCACAGTAGACATCATATCCTTTTCTTGAATAAACATACACTGTTATGATCGTACAATATATACAGTATGACATGAAAAACGTAACACATGGATCCAACCAATCTTTTATTAAACAAATTTAGAGCAATCTTGAAATACGTATTAACGTTTAGGACCACGGCCACGTGTCAGCTAATTAGTGAATTCGTGCTATGTTTGTCCAAATGTGGGATACATAACTTGATAGATCGTCCTTTCCAGATGTGGTTGGTGGTTTGCGTGTGCTCGTATAAATATATATGTATAAATAAATAAATAAATAAATAAATGAACAATACACACACACACACACAACATTCTGTAATTTTTAGGAGTAAATTACAAGTGCAAGACCATTTTTGGTTCATTTCCAATAAAATCTTTCCAACTTTTTACTGTTTTTATAATAATTTAAATCGTATTTATTGTGTTTTTTCCATTGGAAATATTCTATTTTACCTTTTCACTTTTCTATGAAAAGTACCTCATATATTCCAACTTCTTGCAACTTTATGTTAGCACTGATATCAACACTTGTTCGATATACAAATTATTTTACAGTAGAATCAGGTACCAGGATTTAATAAAAATTGGGTAACCAATTATTATGTACGTCTTTATTAATTTATTTTTCTCCCTTCTTAAATTGTCTTTATTTTTTTATGTATTATTTACTGTATTAGAGAGACTCTTAAATAATATTCATAGACCATTTTATTTGTACTATGAAACTAACAAGCTTTGTCAATAATTTACTAATTGAATGTAAATTGTAAAGTGCGTAGAATTAAAAGGTATATATAGCAGAAAAGCTTATAGGGGTACTTAATTTGGTGTCACCTCATTTATCACATCAAATTTGGAGTGAGTCGTACCTAAATTTGGCTCTAGGTTCGGTGTATTCGACGTGGTTTATAATTTAAATTGTTTTAGGATCTTAATTTTTTGAACCAACCTAATTATATATTGATAAACTATATATCACATAACTTTCTTCTTAAAAGCTTATAAGGTTTAAAATATATTATAAAATATTTCAAAGAACATTTGAATCGAGCCAAAACATCATCATAGTACGTGACTACTTACTAGTAAGGACTGATATTATATATATGCAACACAACCATTTATGAATATTTACTGTGAGCACCACATACATGTAGTCTATGTTAGTATTTTTCTTTTTCTTTTCTTTTTAATAACATTATGACCTTATAAATCATGAAATTTACATATTGCTTTAAATCAAAGCATATTTTTGCTATTTTCTCTTTAACTTCAAAGAGAAGAATAAAATTAATAAATTTACCCTTTACTTTTATGTAATTTTAAATTAATGATATAGGTCATAATTTATGAAATATGAGATAGAAAAATTGTAACATGGTTGCATGTCATCGGTGTTTATAGTAGATGCTCATAAATGTATGTAATAGGGATGTCAATAGGTGATTTTTACCCGGATCGATCCGGAACCGCTCAAAACCTATTTAATTATAAAGCAACGGTTCTGGTTCCAGACCCGCTTTAGACCCGAACCGTTTAGATCCATAGTTTGATGGTCCGATCCGGTCCGGTCCGGATCTGGTTCTGGTCTAGAACCAGAATCAATACTTATTTATTGGTTACGGTCAAGGTAAAACTCGTCATTGACAAACCTAAGTTTAAATAGGCTTGTCGATGAAATTGGTTTATCATATCGATTCGAAATCACTCATAACCCATTAAATTATAAAGCAACGATTTGATTCCGTTCGGTTCTTGTTCGGTTACAGTCGGTTTCGATTCCGAGACCGCTCAAATCCGGATCGCTTAAGACCCATAGTTGATGGTTCGGGTCCGGTTCGGATCTAATGGGTCGGTTCCAGAACCATTACTTATTATTGGTTCTGGTTCGGATAAAACTCACTCATTGACATCCATAGTATGTAGCATATCAATACTATATTACTAGTTAGGATAACTAAAATTAAAAGAATGATATTTTTATATGTTTATGTTCTTCATAAGCAATTTAGTTACATCATAAGCCTCTCTTATTTCATAAGATTTTACTTAGTTGGTTTGCAAGAATCTTTTCAATTAATAAGATGTGATGCAAAAAATTGCAAAGAAGAAGATGAAAAAAAAATACATTATAACACATTCATAATGAAATATATGAAACAATTATAATAGTAATAAGTAGAGTACCATCGATCAACTTCGTTAGTATGAATAGAGACGATGACCCACCCCATGAGTTGTTTTGTCCAACCCGTTGACATGTTTGCAACATGAACGAACACATCCACTATGTTTTATTTTTGAGATATTTAAACTTAATTTTATATTTTTTAAATACAGATAGTATACTGCAATTATACCTATTGTATGTGTGTATATGATATATATATAATGAATTATTAATATGTATTAGATCTAACTAGTAAGCAGATAATTATATTTCGAAAATTTAAATCTTGAATAATTTTTGTTTACAAGAAAAATATCAAAAATTGTTCACATCATCTTTTAAAGCGTTTATACCCAAGTCGATTTTTCTCATTATATGTATAATAAGATCATCTACATCTAATTAGTGAATAACCACAATAACAATAACATTTTCAACAATGACTACTCCTAGTTCTTTTTAAGTGTAACTTGTCGTTAAATCGTACAAACTAAGGAAATATGTAAATTTATCTTTGTAATCTCATTAATTATCATGATAAATGTATTTATATAACTAATTATCAAATTTCAAGAGTATTAAATAAGGGTAAATAGAAATCGTTATAATTTTACTTTCAAATTACAAACTAGAACACTTGTTAAAAAATAAGAAAAAAATGCTAACAGAACATTTAAAAAAGAACTGAGAGAGTAGACAAAAACTTGTGCACGCGCGCGCTTACGCGACGCCAAGTTTTGTTATTTATTTTATTATTTTATATTTTGTTTATTAATTCATAATTAAGGTTTATTAATTCATAATTAGGGTTTATTAATTCAAAATTAGGGTTTATTATTTCTAATTAGGGTTTATTAATTCAAAATTAGGGTTTATTATTCAAAATTAGGGTTTATTAATTAATAATTAGAGTTTATTAATTCAAAGTTAGGGTTTATTAATTCATAATTAGGGTTTATTATTCAAAATTAGGGTTTATTATTTTCAATTAGGGTTTATTAATTCAAAATTAGGGTTTATTAATTCCAAATAGGGTTTATTAATTCAAAATTAGGGTTTATTTTATTATTATTCAAAATTAAAATTTATTAATTCAAAATTAAGATATATTAATTTAAAATTATATTTATTAATTTACAATTAAAGTTTATTAAATTAATTAATTAATTAAGATTAATTAACTAATTAATTAAACAAGATGGTCTCCTTTGTGCTTGTGGCCAGCAGAGACCACCGAGAGAGTAAATTATTATCCGTAATAGATTGCAACACCCTCCTTCATTTCGACATTTTTTACTTCTTCATAAAAGCGAAGTCGTTTAACATCGAAAAGAGTCAGTGGAGTCGCTATTAATTAAAACGACATCGGTGTTAAATTGCTAGGCGGTTAAAGATAGCGTATTTATTCGCAATTGCCCTTGAAATATAATATTTAAAAGAGATAATTCTAATGAAATCTCAATATCCGGACGATATTACAAATTAGGCAAAATTTTTAAGCGTTTTACTAATATCCAAAGTTTTGATTTGTGTATATTTGTCACTCCTAGTTTTTTGCATTAGATTAAAACTGAGATTTAGCCAAAATTTAAAAATGGATTGAGGATTTCTATCGGTTTGAATTTGAATTTTGGACATTCGACGACAAAATTGACAATATTAGAAGACAATCCAAATAATGAGCTTCAAAAACTATCAATCAATTGTGAGTTCCGACATCCATGAATGTCTAGATATTAGCTCCAAACTCGTGTTAAAAATTAAGAGAAATAAATTTAATACAAATTAAACGATTATAACATTTTATTCAAACTTAAAAATTTTGGTCTACTTTATAACAAGATTAAAACTTATGATTTAAATAACAATTATTTATATTTGAAATTTTCAAGGAGGAAAATTGTACCAAGGCTAATTAGCTAAGGTTGCATAGGTGTCCTTTATCAAGGAAAGAGGGGTGACATTAAGGTTCGCTACTTTTGATGTTGGCTAGACATAGAGTAGAGGGATTTGTAGAAGAATTTGTGTGTACTATAAAAAATTATTTTCTTACCGTCCTTTATGTACGAAATAATTAAATAACATTTAACTACTATTAATATTTTATTACAAAAGGACTTCATTTTTTGGAATTCATGCAATTTGTCTTCTCTAGTTGGAGCAAAAGAGGAACACTTAATGAACAAGTTTCTTTTCTTTATTTGACTTTTTCCTTTTTATTATATGCCAAATTGACAAAAGCATTTTATATTTTCGATTTGTGCTAATTATTTTGGGATCCAATATCGACATTTGTAATTTAACTCATTAATTAAATGAAGAGCTTGATGACACGCACATCTAGTTTCGCTTGATGACAACGAGTAAATATTGTGTTATTATTAATATAATTAATCCTAAATAAAATTGGGGAGAGGGTTGTCATTTTACTCTCAAGTAATTTAAAAGTATTAATTATTTCAGGGTCATAGTTTCTTTATTTTCACTAGAAAATTTCAAATATGGGTTTCAGGCAACTGCGTTGTGCGAGTTTTACAATAATTAAAATTTAAAATTGATCAATTTTTTTATTAGTTCTTATGTTCTTTTTTTTAAATATTGAAAGTTGTAAGTTTTTTGGTGAAGAAATTACGAGACTGTTTGTCGGAATCATGAACCTATAGCTGAAAAATGCCCCAGTTATTAGTTTTTTGGTGAAGAAATTACGAGACTGTTTGTTGGAATCATAACTAGTGTACCAGCTTTACGATGATGCACGTGGATATGGTGGTATCCCGGCCCGCCCAATAAATATGGAACAATTTATAGTTATTAATAATACAATGACACAATTTAACTTTTATTGTTTATAAACTTTTCTACTTTTCTTTTATTCTTATAACATTAGATAAAACATACTTTTATCTAGTAATATATACTAAATAAAACATATATTGATTATATATATAGACTATACATATATATTTTGAAAATATAAGTTTCATATATATAATAACATATACTATTATCTACTATTTAACATAATTCCTAATACTTATATATGTACCTAAAATTATTTATTTATTTTAATCTCATAACTTAAATAGATAAGTACTATATATATATATATATATATATATATTTCCTAAAATAATTAATAATATTTCAATAAATATATATTCTAAAAATATATAAATTGATTAATCATTAACTTAATCTATACAAAAATACACCAATCAATTAATAATAGTTTATACAGAGAAGTTTAAAATGAAATCGTGAGTAAATAACAATGTATAGTTAACGAAAGCAAATGTGAATGAGTGATGCAATTTGCAAGTAATCCAAGATTGTGAATAGCCCTAAAGTGAATTGTGTGAAAACAAATGTGAGAGATTCGGTATGATAACCTATGGAAGAATAATCTCTAGTATGGTCTAATAATACTATGGATGAATGTTCTTTATCTTCATATCTCACACTCAACTTATCATCGTTGAACTTAGACTCGATCGATCGACAGACCGCGATCGATTATAACGTCTGCATGCATCGACTTTCTACTTTACCTTAATGTTTCTAAGTACATGAGCGAAAAAATCTTTCTATTCCACCACATTCGTAGATATTTTAGTCTCGGCTACATCTTGTTGATGACATTACTGTTATCACGAGTTCAACGACATATATAGTCATACTCTTGATAAGGCTCATGAAATCTATTTTTTTTTGTTAGTGTATTCCCCCCTCCCGATACACCGACACCGCGTTCAAGACAATCTATATATTAAATTAAAGGTCTTTTCATGATATTTTATTTAAGATGCATATTTCGTACTTTATCCATAACGAAATTACTTTAAAATGGGTAAACATTTCTATCTGTACAAAATGACAAAAAAAATGAAAAGTTAAATAATTCCAAATAGGTATCGCCTGTAAATTTCAATATAATCGGCTCTAGCATAACTAATTTTAATTTTCGTGCTATTTGTTGGATAAGAATTTTTTTTTAATGCTTACATATAATCCGTAGATGTACTTTGAATTTCATAGTTAAATGGCAATATTTGGTAGTGTGCTCATATATAGTTAAATATTTAATATTCAATTAGTTCAGTAAACAGATTATTTAATATTGAGTTAGTTCAGTTTGTTTAGAGAGATAACACAATTGGCGGCACATTAAAAATACTCAATTATTTATTATTGCCTTTTTGAGTTGCAATTTTTTTAAGAGGCAAGTATATATTGTTTTGTAAGGGTCCAAGTATATATTGTTAATGTTGAATTAGTTCAATATTTTTAAGAGAACAAAAGGCGGCGGTTTTGTATGAGATTAGTGGGCGCTGGCTAGGGGTGTCTAAACGGTTTTAGGTTTTCGGTTAGAACCGAAACCGAACCGAAATCGACAAATTCGGTTAACCAAAAACCGAAAAATTTGGTTATCGGTTCGGTTTCGGTTCCAGAGTTGAAAAAAAAATTCGGTTATTGGTTAACCGATAACCGAACGGTTCGGAACCGAAAAACCGTTTTTATTTTAATTATTATTTCAATTACTAATTAATTAATTAAAATTATAAAAATCAATTTTTAATTATTACTTTATTAATTATTGTTAAATATTTTATCTATTTTAATAAGTTTCAGTTTTAATTATTATTTTATTTGTTTTATTATTAGTTAATTTGAATTCGGTTTTGGTTAATCGAAAACCGAACCACCGAACCGATCGGTTTCGGTTAACCAAAATTTAAAGCGGTTCGGTTTGGTTTCACTTTTCGGAGAAATTCGGTTCGGTTAACCGAAAAATTCGATTCGATTAACCGAAATCGAACCGTTAGACACCCCTAGCGCTGGCTTTGTAGAAATTTGATTAGATCATTAATTTCCAATTTTACCCTTCAAATTGAATTTATTTACCAAGTGTTTTGTTTTAATGTATATATATATATATATTAGAAATATCTCACGCATGATTATGACTAGCCATCCCATAACTAGAGAAACAACTTACTCATTTACTTTAGAATATTACATATGTTATATATACTATTACACAATACGTACTTTAGAATATAAGAAGCATATTGCATTTGACATCACTGCACGCACACACACACACACACATATATATATATATATAGGAATGAGATCAAATATAAATCAATATTAAATTATAAAATAAGAACCATCTTCAACCTTGATTCGTGAATATCTACGGTGAATTCATCACCTTACTTGATGGTTTCAAACGCATGGGTTCGAATCCCATGAGAAGCGAATTTTAAATTTTCGAATTGAGACACTACATGGCGAATTCGGGCGCTTTCTCAGTGAATCGAGACGATTTGAAGTTTGTAGTTTATAGGTTAATGATGATTTTACAATAATCACTATATATATATATATATATATATATATATATATATATATATATATATATATAATTTCATTGAAAATGAAGCTATAAAATTATTCTCACAATTTATTTCACAAGAATTAGAAAAAGGGCATGATATTACAACAAGTAAAATTATCCTATAATATTAAGATTAGAAAAACTAGGATTAATAGGAGCGATATTACAAAGGCAAAAGTAAATTATGTTTGTAAAATAAAAATAAAGTTACGAAATTACAATTAGAACAAAAATTGAGAGTATAGTGCGAGAAGATGTAGAAGAATTTAGAAAACAAATTAATGAAATGCTAAAAGCAGGATTAGTTAGACATTGAGAAAATTCTCATAGATCTACGGTTTTATAGTAAGAAATCATTCGAGAATAAAAAGAAAAACCTAGGATAGTATACAATTATAAAAGATTAAATGACAATTGTGAAGATAATGGTTATAATATACCAAATAAAGAAACTTTGATAGCACTTATACAAAATAAAGATATTTAGTAAATTTGATTTAAAAAGCGGATATAATCAGTTAAAATTAGAAGAATGGTTTAAACCATGGACTGCTTTTACTTGTCCAGAAGGACAATTTGAATGGAATGTATTAAGTTTTGGGTTAAAAAATGCTCCTGCTATCTTTCAAAGATTTATGGATAATATATTTTTAAAATATAAATTTTGTCTAGTATATATTGATTATATATTATAGCAAGCAATAATTTAAAAGAACATGAAGAACATTTAAACATTATATTTAAGGAAATTGAAAAGAATGGTATAGTAATCAGTAAAAGAAAAATGGAATTATTTAAAAGAAAAATTTCATTTTTAGGATTAGAAATTGGAAATGGAAAAATAGAATTACAACCCCATATTGCTACTAAAATTTTAGAATTTCCAAATAAATTAACAAATTTAAAACAAATACAATCATTTTTAGGATTAGTAAATTATGCTAGAAAGTTTGTTCCAAATCTTAGTAAATTAATGGGTCCATTATATAGTAAAACTACTAAAAATGGTCAACGACATTTTAATATAGAAGATGAAAAACTTATCCAAAAAATTAAAAATGGAATAAAAAATATTAAACCTTTAGAATTACCTACAAGTGATAGTTATATAATTATTCAATGTGATGGATGTAAAGAAGGATGTGGAGCAGTATTAATTTGTAAACCCCATAAATTTAGTCCAAAATTTGAAGAAATAATAGCTGATTATGCTAGTGGAAATTTTAATAAAACAGGTTTAAATTGGACATATTTAGATAATGAAATACAAGCATTAATAAATTCTTTAGAAAAAATTAAAATATGGTTAAAAAATGAATTCACTGTCAGGACAGATTGTGAAGCTATTGTAAAATTTATTAATAATGCAAATAGTAAAAAATTTAATAAGAAGATGGATAAATTTACAACAAATAATTCAAGGAAACAATCATAGAGTAAAATTTGAACATATAAAAGGTAAATATAATAATATTGTTGACCTATTATCTAGAAAGATAAATCGTCTTTTTTATGCAGGAAATGGATAGAAAAATTATAAAGCTTTCAAAAGGAAAAGAGAAAATTACACAGCCCGAAGTCTCTAAGACCAAAAGGGAAGAAAAACTATCTGATTCGAATCGAGAGAAACTATCCAATGGATATTTCTTCAGACGAAGAAATCAAAAGTGTTACACAGTTCTCCAGACTAAGAGAATCCAAAGATTACAAAGATGAAATTCAATTTGGAACAATAACTTTAAAAAAATGCTCAAATCACGCCACGTGATTCGAGCAATTACAAAGGTTACACAGAGACAACAGATTATCCTTGATAATCTATGTCATATTCAAACATTGCCAAAAGCTACAGCTTTTAAACTCCAAATTTTAAATGCTCGGCATTTTACTTTTCGAACAAAATCAAAACCGAGCAACTCCAAAAGTTTACACATTATGTTATTTTCGGAGGACAAAATTGGAGTTTTCATAATTTTAATCTTGTTGAAAATATATTAATTGTTCTAAACCTCTTTGGAAAGGTTATTACAGTTTTTCAGAAGCATTATCAAATGCTAGAGAAGCCTTTGGTTTACAAGAATTTTCTATTGAACCAGAAGAGGTCAAAAGTTTTGCTCAGATTGCACAAGAAAACTCAAGTAGTGTGATAAACATCAGTCTTCTTTGTTAAAAAATTATGAATCACAACTTGTGGATTTTGAAAAGAAAACTTCTGATCTAAACAATCAATTGAAAAACTTACAAAATGATTGTAATTTCAAAGATCAGACGATCTCGGTCATGGAATCAACTATTACAAAGTTGAATCAAAAAATTGATTTTTTGAAAACCAAAACCCAGTATGTTCCACCTCCAAGAAGTTTTGAAAATTTTAAAACTAGAATTCTTGATACTCCTTGGAGAAACAATGGAACCGATCTAGAAATTGTTCATGACCTTGAGGAAATTATTTCTACAAAAGTTTTGAGGATTTCTCAAATTCTTGTTAATGTACAAAAGAAACTTGTTGAAATTTATTTCAATGAGTTAAACACAAAGGCGTAAAAATTATACAAAGGCCTGATGTTTATGAATTTATACAGAAAGAAGAACTATTAACTAATGAACAGATCAGAATTCCTGGCCTTCTGTTTCTACAGATTGATTTAGACAAGACCGACATGCCAGATGAAATAATAATCATTTTTTATCATAATGGTATGATTGATTTTATGGAATTCAGCTATGCAGAAAAGACAGAAGACCTAATGAACAAAATGGGAGAAAAATTTCTATTGACAGCTGGCAATATGTCATCCTTATCTTCCAAACCAAAGGTCTACTGCAAAATTCTAGCTTCTCTTCCAGAAGCTACATCTCATAGTTATCGTCCGGTCAGAAAAAGAATATACTTGACAGACATTGAATATTTTGGACGATATCTTCAGACCAGATTTAAAAAGAGGGAACCAGATCATTTTACATTTCAGTATTCTGAAGAACAAATTAATATATTTCAGAAGTCTGAAAACATCCCTAAATTTGAATTATGGATGAAGTACAAAGTTGCAGCTGAAGGACATTATTTACAAATATGGGTAACATCAAATTGGAATATGTTCCTTCCTTTCAGCGGAGAAGGTGATAGCCTTACAGATGAAGAAAATGATATCATCAATACAGATAAAGAAGAAGAAGACATTGATGATTCTCAAAGCTGCGACACAATTTCAGAAACTCATAGAGATTTCTGAAGATTAGACAGATGGGCAACAATTATTAAGTTGTAACTGTTCTTCTTTTGTAGTTTTATGTTTTTTCCTGTTTTTCTTTTACACGTATAGGAATGTTGATAGGATGATAAAAAAATATACTAAAGCATTATTAAGATGCTTGATAGATTAGGTAAATGTCTCTGTAAAGTAAGATGTAACGTCTCTTTAATTTGATAGAATAAGTATGATGTTTTTAGATAGGTATGATGTCTTTTTAGAATTAGTGGATAGCACCATATATTTGTCTATAAATAGGCAATCCTTCCATTGTAAAAACAATCAGAAATCCTTCAAGCAATAAACCCTGAACTTTCGAAAATAAAACATGTGTTGTTAAGTTTTCACCTTCTTACTCTTTTACCAATCATAAATTCTATACCAATCCTTAGAGCTACATAATATATCCCATTTCATATTAAAAATAAAAATAAAATCCTTCAATTCATTTGAACATATTGTGCGGAAGCGAAGTCTCTCTCTGCTTTCTTAATCATAAGAGTTATGTGAGCTCTATCGGTATATTTTCTTTATGTGGTTTAATGTGTAACTGAAAAACACACCTACCCCTTTATGGTATCGAGCTACAAAACTTCGAGGCCTAAAAGAGTAGGGACAGCTTAACGTGTTAGGCAACATGATGTTGTAAGTCCTCTTTGTTGTTAAGAACCCGCCTAGGTGCGGGATTAAGATGTTTTTAGTAATGATATTATATTAGTACGTAAAGTTGATTTTGAGAAACTCTTAAACCATATATATGTATATTATGTTGTTTTTAATAAAATGAGATATGTTTAATCATAAGAATAAGGATGGTATTTAAATTTATGAGAAGTATTAGAGTAAGAAATTTTTAATAATTGATCAAAACTCGTTTGTTCAATCTGATTTTTCAGATCTTGAGAATCTTAGAGATAAGCATAAAATATCTTGCGATAATTATAATTTTATTTGTCAATTTGATCGAAAATTTAAATATATATTACATTCAGAAAATATTCATTTAAACTGTATTATAGATTTAATTATAAATTTAAGCCGTAATTTTGAAAAGAATAAAAACGATAATTATAATTTACTTAAAGAAATAATACAAAGTAATCAAGAAAAGAATAAATTAATTAAACAGGTCAGTGAAAACTTTGATTATATTAAAGAACAACATAATCAAATAATCTCAGAAATTAAACAATTAAATAAAAATTTACCTAGTAAATCTGAAATTAATCAGTTAAGTTACTTAATAGAAAATTTAAAACCAAAGAAAGTTGAATTAGAAACTAAAAAACTATTAGGAGAAATTGAATTACAAATCAGTGAAACTTTTAATAAATTAGAAACAAAAATAAATAATAGATCAATAGATCAAGATATAGATAACATTACACAAGCCAAAAATAATTTAAGCTTAGGTTCACAAGAAAGACCTAAAAAAATAACTCCTACAATATATAATTATTGGAAACCTAAAAAATGAGTAATTTTAGATCATTTTCTGGACATTCACAAACTATACAACAAGGAAGAAATTCTAGAAGTAATATAAATGAAATTATTACTTCAGATACATTTTTACATAGAATTTTAAGTTCTAGAAGAGGATCTGGAAGCAATAGTTCTCAACAAACTATACAATTAGAAGAAGAAATAGATGTTGATAAAAATTTAGAAATTTACAATAATCAGAGTTTTGAAATTTTACAACCAAGAGTTTTATATCAAGTAGGAATAATAAATATAAACACAAGTTTTATTAGAGGAAGTAGAGAAGTAAGTACTAGAGTGGTTGATGGTACAACATAATTTATAGATTTATTATCACCAGAAACTATAAAGAAATTAATTAAAAGTAATAAACTATTTTCACATATAGGATTAATAATAATATGAATAAAAGCATTTGGAAGACAAGAGGTAGGAACAAAAGCTTTAGTGTTAATTACCGATCAATCATGGCAACAAGATGTTAAAAGAGCTATTATATCAGAAATTGAAGTAGATTTAAACAAAAACTCAACATTATTTTATTGTGCTCCTAATATTTTAAAGGATACTAGAGATATAAGTAAAATAAAAATTGCAATATAAACTAAAGGATATAAAAATTATGAAGGAAATAATTTAGTAATAAGTATTGGAGTATTAGGAAAAATGAGTACATCTTCAAGTATGAAATATAAAGTTAATATTGAAAAAATGATAAAAGTTATTGCTTCAAAAGGAATTAAAATGATAGAACCACAAAAAATTGATCCTCTTGAATTAGCGAGATTAGAATGGAATTTAGAAGATTTAAAAGAAATCTAATGAAGTTTTAGTTCCACAAAAAAGTATTATTTATGATAATAATGAACAAGCCAATTTAAGATTTACAAATTTTATAAAAAGAAATAATAAAAATGAGGAAAGTGAAGATGATGATGATATGGAAGTAAATTATAGCTTAATGAATGAATATTATGATACAGAACCAATTTATGATACAGATTCTGAAGAAATAGACACATTAGAATTAACTGAAACATAAATGATAGGATGTTGTCAATTTAATAACGAAGATTATGACAACAATTTAGATAGTAATATAGAATTTGAAACAGGGTTCAAGTTTGAAGAAACAAAAATAACTATAGATGAAATAATTAATAAAAATTCTTTGAAATAAATTTGCAAGATCAAGTTGATGATATGTTAATAGAATGTATTACGAATTAGGAATGGATTCTAATCAAACTTATAAAGAATTAGAAAATATTTTAACCTACCATTAGTTTGAGAAATTGAACAAGGAAAAATCATGATTAGCGATTTCTATAAAATAATAATAGAAACTAATTTTATGGACGTTTCTATGACTCCTAGTAATAAAAGATCTAAACGAATTTATACAACAAGGAGGTAGTACAACGGACAAGGTAGACAAAATTGGATACCCCAAGCCCAATATGAAGGAGAATCTCGAATAATTGAAAAGGAAAAAGAGCTTCAATAGGAAAATTATATAGTGGAGATATGTTATATAGAAGAACAAAGTCCGCAATTATGGGAGATGAAGTTTTAGTTTGGGAACAAACGGTAGTAAGAAATTGGGAAAAAGAAAAAAGAGGAGATATGAATATGTTTTCTTATTTAGAAACAACCTTAGGTCCAACAGCCTTATGATTATGGCAAAGTAAAAAATCTCAAGCTCCTGATGAAATAAATCAATTAAAAGCATTAGGAGATAATCCTTATAATTTTACAAGTGCAATAAGACTATTAATAATATGTGTTGATCCAACAAATGATAATACATTCTTGCAAGATACATCAATAAGAAATTTAGAACAATTAAGTATTTCAGATTATAAATATATAAGAGAATTTACAAATGACTTTGTTAGATTATTATCACAAATTGGTAGAGCAATGGAAGATGAATTATATAATAAATATTTTATCAAACTTCCAGGAGATTTTGGAAAACAAATACATAAAGCCTGGGAAGTGACTACTCCGAATTTAGGAATAGGACCAAGAATAACTTTTACATTTAAATATTTAGAAGATAGATGTAAAGATGCGGTAATAAAGAACAAATAAAAGACAAGCATGTGCATTTTGTAAAGCTGCTATTTATACACCTCAAACTTATGAATATTACAAAACCATATAAAAAGGTATTAGAAAAGTACTACTTATAAAATAATAAAAATAAAGATAGAAATAGATATGTTAAGAAACCTTACAAAAGAAAGTGTAGATGTTTTATATGTGATTCGAAAACATTTAGCTAATAAATGTCCTAATAAAAATAAAAATTATGAAATAACAAATTTAATAGAAGAAATAGGAGAATATAATATAGAAGTTATAAACTCAGAAGACTCTGATAACGAATCAATCTATAGTATTTATACAGAATATGAAAATGAAAAAGAAATAGATCCTACAGTAATAACATATATGAATACATTAAATAATTGCTTACATTATTGGATTAAAGAAAAAGGAAATAACCATATTCCATGTATTAATTGCAAATTATATCACGAAATTACAAGAAGATATCAAGGTAATAAATGTTTTGAAGAAATATGCTTCTTATGTTTAGAAAGATTATTGAATAAAAAGCGAATTAAAAGGAAAGGCTAAAATTGAAGAAAATAAAAATCTGATATTTATAAAGAAAAATTAGAAAACATGAAGTAATGTTAGAAGCGTATAATCATAAATATTTAAAATTAGAAAATAAATACAATGAATCCAAAAAGAATAGAAGTTATAGAATATATATTAAATGATTATAAAAAATTTGAAAATATTGAACTAAGTCAAATGACAGAACAAATAGAGGAAGAAGAAAAATATTAATAAATAATAGTAATAATACAAAACCCAAAGAACAACAACTCTAATAAATATTCAATGTAGACTATGGATAGATAATGAAAATTATGAAGATTTAAATGCTATATTAGATACTAGAAGTATTAAAAGTTTAATAGGATATAGTTTAGTAAACCCTAAATTTCATAAATTATTAAATTATAAAATGGAAACTAGAACAGTTGAAAATAGAATTATGAAAATTACACACTGTTTAGAACCGACTGGAATACAATTTTTAAATTTTGCTGGTAATTATAGTTTAAAATATGATTTACCTCAGGTAATAATAAACCCAAAAGAAACAAATTCTAAAGATTTCTTATTAGGATTAAATTTTATTACTAGTTTAAATGGTAACCTAACCATAGCAAAAAACTTTAATACTCTAAGGTGGTGTTTACTTTGCATGATTAACATTTTCAAGGATTGACTATTTGATGGATTAAATGTGTGATAAGATAATTTTTATCTATCAATCATTTGTTTACTACAAAGGATTAATGAAGGATTAAGATTGGGATAAATAATTCTCCCTTTATTTGGAGGATTATTTCAATCCTACCTATATTGGTTGGATTAATATTAATGAAGAATTTTCAAAGGATTAAAATAATCTCGAGCTTTGGGATATCCTCAAATATTAATCCTTAAAAGTAAACACTTGATTAGGTTGGATTAATTTTATCTATCCAACCTAATCATGCAAAGTAAACACCTCCTAAGTAAACAAGTTTACAGTTTTCTAACACATAGATATACACATACATCAGAGTTTGCCCGAAAGCGTGGTGGACTAGGAGAATTAGATTTTTTTAAAGATATAGTAAATTTATCCATCTTGTCTTATTAACTTTTTTACTATTAGCATTATTAATAAATTTTACAATAGCTTCACAATCTGTCCTGACAGTGAATTCATTTATATATATATATATACTGTTGCATGTTTTACCTAATGTGTGATTATGACTATCCTTACAATGCATATATATTAGTACTTGTGTATACTTAAAGTTATTATACTTAATGTTCGAAGGTACACTTTGGTATAGATATGGATGGGTCTACAAAGTAGAGTATTCTATGGCGCAATCAATATATCTATCGTCACTGTGGCTCCAACGAAAATGATGTATATAGTAGTAATTTCAGTTAGTTAATTGTTGAAAACAACAATATATATTCAATTCATAATTTAATTTTACAACATTGCAATTTATTATCGTTTTTTTTGCACGATGTATCCCTTAAAATGATGTAGTTCTATTGGTGAAATTTTTGGGATGTTGTAATTGCGAAAAGTAAAAGTGGTGGCGTTATTACGACACTTTTAAAATCAGTAAAAATTAAAAACTTGGTAAACTTTGGTACTTCTAGTTGTTAACTCTAGTAATTATGAGTTTTCATTTTTCTTATTGCACGAGTAAACATAAGGAATGGAAAAGTATAGTCATGGAGCCTGAAACTACTGAACATCCAACCACGATAACAGCGATTCAAATTTTTGGGCCCATTTTATTAGTGATGATTTCTTAGTCAGTTTGGCAAAACCCTAATTATAGCTGGATATTAGGGCTATTTTCTCATAATAAATAGTTGTCTTATTCTCTATAATTGTATATAAAAATATAGAGAAAAAAATGTCTAGTTTAGCAGCATTCCCAAACGTAATCACATAGTGACAAATTGAAAAAATTATGCCTAATCATGCTTCAAAAGAAAAGTGACAAAAAGAGAAGATTAATGCAAAATTTAATGACAATGAATACTTGTTCATAATCTGCTTCTACCAACAACAGTGCAAGTATTGTTGATAAAATTATTCATAATTACTGTGGTTTCAGGGAGGGACACGATGATGATAAGAAAAAAATAATCTCTACTTTTTTTTCTTTCTTTTTTTTGCATTTTCTTCCATTTTTAGTGATACATTGTTCTGAAAATAATATACGAACATGTAATTAGAATTAGAAGAAATGACAAAATGGAGAGAAATAAATAAACTTTTATTATACTCGTGTCACAATAAAGGTGTGTGACCTTTCCCTTAATAAGCTAATTTCATATTAATTTTAACTAACGAGCTAGTAGATTTCATATATATAGGAACTAAACACATTAACATTAATATATAAATGTTTTTTAATAGATTTTACACACCATATAAACGTTCACCCTGTGTAGTAGATTGCAACAAATGCACTATACTATATTTCTATGCTTCATCTCAAATAAATTGAAGTCGTTGCACAAAGAAGGTTCAACTATTTTTTTTAGATTAATTTTTTTTATCTTGTGTCATATATATAATCTTTTTGACATATGTTAGGATTAATTTTTGGCATATTTGAAAGGATAGTTCATTTTTGTTTGTAAACCGAAAGATCGGGCCATAAGTATAATTACTCTACATATTTAGTGGTTGTTTGGCTATGCTTATAATCTTTTCAAAACAGCTTATAAGTTGTTTAGAAGCTTATATGCTCATGCAAAGCATTTAGCAAAATAAGCTCATAAGCACTTATACGTTGTGTAAATAAAACTTCAACGAACATAAAGCTCCTAAAAATAAGTAGCTCAACCCCAACTTATTTTTAATAAACTTATAAGTAATAGTGAATTTACCAAAATAACCTTACTATGGTTCGTTATTTTCTACATATATCTATCGATTTCACCTCTCATCAATTTTCTCTCTCTATTGATGATATTTTCTATAACTCACGATTCTTTCTCTAGCTTATAAGATCAATCATCCAAATACTTTAACAACTTATAAGCTCTTCAAACATTATGTCTTATAAACTCTTCAAACATTTTATAAGCTCTTGGGGCTTATAAGCTCTTTAAAATAATCTTAGCCAAACACCATCTTAGAAGAAAAAATTAATATTTCTACGAAACTTAAAAGATGTATATATGTATATAGGAGAAGGTTAACGTGAGAATCATTTTTATCATGAGAACGTGAGAATCAAAAATGATGAATTCATTGTGAAAGTTGATGAATCTGCTGGGAAAGTTACTGAATCCAAGAAAATAGAATTTTCGCCCCTCATGGGATTTGAACCCGAATGAACAATTTTGAATTTTTGAATTCAATAACTTTCTCAACGGATTCATCCACTTTCATAGCAAATTCATGCGGTTCTTAGTTTTTAGGATAAAAATGGTTCTCATTTGAACTAGCTCTCTCTCTCTCTCTCTCTCTCTCTATATATATATATATATATATATATATATATATATAAAGAACCATGTTAAAGTGTGAATCCATAATATTCACTATAAAGTTGATGAATCCGTCGAAAAATTATTGAATCCATAATATTCAGAATTTTTGCCCTGATTCAATCTCATAAGAGATGAAAATTTATTCTTTTGGATTGATAAATTTTTCGAATGAATTAATCAATTTTCATAGTTAATTCATCATTTTTTTCTCATGTTCATATTTTAAAAAGATATATAGGAATGGGTTATTGTGCAAAATACTCAGTAAGATGAGAACTTAATAACAAATAACATCCCTTGATTAATTAGATGTGAATGGTGAAGATTGAAATCTTTATCTCTCATCTCACGTAATAATCCTTTTTTTCCTCTCTCTCTCTCTCTCTCTCTACTTTCTTTCCCATCACGTCATCTCTTTCTCTCCTCACATATTCTCTCTCTTTATCCATGTTTTGTTATTCGATTGCAACCCCTACTACCACCACCAAAATACCAGTTGCCACACTGTAGTGGTCGGCGTCACTCAGACCGATGCGATGGATCCGTCTTCTTAGATCTCGTCGCCGCCTTTCTGATTTGGTGATGAACTCCATATTTGACTTCATTACAAGCACAAAGTTGGTGCATCTAAGAATGTCACTCAATGCATTCAAATGTGCATTTACAAAATTGGAATGTGCATTTATACAATATCGAATGTGTATTTAGACAATAGACTAATGTTGAGTTTTAAAATTATCAAATGTACATTTATTATAAATGATCGGTGCATTTCATATAATTAATTTGTGCATTTAGTCATTTTCGTAAATGGTCTAGTTAAAATAAATATTAACATGCATTTTGTCATTTGTTTGATCTTTTTAATTAAAACCGATGAGAAAAGGAAAATTTAAAAATGAAAATGATGCAAATTGAGACACCACTAAAATAGGCGGAACAGTCTTAGAAAAAGCTTCCATGTAAAAAGAATATATCCTAAATTGTAGCACAAAATCAGTTACATCAAAAAAGTCATTTACGTTAATATCTCTATGATTTTTTCCTTTTACTTAACAATTAATTATAGCCTTTGATCTCTAAGATGGACGGGTGGAAAAGGTTCTCTATTCTCTAAGATGAGGTTGAATTCGCTGTGAAAGTTGATGAATCTATTGAAAAGTATACTGAATTCAAAGAAATGAAATTTTTGTCCCTCATATGATTCGAATATAGGTGAAAATTTCTAATTTTTTAATTCAAGAACTTTTCACCGAATCGATCAACTTTATAGCGAATTCATTTTTTCAGTGAATTTTCATAATACTTAGTTATCATGTTAAAATAGTTTTTATTTGAGCGTCACTATTTTCTCAATATAATATCAATATTGAGAGATGAGTCATCAATATATGGTTGTAACGTACAAACATCCTACCAAGTCTAACAATTAAGCATATATAATAAAATTAATAATTTGAATGATGAATTGGGATGAAGATTGTTAAGTAATAAGTATACAAGAAGATTAATCTCAAATAAAATTTAATAATATGTTAGTGAGTAAAGGTAAGTAATCTAGTAGTGAATCCACCAATTATGAAATTCCAGTTGGAGTAAACAAACAAAGTCTTCAATCTTGTTGTTCCCTTTAATATGACTCCCATCTTTCCACCTTTTTTCTGTCGCCATCTCAACCTACTGTCTGCCTCTTCCCAATTTTCCACAACTCTCTCTCTCTCTCTCTCTCTCTCTCCTCAGCAATGCAATTTATGAAGAAAATAATAGGAGGTCGCTATTCCCCTATTATATATGTGGAAACCCATAAAATCGACAAAACCTACACCAAGCATTGCATTCTTCCAAGTTTTCATTTTCTTCATAATTACTACTCAACCAAATACACCCACCATCTTAGCAAAGGATTTCATCTCTTTCTCTCTCTCATCATCAACATACACATATATCCTCTCTAGCTCCGTAAAATAGCAATTTCCTGATATGTCACTCAAGTAACTCCTCTGTCGTCATTCCACTTTGTTTTTTTAACTATTACTTCCACTTTCATCACATCCTTCAATCATATATAGATTCACCCAAAACCCTAACTAGCTTCAACCACCTTCACAAATTTTCTGTTTTACCAAAAACCCCATTTGCCCTAACACCCGATTTCTTCTATTTTTGTTATTTTCCTTTTTCTGACATACAAAAATCAGTGTCGCAGTAGTCATGGACTCGTCAACATTTCACGATTTCGTTGAATCGGGAGGCGGCGGCGGCAGCAGCAGCAGTAACAACAACAACTCGACGACCGCGACGCTGAGCCGGTACGAGAACCAGAAGCGGCGCGACTGGAACACATTCGGGCAGTACCTGAAGAACCACCGGCCGCCGCTGTCGCTGAGCCGGTGCAGCGGGGCCCACGTGCTCGAGTTCCTCCGCTACCTCGACCAGTTCGGGAAGACCAAGGTGCACAACCCCATCTGCCCCTTCTTCGGCCACCCCAACCCCCGCCCCTGCCCCTGCCCCTTCGCCAGGCCTGGGGCAGCCTCGACGCCCTCGTCGGCCGCCTCCGTGCCGCCTTCGAGGAAAACGGCGGCAAGCCCGAGACCAACCCCTTCGGCGCCCGGGCCGTGCGCCTCTACTTGCGAGAAGTGCGCGATCTGCAGTCCAAGGCCAGGGGAGTCAGCTACGAGAAGAAGAAACGGAAGCGCCCACCACCTCCGCCGCACGCGGCGGTGCCGCCGGCGGGTGAGGGTTTATGATTGGTTAATTAATTAGCATGCAAGTCCTGCGCGCCCCCCTCCTTTTCTTTTTTGTTAGGTAATTTAATTTTCTTTAGAATAATCTTAGATTATGTGATATGATATTTTAGTTTGGATTTGGGGGTTTCTTATATTTATGACCTTTTGTTATCGGAAAATAGGGAGAAAAAACTGTTGCAGTTTAAGTCCATCAACTGTTGCTGTCCGGAAAAAGGTTGTTGGAATAGTAATATTATGATGTATCATTTCTCATAAATTTCGGAGATATGATCTATGCGTCAGATTTTCCTGTTGGGCTTATTGATAGCAATATGCACTCGCAATTCTGCAAATTTTATATATCTGTTGAATTATTGTTGCGGGTCTCCCACCGACGACAGATTATAATGTTACAATTCGAGTAATTGACAGTATATATAATTGATTTTTTATTTTTATTAAAAGATTTTTATAATTCTTGTTCTAGCATTTCAAAAGTGTTCTCACTTTCAATTTATAACAAATTAGACACTTTCAATTTTGTAGAAAATTCAAAATAAAGAATACATACACCAGAGAAATATATGTGGAGCCAAAATATGTAATAAGTATAGTATATTAAGACATGCTTTGAGTGATGGAAAAATTTGAGTCTCTAATTTGCTACAAATCAACAGTTAGGGATATTATTAAAAATGTTTCCAAAAATCAAATTAAATTACAAATTAAGTCAAAGTTCGTACTTGACAATTAACCCTAATTTGAAGCATGTCACAATCAAAGTTTCAAAACCCACAATTTATTTTCATTGCTAATAAGGGGACATTTGGTTCGAACATGGGAAAAGGAACAATGAACAAATGAAATGAATGATTCTCAATTGTCCAACTTGTTTGGTTCAGAACCACAAAGAGAATTGGATATACCAACATCCCCTCTTTTACTATCTGGTTCAATAATAGGGTACACGGCGATGGTGGGTAAATGTAGGCAAGGATCAGGACGGGGATGGGAGGATGTGATGGTGGAGGAGGGTGGTTGGTGGAGGCGACATCGGTGGATGAAGATGATGGTGACAACGATGGAGGTGGAGATAGGGACTGGCGGTAGTGCTGAGTGGAGGCAGCGGATGTGGTGGTGGTGGTGGAAGAAGCGAACTGGCGGCTGGTGGTGATAGTATTGGTGGCGGCCAGGGTGATACAAGTGAAGATGGAGGTGGCAGTGACGGCTGAGGGTGAAGGCCTGCGCGACGACGGCGGTAGAGGATGGGGTAGCGAGGGTTGGGGTGGTGGTGGGTTGGTGAGGAAGCGGACAATATCCCGACTATATATAGTATTGAAATATAAAATGGAATCATTAATTTACTTGTATTCGAGAAATCGGATTCATTCTAAGAGCTAGTTAGTTTAGTGACAAGTCGATGTGAGGAATGATTGTTCATGTGGAAGATTCTTATTAGGAATAATTCTACTTAAAGTTGATTTGATTTTGTGCTAATGAGTAACGAGTCTCTTAAGTGAGTGTTTAATTATTAAGCTTCCCATAAATAAACCGAAAAGGTGAAAGCTTATGAAAGAATTTTTTTTGGAATTTAATATAGAAATTTAAAGATCACGTCACGATAGATTCGAGTTCGAGACCTTTGGTATCGGACATTAATCCAAACGAAAGATTTTTTTTTTTTGGTAATTTAATATAGAAATTTTTAAAGGCTGCGTCACGGTGGACTCGAACCCGAGACCTTTGGCATCGGGCATTAACCACTCTACCACTAGGCCAACACACACACATACAATAATGTTTTAATTAGGTAGCAAATGCAACACAATTCTCGCTCTTAATTTCTGCCATGGCGGTGCAGGAAAATGTTGTTAAATTGACCTTATGTTTGAATCATTTCAGGTCAAGTACATAATAATATAAATATCACTAGATTTCAAATATATACTATTCATTAGTATATAAATACCATTATGTATATTACATAAATGAGACTTTCTTGATAAACATTGGCGATCAGGTCGAAATGATGCAATGCAACTAATCTAGCTAGTTTTTATCCAAAGTGTATATATAATCATATATTAGACATTTTTGTAAAATAAAGTGAGCACACATTTTCATCATTCCCTACCGACAAATTAATGTAAGTGTATTTTTGGGTGCTTGTTAAATATTTCTAATTTTAAAATACAATATTACATAGTTTAGAGGGGATAATTATAATAAAAACTTTTCTTTTGTAGAAATTATAAATCATTGATCTTTACAAATATATATATATATATATATATATATATATATATATTGCTTCTTTCTACATTCATTATTCTTATTTATTCAATGTGAATGATTGTTATACATCACATTAGTGATTTTTTATGAGAATTATAGAACATATATACAAATATTAATGGTTAAAATAAGTTTTTGTTAATATGGGATTTTTTTGAATCTCCTCCATGCTTGATGTATTCTACTTATATAAGTAATTGGTCCAACTTCTAAAGTTTATTTTATTTTATTTATTTTATTGGTAATAATTAACCTTGCCGACAACATGCATGCATCTGATTAGATATTTGTTTTCAACATTCTGCGATTACTTTTGACTTGACACAGAAAAGTCTAAATCCTTAATTTCTTCACTTGGAGTATCTGAGGGTTCACAATTTATATATCACAATATATATATATATATATATATATATATATATATATATATATATGTGTGTGTGTGTGTGTGTGCGCGTGCATGTGTGACGAGTTAACGTGATAACCATTTTATTGTGGCGTGAGCATAAAAAAATGATGAATTTGGTGTAAAAATTGATTAATCCGCAAGGAAAGTCCATGAATCCAAAAAATTGAATTTTTCGCCCCTTATGAGATTCGAACCTTAATGAAAATTCTTAACTTTTCCAGCGGATACATTAACTTTCATAACGGATTTATTTTGTTCATAACGAATTTTCGTGGTTTTTTAATTCTCACATTAAAAATAATTCATATTAATTTGAATCTCATTATCCTTCTCTCTATATATATCATTGATCAATAATAGATATGTTATCGATATCTTCTATGATCTTGATTTAATCTTTTCTCTAAACTTTATCATAATGTGGGGTATGCCACAAAGACTTTAATTTATCAGTGATATATGCTTATCACTTATCATCAAATAATCAACATGAGCTCTAGAATGACAAAGAAAGTATAACTACCATAGATAAATAATAAACTAAATCTTATAATTCGCTCAATTCAGTTTATGAGTATTGATATTTCAGATTTTGAGGTGGGAAATTTTTCACTAAAACTGAAAAAAGAAAGTTTTGAGGTGGAGAATGACTTATAAGAGTTAATTATAAACCTTACAGATTACAATGTCTATAATATAAATCAAGAATGGTTTTAAATTTATGTTGACACGGTTGTGTTTAATTTTTACGGATGTATACCTTTTTGTTTGTCCCTATATCCATGTTATGGAATTTACTAATTATTTTCACATCGTAATGGAAGAAAATTTTCAAACATGATGAGCTTTGTCATACGAAGATTATATACGTATACATTTGTGTGTATGTATCTCATGGTCTCAAGGAGACCGTATTGGTGTATGCGGGGATACACCAATTAAGACAATTGACTTTTTCCTTAAAACAAGACTTGACGCCGTCTTATATTCATGTTATGGAATTTACCAATTATTTTCACGTGGTAATGGAAGAAAATTTTCAAACATGACGAGCTTGGTCATATGAAGATTATATACATATACATTTGTGTGTATGTATCCCATGGTCTCAAGGGGATCGTATTGATGTATGGGGGATACACCAGTTAAGACAATTAATTTTTTTATTAAAACAAGACTTGACGTCCTACTGAAGTCAGTAGGTGTCGTGTTATTGATATAAATCAGTACTGATGATCAGTTTAGTTAAGGAGAGTCTTGTACAGAATGTGATCAATTAGTAATCCTACAGGTTGCTTTAGCAATTGACCAGTTGGACTGATAACTAATATACGTGTGGAATATGGTTGTTATGTTCTGTCTTTATTGAAACTGATACAGAAAAACCCTTAGTTAAATATTCGCTTAGTTAGTATTGGTTTTTCTTGTTCAGCATATAAGTACATCTGATGAGGTTTCAAAGAGTATGTTGTGTTGTATGTGCTGAATGATGGTTTGTTCAATAACATGTAAAGTAGAGTATTGCAAGTAAAAGAGCACACTTAATTTTTACGTGTTTAGAAGAGATCAGCTCCTGCGTCCGTCAACTAATAAATTAGTCAATCCAATATTTTGGATTGGTCTTGCTTACGAGTGCAAGAGAAACATAGACACACAAGTTCACCTTATATGTACCTCAGCTAACCTTTAATCTATTCCTTCGCTTACTGGTGCAAGAAAACTTCTGATTACTTACGGGTGCAATTGACCTAACCTTCTTGCTTACGTGTGCAAGAAAACCTAACTTTCAGTAACTAACACTTCGTTGCTTACTAATCAACTTCTATTTCTAACACTACACATGTGTTTCGTAGAGAGAATTTTGGTTTTTTCACCATATGATTAAACTGTTACAAGCAACTCCTTAATTTGTTCTAAGCGTAAAATATTACAGATGTAAAGTCTAGACACTAAGGCCACGTTTGGTAGGTTAGTTAGGTTTCGTCTAGTTAGGTTTCGTTAGGTTTCGTCTAGTTAAAATGTACTGTGCAGTTAGGTTTCGTCTAGTTAAAATGTACTGTGCAGTTAGGTTTCGTAACCCACCATTTAGGTAGGTTACAAATCATAAAGAAATAGTGCAAAACAGAGCTACCAAACAGACAAAACCACCAAGCCCGTCATTAAAACACGGGCTGTATGGATACGAAACAGAGCTACCAAACAGACGCATAACTTTGTTATCCTGACTTATCATGACGAAACAAGGCTACCAAACGTGGCCTAAGGGAATATATGTTGAAATTCTAAGTAAATAATTATATTTATATTCTTAGGATATCGATAACACTTTGAATTTTCTTCTTGAAAATATGGTGTCCGTATATTTGCAGTATGAACTTTGAAAGCTTTGTGGACTTGTGTCTTTGGCGTTTCAGTAACCTTCAAAGATTGGATCTCTTGGATATATATAGGAGGATGATGAATAGTGATGTTGGAGGAACATCAATCACATCCATTTTCATTTGTCGTTTGAATTCTTCATGTTTGAATCCTCGTCGTCACTTTCTTTATGCAACATCATATATAAAGTGTTCGCGGGTTTTTGCACGTATCTCCGGCATGTCGATTCTCTGCAGATTCGATTTGATATGTTGAAAGTCAAATACAAACTCTTTAAAATATTCCAATTTCTTGATGGGGTTGACTCTGTATCTCTTGATGGGTTGACTTCGTATTTTTCAATACGTTGGGGTTTTGGTCTCTTGATATAGTCGGCTCCATGTTTCTTGATGAGAGTGGACTCGTGTATCTTTAGTAGACACTTTAGTTGATGTAGTTCTTCTATAGCTTCTTTTCGGTTATCTTGAAATGACATTGGTCAATTTCTTTGACATCTTTCTTGATCTTGTTAAGTCTTGATCTTGATGCACTTCTCTTTAATAGTAATTTTTCGGTATCATTGAGTCGATTGCTTCTTCAATAGTGTTGTCTTGAGTCTTCTATCGATCACGATCGACTTTAATATTGCTCTTTAACTTTCAAGACGATGACTTTAATATTGCTCTTTAACTCTTTCAGTATTGACGACCATATTGATGGTTCTTGTGCTGAAACCTATAAACATAAAAAGCCTGCTCCCTTACATATGAGTTGTTATATCAGTAGGGCAAACATCAAAGATGTTTTGAAATCTAATCGAAACATTAAGTAATGATAGATTTTTTCCCATAATATTTTCGAAATTTTACATCAGGAGCTCCGTAATTTTATTTACTCTCTTTTTGTGAATTAATAAGGTTTTCCTTTTCTTGAGCAAAATTTAGTGCTCCTTCATGATTTAAAAAAATAATTTATTTTGAAGAAAATGATAAAACTATAATATTTCAGACATAACTTCTAAGGCAACTTTTCAATAAGTTCAATTAGTCAAGTACCTAATTATTATTTATTGAAGGTCAGGGTATATTTCAAAATAAATATAAAAGTCTAGTTAAAATATGGTGGTATTTGTATCCTTATTGTTAAGTCATTTCCCATGTTCTTTAAAGCTTTAAGAAGTAATCAACTGATCTAGATCATGCAAGTACATATGTGATGCATTTGGACATAAACATATCTAACCAACGCTCAGACGACCACAAAACTATTATAAAACGAATGAAAATAACCTTAAAAATCAGATAGAAATGAGGTTTATCAGTATATATGTGATGCATTTGGACATAAACCTATATATATTTATAGGTATATATTGAAACAGTACGAAAGTATATTTGAAGGAAAAAATTATTCTAGGCAGTCTATTGTCTTCATGTCCTTGTATCTCAGTGGCCTTATTATCCTCTGAATAGTCTATTTTCAGCAGATGTATGTGTGAAAACGCAAACACGCATACATGTATATAAATATTAAAATCTAAATAAGAATTATTTTTAACATTATAATTAAGTAACACAAATTTTTCTACGAACAAAATGAATTCGCTATGAATGTTGATGTATCCGTTGAAAAAGTTAATGAATTCAAACATTCAAAAAAATTCACCCAGGTTCAAAATCCATGAGAGAAGAAAATTCTATTTTTGGAATCAATAACTTATATGACGGATTCAACAACCTTTATAACGAATTCACATTTTTTTGATTTTCACGTTCTTATGATAAAAATAGTTTTACGTTAACACACACTCTCTCTCCCCTTTATATATATATATATATATATATATATATATATATATATATATATATAGTTTGTTCAGATGAGAACCATTTTATCCTAAAAGTAAGAACCAAATGAATTCGTTATGAAAGTTGATGAATCCATTGAAAAAGTTCTTGAATTCAAAAATTCAAATTTTTACCCGGGTTCAAATCCCATAGGGCCAAAATTCTATTTTTAGATTCATAACTTTTCAACGGATTCATCAACTTTCACCGTGAATTCATCATTTTTTGTTCTCACGTTCTCACGATAAAAATATTCTCACGTTAACCTCCACACACACACACACAAACATATATATATATATGGGGATCATATAGTACCCGAATCTGAGGTAGTATGTAGTATTCAATCTCATTCATTCATCTCACAGATCCTATGGTGGACATTTTAATGGATTTTTAAGCTTATTTTCGCTACAGTAACGGTATATTAGTAATTTGATTTGTTATGTGATTATGAAAAATAAACCATGCATATAGTTGAACTGACTCATGCATTTAAATAAACATAAAAATACAGGTAGTTGAACACAAACATGCATGTACGTTGGAAGCACGCATACCGCGCCTAACCCGTGCTCGTGTTCGTGCTCGCGCGTCGCCCCAGCATCCGCTCGCGTGCCGCATAGCGTCTTTTGGCCAACATGCCTTTTTATGTTTTTTTAAATGTATGAATGTATTTCATCTGCATATTTGTGTTTCGTGGCCAACATTTAAGTTTATATTTTGTAATATGTATGAAAGTGTTTTGTTAAATGCATGAACATGTTTTGTTATATGCATGTTTGTGTTTCGTGCGAGCATACACTCTTGTGTTTTGTTAAATGCATGATTATGTTTTCGACATCAAATCTCCCATCCATCATTCTCCATCAATTCTTCATTCTCTTTCCCCAATTTTCGACGAATTTCACCGTAAACCACCACTATAACCACAATATCTCTCGATTCTTCAATCTTCTATCAAGTGCATCTTCTATTTTTCCCCAAAATCCATCAATTTTGTTATCAATTTTCTTCTTCTTTCAAAATCTTTTGTTTTTGTTGTTCATGTGTCGTTGTTGATGTCGCCGTTACTACAGTATGTTCTTGTGGTTGTAAAACAATTGAAGAAGAAGAAAGTTGATTTTTTCTTCCTATTTTCCACTTGCGAAAAAAGGGACCGCCACGTGTCGGCTTGTGGTAGGCCTCATGTTCAAAATGTGTGATCTAGATTGAATGTTAACATGCTACATATGGACTGGATATTACGGGAACCCAACCGTGTGTGTCTATATATATATATAGATACATATATATATATACTGAATCCAAAAAGTCAAAAAAAAATCACCTAGGTTCGAAATCCATGAGGGAAGAAAATTCCATTTTTTTGGATTCATTAACTTTAAAAACGAATTTATCAATTTTGATTATCACGTTCTCATGATAAAATAATTTTCGTTACCCTCCATATATATATATATATATATAAGTTCGAAACTCATGCGGGAGAAAATTTCATTTTTGGATTCAATAACTTTTCGATGGATTCAATAACTTTGAATGAATTCATCATTTTTTGTTCGACATTCTCATAATAAGAATATTTTTCGTTAATCCTCATATATATATATATATATATATATATATATATATATATATATATATAATAGGCATTTACAACTTTTACGTGTATGTATATTCAGGCATGTCTTTTGGCCTTGGCGAAATCTCCCAAAGAAAGAAAGTCTACTAATGTTATATTGAAAGAAAAGAAATTGTCCTTCTTTGTATTACTCATCTTCTGGGTAAGACTGAAAGGGTTCATACAAATATAATTTGATTAGCGAATATTGTTAGCATCTCTCCGACCCTTTCAATCGTCTTATGAACTTCAACGGATGTCTTACTTTTTATTATTCCCTTCGTCTGTCAATTATGGTCCTGGAAATTTTTGGCGCTGATTTTAATAAAAAAATGGTAAGTGTATTGTGAATATGGTAAGAGTTCTATATTAGTTTTATATTAATTAAATTAATGGCGGGTCATGGATGATAAAATATATAAATAAGTGGTACTGTTTAAGATAATAAATAGGGATAGTGGTCGGTCATGAATAGTAAATATATAAATAAGTGATGTTATTGAAGGTAAAAAGTAAGGATTTTTTGTAGAGTAATGTCCATAAATGATATATGAACTAATTTGAGGAACATAATAAAAAGGAAATATAGAAACAACTTTTAGGAACGAGGAAAGTATATAAGAGACCTTTTTTTCTCATTTTGCGTAAGGATCATAAAATGTTATTAACAAAGCTGCGTATATTCATTATTTAGTGAGAAGCATTTTCAATTCTATATTGACATTACTTAATCAATGCGTATATATAGCATTTTACAAATATTTGCAGAATATGATCATGCAAATAATCAAGATCATATTGGCAATGATGAATATTAGTTAGAAATGGCAATGGATGTTGAACTCAATTTAGATATATGGATATAATTTTAGGATTTGGGCTTTAAAAATTTGGATCCGATAGATCCAGATGAAATCTAATCTAGTTTCTTACAATTTTGGATTTGGATTTGGCCAGATTTTGAGATCCGCATCCAGCCCAGATTTGACATGTGGATTTGCTTATTTTATTATACAGTTAAACGTTAATTTATGTCCCAACGTTTAACAACTTTTTAGTTAATTTTTCAATATAAACATATTGTTTATTTTGGTCCCTGACGTTTCAGTAAATTTCAATTAATGTACTACCAATCGATTTCCGACGAAGAAACGCTTGCGTGGCTGCCGGAGAGCCATGTTGGACTTCACGTCAATTAAGTAAAAGCAGAAAAAATGCATAAAAACTCACCAAAACGACAGAAAAACCAAAAAACCTCGCCTCAAGTTTGATTTTATGTCATTTTGGTGAGCTTTTACATATTTTTTCTTCTTTTACATTAGGGGTGAGCATTCGGATTTCGGTTCGTATTTTTGCATAATCCGAACCGATCCGAAAATCCAAATTTTGAGAGGAAAACAATCCGATCCGAACCGAATATCCGAAAATCCGAAATCCGAAAATCCGAAAATTTTATAAAAATATCCGAACAGAACCGAAAAATCCGAAATTATGAAAAATCCGAAACTAATTTTTGTTAATTCTTATATATATTTATATTAAATTTAAAAATATTTAAATAAAATATTATTATTATATATATATATTCTATATAATTCAGATTTTCGGATTTTTTCGGATTAAAAAAATCCGATCCGATCCGATCCGAAAATCCAAAATTTTGAAAAATATCAATCCGATCCGAACCGAAAATCCGAAAAATCCGAACCGAATTTTAAATTTCGGTTTGGTTCGGATCGGATTTTCGGATTTCGGGTAATTTGCTCACCCCTATTTTACATAATTGATGTAACTTCCAATACGGTTCTACGGTAGTCACGTAAGTATTTTTTCGCCGAAGATCGATCGGTAGGAGTTGATATTTTCTAAAACATTAGGGATTAAAATAATAATTCTTATGTTAGGAATTAATTTAAAAGTCACGAAAATATTGGGACATAAACTGACATTTACCCTGTTATATATATACAAAATATTTATTTTGATTATAATTTAATTCATAAATCTATCTCAACATTGTTTCAACACGAAAATATGGAAGATATGTCATGTTATAAATGACTTATTTTTGGAAGAATGTAATATTTTTTTGGATAGTGCTATTTAGACATATATGTCTAGACATAATACCCTTATAATGTGAGTTAACCGATTTATTTGAATAGATTTTTCTAAATTTATGCATTTTAATGTTTAGACTAATTAATCCTTTAGATATTTTATATGGAATTTATATGCAAAATGTATATAAAGGAATTAATCGATTAAATCATTCACAAATCATTCACCAAAATCATATTTTCTCATCATTAACAATCAAACTTTTAGTTGGACGAACTTTTTCCATGCAAAACTATTGATAAATTATCAACAAATCATGTGAATAAAATAATTAAGTGCTACGTTTATTATATGTATTAATTTGATATTACGAAGTTCGATTAATGCATATAAGAAAGAAAAAAAAATAGAGTCGACCATGTAAAAATTAGGCATTCGAATTAATTATATGCATTAATATAAAAATATTTGAATTTTTATATCTTCATCAGAAAGAAACTTTCGTATATATAAAATAAAGCAACCAATAAAAGACTATACACGAAAATACAAATACAAATACAAAAAAATGAATGAAAATTGGGTTTTAGGGCTTAGAATTTTTATGGATGAAAAAATATGGACTTTTCCAGATAAATACTATTTTATTTTATACTGCATATATTTATGTTGATTAAATTGGGTTTTAGGGCTTAGAGTTTAGGTTTAGCATAGCTATTAGCTGCATATTACGACACATACATTGCCCGCATGCAATTTCAATCCATATACAACTTATAGCACAATCGAATATTATAAAAACTCATATTAAGTCGTGGGATTACATTTCATTTATAAACTGTTAAATGTCTCTCTCCTGTTTCAAAATACATAAATATTTACCATTGTAATCTGGAAAGATACGAAAAAGAGATTTAAATTCAAAAAGTCAACTATTACAAAAATAGTTGTAAGGATATATGAGTCTATTTGTAATTTCTACTTGATACATATAAATAATCATAAATAATTAATTTCCGTACTTAATGTATTTACATAAATATCCCTCTATGTCTTGAGATATATATGTCTAATTAGCATTTCTCTTTTTTTTTTTTATTATAGATTATAGTGTAATGATTTTACTTTTGAATGATTGTAGAAATTCTACATAATTATTATAGTGTTATTATAGATCTCATATTTTTAGGATGAGAAAAACTATGGATATAAATCTAAACCTAGCAAAAATATTTTATCCAAATCCAACTCGTTTGTTTGGCTAATTTCATTTTTAGTGCCTTTTATTTTGTAATATTTTCGCAGTATAGTCCTAGATATTTTCATCATTTATTAAGGAATATGTTTTTATTATTAAATGCGAGTTGCTACTGCTCAGTCTGCCCCACTTATTTTCATGCATCTTTGTTTCTAAAGCCGGTAAGTCGTGCTTTAATGGAAATGAATTTATTACGCACATTATGGGTTTCACTTTATAATAAATATTTTATCTATTTCATAGATATAATATTCTAAATAATTTAACGTACATGAATTCAAATTCGCCGTAGAAACCAAGACCTTATACATAAAACTCACAATATCTTCACTAGCTCTATATATAATAAATTTTAGCAGAGATTTTATTCATCTTTATTAAGTTGTCATTAAATTCTAAGATTAAGATTTCCACAAATATTTCGAAAGACCAATTTTTTATTTAGCAAAACACACAAAGTTGAAAGTCAGAAAAAAATAAAATAAAATAAAAAATGATGCACAAGTGAAACACCACATCTAGCAAAACAATATCTCATTAAAAAAGGTACATTTTATTTATTTTCTTTCTCATCAATTATGGTGGCATTAAGTGTGTCAGAAATTATAGGCTTCATATGTAAAGCTTTAGAAAAAATTTAATCCTCAATCAAAATAGTTAATCGTCAAGTTTTCTAGGGAAGACGTTTTAGGACTTACGAATTACGATTATATATTTGATCATTTTTCTTTTTTCTTTTTTAATATCTTAGTTCAACAACTCAAGGTACGGTATTTCTCATATGAAATGTCTAATTTCATGTTATGCTATCAGTACAAATAATTGATTTTAGAGTAGTTGCCAACGACCGTAAAAGTTGTCATTAATTGGAAAAGTCTATTGTGACCATTGGCTTTGAAATCCCACAACTTTGTAGAATAAACGTGGAAAATTGTCAATCAGTAGAGAAAACCTTATTAAAATAGTTAGTCAGTTATTTGATAACCCTAATTTAAATTAATGAACCCTAATTATGGATTAATAAATCATAACATTAAATTAATAAACCTTAATTATGAATTAATAAACCTTAATTATGAATTAATAAATCTTAATTATGTATTAATAAATTCTAACTTTAAATTAATAAAGTATAATTAAAACTAATCAAATCTAATTATCTCTATTTATCATAATTAATATATAATAATTTTAATAAAAACAAATGTGAATTAATGATGAGATGGAAGTCATCCAAGTTTTTGTCAAAACTATATACTTTTCTCTTTTTATGCACTTGAAATCCCCCAAAAAAAGTACAAATACTTCAAAAACAAAATACTTACTCATAAAATCCAAGATGATCTGTATTTCATTTTTGGCTATCCCACTCAAGATGATCTGTTTCATTTTTAGAAAATAATTATCTATTCAAAAGTTATGGATCCTACCTATTTTTATCACTTTAACCACTTTATCTCTTCTTTTAAATAATCGTGCCGAAAAGAAATGAGCCGTCTTGGACGGGATGGAGGGAGTAACTATTTGGTAAAAAGACCGTGGACATATATGAATATGTGTTCAGAAATTATTAATCTATAAATCCTTGATTGGACCACTGACTGTTGACAATTTAAATCTTGTAACTGGCAATAGTGTAGTCTTATCCAACTACTAAATCCAACGCAAAGCTATTAGCCCAACATGACGTAATAAATATAACAACAATAATAATAATTTTACTATATATCATTATTGATACGTACACTGTTACGCATAAATGGAAAAAAGGTTCTCATTTACTAGTTTAGGTTAGACCCACGAATTATTGCCATACATAATATAAGTATAATTGATAGCCAAGAAGAGAATATAAAGTGAGGCATGAAAAGTAATGCGTTTCTAGCTAGATACAATTGAATACAGGACATCACAATATTTACTTTTCTCCTATGTGTGATGTATATATACACTTACTCATATAAAAGAGCTTATTTGAGCTAAAATATGTAGGATTGAATTACAGTAGTACCATATCTTTAAATAATATATAGTATACAATTTAAATTATTCATTTTCAATTTAGGATGTGCCAAAATCTGTCAAGTGGCAGCTTTTTTTAATTTTTCTTTTTACTTTTCGTGGTGGGTAAAATGGAAAATAAACAAAGTAGTCTTCTTCATCTTCTCATCTCCTATGAACTTTTTTTTTTCGATTTTCTTAACAACGGTTGTGGCGAACAGCAACAATGGGTTCTCACTTAAATTTGAGGGAAAATGAGAGAGATTTTGAGAGAAGATTGGGGGATCGGGAGAAAAATTGGCTATGACAGTAGTACGCGTGAAGTTCGTCGGGAATCAGAGAAGGAGACACCAAAATTAATAAAGCAAATAGAGAAGAGATTTGTTGTCGAAATTGAAGCATGCATATTACAAAATGTAAAAAAAAAAAAAAAAACATGCATATTACAAAATACAAACATGAATACGACTAAAAACAAATATGCATGCTTTAAAATAGAAATTCACAGGTTTCTCATTCTCAATATTTCTATTTCTCTCTTCTTCAATATGCACAAACACTTGTCATGTTGATCATTTGCTTTCTTTCATGCTGATCATTTGTTTTCGTTCGAAATATGAAGCTAGAGGTAATCGATCTAAACAAGAGAAGAAATTATGGAGAAATCAATCTCATATGTATTTTGTGTTCAACCTTATGTAGTTTTGTATAACAATACGCATGCAGTTTTTTGTATAACAATATACATGCAGTTTTATGGAGAAATCAATCTCATATGTATTTTTTTTCAACATTATACGGTTTTGTATTCAAGCATATGAAGTTTTCTTGTTTGATCACATGCATGGTTTGTTTATCTGTATCACATAACAAATAAAATTACTAATCTACATTATTGCAACGAAATTAGCACCAAATGGCTTAAAAATCCCAAAATAAAAGCTTCATCATAAGATCTATAAAATAAATGAATCAGATTGGGTACTACGTACTACCTAATACTTGATCACTATATACCTCCTCTAATTTGTATATATCTACTTATGTTTATTCTATATACTTATGAAACATCATAAAAATATGGATTAATTGCTTCTAAAATCATCAATTTTCCCATAATTTTTTTTTATAAATATTAAGTTGTAACCTTAATAAGTTGAATTTGAGTGGATATTGAATGTGAATTACCTAGAATAGAATTGTTTAAAATAGGCGAGGTAGACAGATTTATTTGGGCTAGGAGAAAATACTTTTGAGCACTAGTTTTATGACTTGGGCTACCCAATATAATAATGGCGCGTCTGATATCTGCTGGGCCGAAATGTTATTTGTTAGAACCCAATGAAAACTTTATATAAAGATTCGTTTTTACCTATTACAGCTTCGTATTGAATAATATAAAAACTAGGGGTGTGCATCGGTCGGTCGGTTCGATCGACCGATCGAAAATTTTCAAACCAAACCGAATATTTTTTGAATCGAATCTAATCGAACCGATTTATAGTTTCGGATCGATCAAAACCGAACCGAAAAAATCGATCGTTTGGTCGGACCGAAAACCGATCAAACATATTATTTATATATATATATATATATATATATATATATATATATATATATATATTTTAAATAAACATATTTTAATCCTAATTATTTAATTAAAATATTAATTAATTATTGTATAAAATATATAAATATAATATTTTGATTCGATTCGATTCTTGTTGAACCTAAAATATAAAACCGAAACCGAACCGAAAACCGATTTTAATTCAAAATTTGAACCGAACCGAAAATCGATTTTCTCAAAACCGAACCGAACCGTCAAAATCGATCGGTTCGGTGGGTTTTTTCGGTTCGATCCAGTTCGATTCTTGCACACCACTAATAAAAACAATAATATATTTCAATATTTTATTTATTCCTCTATAACTAGGAGTAGTTGTGCATTGGTTGGTTCAACCGATCGATCAAAATTTTATAAACCGAAAACTGAATTGAACAATAAAAGTTTAAACCAAATTGACCGACCTCAAATTTCTGACTGATCGAAAACCGTACAGAAAAGATCGATCGTTTTCGATCGGTCCGAAAAACCGACCGAATTGTGTAAGATTGAGCAGGAGCCGCTTGCGCTGGACTGGTTTCTAATAGGTTGTTGCTGCTATAAAGGTGACGACGTGGCTGACAACGACGAGGGCCACCGGATCCTGGAAGCCACGACGCTATATGGCGAGAGCAGAGACCGATTCAAAGAGACAATAACATCAATCGCTACAACGTTAATAATCTTTGTAGCTTTGCCCAGAAAAAGGCCATGGAAGTTGCTGGGTTCATTCTTCAATCCTCATGCTTTAGAGACTCACAAACACAACTTTCTCTCTGTTCTCCCTCTGCAAACTTCCAAAATCTTACCTCCACACTAACAAAGTCACACTTCAAGAATCATTCGTTGTGTGTGCGGCGTGAAGAAGGGGAAAGAATTGAGGTCGGTCACGATAAATAATGGGTCACAATAAACAACAAAAATGGGCCATTTTTCCACTATGGAATCTGATTGAATATATCTAAAAGATGCGATATATCATTTATATAAAAATAAAGAAATTATATTTATAATTATATAAAATGATTTCCTCTAGCCGTTTTACTTGCAAAGTCATTTATAATATCATTCGTATCAAGATCTTCTAAGATATCTTTTTCAATATACAAAATTGTCAAACCATTTAATCTTTCTTGTGATATCGACGATCTCAAATATGTCTTCAACAATCTTAACTTTGAGAAACTTCTCTCAGCTGATGTTACAGTAACAAGCATAGTCAACAAAATCCTATAAGCAATTGCAACATTTGGATAATAATATGCAATTTTCACAAATTTAAGGATTTCAGCAACATTTGGATAATAATCTGCAATTTTCACAAATTTAAGGATTTACATTATATCATTTGGCAAAGTCATTTGCAATATTTTTAATTCCATAAGTAAATCATCCAAGTCAACATCAGATAAATTATCATGAGTAAAAGTAGACTTCAGTTTAACACAACAATTTCTTAATTTATCATTATCTAATAATTTTAATATTTTTACATCAAACAGAAAACCAAATATACTTTCAAATGATTGCATTTGTTCAAATCTACATTTTAGAGAAGTAATCGTCATATCCACAACAACTACAAAATACTCAATTCTAAATGACTCTTGGTGATAATGAAGCTTTAACATTTTCTCCTCATCAAATTGTTTTTTCTAATGTCTGACGTTTTGTTGGAAATATTGACTCTATATTCATATTAGATGCAATACTTTTGGCAATCGTCGGACTTGATTCAAAACCATTATTCCTATACTTTTCAAAAAATGATATTAGTCCTTCTAATTGTTTCATCATAGAGTCAAAGTACATAGTTTTTGATTGTAACTTCTTACTTACCATGTTTACAGCAAATAAAATATCATACCAAATGATCATACCAAGTAAAAACTCAAAATTTTCTATTGATGCAACTAAACTTTCAGCTTCACTTTTTGACTTAGAGGTGTTTGGTGAACTTATAAGCTTCTAAAAGCAATTTATAAAATTTTTTGGGGCTTATAAGCTCGACCAAACACCTCTTAGTGTCATCACAAGCATCATATAAGTGTAATAAAGCATCTCTCAATTCAACTGATTGAAATCTAATTGCTTGAACACTTTTTATCGACTTTCCCAATGTGTATTTGATAAATATTTCTCGATTAACCTTTTAACATTATGAAGTAAAACTTTCCACCTTTTAGGAGAACTTGCAAATAATGTATAAATCCGTTGGAAATTAGTAATGTATTATTATTTTTTATTTACTTTTGTATAATGGATCTTTAATTTTGGACCTTAAATTTTTGCCGTTTGTGAAAATGAAACGTTTTTAAATTAATGCATAACTCTATTTTCTAAGATTTGTTATCAGCCTCAGAAGTTGTTATGTATATAGTGAACTATTTTTTTACAAAATTTGGGTCCAAAAGTTTATAACAAAATTTTAGGACATTGAATATTTTATTTTTTAAAGGAATATTTATATTAATATAAGAAGATATATAAAATTTTGGATCCCCTAAAATAATGAGTCCCGAACGATCGCCTATCCTCGCCCGCCCTGAGGGACGGCCTGACTCTACCAACAGCATCATGAAAACCAAAAACCCAATCTATTTGGAAAGCGCTTCGAAGGAGCTGAAGTGCTTATGAACAACTTGTTCAAAAATCTGTGTCCCCAATTCTCATTCATCTCATTCCATCATTTGTCTTCCCAAAATATGCGATGTGAATTCACTCCTAAACTAGCGATAACAGCGTAAGAACCCTAAATACATGATGTATTCTTCTGTTCCTCGGACGAATTGACCCGCAAAATTGTTTCTTGGGATCCTTGCGAAATGTTGCTTCGAACGATCTGGCGGATGCTTTCAACTGCTTTGAGATCTATCATTGGGCGAAATCTGCCCCCTCTTCACACCTCAGATCCATTATTAGGTGAGGTTCCTAATGATTAATTGTGTTGTTATTGGTAATTGAATACCAGATGTCAATTTCTTGATAATTTGTTGAGACTTCTATTTTAAGCTTAAATTAGCTTTGCAATTCAATCCTATAGTTTTGTTGATTCCCCATGAGCCTTTTATTAGCTTTACACTGATAAGCTGTGCAACTTTCTCAAAATCTTTTGTGAGCAGTCTATAGTATTTATCTACGTATGCATCTTTTTCTGGTAATAAATTGTGTTGCTATCACAGGTATCGATTGTACCATGGTCTGATGAATGTTTATTAGGTTTATTTTCTGATGATTTTGCTCTATTTCTTAATATTGAAAGGAATCTACTATGCATGTAATTTTGTTCTTCATTGACTAGAGGATTTCATTAATGTTAAGCTAGAATAATTTTGAGAGCATATTATAAGAAAACATGGTTCTGATCCTTGTTGATTGAAATCATTAATTTGAAAGTTTGGGATACATGTTTGTTGTGCTGATTTACGTTCGTTTAATTTTAGATAGACTAGACAGAAAATACAGGATGGGTATGCACTTCTTATTTGCCTTTAATAACAGTTTCATTCTTGCCTAGTGTTTGTTAGTATGTTTAATAGCCATTTGCTTTACCTGCTTTTTGATGTGTTTCTTTCTTGATTTATCTGTCATGAGGAATATAAGGGGTCAATACTTTAGTGGGATCTACTGTGCTATTTGACTGTGAAGTAACTCAGTAAGAATGATCTCTCCCTCTCGTATATTATCTCAGCTATTAATAATATTGTTTATGATCAATGATTTCTTGCCCATCTTTCAGCTTAACTGTTGTATCAGCGGGTATTCTTTGATTTTTCTGGAGAAGAAATTGAACATGCATTGGTCATCAGGGAAAGTTAAATTATTTCACTCACAAAATGTGTGTTCTATGTTGATCTTTTATCTGTGCATGTTTCCTGATGATCAAATGATGCAATAACAGTTTGAAAGGAGAGGATTGAATTTTGGTTTTATATTTTGTCCTTAAATTTGAAGGATGGTTTCAAATCGATAAAGGCTAATAATCAGATTTTATATTAGTGTTCTCTTACTGCATGATCTTAACTCCTGCATGTACATGAAACAAATACACACTGCAGCCAATAAAGATTGTGTCTCATTTTCTTTGCTCCCTGGTTACGTGGCATGCCATATTTTTATTTTTATTTTGTTAGTTAGTTTCCAACTTGAAGGTAATAGTTACATGGATAAGACTTGGATGAAGTTGCCTAGGTATAGCAAAACCTATTTGGATGGGATGAAAATGTTTCTGGGTTTTTGCTTTCTCCAAAGAAAACACGTATGCCAATGGAATGATATTGTGCCCTTGTAAGACATGTAAAATGGGATATGCTTATCCACATTTTGTTATTCAAATGAGTATCTGGGGTTTACTGAGTTGATTCAAATGCATTCACAAGTGATCTTATGGAGTTAGAATATCAGTGAAGATTTTGACCAGAAGTTCTGTATTTGGTTTCATGCTCAAAGGTCTGCACAATTATCTGGAAGTTTTATGCAATTTCTGTTACAGGATTTTCTTTGTTACAAGACCTTAAGAATCTCAAACCTAATTGTAGAACCCTAAACCCTAAGTATAGATACTTATTCAAGTTGACTAGAGTGTTGAATTTTAGATTGTATAGTCATGCCTACTTCTAAGTTCTAAGCAAGGCCCACTTTATGTACTTATTTGATGTCTGACTATAGATAGCAACGTAACTTGAGAAAAATTGCTTTTCTAAAGCTCTAGGCTTCTTGCTTCCTTTTCTCTTTTATTGTTTTCAGGATTTTATTAGATGAATATTCTTATGACTGTAAGTCATCTAGTTTTCCTTCTTTGTAATTGTTACTGAAATAATTGGAAAATGACATTTGCTAGTGGTAAATTTGATTCTCTGGGCCAGTTAAGTTTCAGCTGAACATCTAATTTTTAGATATGGATCCTAATCAGTTTTCTGTTATGGTCAACTATAGTCCCTATCTCTAATGGGCTTGAGGGTTACCCTACCTTGTCATGTCATCTCTAATTGGTTTTGTGGGAAATTGAGCAGCATAACAGTTGCTTGACTTAAAATTGATTTGTGTAACAGTTGGTTGCTGCAAATAGGGATTCCAAAGTATTCCTTTTATGATCGAAAAATTTCAATTTTTGCTCCTACAGAGTGGAGAAGGTAGTTCAGGACTCATATATGAATTGCAGAAAGTTTTGTGTTCCATGGAAAATAGTCACTAGTTTCACCAATATGTCTTCTTTCATTGGCTCTGAAAGTGCTTGTTTATTTTATAATTGCTTTAGATATTTCATAATCGAAATTCTCTTTTCATTTTCAGGTGGCTAATGATGACGATCAAGAGTTAGGACATTGACGTAGAGGAACAGAAGGGTTGCGATGAATTCAGCGATACGATGGCTCTGTAAAACGAACATTTTCTGAGCTCCTCCACGTCGATTAGTGGTGCCGGTGGCGGATCTTGGTAGTCCTTGCTGCTGTGCTTGGTGGCGGTGGCTCCGACCTCAATATCCTTGCCCATTTTGCTTCTCTTCAAGATCGAATTAGATGAACTACTAATTCTTTTGAGTTTTTCTTTTTTCTTCGGTAAAATTTTTTGTCTGTATTGATGATGAGTTGTGGTTTGGAATTGGAGGGGTATTTATATGTGAAATGGGAGAAATTATTGAAATAGTTGTTAATTGATTGAGTTTTGCCTCCCAGCTAGACTTAGCTTTGTGAAAACAATGTATTATTCATGAAAATTACTGCACTAAATAAAAATATTTGAATTCTCGTTCTTTATAGGATTCGAATCCGGATGGTGCATGATGTATTCATCTAGCAAAATGATGCGTCGCGATGAGATCTTCACAATCTAATGGTTTCAGCGTTCTCATTTTAAATAAAGTTTTATTTGAACATATATATATATATATATATATATGAGTTATGGTGAAAAGCTCTTTAGTGTAGGAAGCAGTACGCCTTACGAGGGTAGGTCACCAGGTGATCGTCAAGGCCCACCATCTCGAGGGGCAAATTATTTCAAAAATTAATTTTAATTATAGATATATAGATTTATTTGGATTCAAAATATTATCTTAATTTAAATATGTTATTTTATTTTAAAGGTCAAAGTATTATATTTTATTTATAGATATATGTTTTCATTTTGTCCTAAAATATATTAGAAAATATTGATGTTTATGTGATTATTAATGGTTTTGCATCTGTAAATCTGAATAAATTATTTTTATGATATCTTATCGTAGATAAGAGTTGAGATATAGAAATATAAGGATGGTAAGTAAGTTGTATATGTTTTAATAATTTTTTATTATTTATTTCTATTTGTATCTCACTTGAATTTTATGTAAATTTACAAATTTATTTTATTTTATAAGTATAATATAAGGACACTTTTGACTGGTCTAATAATTAAGTGAGTTCGTGTGCCAAAGATCACAGTTCAAACATCACTATCGATTTTTAAGTGTTGTTTAGTCGTCATATGTCGATTTGCAAGTTATTGTAAAGAAACATAAGTTTTATCTGTACGTAAGATAATGATGAGGGTTTATATGAATTTTTAAAAATGGGGGCCTTTATTCTTTATTTTGCCTAGAGCCTATAAAATATAAAACGAAATTTGGTTGGAAATAGGAATAATGTACATCTTTCGTATTTGTGTAGCACAATCAAAATTATTATGTTGCACATATTAGTTTAGCATATTTAATCCTTTCGTATCACATATGCTTATATATTAGTTTAACACATTTTTGCTCCTCATGGAATTCAGAACCGGGTGAAAATTCAAATTTTAGATTGATAACTTTTTCAACGGATCGTTAATTTTTATAGCGAGTTCATTTTGGTCATAACAATTTTCGCTATTCTTAATTCTAAAATGGTTCTTATTGAATCTCTTCTCTATATATATTTATGTTGGAAAAAGGGTGTATGCGAACGATGCAGATCTTGGGCGTATTACAACGTGAAAGCAGAAGGTAGGAGATCAAAACTAACAATGAATTTGAAGCGGAAGAAAAACAGAATAAGAATTACAAATAACGTAATCTAATGCCGGTCGAGGAGTCCTCTTTCATCAAGGCGAGATCGCCCGATAGTGCTCTCGGTTACAGCGTATCGTCTCAAAGATAAAACGACAACGTCTCGAAGGTGGCGACACATGACCAGCGAGCTCCGTGACTGGAGCAGGCGAGGGGCGGAGGCTTGGACACTAGCTATGTATGAGAGTGCTTTGAAATCTTGGAATGTAGATTGACATTAGGTGGCTTATCTTGGGGAGACATGTCCTATTTATAGGCGTCGTCCCCTCATAGGGAAGCATCTTTGGGTCAACACCGCGTTGATGTCGGGTGTTACGAGTTATGTCCCTATTGAGTCTTGTGGCGGTTTACGGAGACAACGTGGGCACGTGTCCGAGAACCTTCGTGTCGGAACGTGCAAGCGGTTACGGCGAATCAGACAGCGAGTGCGTCGGGTTCGTTGGGCGTATCCGGGCGTCTCTTGAGTGCGGCGAGCCCAGCGGTTGGGCTTACGAGTTGGGCCTCGGACCAACTCCATCGTCAATGAGCCCGCGGTTGGGCTACGAGTTGGACCCGGACCGACTCAATCTCACAGGCTCGATCGAACATTGATCCAAATATGAGGCGATGGGCCGAGGAACGAACTACGAAGCAAGCCCGCGAGCAGGCCCAAAAACGGTCAAAGACCACCCAAAGACCAATCCAAGATCGAATCCAAGATCCACGATCCACGATCCACGAAACCGAATCGGGCGGGTCGGAGCCGGGTCCGAAGGCGGTAGCCGCCGGCACGAGCTGCCGGGCCGGGCGGCGAGCGAGGCAGCGGCGGGCGTGGGCTTTCGACCCATCACATGCACATAATTATACTAAGTGTTCAATGAACCACTTATATAGACAATGTGAAGGTACATTAATCAATGTAGGATAAGGATTAATTAATCCATGCTTATCCACTTAATCACATAACTCCATGTTTAAGTGACCAACTTTGATCCACTATTTCTCACTCACGGAAATCGGTTTGAGAATGTGAATACACCACGATCATCTACTCAGCGTAGATCGATCCTATGCCATTTAATTTCACAAAATTAAACGTTACGTCACTCAAAATCTTGGTCAAAGTAGCTTCGACAACTTGACCATATTATATATATATATCGTTGATTTCAACAATCCCCACATGAGTGGAAATAGCCATATGTATGTATCGAGACCACATTCGATCCTCGAGATGTTAAAATATTTGGACGGTGGTTTATGGCTTGAACCTTCCATAGTTAGTACCATCCAGTACAGGCGGATTAGTGGACACGATGCTTGAACTATTCCCACAGCGTGTCTTGAGACAATGGTATTAACACTTTAACACCTCAACCTCATCCGTTCTCACGTTTAATTCCATTTTGGCCATGGACATCCACTTTGGATTCATAAGTGTTTTGTTTGAGCGGCCCAGCACGCGCTTACATAGGTGATTCTTACCGAGTATCTTGCCATACCAACTCTCCGAGGTATCTTAGGAATCATTAAGAGTCACGACTCAACCTCGCCATAGGCGAGTTTTTCAACACTCGTTTGCTTTATAGAAGCAGACTAACAGAGTGTTTACACACGAACTCCTATAACTTAGTTCTCCCATTGAACCAAGTTCTTGGGATCTCCAGGTCATCATGGTTGGGTTACCACTATGATTATTCTTAAGATGTGGATTTTAATCCCATTCACTCTAACAACTTGTTCATTTGATCCGGTTCGACCCTTTGGTTAACGGATCTGCAGATTATCTATTGACTTGACATAGTCGATTGATATAACCCCACGAGATCAAATGCCTCACGGTATTATGTCGCCGGCGTATATGTCGAGACTTACCATTATCAAACGACTTTTAGCCGCTTCCGATAGCGACTTGGCTATCACGGTGAATCATCACCGGTGGCGCGGGTTTGAACCAACATGGAATATCTTCCAAAATTACAGAGCCACTGACTTCCTCACCGCGGCTTTATCCAAAGCTATGAATTACGATTCCATGGTGGATCGGGCTATCACGTCTTTCGTGGATCTCAAGAAACAGCACCTCACGATCGTGAACACGTACCCCTTGTAGAAAGTGAATCTTTCGTGTCGGATATCCATTGACATCACGGTACCCTTCAGTCTTGGGGATATCTCGTGAATCGACCCGTGATTTTGAGTATACTTTAAGTACCTCAAAACTCTCACTGAACCTTCCAATGCTCCTTGCTTGGATTGCTCGTGTAACGACTCAATTTGTTCACAGTTGCAAGCTATGTCGGGTCGGTGCAATTTGTAAGATACATCAAACACCCGATGACCTTAGCATAGTCTTCTTGTCCAGCGGGTTCACCCATGTTCTTACTCAGTGAACATTGAGCTCGATAGGGTCTTAGCGGTGGCGTCAAGCGCGTTGAATTTCTTAAGCACTTTCTCGGCGTAGTAAGATTGTGTCAAGATAATTTCGTCGATCTTCTTAGAATCTTGATTCCAAGAATCACATCACTAATCCATGTCTTTCATGTCAAAATTTCTTTTTAATATCGCTTTGTGTCATTAATGACTTGAGTATTGCTACCCATGATCAACATATCATCTACATACGGACACACTATAACATAACCATTATCGGTGTTCTTAACGTAGACACATTTGTCACACTCGTTGATCTTGAAACCATTTTGCCAACATTATATTGTCAAATTTCAAGTGCCATTCTGCGCTTGTTTCAAACCATATAGAGACTTCACGAGTTTGCATACATTGCCTCTTGACCGGTACTACAAACCCCGGGTTGCTCTATATATACCTCATCCTCGAGGTCACCATTCAAAACGCAGATCTTAACGTCCATTTGATGAATCTCAAGATGCATAAGCGGCAATTGCGAAGCACCCGAATAGGCGTAATCCAAATCACGGTGAATAGGTATCGAAGAAATCGTACCCTCTCTTTGTTTAAACCCTTTGTGACCAAGCGGGCCTTATACTTTTCAATTGATCCATCGCTTGTACTTTCTTTTAAAGATCCATTTTCATCCTAAGGGCTTACAACCTTGGCAAATCAACCGGCACCAGTGTGGTTTTGCGAATAGAATCAATCTCACTTTTAACGACCTCTCGCGGGCATCCCGTCGACCGAGCATAGGCTACTTTGATCGATGTTGGTTCTTCGTCAACATGAGCGCAATATAGTCGGGACCAAAATCCTTTGGCGTTCGACTCTACTACTGCGTCTCGGTTCCGATCCTACGGATCGAGACCTCGATCGCTTATGCGATATCGGTTCTTCCTCAAGGTTTAGAACTCGAAGCACCATCGGCTCTATTGCTAGAGTTGGCTTCACTTTATCCTTGTCTTTCTGAGGATAAACACTTTCAAAAATATAGCATTCCTTGATTGATCGTCGTCCCCAGGTCATATCCGGTACCTCGACACTGTGGATTAGAAAACGATAAGTAGCTTTGTTGGTGCATACCAATAAAGATCAATCATTGTTTTAGGTCAATTGTAACTTGTTTGGAAGAGCACCTCAACCTTGCCAAACACCCCACACTTTGAGATATTTGTACGATGGCTTTCTTCCATTCCACAACTCGTGAGGTGACATCCTTACTCTTGGGTGGAATTTTGTTCGGGTATGTAGTTGGTGTCAAAGCGACTTCCCACAAGTTAGGGTAACCACGAACTAATCAACAAAGCATTCATCATCTCCTTAAGTGTTCGATTTTTATGTTCAATAGCGCCATTAGGCGAGGTGAATAAGGGCGTCGTTTGATGTATTATACCACTTTCATTGCATAATGCCTCAAGCGGACTACATATTCTCCCTCTATCACTTGAGCAGTCTTAATTCGTGACTTAGTTGATTCTCGCTTCGTTCTTGAAGTTTTAAAAGCTTGATAGCACCGTCTTTACTTCTTAGAAGGTAAAGATAACAATATCTTGTCGATCATCAATAAGCGTGATGAAGTACTTTTACCACCTTTAGTTTGTACAAACTTTAAATCACACACATCGGTGTGAATAAGTTCTAGAGGCTTAGTGCTCGGTTCTACCGAATGAAACGGTAACTTAGCCATTTGGCTTCACACAAACCTCGCATTTCGTTTGCGTATTAACCGTTTAACTTTAGTAAATCTAAATTTACTAATCTTTTATTGCATTTAGATTAACATGTCCTAATCTACAATGCCATAAATCGAAACACTCGATCAGTAAGAGAGTAGATGCATTTTCATTAATAGCAATCTTGGGTACACGGTACGACCATTACATTCAATTTGAAAAGACCCCAGGTAAGATAACCCCTACCAAGGAACTTCCCAAACTTAGTCAAGACAAACTTGTCCGACTCAAAACTAGTCTAAACCCCTTGTTAACTAGAATAGAGCCCGACACCAAATTCTTGCGGATGTCGGGACATGCAAAGACATCCTTCAACGTGATCTCAATGCGGACGACATCTTGAGCACCACATCACCAACTCCGGCAACCCGGATGAAGCTTGGTTCCCCATATTGAGCTTCCTCCCTCAGCGGGCTTGGTGGTGAAGCGTATCTTTTCGGTGCGGGGCGTGCGCGATTCGCCCGATGTCGATGAACCATCCACCTTGATTCTCGAAGTGGTTGACTTCTTCGGTCACCACAGCAGCCAAGTCATCCTTGTCCCATTTGTGAAGTCCTTCGACAACATTGGTAACTTGTTTAGCCTTCTTCTTCTTTGGCTTACGACAGTCCTTACTCGTGTGGCCATGCTTGCCACAATTGTAACAGTCCCCGTCAAATTTACGGGCAACCACCTTCCCTTTGCCTTTGTCTTTGACATTGGGACGAACACGTTTGTTGGAGGGACCGCCTCTCTCCAACAGGTTGGCTTTAGCATCGATCAAGCCTTTCCCTTTTAAATCTTCTTTCTTCACGTCGGACTCGATGCGCGGTTTGGCGATCAGTCTTCAAGTGTCATATCCTTTCGGCTTGTGCTTAAGATAGACCTTGAAGTCTCCACCAGAGGTAACTTCTCAATCAGCTGGCGGCGACAAAGCCGTCCGAAATAGATGTGCCATTCGGCGAACCTCGTGTACAATAAGTTGAAACTCTTGCACTTGGTCCATGATCGGTCGAGAATCGACCATCTTGTAGTCCAAATATTTGGCTACAATAAACTTCTTTGTACCTGCATCATCACTACGGTACTTCTTTTCTAGCGCATCCCACATACATTTGGATGTCGTTACAACAGCATAAACACTATACAAGATATCTTCTAGACTACAGTATAAAATTTTTACAAAGATAGTCGTGGTCAAGCGCCGGTTGTCATATCTTTGCTCGAGCGTGAAAGTCCGTCACTTCACCCCGATGCGACGGGCTCATCTTCCACCAAAAGTTGGCGAAGCCAACGTCGTGGTAGAACAACATCTTTTGCTGCCATCTCTTGAAGTCGGATCCTCCAAACTTTGGCGGCTTCCGTGGCGGCATCGTCCTCAGATGAGCATGGTGCCGAGATCGATCCCAAACGGATCCACCAACACCACTGAAGTGTCTTTGGAACATGGAATTCGAATGAAAACCACGTGTTAGATCCCATGGATCCAACAATCGACCAGCGAAGAGTGCGATCGTTGAGCGATGGAACCACTAAAAGTGGAACCAAGCGTTGAACCACTAAAAGTGGAACCCAATCGACCAAAGGGTCCAATGGTTGACCCGAAGGCATCGAACCAAACATGACCGAAGTCATAGTGCGAGTGGCGGCGGCAGCGGCGGCGGCGGCGAGCGGAAGCGAGTTGGTGGGCTGGAGCGATCGACATCTCCAAGCAAAGGTTTAGGTTTCGAGCGTTTCTAAGTTAATTAAGAGTCCGAACTCCTTGGCAAGTGTTATCTCGTCTTGCGATTGTTGAAAAAGGATGTACGAGCGATGCAGTACTTCAGGGCGTATTCTGACGTGAAGCGAAGGTAGGAGATCAAAACTAACAATGAATTTGAAGCAGAAGAAAAGCAGAATAAAATTACAAATAACTGTAATCTAATGCCGAGTCAAGGAGTCCTCTTTCCATGAGGCGAGATCGCCCGATAGTGCTCTCGGTTTTGGCGTATCGTCTCCAAAGATAAAACGACAACGTCTCGAAGGTGGCGACACCATGAGACCAACGAGCTCCGTGACTGGAGCGAGGCGGGCGAGCTGGACACTAGCTATGTATGAGAGTGCTTTGAAATCTTGGAATGTAGATTGGCGGTAGGTGGCTTATGTTGAGGAGACATGTCCTATTTATAGGCGTCGTCCCTCATAGGGAACATCTTTGAGTCAACACCGCATTGATGTCGGTGTTACGGAGTTATGTCCCTATTGAGTCTTGGCGGTTTACGGAGACAACGTGGGCACGTTTCCGCGAGCCTTCATGTCGGGCGTTACCGATGGTTACGACGAATCACTGGAAAGCGAGTGCGTCCGAGTTCATTGGGCGTATCTGGGCGTCTCTTGGTACAGCAGCAGCCCAACGGATTGGGCTTACGAGTTGGGCCTCGAGACCAACTCCATCGTCAGCGAGCCCAGCGGTTGGGCTACACGAGTTGGGCCTCGGACCAACTCCATCTCAGGCTCGATCAAACATTGATCCAAAATATGAGGCGATGGGCGAAGACCGAGCCCGAAGCAAGCCCCGAGCAGGCCCGAAGAAACGATCAGACCAATTGCGAAGATCCAGATCCAGATCCACGATCCACGATCCTAAACGAAATCGAACAGGCGGAACGGGCGGGGCGGGCGAACGCGGCGGCCGCGTCGGGCGGCAGCGCAGCGGCCGGCGGCATGGGCTTTCTCCGACCCGTCACTTGTGCACATAATATACTAAGTGTTCAATGAACCACTTATATAGACAATTAATGAAGGTACATTAATCAATGTGAGATAAGGATTAATTAATCCATGCTTATCCCCTTAATCACATAACTCCATGTTTAAGTGACCAACTTTGATCCACTATTTCTTACTCGAAAATCGGTTTGAGAATGTGAATACACCACGATCATCTACTCAAGCGTAGATCGGTCCTATGCCATTTAATTTCACAAAATTAAGCGTTACGTCACTCAAAATCTTGGTCAAAGTAGCTTCGACAACTTGACCATATATATATATATAGGGTTGGGTTCCGTAGTATCCGGTCCTCGAGATAGTATGTAGTACTCAATCTAACCACACATTGTGGCCATGTGGATAGCATGGACAATCAACACGTGGCATAACATTTTTTATTTTTTATCTTTATTTTCGCTAAGGCGACACGGTAATTTTCCCGCCTCTCCTCCTCCTTCCTTCTTCTTTTGCAAGCGCTCATCGTTCATCGGAGAAGAATAGGAAGCCGACAACAACAATGGCACAATGGAGGCGGTTGCGGTGGCGGCTATTACGACGACGACAGTCGTGGTGGCTGATCGTTGCCTGAAATTACAGAAAAATCATTGATTAGTTGCTTGAAATTGAAGAAAAATAAATAGAATTTTGATAGAAGATTGAGGTATCGAGAGAGATGATGACTATGGTAATGTTTATGGTGAAGTTCGCAAAAAAATTGGGGTAGGAGACGGTGGTTTAAGGTGGAATTCGCCGGAAATCAGAGAAATAAGTGAATCGGAGAAGGAGGCAACGAGGTGATGCCATCTCGAAGAATATGCATATTGATACACATAAACGCATCATAATATACATAAACTGCATATGCATAATAATATATAGGCATGCATATTAAAAACAAAACATGCATACGTCTAAACATAAACATGCATACAACTAAACATAAACATGCATAGAACAAAACAAAACCCTGCATGCTTTGAAACAAAAATTATCATTTTCGATATTTCTTTTCTCTCTTCTTCAATATGCACAAACACTTTCTTGTTGATCATTTGCTTTCTTTCTTGTTGATCATTTGTTTTCTTTCTTGTTGATCATATGTTTTTTCTTTCGAATTATGAAACTAAAGGTAATTGATCTAAACTAGAGAATAAATTATGAATAAATCAATATCACATGCATTTTCGTGTTCAACATTATGTTGTTCTTTGTTCAAGCATATGTAGTTTTTTCTTTTAAAACATGCATGATTCGTTTTACGTATAACATAACAAATCAAAATGTGTGATTTTATGTTCAACCGCATGCAGTTTTATGTATAATAATATGCATTTTGTGTTCAATGATATGCGTTTTGTTTAATTACATGCATAGTTTTTTCGCAATTACATAATAAATCAAATTACTAATCTACCCTTACTATAGCGAAAATCGTGAAATTAAGCTTAAAAGGTCGAAAAAATCTCAACCATAGGATCTATGAGATGAATGAATGAGATTGAGTACTACATACTATCTACAGCTGGTCTATTTGATCCCTCTCTCTCTCTCTCTCTCTATATATATATATATATATATATATATATATATATATATATATATATACGTTGATTTCAACAATTTACTTATTTATAATTTTAGCACATTTGTGCATATTTTTAGCACAAATTAACTTGTATAACATAATAAGATTTCTACATAACGGTAAAACTCCATGAAATAGAACATCGGTGAGAGTACTAGGTGGCTCTGGTTGTCCTAAAGTGTCTCCCAAGAGTCCTTTCATGGGCGCTCTGAGCAACTTATTGTCATGAGTGTTCTATTATCCATATAACCAGTGACGTCCTATTATTGCACACTTACGACGTTCTATTAAAGAATTTTTGTTGTCTTGGGGTATATACGTATATATGATTATATTCTATGAAATTTCAATTTTGTAGTCATCTAAATTTGTATTTTTTTCATCTATTCTTTAGAGATTTTTTTTTAAAAACAGAACTAGATTAGATTTAGTTGAAACTAAAGTTGATCTCAAATCGGTTAATTTGATTCGATCAAAAGCTACGGATGGGAATCGTTTATCATTTTCGGTTAATATCGACCGACCGGACCCGCATCTTATTCGGTTAGCCGAACACAACATATTGATTAAGCGAACACAACATATTCGGTTAGTAGTTCGGCTTGAGGTAAGATGTTACGGATTTTTGATTTTCGGTTAAGCCGTAACGAACCGGTTAAAATAGAAAAATTGATTATTTTTGTATTTAAAATTTTTAATTCTAATTTTGTAAAATACTAAAATATAAATGCAAAATTAATTTGAATTCTATTCTAATTTGATATATCATGTCTCTCTCATCTCGTCTCTATCTCATTTCTCTTACTGACTCTCTCCCTCCCTCGTATCTCCGATCTCCAGTCGCCCAAATTTATTTTGATTTTTTTTTATTTTTAAAAAATTACAATTTTTTTTGTATTTTCGTTTAATCAAACACCGAACTACATTAATTGATGCGATATCTGATTAACTAAACTCGGTTAATTGAACCGCACGATTTTCAATCATAATCAAAGTTCACACTTTCAACGGTTTGATTGAAATATTCAACAACAAAAAATATAAACCGGTCTATCAATTTGATCGGGTCGGTTCAATTTTTGACCAAACCGATCTATACTAATCCCTAGCATGTACTGTCGAATTGTATAAGTTTCCGTTAATCTTAGTTCACTTTAATGAATATTGAATGTTATTATATTTTTTTCCTCAATTTTTTCTGATTATCGCAATGCCAAGTCAAAATATTGAAATAAGTTCGGTTCAATTTGGTTAATTTGATTTTCAATTTGTTTCCATGATTATTATGGCTTAGAATCAAATTGTGCTACATTTATATTTAATTTGCTACGGTTGATAAGATGTATAATATACTAATGACACTCTAATATATACTTTCATCGTTCCCAATTTATCTTCATGGTTTTTTATTTTTGGTGCATCCTCAAACTTTTTTCTATTTTATTTATGAAAACTATTCCACAAAATTAATACTATCTATTTATATTACACTCAACAATACTTTTTATTTACACCTTTTATCACCCATTACTTATTACCCTCAACAAGACCACTTGTTTACATTTTACCTGCTCCAACATTAATTAATTTAACAATATTACACTATAATTTGGGATTATTACTCCACTCACAATATATTCAATAATATTAAAACTCGTATCAAATATTTACAAGAACAAAAATGAGGAGCGAAGGGAGTATCTTATTTACACAATAGATCAAAAATAATTAATTGCAATTCAATTCAGCACGATCACATTCGTTCAAATTAAACAAGTTCTATGAATGTATAGCAATGGCAATATTTGATTTCCAAATAACAAATTACATATTACAAATTCTAAACTACACGACTAAATAAATTTAATCATTTTCTAAATATACACATCTCAATCATATTTCCTCACCTAAACAACACATACCAACTACGACATTTCTCACAAATTCACGAATGCCCCTTCTATATACATCTACTCCAACTAGATGAATCGTATATATATAAATGCTACATATGTACATGCACATAATTCAAATAAACACCGAGTTGCTATCATTATCAAATCTAACATCCTCAAGATAAGAGGCTACACCATTCGAGTAGTCGATGCTCATATCGAACAAGAATCCATAGTCGTCCTCACACTTGGTCTCGACCAATCTGTGGTTATGATTGGAGGTTGAGGGACGGCGTCGCAACATCCTTGTCGCTCCTCGGGATGTATGTGAAAATACCCGAATGGCGAGGGAGGTGTTAGGGTTAGGGTTTTGGCCTTGATAGAAGGAAGTGATCATGTTTTGATGAGTATTGTGCAAGGCATGTTCAGTTGTTGGTGATGCAGCCAAATTGGGAGAAGTGTCACCAGCTGCAGAATGATCATACAAATCATGTGGGCTAAAATTGTTGCTACTCTCACCCCTTGATTTGTAAAATACTCTGCATAATACCCAATCTTCCTGTGAATGATGATCATAAATTAATTATTAGCAAATTATCACATAGTTCTGTTACATAAAAATTAAAGGATTCTTTTTGGGTTAATTAAGTTAATTACATTTTTCTTGAACCCATGAAAGTGGCCATAGAATATTTCTAGTACAATTCCTTGAGTACTCGAGAAGCTTTGTGGCAACATGATGTTAATTTATAATAGCTGGATTATTCTGTTATAAATAGTGTCCCGATTCTGTTCCTGTTCCTGTTCCAGTATGAAGATAGAAATAAAATTAACTTGAAATTGGTCTGACTATATCGATTCAGAACTTCTCTCTCAATGTTTTACATGTTCAACTCTTGTCCCACTACTAAATACATTACTTAATAAGTATTTATTGTAAAAGTAAAAGTTGTTGTAATACAATAAACCTTAATTAACATTTATTACTAAAACTAATGCTTTAGAAATTATATGAAAAATCAATCATATTAATCACTTATTAACTAAAAATTTGAAACTAAATGCTAAAAAATAATTATAATCCTAATTAACAAACTGTAAAATCAAACAAAAATACAAGAACTTCAAAATGTTAGAAAAACTAATGACATCGGAGTGAACTCCAGAAATTGGGATAGAAGATTTGCTATAATAGTTAGTTTTAAGATTGAAATAAAATAAAATAAAGTTGTATACCAACCTTTGGGGGCATATGAAGGTTCTCAAGGCGAAACTCATGCATTATCCATCCAGTTTTGACCCCATTGGGAGCCCTATTCTTGTAGAAAACGAGAGTTTTCTCATCCCCACGGTGGCCCGGCTGGTCGGGTCGAGCACGATCCGATCCTTGCGGTGGCCTTCCAGTAGCCGGAGATGGTGGCCCGGTTGGTCCGGTAGCGGTTGCATATTTCCGATCGCGGAAGCTAAAGTACCACTCCTTTGAGTTCAGCTTAGCCAAATCTGAAAATTGTAACATTGTTAATTAAGAGCAAATACTTGGCAATAGTAATTATTACATTTGTTGTTACGAAGTTTTGTGTATTGGTTAGGACATAGAATTGGGATACATATGTACAATAAATTAGCTTGATATATATCATATTTCTTGTTGATGTGATAAAAGTTGGTTATGAGTCATCATAAAAGATTCTCGAGGACCAAAACAGATATTTAGTTTCTGCACTTCACTAACAAATATTAGGGAAGTTTCATATAAATTAACACAAAAAGTGTCTCAATCCTTTAATTTTTTATATATAAATGTTATAGGAAGTCCATATCCACAATTCTTGGCTTCTCCTACAAGCTATATACTTCATGGTTAATCACAACCTCTATTAAACTAAATTAATATCTACGTTCATATACCTTCGCGTGTATAATTTTATTTTATTTTGTAGAACGTATACAACTTAAAATCGACAGGGTTTATTGTATAATATTGTAGAAAAAAAATTGTATGCCTAATTTTATTAATTTTTTATGGCGACAGCCGACAGGGAATATTTAATTTCTTCACGAGCTACTTCAAAAAAATGATTTTTTAATAAACATTTTGGTTTTAATAGTACTCATAGAGATGAACAAAGGTTTTCCGAGAATTATTACATTTAGTAATTTTAACTAATTAATTACTAATTTTTTTATGAAAAACTAATTAATTACTAAAGAGCAACGAGAATCATCAAAACCGAAGTGGACGCACAGAAAATGTCACCCCTGTAAACTTTTTTTTTGGAAAACGAGAATAGCCTTTAACAATCGATTAATTAATGTAAGAAAAGTGTTAAACAAAAGAAGAAAGAGACTTTTTTTAAAGTGATTAATCTTTAAACTATGTTCCCCTCAAACCCAAAATGAATGTAAATATATATCAACTTCCTTGATTAATTGAATCTTTTGAAAGCGTAGAACATTGACAAAAAAAATAATTGAAAAGTGGAAGAGATCCATATAAAGGGATATATATACTTAAATATGTTTACTAGAAGGATCTATTAGATGTATATATGTACTCATTTTTTTAATCTGTACGAGATAGAATGCATGCACCATATACAATATATATTAAAAAAGAAAAATGAAAGAGGAAGAAGAAGCAGATATACTAAAACATCTCTCACAAAAAATTGACATGAAAAAATGAGATAAAATTCCAATAGAATGCAAAATCAAAAATAAAAAGACCTACCAGGGAGCTGCCATGGCTCACAAGTATGAAGATCGATTTCCATTAAAGTGCCTCTTAGAACTTGTTCATTTGAAATCTTTTTTCGAAGATAATGGCAAACCAGCTCTTCATCACTCGGATAAAACCTAAATCCCGGTGGTAGTGAGTGCCCAATGTTTCTCAGACCCATTTTAGAGAGGGAGGAGGGAGGAGGAGGAGGGAGGGAGGAAATTATGTAAGTGTTTTATGTGTGTTGTAGAAATATTTATATATCTTATGTATATAGTTGATCAATACAAAGGGTTGAATCTTTGTGAAGAAAAAGTAGGTTTTCTGGGAAAAAGGTCGAGCAAGCTTTTCCCGTTTTTCTAGAGAGCGGTGGAGACAAGGGGGTTGGCAAAGTCATGCGTATATGTGTGTATTATATGAGAAACTAAGCCTAGGCTAGGTTTGTAATAATTTTGAATTATTGTAGGTGTTGATGCTTGTTTAAGTTAGTTAGTGTTACATGTACAACTCGTATGTATTTGGTGGCACTTCCAAGAAAAACCAAACTCACAAGAAATGTTCATGTGGACATCAGGTGATGCTTAACCATCTAAACTAGAAAATTTCCAAAATATGTAGCTAGATATGCTTCAACCCCACGCCCCATACAACATTTTTTATTTCATTTTTTTATTACTTTATTGTCAATATATATTATGTATAGAAATTAGTACTTTTAGTTAGTAGCCGAAAAAGGTATATTTACTGCAACAGAGGTAGAGGCGTGGACAGAAATAAATAAAAACACATATAAAAAAAAGATCGAGGGTGGGATGAGTTTGAGATTTCGAAGAATCATTTTTCACGCGATTCAATTTTATAATATAGATTTTAGCAGAATAATTTACACAAAATATATACCAAAAAATCAATGATTTCAACTATAACAAAAATAATGGTGAATATTATTTTAGTGTAATTAGTGAATACAATTAATAAATACAAATTCGTTGCATGAATATTCATTTTTTAGTTTGTTGGATGAATATTTCTTATTCAATGTAAATGGTGATCTTATATTATATTTTAGTAATGTACCAACACACACACACACACACATATATATATATATATATATATATATATAAATATATCATGTACAATAAATTTGTGTTAAATTTATATTATCATGATTTGAACCAATAAATTTTGAACTAAATGATTAATGGCTAATAATTTTGAAATTTAATGTAATGATTCGATGTCTTCCTGGTACCGAATAATTGAGGGATGAGGCAATATGATGTAGAAAGCCAATCATGGAACGAAGAAGTCCATTTAAGCTAATTTTCAATCTACATCATCCAAATTGTGGGCCTCAGAATGTTTCTCATATGGAGTTCTCCAACAGTGGTGACTCAACCCCCTCCTGCTTCTGTGTGTATGTGTCTGTGCGCTCAATAATTTGGTAAGACAACTACTATATCAAGATCAAACTGAGAAATTATCAATGTACTAATAATAGTTATGTGACTCATCCCCATATATAATTAGATAGATTCATTAATTAATGTCAATGTTCACATTGAATTATTTTCATACCCTAATTAGGAAACTTAATTCTTTTGCCTAATTGATTTTGGTTGAATACACTGTTTTACACTTATCATGTCCTAGAAACCTCAAGAAAATGATTCTTTAATATCCATTCTTCAGGAAATCATTTATCTCAAGGAAAAATATCCATTAAATCTTCCATAATATAATCTTGTGATTATAAAGAATTAGTTGAAAATATAATTTAATATAATATCCTCGCGAGAATTCGGTCGAAACTATGCACCAAGCTAAGGCAAGAAAATGAAAATTCAAGATTTACTTTGGACAAACATAGATGAGATCCAGGTGTTCCATAATTTTATGTGTCGTCGCGTTCCACTATAATATATATTATTTTAATATTTTTCTATACAATAAAAGTAATTATAATATTATGCATCATACATAACTCTTATTTCAAAAAAATTAAAACCATATCCACTAACTTTAAATTTATCAACCCTAATAATGAATTATTAACTAATAAAAGTAAAATTATATGATAAAAAATAATCATATACCCTAATTGAGTGGGATATATCCTAGGTAATAATTACAAAATTAAACTAAAACATACAAAATTGAAATTGAATAAAAAATGAAAAAAATGCCATAAAATTGAACATGGAATACAATGAGACATTAATTACAGGACCTTAGATCTTAACTCGGATAAATACATACACTTTCTTTGTTTTGGAGTATACAGCTGGGAATAATAGTATAAACGAAATAATTCAATCACGTGCATATAATTTGTAGGTTACCATGAATGTAGCAGAATTTCTTAATTAGGTTGCTATTTTTCATGAAATTAGTTAACTATATACGCCATAAACTTCATACTTGATGACACGTGGCTTATAATTATAACTTGATTTGCATGCGATGTGAAATGCTGCACGTCACCAACAATTTTCATTCTAATAACTAGTATAATTAGGGTTAGGGTTAATTGCGTGCCACAATATATATTTTTTCAAATTACAAATCACAATTCAGGCAGACCCTTATCCGATCTGTTTATTGTTTAACAAGGATCACATGCATTGCAACAATGTATGTCTCTTTCCTTTTCCGAGCTAATATATTTATAAACACTTAAAATAATTTATAAATTATTTAAAATAATTTATAAGTTATTTTGGGAAGCTTTAATGATTGTCAAACACCTCTTAACTTAAAGTAGGGTTCGGATGGAAATCACTTTTGATGATAAATTTCGAATTATCTATTGTAGTCCAACAAATATATATACATAATGGAAAGACTAAAAATGATTCGTTTTTAAGAGATACAAGATATAAATCATAATACAACATACTAGGTCAATTCTAAATAATTGGAAAGACAACCTACATGTAGGTGGATCCAATCCCAAACCTTGGAGGCCAGCCTCGACTGATGTCTATTTTATATGTCAGGATTGATTTTTTAGTTGATCCAAAAATATATGGAGTGAGAGAGGCAGAGTAGGGTTCAAATAAAAGTCTTTCTTATTGAATAAATTAAAATCAATTCGTATTATCAATTATTGTATGATTTACGGTCATCATAAAAGAAGCATTATCGTAATATATAAAAGGTTTAATTGGTTTAAAACTCATAAGCTTTGTTCCGATTTTAGTTTTGCACACTACTTTTAATCTTATATAGACACATGTGAATTTAACTTTTGTTTGAATTTTTCACAATTCTTAAATTGAATCGACATGGCAGACATCTAGCAAATTAAAATTGACTTGGCAAGTCGATAATAAAAACAACGTCGTTTTGATAGTGTTAATTAGTTTGAAATACTCAAACTTTGGCGGATTGATTTTGTACACCAACTTTAAAGTCTGTTTTAATATGCACGAATATATACTTGTAACAAATTTTTAATAATTATCAAATTGAAGCGAGATATGAGACACGTAACAAATTAAAACGTGTGGCGAATTTGATAGCTAAGAAAATGTTATTTTGATTACTAAAATTACAAATATATACTTCCCTTCATCCCTATTTCTCAAACTCGGTCAAGTTTTAATAAAAGTTGTTGAGTGTATTATGAGTGGAGTATGGGTCTCATATTAGTGTAGTATTAAATTAATTAATGGTGTGTCATGGGTGATAAAAGATGTAAATAGATGATTTTGTTGAGGATATAAAGGAGGGATAGTGGTGACTTATGAATGATAAAATATATAAATAAAATGTATTGTTGAGGGTCATAAGTAAGAGTATTTTATGGATGGTTTCCATAAATAGAATAGAAAAGAAGTTTAGAGGACTTAAAAAAAATTAAGAAGAAAATTTGGGGATCTTCGTTGTTCACCTCTGAAATCTCTAAATGCACTCATTCTCGTTTTTCTTCTTCATCGACGAACATCTCTGCCATTTGTCCCTTTCAGAGGTGCACGACGTTGATCTAGTTTTCTGCTTCTTAGACAGTGAGCGATCATTTTGATTTTGATTTTTTTCTTGACGATGAGGAGTGAGAGATGAGGTGAATTTAATAGGAAATTGTAGATAAAATATAATCAAAATAATATTATCTTTTTGATCAATTAAATATAGAAATTTAAAGATTACGTTACGGTGGAATCGAACGCGAGATATTTGGTATCAAAACACTATACCATGGCACACACACCTACAATAAAGAAATATTTTATTTGATACACTATATATATATTGCTTATATAAAATACTATTCCATGTCCAGATGAATTTTATGCAGGTTATATCTTCTGGTATGTATGTATGTATGTGTACATGGGAGTTGGTGAAAGAGTGACGGCTTCTTATTCCTTGGCATCTTGAGATTGGAGCCAATAATTGTGTGCTCCTTAGTCTATTTTGAGATTATTCACCTCCATAAGTCATGCCCACACTCGCCATAATTAAAGGGACCTCTATCACTCGTCATTTTCACACTTTATCATATCTTTTTAACCAATCACTAATAATATATATGCCTAAAAAATGATAAATTTCTATCCTTTTCATATATACATATATAGCTACGAGGTATTTGTTATAAGGCTTTAGATTTTATAAACTTGCTAATTACTCGCTAATTATTATATAAAGAATGTCACTATGGAGATGTAAGGCGTGTGTGTAGCATTAATTACTAATGAAAATACCGTGTGATAACATTCGTGATCGAATTCAATTGACTCATTGTATTGGGTTGACACAATATATATACTTTTTAATTCATAGGAAATTTGTAATAGTTATCTTCGATGCGTGTTGGGTAAATTTTAAATTTTTGCTGATAAACACAAAGCCATTTATAATGATAACTATATCTTGAAAAACCAAGTGTGAGGTTTAAAACTATAGATGTGTTATTTTTATTCTATGATTGATATAAATAGGGATATGTGTACTATTATGTATATGATTTCTCGAATTTTGTATGGATTCTACATGATTGCATGACGCGTAATATACATTTTCCTTGATATATATGTGCGCATGCGGACTATATTAATATTCATGTTGCATCAATGCATATTATTTAGATATATAGATCTGCAGGGATAGTACAGCGATCATTATCGCTATGTCCAAAAAAATTAGAAATATAATTAGGGAATTAAATTTATGTAATTTGGACTACTGACAAAAAGATGTGAAACGGGTTGCGGATTATGTTGCATTTCATTGATATGATATTTAGACGTTTATGCTGTAAAGTTACTTTTGTTAGGGAATGTGCCTAAAATAATTGTGAATCGTAGTTATTGAATTTTTTTTTATATAGTTAATTATGAAAGTGATACTTATTTTTGACTTATGAGCTTATTGTATGCATTAATTACATCAAATAAAATTCGTAGTTAATTGTGATCTTAGTAATATGTAAGAGCATTAAGTTACGGTTCAAAAATGGATTAAAAGTAAAGAATTTAAGTTCGTGGTGAATTTAATTAAAATATGGGATCTTTAATCAAAACATCTCATGCTGCCTACGAACATTATTCAATGTGACCGTCGTATACGGACAGTGGGGAGACATGTAGTTGAGCATATATATGATTCGATCATCAAAAATTCATGTACATTTGTTGTAGTGGAATCGGATAAAAGTATCATCCATTATTAAGAAAATATCATTTATATTAAAGAAAAATATCATTTACATTGAAAAAATATATCAAATATCATATGCACTGGGGACCCTCTTCATTCATATATGAGTTGGACCGATTTAATTTGGTTAATTCGGTTAGAGAAACAACTAGGGGTGCTTATACGGTATCGGTTTCGAGTTTGGTTCGGTATCGTAACCCTTCAAGTGAATTTGGTTATCGGTATAACCGATTAACCAACGGTTATACCCAATTAAAGAAATTAATTAATATAATTGATTAATTAATTATTAAATAAAATTATTTAATTTAATATTATGATTTCTGTAATATTTGAAATAATATCAGTTATTTTGGTTAATTTCGATTATTTTGGTTGATTTTTGTATTTTGTATATTTTTTATTTTTAAAAAATAATTTTAATTTGCTAACCACTAACCAAACCGACTAACCGATTAACCGATTGGTATCGGTTTAAGTTAGCTATTTTTGTTGATTAACTGAAACCGAACCTAATCTTACTCCTAAAAACAACTATCTAATTAAATCACATGATGAAAACGCATCCCAAGTGATTACAGATCACTTCCGTCTATTTGTTTATTCTGAATTTGCTATTAAACTTTGTTCTAATAACATTCTCTAAAGTTGCTCGCATTTTAGATTTACATACATTTGGATTGGGAGTGTAAATTCCTGTGATGGAATCCATTCCTTCTTGAGAGAAGCAGAAAACTTCCAAATTAGGTTGTGGAAATGTTGGAATTAATAAGTTGAATAAATTATTAAAGAATTTGATTGTTTTATTCAATTTATTCATAGTTCCAGATTCACCTGCCAACATTTGTAACAGATCTGTAATAATATTATATTCCTTGGGTTGGTTTCCCGAATATATATGATGAAAATCACTTTCGAGAAATTTACATGAATTTGATAGTCATCTTGTTTTAAATGGTAAATACTGTACGATTTTACCGTTTAAAAAACGTGCATACACCAAATTTTTGTCTTTCATTTTTGAAAATTTCCTAGAAATTTCATTATTCGTTGGACAATCATTTTTAAACCTAGCTTGGCAAGAAATAATGTGAAGGGTTGGACAAAATATTAATATTGTCGACGAATAGATTATATATGTTCATGTATAAAGTTTACACATCGCTAGAAAAATGGGTCGTGTGTCCATATTATGAATAATCATGATATGACATATTATTTTCCTTCGTCCCTATATAACATCAAAATAAGACTGTACATGATATGAAGTGCAATATTTAAGATGGGTTCACGTAATGTGTTGAGGTCGTAGGTTGAATCCCACCAAGCGTGTACATGGGTTTGAGTGCACACGCTGGTTTCAAGTGTGGTTTACTGTCTGGCCGTGTGATTTGCGGCTATTGCACGCGAGGCGTGTGATCTACAAGTCTTGTGGCACAAGGTAGCGGTGGGTTCACGTGATCTCAAAAAAAAAAAAGACTGTACATGATATGAAGTGCAATATTAATTTCAATTAAATACTAGCAATGTAAAATATCAAATCTCTTGACAAGTCATCAAAATAATTCGAGGGTCCCATATAGAACTGTTGTGGAAATTATTTACTTAATAAGTGATTAATGATGGCTGTTACCAATATAAAATTATATCTTATGGTCGCATTCACTATCCCAAGATTCGCCATTGAAGTTGACAACTAGCTTGCTTTCAAATATCGATCTGCTCACATTAATTATAAGGTTGTTAATTAGATTCTTAACCTCTTTAAATTATATAAAAACCATATTTAACTAAATTTGAATTCCGTTGTCGATAAGATATACTATATTATCAGCACTAGCTTCTGCCACAAGATGAAAGGAACTTTCGGATAACTTTCACTTTTTGACAAAATTAGAAAAGTTTTTCTTTTTCTTTTTAAAGCGGCGTTACGTTTTTTTACATCATTAGTCATATTATACAAAAAACAAAATAAAGTATCCATGTGTGATGTTATTTTTAGTTGACCCAATTCCTGATATATATCATAATTATCATATATACCATATATTTTCTTGAGGGTAACGAAGATCAACTAATGAAGATAAAATATATATATAAATATAATAACTTGAAGTTTAAATATATTTATATAAACATAAAGTACATCTACTAAGGAAGTTTTAAAAATATCATAACTTTAAAGTTTAAATAATTTATGTAAGGAATATATATAGAGAGATGATAATAAATAGAAATTATGCAAATTATAGGAATTACAAAGAAATATGGTCTGTAGAACATAGCTAGAGTTAGTTTTAATACGGAACAATGCTTCTATTCAATAATGTTTTATTAGTAAGATAATGTTTCTTTATTATGTAATAATATTTTATATAATAAAGATATAATTGAATATTTTAATTCCTTTTATTAGGATTTTTCAAAATTTATATTTTCAAATGAAATATGAATCGAGCAAATTAGCTCAATTTAATCAAGAATTTTAGATATCTCAAAATTTCAACTGATCTTACTAAACAATATATTACCTATACTAGTTTAGCTCAATAGTAAATCTCTCTCTCACACCTTATATGTTATAATAGTCCTTCTCTTTCAGAAAATTGTATATCTTATAAATTTTAATGGTGAAGATTAGAATTTAGTTATTAGAATAATGATGGATTTTATTTGAATCACATTCTACATGTGTATTATATATATA